>CM071924.1:9352464-10552464 GCA_016081115.2 Rehmannia glutinosa | reverse complement strand
GGCTACCGTTTTTAGCTACAGCACGGGCTTTGATCGATGTAGAAACAGGGGAGCTAACATTGCGGGCAAATCAGGAGAAAGTTGTATTCACCATCCATCCAACCAACAAGCTAAAATCTGACATAAATAATGGTAAGCGGATGGTTGGGAATATAATCAAGACATTGGAGGTTGAGAAGTTTCTAAGGGAAATGTGGATAACATGCCTATTGGAGCCCCAACTTGAGAATAATCGACATCGAGTCTGGTGAAGATCAAACTTAGCGCTTCTTGGGAGGCAACCCAAACCCCTTTTATTGCTTTCTTAGTTTTGATATAATTTAGTAGTTGTTTTTGTTTTTTCTGAATTTTTTGCTTTTTTAGGAGTAGTAAGTTGCATCATACCCCACCCCTCTTATTTGTGAAACTCCCACATATCCCACTCCATCTTCACAAAGGAGCATTATAACACCACACACACCATATTCATCTCATCCATTCACTATTTGGTAAGTTTGCAACTTCCAAACCCCACCCCATGGTTTTCCCCATCTTGTGATTGTTGTGTGGTTGGATTGTAGTAGTGCTAGGATAATTGTTGTTGATTTGTGGATTGTGGATTGGTTGCTCATGCTAGACTTAGGCTTGGTGTTGATTTTTGGGATTGAATTGAGTTATCCATTGCATTCACTATCTTTGCCCGAATTCATGCATATGAGGTGTTTGATAAAATGCCCCAATGATAATTTCAAATTGTTTAGTGCTATCTTGCATATCTATGCTTATCTTTTGACATGGCACTATTTTTTTACTTGGGTGCATTATTATATGATTTGATTTTCGAGTTCTCACCCATAACCGAATTCCATGGTTCCACGAGTTTTGTTTTCTTGTCTACCTTGCTAGGTTGCAAAGATGCGAAACCAAAAAGGGCCGGGGCCAAGCCCAATGGGAAGAACAAGACCACACCTCGGAGGCATACAACACCCACGGGCTTGTGCGCTAGGATGCATTGTGAGCTTATACGAGACACCTCCTACACGTAGTAGTACCACATGACTTAAGGAGCCTTCGCTCCTCGGCTACTAGGAAAGTCCTTTTTCCCACCTCTCCATTGGGGACAATGTCGTTTTAAGTTTGGGGGGTGCAGTCTGTTTTTATTCTTTGAGTCGAGTCTTGAGTAAAAAAAACGAAAAAGAGTCTAGAGTCGAGTCGGGTTGTTTGTAAAACTGTGAAAATGCATGACTAAGTGAATTTGTTGAATATGAGTTGAACGATCAAAAGAGCATGTGTTTGAGCTGTGATTTAATCGTCTTTCCATTGATTCCATCTATGTGCTTAACTCTGTTGATTTATTTGGGGATGATTTATGTGGTTGGGTGTTTCCCACCGATTCTAAAACTTGTCCGATCACTAGTCGAGGCGAAATCCTAGGTGAAGTAACATTAAGGAAGAGATTTAGGCCATCTTTGAACAAGCCAGAGCCTAAAATGCTTACCTTTGTATTATATTTTCCCTAGTGTCCCTCTTTGAGCCTTATAAACCCGTTTTTTGGCAAACCATCTAATACCCGAGCCTAAATGTGAATATCCTAATTACCCATCACTCATACACACAAGGTATAGAAAAATATTGGAAGTTGAGGAGGGTAAGATGAGAAGGGTGTGTATTTAATTGAATGAAGTTGCTCAAGAAAAGAAAATACGAAACCCCATGTATGCAAAAGAATAAGTATGGAGGTCCCAAAAAAAAAAAAAAAAATGAGTAAAATCAGTGGATTGAAGGTTCATAAACATTGAGGATGTCAAAAAGTGAAGGGTAGTTGCTTATTGATAGTTCAAGTGTTAATTGTGTGTTTGGGTGATTTGAGCCACTTAATCCCATATTTTCCTACCTTACCCCAAGCCCACATTACAAGTTTTAAAAGTCCTATTGATTCTTGTGTTACATTAGCCTACATTAGTGGAGATTAGTGTGAAAGACAAGCCTATAGAGTCCTAAGCATCTCATCTCTATATTCAAAAAGTGGATTATTTTGAAAACACTTGATTGTGTGAATCTATCTGATAATGAAAACGGAGTTGGCATGAACATTCCACCTCCATGATCACATTGTGAAAACTCGTGCTTGATTGATAGTGAAATGAAATTTGACGAATGAGTTTGGTTGTGAAGCTTTCTGATTAGTCCGTTTGAGTCGGGTCATTTTTATTTTTGTTTCCTTCATGTTTGTTGATTTTTAGAGTCTGTAATTACTTGAGGACAAACAAACGTCTAAGTTTGGGGGTATTTGTTAATTTGGTTTTATACCAACGTATTGAGTATTCTAGACTAGGATTTTGCGTTGTTTTCGGGTATTTTAGTGTCGTTTGAGTCGAGTTTGTGTCATTTGTTGTCGTTCGAGAATCGGGACTGATCTTGATAGCCGAAATTGAGCAAAAATGGTAAAAAACGTGTTTGGACGGTGAAGATCGCATTTTAGAAGTGAAAAAATGGAAAAATATTGAGCAAGATCGGCGACGCAGTCAAAATAGTACATTGGGCTGAAACGTTGGTGGCGCAGTGGCTGAAATATAGCAAAGAGGAATGAGACAGGCAGAGCGCTACTGCGCGCGATGAAGGACGGTGGGCAGCGGCGAATGCGTGCAAGCGGCAAAGAACAAACGGCGATGGGCGCTGCACGGGCCATATGCCATGGGCAGTAGGAAGCGGGACGCCGCACGAGGCGCGCGACGGAGGAGAGATGCGGAGAGCGCGTCCGCGCGGTCAAGGCCTGAACGTGGGCTGAATTAAATTTTGGGCTTTTTGACGCATTTTTAAGGGCTTAGACTTATAAATACACCAAGGAGGCGTACGGGACGGGGGTTGGACATTATTTTGAGCACAACACAAGGCAAGAGACTCAGAGCTAGGGTTCGGGACGGCAATTGGAGGCACTTCTCGTCTGGACACAGAGAGAATTTCTTCTCTTTTCTTCTCAATTCTTTCTTTGTTTTTCTTTGTCGATTTCTTGAGATGTATAATTATTTCTTCATGAGTTTTTCTACATCCAATATGAGCTAAACCTATTTTTCTAGGGGATTGATGTAACTTACGTTTGAACCTATGTTTTGATTTCGATTTATGAAATTTGCATGCTTATTTATCTATTTGTGCTATTTGATTTGATTGCATCCGGATTATCGATCAATAGTTTAGATTGTTTGACGTGTTTGATTTGACGCTCGAGAGAGGTAATTGAACGCCTGGCCATAGAATAGCACAACCTAGGGTTTCATAGAATCGAGAGATTTATGAATCTTTTGAAGCCTGTGATAGAATATTCATTGAGCGTATTAGGGTTTAATTTATGATTTTTATAGAGATATCGAAATCAGAAATTGGAACCTAGAATTACTTGGCACTCGAGAGAGGAAGTGATAAACGGTAGGAATATTGGCTTATAGATTAATAAATTGTGATTAATAAACCGGATTGAAAACATATGGGATAACTAGGTGAAATCAACCCTCTAGAATTCATTTCTTAAGTGTTTGATTAATTGTCCGAACCAATTTATTTGCTTATTTTTAGTTTACTTTTAGTTTAATAAATCCTCATCTCTTTTCGATTTCTAGATAGAATTAAGCTATTTTAATTATAGTACTTAGTATAAAATTCGATAACAATCCTGTGGAGACGATAACCCTACTTTCAAAACCTATACTAAAACTTGACACCGTACGCTTGCGGTAAGAATTTTGCGATCATGATTCAACATAAATATTGTAATAAGTAGTTCAATCTTAATTGACGCACAATGTTTTTTAATATTGTTCTTATTGAGTGCAAGGCAGTGCAAAATTACGCTTTCATCGGCAGGTTGAGCCGAACCCATCGATTTCGAGATAGAACGGACATCTAGTCAATTGAAAAAATAATTGAAAGAAATGGCAGATGAGGTAAACCGTGGAAACGATGGGAATAATGAGAACCAACCGTTGATACCACCAGATGAAAAGAAGCCATCTCCGAAGAGATGTTAGCCTCATTCATTGATGAGACACGAGCAAGATTTAACATTAATGAGGCAAAGATAGATAGGATCGAAGAACAAAGTTGCTCAAATTGAATACGAAGACAAAAGAAAGGTTGAAATCTTTGGAGACACAAGTGGCTCAAATAGCAAAACAGTGGGAAGCCAACATCAAAGAGACAAATTTCCAAGTGAAACCAAAATCAACCTGAGGGAATAATGCAATCTCATTCATCTGAGGAATGGTGTTGAATATGAGAGCCCAAAGATATAAACCGAGATAATGCAAAAAGAAAGAGATGAGCAGTCTACAGTTACTTTTGTCTCTAAAGGGCCAAAGATAGATGTTCCTATGAGCAAACCTAAATGGGTCTCAAGGTATGTGTTTCGATGTTACTAACGATGATATACTTGAATATGTGGTTGCTCTAGCCAAAGTGGAAGAACAAGTACGTAAGAAAGGAGCTCGAACAGGCACACGGCCGTGTGGTTTCACACAAACAGACCGTGCGATTTGATTCTGAAGACAACATGGTGCAAGCACACGTGCGTATGAATTCACATAACCCAATCATGCAAACCGCCTAAGAAAGTGTCCATACAGATTTGAATAACGAACTCTCAGTATCACCCGAATGTAAACCTCTTCCTGACCACTTTCGATATGTATTCCATGGTACAAACAAGACCTATCCAATGGTGAAGGAACCGTTGTTTCCCACCGAATTGCAAAAGTGTCTTTGATGATTGTCGGCGAAAATATTGGAACTAATGAAAAGAATGGAGCAATAGCAATGCGGGCAAGACCATTATCCTCCACCACAAAGAGAAAAGTAAGTATTTATAGTGCTTTCCTTTTTTTTTGATAACTTCTTTATGATTTTGGGGACGAAACATGATTTAAGTTTGGGGGTTGTCAAGAATGTGCAATATTGTGCTGTTGTATGTTTGCATTGCATTTAGGTTGCATGTAGATTCATATAAAAAAATTGCACAAAAGTTTTTAAAGTTTTTGTTTTTTTAGTATGCACGTTTATTGTTTTAGCATGTTTACTTTGCTTTTGTGTGAGTTGGATTTAGAGACATGGAATTAGTATAGAATGCCTTCATATGTTTTATAAATAATACTTGATTTCATGAAAAGAAATACTTGGTGAATATGTGATGGATTTGAAAAAAGATGCCTTTAGCTTATTTGGTTGATTGAGAAAGTTGGGTATTTGAACATGATGCGAAAAATAAGCTTGTGAACTTTTGTGCCTATTAACGCTTTGACCATGTGCGGTCTTATTTTTTGTTGAGTGTGTCATTCATGTTGTTAAAACTCTAGAACTTACCATGGTATCTTTATCAAAACCACATGTGTGTGCAATTTTGAAGATGATTTAAGAACATTTTTGTTTAATCATACTTAGCCTAAAAAGCCTACTTATAAACTTATAATTATCTAGTTAGCCAATTTGAGCCTTAGCCTTGTTCATTGTTAGCCACATTTTGAGCTTTAACTTAATATATTCTTATCCCAAAACTTGAGCTTATAAAGATGTTTATATTTGAGGAGATGTGGTGTAATTTTAAAAGAATGTTGGCAAAAGATGGGTGAACAGTGCATAGGTGAATTATGGAGCTTGAAAAGAAAGAAAAAGAAATTGAAACGAAAAAAACAAGAAAAATTCGAGCAATTGAGAAAAAAAAAAAAAAAAATTCTGGAATATTGAGAAAAATCGAGCTTAAGGCAAAAGAAAAAAAAAAGGCAATGCCTAAGTATGAAAAAGAAGAAAAAGGTGGAATAAAGAGTATGAGATGAAAAATAAAACAATAAGTGAATGCTTCTTGAGATGAAATTTGGTTGGTGAGTTGAAAGTATGTGTACTTAAATTCTATTTGCTCAAGTCAAGTCAAATGAATCCATATTTTTTCTACCCCAACCAAAGAGCCTACGTTACAAACAAAGAAAAGTTCTTTTTGATTCTTGAATTGTGCACACTTGAGTGGTAGTGATGTTAGACGATTTGTAAGCATATGGTTGTTCTACATCATTGAATTGATTAGAGTGTATACACTTCCTATTTACTTTGAGAGTTGAGTGATACACTTTATCTTGTAAGTCGCGATGTCGAATACCCAAATGAGTATTGATTGTGCTAAATTTGCAATTAATTGATGACTTTTTGAGAATGAGTTACTTATTTGCTAAAGTATGGATTTGATTGAGATTGAGCATTTGTAGTGTTCTTGTGTTGTTTCATCCATCCCATTGCATGTGGTTAGTTTTTCTTAGTTTGCTCGAGGATGGGCAATAGTTTAAGTTTGAGGGGATTTGATACATGTAAAATATACGTTCATTTAAGGGTTTTATTTTGGTACATATTTGATACATTTACATGTATATTTAGTGTATTTTAGTTGGTTTCCTTTGTTAGGCGTTATAATGTGTATTCTTGTATATATTTACGAAACAGGGCTTTTATGGAAAGGATATCGGTATAACGACCGGACCGAGAATGTTAAGAGCCAAAGGACGAACGAAAAAGCGAATGAAAGAAGCATAGATGGTCGAACAACAGGAATTGCTTTCAAAAACGTCCAAACGCGCAAACAATTTTTAGTACTGGCAGGGTTTAGTATTTTGACCATAACTATCTCTACAAAATTGATATTGAGCTGATTCAAGATGCTATGGAAAGCTAAGAGAATGGGATACAACTTTTATGAAGATCCAAGGAGAAAATTTACACTTTTGCATAGTACATGACCGTGTAATATTACATGATCTCGCCCGTGTATTTTGTTTTGTGCCATTTTACACATGTGTGTGACTTTCTTTTCGTGAGACAAAGTGCATGGTCTACCCATGTAATAGTACATGACTATGTATTCTTTGTGCGGCTGATTTTATTTTCTAATTTTGTTGGGACTCTACCGGGATCTCTCAAAGCATCTATATAAGGAAGACCAAGACCTAAAGCTAGAGAGGACATTACACATAAAATTTTACACACTTCTAGGGCAAAATACACTTCAACAAAGAACGACACAAGACCTTTCGCATCTACGAAGGCGGAAGGGTTCAAAACTTTCATGAAGGATCCATCCTTTCAAGAAGGGTTCTATCCTCATAGTTTAGATCATTTGTTTTGTACTTAATTCGATGTTGAACTATTCGATCTCAAGTTTGTCTATGAATTTATTTTTAAATATGTTAGGCTAAACTTTTTGATCCTAGGGCATGATCAAAACTGTGGATTCATGTTAATTCTAATTTGATTATTTCTTCTTAAATGGTTTATTGTGTTCTATTTATGAATTCAAGTGCTTATTTCTTGTAGATTATCTGGCCAATAATTTACATATTTTATTTGTTAGTTCAAAATTTGGGAGATGAGATATAACTTACAAAAAACGAATTTATAACATAAACAAAGATTGAGTCCGGAGACCTATAACTGTTTGTGGGGGTTTGCTTCAATTATAAGAGCTTTTGGGAGTTGATATTAATTGTTGAGCGGGGATACCGCAATTCTTATTAATCAACAATTTATGTACCACTCGGGAGAGGAATAAACTAATTTAGTAATTGAACCCGCAGATACACAAACCGGTTTTGATGAAACATTAATTGGAATAAATATTGATGAAGCATGTTGAGATTATGTTCCTAGGATTGCTTTTCATATTTGTTTAAATTCTTGTGAAGTTCGGGTTCTTTAACAATACTTAGATATTTTATTTGATAATTTAGGAGTAGTTTAGATAACAACTTTTTGATTTCCTACGCTTTAATAAAATTAAAGTACGAGATTTGCTATACTTTATGAGTTTCATATTCAATCTCTAAGGAATACGACCTAGCTCATTCTATCTTCTAGCTACATTGTACACTTGTAGTTTAGTGAAAAGATTTCCACGATAAATGGATCCAATGCCAATTGTGAACAAATCATATTTCCATGGTACTTAGTGTTGAAAAACAGAGGGACATTCAACTTACTTTAAGTGATTACACTTGAAAATTCTGCTATGTTGGGCAAAAAACACAATGAGAATTCGTCATGATGACCAAAACTACTCACATGAACAGAGGAATAATAATCATTGGTCAAATGGCGGGGGTAGAGGTTGGTCCGTTGGATAGGGTAGAAGGAGAACTAAGGAAGAGCGCAAAATTGATGTGAACACCGTCGAGGACATGGCATGAGATAAGTGAGTTTTTTAAATTGCATGGATATCCGAATGGTGGTAGAAATTTAAGGAACACAAGGGCAAGTCTCTTTTAGCCAACATGGCTACTACAAATAGCAATTTGAATCCTCGAACCGATGTTCTTGATGCATATTCAAAATGGCCAAATATAAGTGAGATGATACAACAAGAAATTGTGAAATTCATGTTTGGGAAGATGGTGGTAGGAAATGGTAATACTGATCCCAATTTTGGTTTTGCTCATTTTGTTGATTTTGCTGGTAAGAATACTTCTTAGGTACTACATTATGTCCTAATTATGCTTTAGAAATTGGATGAAACTTCTTGGATATTAGACACGGGAGCTAGTAGACATATGTGTTATAACCTCAACTTCTTTCTCATATCACACCCGTTCCTTCACTCTACAACAATGTGATCGCCGGATGGTTCCACCAAATCTGTCTCTCACACAGAAAATTTTCTTTAACAAATAATTTGTAACTTACTAATGTTTTAAGTGTACCCAACTTTAAGTATAACATTCTTTCTATATCTCACTATCTCAAGTCGCTAACCTCAAGTGCATCTTCTTTCCAACTCACCGTGTTTTTCGGGACGATGAGACAGAAGGGAAATTGATGTTGGTAAGGCTATTGGAAGATTATATGTCATACGATAGGAAAATCTCCTCTCCATCCTCTTTTTCCCAATCTATTTCTAATGTTTTTGCTTTACCTAAGACATGCTCTCAAGCATCTTGTAATAGCATTTTTGTTATTTGGCACAAAAGACTTAGGCATGTTTCCTCTACTTTGTTACAACATTTGAGTTTTATGAAATCCATGAGTTTAATCGATATGAGTATTGTAATTAATGCTTGTGATGTTTGTCACATGTCAAAACAACATCGAATTCATTTTCCTCTCAAAGACATTCATACTCATTCGCATTTGAACTCATACATGTAGACATTTGGGGACCACATCATTCACCCTCCATCACAAACACTCCTTATCTCATTAAATTTAGTTTATGACTTTGGTAGATCCACGTGGACCTTTCTTATGTCTGCGCCAAAAGTCAAGTCACTCGATTCTCCAAAATTTCCACACCCCGATCCATACTCGGTTCCAAAAATATCAAAATAATTCGCACGGATAATGGAACATGGTTTCTCAACCTGGATTGTCAAAAGTTTTTAATTCCCATGACATCATCCACCAAAAATCATGTGTTTACACACCACAACAAAATGGTGTGGTAGAAAGAAAGCATAAATATTTACTAGAGTTAGCTAGGGCCCTAATGTACCAATCCCAAGCTCCCGCAAAACTATGGCCATACTCTATTCTCACCGCTACACGGATCATAAATAGGCTCCTAGCTCATCCTAAACTCGAAATCACCTTTTGAAGTCTTGTATGGTATGACTCTTTATTATTACAGCTTGAAACCTTTTGGTTGTCTTGCATTTGCAACCAATATTAAACCTCACAAGCATAAGTTTTACCACAGAGCATACACATGTATCTTCATTGGTTATGTTTAGGACAAAAGGCCTGCAGACTTCATGACCTGGATTCATATCATATACTTGTCTCTTGAGATGTTTTCTTCCTTGAGACCACTTCCCTTGCACACGATACATCCACACTCTCCAAAAACACCTTTGCCCATCCCCGCCCATTCTTTACCCTTCCGATTCTAGCAACATTCATCAAGAACACCGCTCATTTCCCCGCCACACATCCTATTAGGAAACGTTCTAGGGTGACTTCCCAACCCGTATGACATAAATATTTTGTGATAAACTCTACTATTGAGGATTTGCCAATGGCAACTCACTCCTGTCCAATTCCCAATTCACGGTCCATCCTACCCACTTAACACATTTCCCCATCATATATCTCCTCTGTTCAAAGGTAGATAATTTACGAACCTCAAACTTTCTCCCAAGCTAGTAATGACATACGGTGGGTGGAGGCAATGCATAAAGAGATTCAAGCCCTGGGAGGATAATAATACCGGATAGTCACCATTCTATCCAAAGGAAAGAAAGTTATTGGAAGTAAATGGGTTTACAAAGTTAAAATAAATCTTGATGGAAGTTTGGAACGTTTTAATGCTAGATTAGTTGCCAGGGCTATGATCAAGTGTAAGTAATTGATTACAATGATAGTTTTTCACCGGTTGCCAAACATGTCACTTTCGCATGCTTATTGCCATGGCCACTGTGAAGGAATGGGAAATACACCACTTCACATTGACAACGGATTCTTGCATGAGACACTTAATGAGGAAGTGTAAACGGAGCCTCCTCAAGGATATTCTAAGACCACTCCCGGACCTGGGCTGTCTTTTGAAGTTCTAACCTAGAAAGAATTTTTTCGTAAAATCTCATCTAATAACTAACTAATAACAAGTGAAATGAAGTCTCTATGGGTCAAGCAAGCCTCGAGAGAATGGAATTTTGAGTTAATGCTAGACTTTTAGAATTTGGATTTATTCGGTCCCCTATGACCACTTGCCCATTTCTCAAGCAAATGATTCTTCTTTCTTGGCCTTACTTGTCTACATTGATATTGTTCTACTCATTGGGTCTCATGGTGAAAAGATTCAGTCTCTTAAAACTTACATGGATGGCTTGTTCACCATCAAAGATTTAGGTTTTGCCAAGTACTTTCTGGGAGTGGAAATTACCGGAGTGACGCCGGTACATATCTTAATCAAAGCATAAATACATTCTTGATATCCTTAAGAACACTAGTCCGAGAAATTGTAAATCTGCAGCCACACCTCTACCACAGGGCATCAAATTAAACACTCAAGATGATCTTCTTTTTGCGATTCTCGAAATACGGATGCCTAGTTGGTCGACTCATCGTACTTGAATCTCACCCGTCCAAACATCACATTTTCCATACAACAACTTAGTCAATTTGTGAATAACCCGCGAACACCGCATTGGGATGTTGCTCTTCATATTCTCTCGATACCTCAAATGGTGTCCCTCTACTAGTCTTTTCTTCCCCATCTAATAGTGATAACAAGATTACAACTTATATGACACGATTGGGGAAGTTGTCTTAACACGCGTCGTTCTCTTCTTTCGGATCTTGCATTTTCCTTGGCGGTTCTCTTATCTCATGGAAAATGAAGAAACTATACACTATTTCCCACCCTCGGTAGAAGCTAAATATTGTGCATTAAGTGCAATGGTTTGTGAACTTCAATGGATTTCTATATCGCTCATGACTTCCATTTGCCCATCTCTACTCTTATGCAAATATGATGTGATAATCAAGTGGATATTCACATCACAAAAATCATGTCTTCCACGAACGTATGAAATATCTTGACATCGACCGCCACTTGGTGCTCAACAAGTATATAGAAGGCTTTGTGATATTGCATCATCTCTTCCGCCATTAGCTAGTTGATATCCTTACAAAAGTGTTGGGTATGTCCGCATTTCATTTGCTTATTTCCAAGTTGGGACTCAGAATTTCATTGTCGTCCAACTTGAGAAGGGGTGTAGAATTGAAGAAATCGCATTTCAATATTTTTAGTTTATTCACAATCATAATCGTGTATTTCCTTTTCTTTATCAAAGATTTTACTACCCATGTGACTTTTTGTTATGTTTTAACACGTGGAGTTAGGTAATTGGTGGAGGTTTTAGGAAGTTTTGCGGTCTGCACTATTTAGCATACGATTATCTTCTTTGAAATGATAATGCACAATAAGAGGAATGTTTTTCGATTTTTATACACAATGAATTCTTGCTTCTTTATCAAGATATTTTTCAATCACAATAACACATCACTATCAAACCATAAAAACTTGGCAATGGAAAATATCATTGTGTGTAGTCAAACCAAAAAACACATCAAACTAAAAAATCAAACTAATATAAAATTTAGGCCTTTTTGCTTTGAGTGGGATTTCCAAGCAATAATAAAGTTTTCAGGTTGATATACGAGCTTACGCTGGCTATTGGACACGAAGGGGGCCGACGGACAGGAGCCTTCAACCGGCGACGATGGTGGGCTTCGAGTGCGACGCTGCCTCACCGCCTCAAGACTAGGTAGGCGAAGGTGTCTTTGCAACATGCCTTGCCGGAGTAGTTGATTATGACGGTGGTTGGTGGGCATGTGGATCACGGTGGAAGCTAGCCGTGAAAGAGAATGAGGCAAAACACCGAGTTGAGGTGACAAGAAGTGGAGAGAGTTAAATCTGCAAAATTCTAATCTTCATTTTGACTATTTCAAATTCATTACTTTATTTTTCATAAATTTTCTAAATAAAAATATATATAATACATCTTTCCAATATTCATGCAATAAGATCGATATACCGGACAAATTATCGATATCGTCTCAATTCCAAAATTTCAATACATGGAAAACCGAATACTAAACCACAACTTCGATTCGATATTCAAGATGCGTACAAACCTACGAATCTCGGTACGGTTAAGCCGATTTACGTGCACACCTCTAATTTAAAGTTTTGATATTGAGAGATTTGTGTTTTCAATGAAGAAATTCAACAAGAGGCTAGTCTGGGGTTTTGCGAGAGGAATAATATATAGGAATAATTACAAAAACACCCGATGTTCAAAGCAATTACGAAAAAATCCGAAATTATTCAAAATTACAAAAACCTCTAGAGGTTTGATTTTGTCTTTCATTATCTTTTTCATAAGCAAAAAGTATTTTAAAAATCCCTTGATATATATAAAAATATTACAATTACCATCTTAAATTTAAGGCAAAATCAAACCTTATGGGCCTTTTTGTAATTTTAAAACATCTCCGAAATTTTTAAATAGCCCAAACCTCATGGGTGTTTTTGTAATTATCCCTAATATATACCCTTATGGAAAGAAAAAAAAAAAAAGAATCTATAGAGATAAAGTATAGCACCCAAGCCCATTGGGATGCTTACAAATGTACAATTATGACATATGCATATATGTTTTTCAAAAAAAAATTAACACGTGTAAACATCTTAATGAAGTTGGATATCATCCATTGGATAGCATCTAATTACCGATAAAGTATGAGCCAAGAGAGAGAACGTGATCAACATAAATCTATATTATTCGAGATAATTGTAGAAGAAATAGAAAAAATCGTGATTTACTATGAGTTAGCTTATTGGGTCAGTCATTGAATCAAAGTGGGCCTCATAAATTGGGTCTTAGGACCAACAACAACCAATTTCCTAACAGGATAGGAGTTTTTATGTGAGAGAAGTGAATCGTGAAAATGGATTGGGCACTGTGCCAATCGGCCCATGGACCAGTTCCATCGCTTTATAGTTGGTATAAGGACAAAACTACCCTATTTTTTCTTAAAAATCTTTGAAGATACGCTTCTCTCCTTTCTTCACATGGATGCGCCCATCTCCTTTTCTTCACAACAATCGCTCATTTTCTCATTCTTCACAAAGATATACGCTCTCTTCCTTCTTTACTACCGATATGATCACCCCTGTTTTCTCCACAACATATATGCTCCTATGTTTTCTTCACGGCGAGATCCCTCCATCTTATCGGTTTCAATATAGATCTTAAAAAACATCAATAGGAAAATAGAAAAATGCAACAAAAAAGAAAACAAATTCAACAACAATCATAGAAAAATACAAAGAGGAGAGAAGAACAAGCAAAATCGCAAGAAGAAGAAGAAGGATTACGAAAAATAAGAAGAAGAAGAAGAAAAAAATGAATTAGTAGAAAATCACTGGAAAAATCATAAAAACAAAAATATTCAAAGTAAGCAACAACTTTTGATCTCGAGACGCATTAAAATTGATGTCAACTAAAATCAAGTTATTTTTGTAATTTTTTTCAAACTGATTATTTCATAGTTGTTTCAAAATATTTCAAACATATTTCGCTAATTCAATTTTGTTACTTTTTTACTAATTTCTAAAGTTTTTTCAAACATATTCGAACAAGTTCCAAACAGGTTTCAAGATTATTTCATAATTATTTCTTACCCATCAAGATTGTTTCATAATTCTTTCTTACTAATTGCAACACTATTATACATAGTCTTTTAAACCTTAGTATTGAATTTAGTGAATTTCATATTTCTTTTATGTTTCTCAAACTTCTTTGTTTTTCTAAATCAAATATAATTAATTATTGAACATAAGCATCATGTTTCTAAATTCACAATATTATTATCATATTTGAACTTCTTCCTCAAATAATAAAATGAAACAAAACATTAATATGTTTGCAAAGGAAAAAACAAGAAGAACACGAAAGCAATAATGAAAAAACAACCAAGTACTTCAAATTCTAAATTCAAAACACTATCTATGTTTCATATTTGAACTTAACCTCAAATAATAAGGTAAAACAACAATACACTGCTGAGAGAAGGAAAAAATAATAAGAACACATAAACAAGAATGGAAAAACAACATGGACTTAAAAGAAAAAAGAGATCCTTGCGAGAAGAAGCAAAAATTCATCAAGATAGTATAGACCAAAAACAGAGTTGGACTAAAAAAATTATTATAAAAAAGCAAAATCACAAATAAATCTCAAATTAAAATAATCTATATATATATTATATTGTTTGAATCTGTTTTTTTTGGTTTCATAATTGTTTCTAATTGTTCAATAACGAGAAAAATGGAGAGAGAAAAAAAAAAAGCATAAAAAAATCAGAAAAATTACTCTTGTCTTTCGAAAGTCAAAAGAAACGTCTGACGAAAATCCATTGAGCGTCACAAATCAATATTTTTGGAATTTTCCCATTTTCTCTTTATAGTTCATATAAGTCAAGTGGGCTAGATTTTATCTCTCTAAAACCTTTGATTAATATGATTTTTATGCGATTTATTTTTCTTTAATTAGTAATTAAGTTTCACATAAAACATTTTTTAGGTTACCATAATTAATTGAATAACAACGGTGTCAACTCATTATTTACCAATTTATATAGTTAATATAGACGTAATAATTTTTGGAATATTTATAATTTATATATGATCCTTTTTTGTAGGGTTGGCAATTCGTGTGGGTCGTCTTTGTTATCGGATCGGATAAGAGCGACGACCCGATAAGACTAACTCAAACTCGGCCCGATAAGCTTAATGGAACGGAAAATAGTAGCCCGAATACGACCACGACAAAATCTCAACAGCCCGGACCACGATCTATTAAGCCCGATAAGCAAATAAATATTTATTTATTAATCATTATTGATTTTTGGCTCATTTGAACACTTTAGAGCATTTTGGCTCGTTAAACCATTTACTAATATAGTATAATATTATTTTTTTTCCAAATATTTATCTCATATAAAGCCCCTTACGAAGTTAGAATGAGAAAAATTGTGTAAAAAAGATATTATTTAAGTGATCGGGTCTTATTGGGTCTAACAGACTTATCGGATTGGTCCCATATGAACCCGATTTATTATTGTTCTTGTAATGAGTACTCTGTTAACTGCTGAAAAAACTTTCCTTCAACTCCGTGCAATTAATCTTCTCATAAAAATAAAAAAAATAATAAAATTATCACAATTTTATTGAGGAAAAGTCCACGTAGTTTACAATTCAAGGGCGGAGCCAAGAATAAAAATGGGTGAATTGATACACAAAAGTAGGATGAATCAAAACACGAAAATCATATAAATTATAATTAAAAATAATTCTAGTGTAATAAAACATTAAAAAAATGGGGGAGCCGGGGCCGAGTGCCCCCTCCATCCGCTCTTGGTTTACATGTTTTTAGCAGAACCTAAAAGATCATTTAGATTTAGAAGTAACTATTATTCTTTTTTTTTGACCCTTCAATTATTTAATTGTCATCCTCTTTCTAGTTCAAACTTCAAAGGCCTTGTCACAAATAAATCATAAGTTAGTCAAATGTGGGTCCACCTTTTCCTTCGGAATGTCGTTTCACAACTTTAAAGTGATTGGTGGTCAGTCCAGGTTTGATATTATTACATCAAAATATTGTACGGGAATCCCATGTGATGTGACGCATTCCCAATAAAATCTTATACATAAATTCTGTTTGGGGGTAATTGCTTAAATATAGTAAAAATCAAAATATATTGTCAAAATAGGGTAAAATTGGGGTGGGTTGCGTATTTACTAGTTGGTGCATGCTATAAGCTGCGCCTTTACTTTTTTTTTTATTTTTTTAATATGTTGGCGCACATTGTAAGTGCGCCAACAATGTTTAGGGTGGGGGTGGGGGGTGGGGTGAGAGTTGAATGGGTGGCGCACAAAGAGGTGCGCCACCCAAACATAAATTATGGGGGTGGGGTGGCCTGCAGGGTGGGTGGGGTGGTGGAGGTGGGAGAGTTTTTATATTATTTTATATAATAATAAATTAATAATTATCCAATAAAATTAGTTCATTTGTAACTTTTTTTTTTTTTTTTATCTATTTTTAACGTGTAATATATCAAATTATTATTTTTTATGATCTTCAATTTGACACCCATATTGCATATTTTTTGCAGAAGATAAATACATAGTCGGTCTCGATTTGAGAAGGATATTCTTGCGCGATACACATATATTACTTAGAATTCGACAATACCTAATTTTTATCCTAATACACAATCATAAATTTTTACCTCGATTTGATAAAGTTAATTTTTTTCCGGATCGTGACATGCGTATTTTCCTAATAATATGTCGGGTCTCGATTTAAGAAGACTATTCTTGCGCGATACACGTATAGTACTTAAAATTCGACAATACCCCTAATTTTTATCTTAAATACACAATCATAAATTGTTACATCGATTTGATAAAGTTAAAAAAAATTTGTTCGGATTGTGACATGTGTATTTTCCTAATTTTTGACAATACCCCTAATTTCACCCTAAATACACAGTCATATTATTAGAAAAATACACATGTCACAATCCGAAAAAAAAAATTCAACTTTATCAAATCGAGGTAAAAATTTATGATCGTGTATTTAAGATAAAAATTAGGGGTATTGTCGAATTCTAAGTACTATACATGTATCGCGCAAGAATAACCTTTTCAAATCGAGACCAATTTATGACTATGTATTTATCTTCTTGCAAAAATATGCAATATGGGTGTCAAATTGAAGACTATAAAAAATAATTAATTTGATATATGACACGTTAAAAACAGATAAAAAACGAAAAATTTACAAATGAACTAATTTTATTGAATAATTATTAATTTATTATTATATAAAATAATATAAAAAACTCTCCCACCCCCACTCCCCACCCCACCGCTGCAGGCCACCCCATTCCCCCACAAATTATGTTTGGGTGGCACCTCTTTTGTGCGCCACCCATTCAACTCCCACCCCACCCCATTTCACCCCACCCCACCCTACCCCCCCCGCCCCTAAACATTGCTTTGGCGCACTTACAATGTGCGCCAAAGATATTAAAAATAAAAATAAAAAAAAAAAAAAAGTCGCGATTATAGCATGCGCCAACGAGTAAATACGCAACCCACCCCAATTTTACCATGTTTTGACAATATATTTTGATTTTTACTATATTTAAGCAATTTTCCCCTGTTTGGACTCGTTTTTTATAAATATTTTTGTATTTTATTTGAAAACAACTTTCATTTTAGTAATATACACTTTATTTTAAGAAGTTCACATTTTAGATAACATCTTCGGATAAGTAGTACATATAACATATTTGTTCTATTTCAGACATTGTTGAATGATTTGAATTAAATTACTAATTTTGACCTTTTAAATAGTAAATGTCAAATTTATTTTTGACATTTTCAATAGTAAAGGGCAAATATTTTATTTGATAAAAGGTCTTATTTTTGCCTATAAATATGTCTTATTTCTCACATTTGAAAAACACACAAAAACTCATAAAATTTTCATATATCACTAGAACTCTTGCAAGTTAATTTTTTGGTGATAATTTTTCGAGCATAATTTTCAGTTCGCTGGAAAAGGTAATTCAGTTTTTTCGTCTTATCCTGAGAAACAAATGTCCAGAATAGGGGACGAATCTATTTTAAGAATAGTGTGTTGAACACACAATTTGAGCTAATTTTTATTTTGCTTACTTTGCAAATTTTGCCAATTCGGATTTTTCGATTCATATGAATTATACTATAAAAAATACTACTATTTTCCTACAAATTTAATACAATTTTTTTTAAACGGCTAGTAATTAGTTTAACAATCTAGTTTTGTTAAAATATTTCTCTCCCCGTTGAGAGTTTTGGCTTTCTCTCCCCGTTGAGAGTTTTGAATCTTTCAAACTTTCTTTGATATCTGCTTTTGTTACTCAAATTCTTTGGCCTCTTTTTACAGTACATTTGACTAGGGTTCTCTTATATCTGATAATGGAAGATAGCATGACTGCGTTAACATTGGAAGAAGACGAAGAATTACTACTCGAACCAGATGTCGTCTCTGAAAAGCCAGAGTTTAATGAGTTTTGTTTGCTAGGTCGGTTCTTGACTGATCGAGAAATTAGATTCAATCCAATGAGACATCGAATGGCAAGCTTATGGAGACCAGGAAAGGGTATATGTATCCGAGAATTATCTGATCATTTATATATGTTCCAATTCTTTCACCAATTGGATCCTCAAACGTGTTTTGCATGGTGGTCCTTGGACCTTTGACTCTCATTTGCTAATTCTCCACCATCTTAAATATGGAGAGATCCCCTTGCATATCCCATTATTCCATATTCGGTTTGGGTCCGGTTTATGAGCTTTGCTAGTGGGTTATATGTCAACCATTGTGGGAAACAACTTGGAAACTTCATTGACGAGTTTTAAGAATATGATGCTAAGAACAACAACGGGATATGGAACAACTACATGAGGGTTAGAGTTCGCATGGATATTCGGAATCCCTTAAAAAGTGGAAGAAAATTAAACTTAGTAGCGGTGGGAGTAGTTTGAGTACGATTTAAGTATGAGTTCCAAACCTATTTTTGCCATATTTGTGGAATTCTTGGCCATGGTGACTCCTATTGTCCAAATAGTTATTCCTCCAACGATGGTGTGGTGAAAAAGGAATGGGGAAACTGGCTTAAAGCATCTGCTCGACGACCGGCGGGCCTGGGCGGTGATCGATGGCTTCGAGATACCGGAGAAGACATGGGCGTAGCCAGGATACCAGACTACCCCTAGCCCGACCAAAAATTCAGAAACCCTTTTATATAATTATATTAACAAGAAAAAAAAAGAACACACCATCAAGCACATTACGATAAAAATGTTCAACAATCCAAAATCCAGTACAAAGCTAAAATGTAAGTTGAACCCTACGATTTTTTACTTTAGCAAATTCATCAATAAGAGAATCTATATCTATTTTTCTAACAAGCTCTCTTTCAATATAAATTGTCAAACTATCACCAAGAAACTCATCATCCATTTTGTTGCGACTGCGGTCTTCACATATTTCATTCTTTGAAAATGATCTCTCGGTTATAGCGATTTAACACGGTAAAGTTAACCTGACAAGGTGAATCAATCTAGTTATCATTTTGTAGTCGTCGACCTTCTTGTTTCCATCGACTTCTCACACAATTTTGCAAGAGTAAGCACTTGAAATTCGGGATTTAGAACCACGTGAACTTTATAATATTGCAATTCACTCGTCAAAGCATGTCTTTCTTGTTGATCAAAATCATCGAGGATAAAACTCCACAAAGCTTGTAGATATCATCAACATTAAATGCTTGAAAGAATTTTTTGATCCAACGCCATACTAAGCTCGAGCAATCTAATGATTTCTCATTAAACCTCGAGTTCAACTCGCCCTTGAAAATCTATGCACTCATTAAAAACTTCAAAATGGTAATGATGCTCAAGAGTTATTTGCCTCTTACCACGACCAAGGTTGTTGTTTAGGTCGAATACATGGATTTTATGCTTTGTGCAAAAATCTTTTACTTCTGAATTAGTTTATCCCATCCTTGTTCTCGTAAATAACTCTTGAAGAAGTGTTTTTCCTGGAAACATATCCAAGTGCAGCCAAAATGTCAATAGATTCCTTTTGAAATGCTTGACAAAGAAAATCGGTTATCCGCATAATTGCCCTCATTAAGTGCAAACCAAACACAAAACCAAATGTTTCAATATTAGTGTAAGCACCACGAATTTACTGCCGAGCTTTGGCATTGGAAGTATTTGATATGAGATCCTCAAGCACCTTAGAAGTTGCATCATACATATCTATCATACTCTAAAACAGTTCACAATGAGAACTCCAACGAGTAGAACCCGAACATTGTAAAGATGTCATCCGATTAGCACCTCGTCCCGATTCATGCTCTCCACTTGCCAACATATTCTCAATATTTGTTTTATGAGCAACTTGCAACTCGTATGGCGTTTTGGAGAAGATTTGACAATGTTAATGACATTATCCAATATCGAAAGAAGTCTTAAATCGGATCGGATCACTGCTTTTTTCTTTGGCAACCAACGTTAATTAACCTATGAGCAAAACAATGGACATAGTATGCATATGGACAATCTCTAAGAAACAACGCATGTAGTCCTCCCCATTGGCCGCACATGTTACTAGCATCATCATACCTTGGCCTCTCAATTTATGAACTTGAAGATTGTATTGAGAAAGAACTTGAAAATCACACCTTTAAGAGTTTACGAACAAGTATTAGATACACCCCTAATTGCAAAGAATCGCTCGAGTCAAGATTCCTAGAGAGTTTACGAATCTTAAGATAATGGCCATTTTCTCTCGATTTGATTCATCTTGTGCTTCATCAACAAGAAGAGAAACAAGACTCTCCAATTTCCTCTCGAATCATCTCGACGGACTTTGTTGGCCATGATTGCCAAAATCTCTTTTTGTATTTACGGAGAAGTGTATTTAGCATTCTTAGGTGCATTGGTTAATACAACATCTTTTATATTTTCATTCATCTCTCCAAAGATAATGAATCGATTCTATTACATTTCCGGTTCAAAGAATTTTGATTCATTGTGACCTCTAAAAGCACAACCTTGTAATGTTAGGTACAGGACACTCTTGATCGTTGTCTTCAGGGCTGGACTTGACCCCAAGCCCAACAAGCCCTTGCTTAGGGCCCCAATTTTTGGGGCCCATTTTTTTTTAACCCCTTTCAGTTTATTAATAAAATATTAGAAAAAGGCCCAACAATTGCAACCCTCTTGCGTAATTGATTGATTGTCTCCTACCTCCAGGTTTTCCATTTTTCAGACCGTCTTCCTCACGGCTCACTCTCAGTGGCGAGCGCAGAGCTGGGGCTGTGGCGCCACCTCATCAAACGACAGACGGTACTATCGGCGGGCAGCAAATCGGCAATCCACGGAACACAGTCAGTTTTTCTTCCCAATTTTTTTTCAGTTTTTAACTTATTTTTAAATTATTGAAATAGTGTAAAGATTCAAAGTTTAAAAAATAATTGTGTTAAGATTCAGTTTATTTTAATCAATTACATAAAAATAAAAATTGGTTGATTGTTGAATAGTTCATAGTTGGGTGTAGTAATCAAATGAAAATCTATGCAGATAGTTGGGTCAAATAGTTGGGTGTTCTTTATTCAAGTTTTCTACTAAATATTATGTATATAAATGCATAAGAAGAATAAGAAAGAAAATACTTCAAAGTTCAATTATTTTTTCCGTTTTTTTCAATTTATTTGACCCTATTTGTGATATTATTTTAATTAAGCACATAACTAAGAAAGAAATTGAGACTTTGACATTATTTGTGTAGAAAAAAAGTACAAGATGTCTTCTAAGCATATGTCGGTGCTCAAAAAAGGAAAAAAGACAAAGAGAGATGGAAGTGGTTCAAGTCAAGAAGGAGATATAGAAAAATATTTTAATTTTAGCGGTAAAAAAAAAGTCTCAAGAAAAAGAAACGACTATAGATGTGGAAACTCAAATTGGGGGAGAAACATCCAACTACGGATGAAAATGCTAATGAAAATGTTAATCAAGAAGAAGTGATTGAAAAAATTGAGGAAGAAAGTCTTTTATCTCAGTAGATTTGAATGATCCTGGTAATTGGAAAATACGATCAAAAGATGATAGACTATCTAGTTGAAATGAGTCCAAAAAGAGTTGATGGCATAGTATATCCTCCCAACGAAAAGGGCGGGCGTTTCGATTCATCACAATATATAAGGATATTGCCAAATGGACAAAAAAATGATAGAATATGGCTAGTTTATTCAACTTCTTTGGATCGGATCTTTTGTTTTTGTTGTAAGTTGTTTGTAACCCAAATGGACATTGAATAAAATTGGGCTTCTAAAGAATCATGGATTTTGTGATTGGAGTAATATGTACACTCGTCTCAAAAGTCATGAAGGGAGTAAAGAACATATTCATTGTATGGCTAGTTGGAAGGAATCGGAAGATCGATTTGGACTAAAAAATTAATAGATGAAAGCGTAAATTACAAATTGACAAGGAAAAAAAGCCTTTGGAAAAAGGTATTGAAAAGAATAATTATAATTGTGAAGAGACTTGCTAAAAATAGCTTTCCTTTTCGAGAAGACAATGAGAAACTCTTTGTTGAGAATAATGGCCTCTTTTTGCGGATGATAGAAATGATGGCTAAGGTTGATCCAAAGATCTTAGATGAGCAAGTTCGGCGTCTTGAAGCACGTGAAATACAATATACATACCTTAGTCCTAAAATTCAAAATGAATTTATACAACTTTTAGCAGTGAAGTTAGAAGTGCAATTATAAAGAAGGTGAAACATGCAAAGTATTTTTCGATTATACTCAATTGTACTCCGGATACAAGCCACGAGGAGCAAATGTCTCTAGTTATACGGTGTGTGGATGATTCTACAAACTCACCAACTGTAGAAGAATTTTGGATAGAATTTTTGAAGGTAGATTACACTTCAGGACTTGGACTTTCAACACAACTTCTAAATATACTAGAAAAACTTGATCTTGATATTGATGATGTAAGAGGATAAGGGTATGACAATGGATCGAACATAAGTGGACGACATAAAGGAGTACAAAAACGATTATTAGGCCCAACCCCGGGCTTTCTATACACTATGTGGTTGTCATAGTCTTAATTTGGCAATATGTGATATGGCAAATAGTTGTAGAAAGGCTAGAAGCTTCTTTGGTGTGGTACAACGTGTCTACACATTGTTCTCTTTCTCTACAAAGCGTTGGAAAATTTTCAAAGATCATGTAGATGGATTGTGATTAAGCCATTATCACAAACTCGATGGGAAAGTCATGTTGAGAGTGTCCGGAGCTATAAAAGAGCAAATTGTACAAATTCGGGATGCTTTACTCTTTCTAGCGGAAACTAGTGAAGATCCAAAAACACAAAGTGATGCCGACCTTAGCAACACATGAGCTCAATAATTTTGATTTTTTGCTTGGAATGGTGATTTGGTATAGGATCTTTAAAGCAATCAACAAAGTGAGTAAATTTCTTCAAGTCAAGACATGGATGTTGAAATTGCTATTACACTTTTACAAGGACTTATTGCATTTTTTGATGACTTTAGAGAGCATGGGTTCCATCGTGCCATGGATGAAGCTAAAATAATGGCAAGTAAACTTGATGTTGAAGCTACATTTCCAGAAAAACGCATCATCCATAGAAAGAAACGATATGACGAAAATGGTTGTGATGAGGTCAAGCATTCAATGGAGAATATTTTAGAGTTGATTATTTCCTCTACATAGTCGATCAAGCACGATTTTCACTTCAAGAACGGTTTGAGACTTTTAAGGAATATGAAAATAAATTTGGATTTTTGTTCAAAATGGAGAAGCTAAAAGCTGAGCCACTTGATAGTTTGTTGAAGTCTTGTTTGAATCTTGAGCAATATTTGAAGTACAATGGACATGCAGATATTATTGGAGATGATTTATGCACAGAATTGTTATGCTTGCAGGGCTATTTGTCAAGTGAAATGCCAAGAGCAATAGATGTCCTGCAATTTTTGAATAGGGTGAATTGTTTCCCGAATGCTTATATTGCTTACAAGATTTTATTAACCATACCCGTTCTGATTGCATCCGCGGAAAGATCTTTCTCCAAGTTGAAATTGATTAAAACTTATCTACGATCAACCATGTTGCAGGGCAGATTGAATGGATTGGCTATGTTATCAATTGAAAGAAAAATGGTTGATCAGTTAGATTACACAAACTTGATAAATACTTTTGCCTCGAAAACTGCAAGACGTGTTGTATTTCGATGAAAGTGAGTAAATTTTGCCTACTGGGACTAATTCTTGTTCCTAATAGTTTTTCGTATTGTTTTTAATATTTCTAATAGTTGATGTCTTTCTTTACTTTGGTAGATATCAAAAAGCTGCTCTTTGTTGATATCGTGGGGAAAGATGCATTCTACGTTGGTGAGTTGCACTTATATATGAGGTCTTATTTGTTGTTTAAAACATATGAATATTGTGATATGCCTTTGTGATTTTTGGTTTAATGAAATATTGTTGTCTTGTCGACTATTTTTAGTACTTATTTAATGATTAGGGTCCATCTTTAGAATCTCGCTTAGGGCCTTCGGAAGCATAGGTCCTCTGGTTGTCTTTAACCGCAACCGATTTTTCTCAACTTCCTCTTCTTGATTCTATTAATCACTTTATCAATATGTTCGAGATGGTTTCATCAAAGAATGAATACATGCCGCACATTTATTATAAGGTGATGAAGCCGATGAACCAACATGACTAAGAAATGCACAATTCTTACCTTGGTGTACTCTTATCCAATTATCAAATCCTTAGTCACTAAAGTCGAAGTTGCGGATGCATGATAGTTTTCTCCAAAAAGAAAGCATGGAAAACAGTAAGCCTTATGTGTAGTAGGAGAATACTCTAACCAATTGAACTCATTAAACCAATTATATTGGAAGTGGCGACGCTTATTGTCATTATATTCACGACCTTTATACTTTTGAAGTTTGGGTTGATAAGGCCCAACATTCAAATATGCCCGTCTAACCATCCCTTTTAGCAAGAGGCCCGTGACATATTCTCTTTCTTTTTCCTGGATCCCGTTCAAATTGGTTATTTTCATTTGGAGAATATTCTTGATTTTCAGTTGGAGGAGAAGATTGTTGATTTTCAGTTGGAGTGAATTCTTGATTTTCAGTTGGAGGAGTAGATTCTTGATTCTCAATTGGAGGGACGTGTTCTTGATCACAGAATGGCTTGAAGAAAGAATGCAAAGTTGTTTTGCCTTTTTTTCTAGATGGTTGTTGTGAACCCACAAGAAAATCTATACCATCATTGAAACAAAACACTACCATTAATTTGCTAAAAACTACAAACTATATAATCAAGCATTAACAAGTATAATCAATCTATAAAATATGTATTAACCAGTATTAAATCAATTTTTGCCTAACTATTAATTAATTAAACTTTAGTGATTAATTAGACTTTAGTTTTTACGTAATTATTAGATCGAGTTTTTTTAAGAAACATTAACTTTTTGCCTAACTATTAAATTGTCTATCTATTAAATAAAAAATTATGATTTCAATCAACCCATTCTTCAATATAAATAATCAACCAATTACCAATCAACCCCTTCAATCAAGACAATAATCTCACAAATAATCAACCAATTACCAATCAACCCTTCAATCAAGTCAAGAATCTCACAAACTGACAATGGTTCTACTATTCTAGCAATGAATCAGAAAAATTGCACTCTGCAGTCTGCACAACTACACAAGAATCAACCATTCAAGTTTCAACTCCTTTCTCTCTAGCAACGTATCAAAAAATTGCACAACCGCACAAGAATCAACCATTCAAGTTTCAACCCCTTCAATCAACACAAGAATCACACAAACTGTTCTACAATCTTAAGTATTTTTTTTTGCAAAAATAAGAAACAATAATTTTTTTAAAAAAATGAATCAGATTATCAGAAGGTCTTTATCGGACGAAGTTCGTGCGACCTGTCCGAGTTTGCGCCACATGAAGGTCTTTATCGGCCGAAGATATTTCAATTTTGATGGATGGATTTTTATTAGGGTTTGGTTCAAGAATTTTACAATTTCTCAGTCTCGGTCGTCTCTATCCAGAAAGAAAGAAAGGCAAATAATTTATTTTTAAGTTTTGGAGTGGGCTTACTATTTGGACCTTGAATATTTTGCCCCTAGCCCAAGTCTTCATTCCCCCTAGCCCAAAGCCTAAACATATAACCAAAAAAAAAAATTTCCTCCTTCAAGCCCAAAGTTGGGGTGTGCTTGGGACCAGGGCCCAGGGGAGCCCCCATCTACGCCCCTGGGAGAAGATACACAGGTGGAAAATTATGGAAGAGCTGAATATCAGGCGACAAAGGTGGGATCAAATACTGTCATTATGAGCGGGATAAACGGTCAAACCAAATTAAATTCTATTTCCTTACATAAAAAGTCAAATCCGTCGGTTATTTTCCATTCGGGCTGTAAGGTTCAAAAAGTGGACACAACTGCTATGGGCCAAAGCCCAATGGACATTATTTCTGAAGAGGAAAATGAGTTGGACCTGAATGAGAAAATTAAAAGAAAGAGAGTGTTGGTTGCGGAAGCCCAGTCCGGTAATAATACACAAGTTACAGATAGTTCATCGGGGTTGACAACCCAAACGCTAGCTGGAGCACAGACCAACAACTTTAATGAATCGGCCGGGTCTATTGATGGACCCCGCCAAGAGCAATGATAGGCGTTAGTTGGAACTGCCGTGGACTTGGCAACCCACGGGCAGTGTTAGCCTTAAAAAATCTTGTTAAGGCTCGTAGGCCGCATTTTATTTTTCTTATTGAAACTCTTGTTATTACTACTAGAATAAATGAAATAAAAAGTGAGCTTGGTTATGTTGGGTGCTTCTTTGTGGATTGTGTGGGGCGTAGTGGTGGACTTGCTCTCTTGTGGGCAAACTCTATCACAGTGAGTGTGTTAAATTACTCTCGTTTCCATATTGATGTTTCTATTGTTGATGAATTTGATTTTAATTGGCGATGTACTTGCTTTTACGGGTAGCCGAATAGATCGAATCGTGAGCTATCATGGAACCTACTTCGTGAATTAAGTGGTATGTCTTCACTGCCATGGTGTGTTATAGGAGATTGTAATGACATTCTTAGCCCAAATGATAAAAATGGTTATGTGGCCCATCCCGAATGGTTAATGCGTGGGTTTAGAAATGCTTTGATGGATTGTGAATTAAATGATTTAGCCCTTGAAGGATATGGTTATACAGGAGAGAGAGGTCGAGGAACAGATGCTTTCGTTGAGAAAGGTTAGACAGGATGTTTGGTTACATCTTCTTGGTTGGATTTATTTCCTCAAGCCTCTCTTTTGTCTCGTCTCGTCAGTATCCGATCATCATCCAATTGAATTGACTACTAAAATTCAGTCCAATCGCATTTTACACCAAAATTCAGGTTTGAGAATTCTTGGCTACTCGAAGAGGAGTTTTGTTTTATGGCGCACGAGGTTCTCGATATTGGACATGAATCAAATCTACTTGATCGATTGGGGATGTGTGTTGAACGTATGACTCAATGGGGCCGAAATTTGGCGTCGTTCTTGATAAAATTAAGCAAGCTAATTTGACCTTACTAAGGCCATGGTATATAACTCAGTTACAGGTGATGCTAGAGTTCTAGAACTACGACAGTCTTTGAATAATCTACTTCGTGAAGAGGAAGTTTATTGGAAGCAGCGAGTGAAAAAAATTTTGATGGAAAGAGGGTGATAGAAGTAGTCGATATTTTCATGTGTCTGCTTCAAGCCGGAAGAAAGCCAATCAAATAGTTAGAATTTAAAAGGATGATGGTGTTTGGGTAGAGGACAAACATGAGTTGGGTAAGATGGCTACTGACTATTTTTGTGAACTATTCTCCACAAATGATAATGAATCTTTATTACCTGATGTATCTTACTTGGAGAATAGGGTCTCTGAGCACATGAATAACTTACTTATTGCACCATTCTCTTTGGAGGAATTTCGTATAGCGACTTTTCAAATGCACCCGATAAGGCACGGGACCATGGATTAAACCCCGCATTTTTTCAAAGATTTTGGAATGATATTGGCCATGAATTATATTCTTTTTTGCATGGAATGTCTTGAAAGCAGTGCATTTCCAAATGTAATGAATTCCACTAGAATCGTGTTGATTCCTAAAAAGATAATCCAACAAGCATGCCCGATCTCGGACTCATTTCGCTTTATAATGTTCTTTCTGAAATTCTTGCAAAAGTATTGGCGAACGATTACGAGGTATTCTACACGCCATTATTTACTCAAGAGCAATCTGCTTTTGTGCCAGGGGTAGCTATTATTGATAATGTGATCGTGGCTTTCGAGGTGATTCACAAAGATGAGAAGAAAGACCAGAGGTCAAAAAGGCGATATTGCTTTCAAGATTGATATTAGTAAAGCATACGATAGAATTAAATGGTCATATGTAAAGGCGATACTTCTCCAGCTAGGCTTTCACCCGAAATGGATAAACTAGATTATGTCGTGTATCTCATCTGTCCAATATATAATTTCGGTCAACGGTGAAGATGTGGGGTCTGTTGAGCCGAGGCGAGGTTTACGTCAACGTGATCCGCTTTCGCCGTATTTATTTATTTTATGTGCGGAAGGCCTATCTAGCCTAATTAAGAAAGCAGAAGCAATGGAAATATTCATGGAATGCGAGTTTGTCGGGGATCTTCAAGTATTTCACATCTTTTATTTGCTGATGATAGCTTTTTCTTTCGGGCAAATGAAGATGAATGCTCCGTGATGAAGGCGATTTTGGCACAATACGAAAGTGATTCAGGCAAGCTATTAATCTTGGTAAATCGGGTCTTTTTTTCAGTAGCAATATCAGTCCAGATCTACAGACTTTCTTTAAGAAATGTGCTTGGTGTTTCAAATAACTTGGATACAGGAAGGTATATGGGCTTACCATCCTTAATTGGGAAGAAAAAGAGAACTATTTTTGGGCATTTACGGGATAGGTTGTGGCAACGCCTCTTTGGAAGACAAAATAAATTTTTATCACAAGCCGGAAAAGAAGTGTTCATAAAATCAGTGGCACAATCCTTGCCATCGTATTGTATGAATACATTTTTATTGCCTGTCTCTATATGTGAAGAACTTCAAAAACCACATGCTCTGTCTAGTCGAGTGGTCAAAGCGAAATATTTCCATGGAGGGACTTTATTCTCAGCTCAGTTGGGTCATAACCCGAGCTTTATTTGGAGGAACATTTGGAAGGCGACTCAAGTACTTATGGATGGATATAGGTGGCGCATAGGGTCTGGAAATTCAATACATGTT
The DNA here is from genome assembly GCA_016081115.2 of Rehmannia glutinosa. Classification (NCBI taxonomy): domain Eukaryota; kingdom Viridiplantae; phylum Streptophyta; class Magnoliopsida; order Lamiales; family Orobanchaceae; genus Rehmannia; species Rehmannia glutinosa. Next base: position 10,522,972 of record CM071924.1, on the reverse strand, counting down.
TGGTCTATGCCCTGGTTGCCCAACGAGAGTGGATTTTTACCCAATACAAATGTTCCAGAAGGACTTGAAAATTTATTGGTAAGCGACTTATTTATCCCGGGATAAAATCAATGGGATATTGAGTTAGTAGAAGATATTTTTGACAGAGAAGATGTTGATAAAATTCTCAGTCTTCCAGCGGGGAACAATGAGGAAGATGATATGTTGATATGGCATTTTGATGCTAAGGGGACTTACACGGTCAAATCAGGGTACAGAAGAATTGCTTCGAAATTGATACATGAAGGACTGGTTCCGTTAACAGTCGATTGGAGCTTTATATGGAAGCTTGCTATCCCACCTAAAGTGAAGATCTTTATATGGCGAGCTTGTTGTAATTTCTTACCGAATCGAGATAGACTTTTTGCTAAAGGTTTAAACATTCCGAATGAATGTGTGTTTTGTGGTGACTTCGGGGAGCATCTCTTGCATCTTTTTATTGACTGTCAATTTGTTGTGGACTGCTGGAAATATTTGGAAATGATACTGGTACATGTTAATGCTGACAACTTTAGTGAATGGTTGGTTAACATGCTCGAGGGGAGGGATACAAGCCAACAAGAACGAATTTGCATGGCATTGTGGGCTATATGGACTCAACGTAATAATCTATTGTGGAGAAGTAAAACTATTACAGCTGCTCAATGTATGAATTCTTGCATGAATTTCCTTCATGATTGGCAAGAGGCAAATTGCACCTCAAGCAAAAAGGAGTCCGGTGCAATTAAATGGAGTTGTCCAGTGGAAGGAAAAATTAAAATAAACGTTGATGCTGCTCTTAATCCAGATTCATGTAAAGTAGGCTTCGGTTGGGTTGTGCGGAATCACAGAGGTCAAGCCTCTTCTTGTGTTTCAAGCAGATTGTTGGAAAATGGCCAGCTCAAATTGCGGAAGCAATGTGTTTGAAAGAAGTTCTAAGTTGGGTTAAAAATGTAGCACTCTCGAATGTGATAATTGAAAGCGACGCAAAGACGGTAGTTGATAGTATTACCCACTTCACGTCAGACTTGTCTGAATTTGGGTGTATTATTCGCACATGCCGTTCCTTGGTTAGAGAGTGTCAAAATATCATAATTTGTCATGTTAATAGGCAGGCAAATAGTGTTGCTCATGCTCTTGCGCGTGTAGCTCGTTCTCAGGCTGGTACTAATTTATGGCAGGAGCCTCCTCTTTTTCTGGAGCACCTCTTGGCTTATGATGTAAACTCGTTGAATTAATGATATGATTTTATTCTCTTAAAAAAACAATCTAGTTTTGTTGTAATCAACACAATTTTTATTAGAGCCAAGAATACAAATGCAAACTGAATAGCTTACACATACTGTTGGCGTCAATTATTGGAATTCAAATATTGAAATATCAGTTTTGTTATTGTTTAGCTAAACTTGCAGATTAGTTGTTTAGTTTAATATATATAATCTTTAAATTTCCAGGTTAGTAGGAAAAAAATACTTTGCAGATTGTTCATTCTAAGTTGATAATTTCACTTTATCAAACACTGTACTTAATTTGAGGAATCTATTTATATCTTCTATGCTTGAGATATATTTGTATTAATTAAGTTGGTTTGAATATTTATTATTTTGGACTAAAAATATTAATACCCGTGCTAATTTGGGTTGGAAGAAAATTGTTATTTGGATTGATTTATTCTTTTGTTCTGTTTGAGTTATTCTGTTCATGAAATAATTCCTACTGTTTACTTCTAATACAAATTATTTTTGTAGATAAATCAAATAAATGGTGATGAAGAAATGCCCTTCTGGGGTATTCAGGTTTTCGGGGAACAGGTATTATTTCCAGGACCGTGATCCTTATCTCTTACTCCACAAAATTCATTTGTTTCTTCAATTAACAATTCTTGATATTATTTGTGTATTCACATATTTTCTATGTAACTTGCAGGAAAAGTTGCCACAGCTGGAGTATCCAGAGCTGAAAAGTTCTGTTCTCCTGCAGTCTTTCTTGAAGCACGAGATCAATTCACTGGTTGAACTTAACATTGAGAAAGGTTTTCTGCTATAAATTCTTTTGCTTCTCATCCATTGAAACTGTTTATAAGATACTATTTTTCGAATTAGGTAGTAATTGCCTTTTGATTTTGCATTATCTTAAATGCTGAATATTATAAGCATGACTGCATGAAACAAAGGTTCTTTTCAATTTAACATTCAAATTCAGTAATCTATCTGTACTGCTGCAATAGGGGAAGATTTTCTTGAAGGATTATTGGTGGATGGCTGGCTGCTGAATCTTGTATATGCATCCAGTTGTGTTGAAAAAATCCATCGCAACATGGACGTTTAACTTAAGTGAGTGTAATGTCATGTAATGTCATATGTTGAAATGTCAATCATTTCCTGTTATGTTCTTTCCTTATGATTTTTCAGTGTTATATTCATCAAAGGTAAGGCTGATGGAAGCTGCCTGTGAATTTTGGTGTGCTATTCTCTCAGTTAAAGATAAGGTTGTTCTCTCTCTCTCTCTCTCTCTCTCTCTCTCTCTCTCTCTCTCTCTCTCTCTCTCTCTCTCTCTCTCTCTCTCTCTCTCTCTCTCTCTCTCTCTCTCTCTCTCTCTCTCTCTCTCTCTCTCTCTCTCTCTCTCTCTCTCTCTCTCTCTCTCTCTCTCATGCAGGATCATGAGATTTTTCTTTTAATTTCTAACCTTCTGGTTTTGTTTACCTTTTATGGTGTTAAGCAGGCTGATTCGTCTAGCATCAAAATTGACTGGTTACCTAGATATTCAGATTTAAAAGGAGCTCTTCAAGCATATGGTTTTCTTCTGGATTCAAGTTCTAAGTTTTCATCGGATATTGATATGGTTCCTGCTGGTAAGCATTTCAATGCATTTTAAATCTTCTGTTAGAAAATTACGGGCGAAAAAACTCATGACTTAAGTAATATTGAGAAAAATAAAGATAAAATGGACACAAATACTTTTACGTGGAAAACCTCTAAATAATTTTGAGGTAAACCACGGGCAAGTGTAGAAGAAGTCATTATAAATTGGAGATTACAATAGCTGCTCTCTAAATACAAGGAGAGAACAATATACACTCTATCTTAAAATAGGAGAAAACAAACACTCTCTTAAATGATGAAATACTTGGAGAAATGAAAGAAAAAAATACTATCACTAGATTGATAGTTTTGCTTGGTGCAAAATGCTCTACTCGAGCATCCCTTATATAGGTAGCTAAATGCCAATTTTTCAACCATTGTTTGCTTCAATTGTCAACAAATTGTAGCAACCATTAATTACATGTTGCAGTTGTCCACAAAATATGTTCTCCTCATATGGAATAATAAGTCAACAATTGTGGCCTACATAAGTGGCTTAACAACTGAAACTCTTTTACATTTTCCCACTTAAAGTCTCTTTTGCAATCTTTGCATCATTCTCAATACTTGCTACTTATGTTGCTTACGTCTTTGCTAGGTCACATGAGGTTCTACACCATTTGAACTTGCTAGTGTTGATTGGTTTGGTCATGCAATCTGCTAAATTTTCATCAGTATGAATCTTTTGCATATCCACACTTCATTTTTCCACTACTCAAACGAAGTAATACAAAACTTCTATTGTGCTTTGTCCTTGAATGTAAGATTGAATACCTTGCGCTATGCAAGGCACTCACACACAAAACAATCTTTTCTTATTTGTGCTCGAGCTCCTCTAATAACCGAATTAATCGAAATTTCTTTAGAAAAACAAAAAGCAAGTAAAACGCCCAACACTCCAAATTATAAATATAACTAAGTATATAAATTTAAATAAATATTATGTATGAATATGATATATCATATTATCATATAATATGATATATAAATATAATCAATATATTTAATATATTATTTTGGTTAATTTGGTTAGTTCGATTAATTTTGAATTTTTGATCCGAATTAACTAATAATTGAAACTTTCCAAAACAATTTAACCATTTACCGAATCAAATAATTTGATTACCGACCGAATTAATCGAATTAATTTGGTTAACAGATTAACCGAAAACCCCTGGATAAAACCCTAGTCATTGTACATTATGTACACAAGAGTTTCAATTGTAAAGCCACTTTTGTTATTTTGTATGGGGTGGACAAATTTTGTGGACAATTGCAACTTGCAATTAATGGTTGCTGGTTGACAAATACAAAAAGTAATGGTTGAAAAATTGACATCCAGTTGCCTATACAGGGATGCTTGACCGGATCATTTTTCACCAAGCAAAACTACCAATCTAGTGATAGAATTTAGTTTTCTTTCATTTCTCCAAGTATTTCCTCATTTAAGAGAGTTTTTGTTTTCTCTTATTTCAAGATAGAGTGTGATATTGTTTTCTCATTATATTTAGAGAGAATGTATTGTAATTCTATTTTATATTGAATTGCTCCTACCTTTGCCATGGTTTCACCTCAATTTTTTGGGGTGGGGTTGGGTGTTCTACGTAAAAATATTTGAGCAAATGAGATATTTGAGGCCCTTTTAAAATATGTTGATTGCATAGTAGATGGGTGTCCATAAGTTAGAAACACTTGCAGAGTGATTGGGCCTATGAACAAATCATATTTAAATTGCCTAAAATTGGATGGATCCTCCCTTTCCTACAACGAATGACTCGTCTGCACAACAAAAGTATGATATCCATGTAGTTTGACTAACTCGCAAATAATAGTTTATGAGACGTGCCTTTTGCATTTCAATCAGATCAGACTTTGAACTTTTCATTGGGCATTATTCAATGATGTCATGTATTATTTGAATTATGGAGAATGGAAGAATTGAAAATGAGGCACCTTTAGAATTGGGCTATTCATAAAAATTCCAAGTTAGTAAATTATAAGTATCCCCTTGACATTTATTTCTATTTTAAGTATTGCATCCATTAAGGGGGTATTTGTAAACAAAGACAAACCTCAAATGGGGTATTTGTAATACCTCATGGTGGTATTTGTTTTTCGAAATAAAACTTTTTTTTTCTTCTTCTTAGAATTCTACTAAACCCCACAGGCATTTTTTGTAATTCACACAAATAGTTAACAGAATCTGTGCGTTCTTCTCATTTAGTTTTATCTCTTACTCACATCTCCATGCCATGTGTCTTAGATTCCATTACAGCAGGACCACCACAAAACATTCGATCATGGATAAAATGCGCTGCTTTTTGTTGCCAAACAAGGTATGTATATAATGTTACTCGAGCACTACAGCCTGAGTAATTTTAGTTTTATGTGATACTGTCAGACTATTTCTCTTACTCATCTAGTCGCAGCATTTAGTTTTGTTATTTAAGGTGCCTTTAAATTTTGTCCTAACTTTAATAATTTTGATGATTTTGAAATATTGGCATCACATATTTTGTTTGCAGGGATGCAAATATAATTCTCTCAACTCAAGAAGCAGAAGATTTGCTAGTTAAAATCATTTCTCTCTTTCTAGATCGACAACTTCTAGGCCTGTCTATGATATTGCATGAGGCCACGTTCTCAGTAATAAATTTCTTCAGCGATGAGGAATGGTCTGACAGCTGTAAGAAAGTAGCAAAATCTCTTGCTTACAGGTTATTATCTGATACTCCATAATTTAATGTCTAATTTTCTCCCCTTGTTCTCTTTTGGCTTCCCGTGGACTCTGGTTATGCAATATAAGTGGATGATGATTATTGATTTCTGAAGTGTTAAAAAAGCAAGCCAATTTCTGTTCTTAATTATTTTCTCTATCCAACTTTTATGGTTGTTGATGACAAATCTTGGTGAAAATATCGCCGAGAGATATTGGATTCACCCTCATCAGTCAGTAAATACCTTGTAAAGATATCAAAAAAAAAACCATGGAAAGTTTCTATAGCCGTTGCTCCAGTTCAGGGTAGTTGTCAAATTTTATTCTAAATATGCTTACTTCCAAATAGGTGTGTAAATGAGCCGAGCGAGCCGAGCCGAACATAGAATGTTGCTTGTTTGAATATAATATGAGCTTCAAAAATTATGTTTGAATTTGTCGATTATTAATAGAATCGAACTCAAACAAGCTTTAGTCAAGTCGAACATGATTCAAGTTGATTAGTTTTGATATTCTTCCACATATTTTATTCATTTTTTACTAATCGAGTTGAGTTCGAAATTTAACTTTATATTTTATCGAATGAACAAGCTTGTCCGTCATGTTAATGAGTTGAGCTCAAACGAGCTTTCAACAATTGATTTTGAAATCGAAAGATCAAGTAGCTTGTTTTGTTTTTTCAACCCTTCACCAAATTTATAAATTAGAACATGTGGAGTGATAATGAGAGATGCCCTATCCATTAAAAAGAAAAAAACCTTTGACTTGGTGAGGAGTTTTTCTTTGAGAATTGAAAGCTGAAAAGGTCTGTAAATCTTTAGATGCACCCAAAATTTGTGGTCATGTGACTCATGCCACTACTTTTTCTTGAGAGTGTATTTTATGAAAGATATTTTATTTTAGGAATTTAGCTTTACTTTGAGACATCCCAGAAAGGAAGTAGGAATAATAAATTTGGGACAAAGGATTGCATGGTCTTTGCATGTAGAGAGTCCTTTTGACTTCTTTAATGCTTCATACAGTTGTTAAGAATCATATTTTCACATGCAACCCCCTCAACTTTGATTTATTTCAGCTTATCTTTACTGAAAATGTAATCTTCTGTTCATAATGAAGATTGCCTTGCAACATTAATTGCCTGAGAGTAGTGGAGAGTATTGTGGGAGTTGATGGACGAAGTAAGCAGCTTAGAGTGCAGTGGCATTCCAATTTCTAGTGACATGTTTGGATGAGAAGGTAATTACACTTGACGTTTTGTTTTTCTAGTTTAGTGAGCTATTATATTTCATAATTTGCTGCAGCGGAGCGTAGAAGATAATTATTTCTTCTCATTCTTCTTCAATGGCTAAATATATTTTCCAATTATATTCCTCGTTTGTAGGTATGTGATGCAGAGGAAATCCTCAGGTTGCTAATCTCGAAAAATGTAAAGGACAAGAATTGTGATCTCTTCCAAATGTATATATACTTGAGTCTGGCGGAGAACTGGCTACTCTTCGACACCATGTTAAAAGATAAAGCAGCGATACATGAGTTATGGGGAATTTGTCTCCGGAATTGCTCTTGTGGGATTACCATCACTGATTTGAGGTCTTATGCTTCAAATGTGAGCAACAAATGCATGCATCTCTTCCTCACTCTTCGATCCCCTCACGCAAAAAAAATAAAACAAAATAAAACAAAGGGATAATTATAAAAGACCCCCTTGGGCTAATTGCACAAAAAATCCAGAGATGTTTCAAAATTACAAAAGGCCCCCAGGTTTAATTCTGTCTTAAATTTAAAAGAGCAACTATAATATTTCTTGAAATATGGGGGGCAGGTTGAAATATTGTTTGCTTATGGGGGGAATATGTAAGACAAACTCAAACCTCAAGGGGCTTTTTGCAATTTTCAAAGACCTCTGGGTTTTTTTGTAATTAGCCAGAACCTTAGAGGGGATTTTGTAATTATTTCTAAAATAAATAAATGAATAAATAAATCAATCTTCCTGAAATTAGCTCCACCTGTGCAGGTCCGCAGCAAAGCTTCATATCTTCTTCAAGGCAGCACAAGCAAGTGATTAGTATATGGTATGTATGTGCAATTTTTTTTAATTGTACCAAAAATCAACCAAACTTAAGGAGTGTTTGCAATCATTAACCAAAAAAGCGATTTGTCAGCTTTTAGCTGCAAAAATTCAATTTTTGGTTTTTGTCAAATGCCAACTTCTGCATAATTTAATTAGAATCTGAAAGTACGGGAATGGGGTGCTTTCGATTTATAATTATATTTCTGGTTTGATTTTTACACACTAAATAAAACACTTTTACAACTTATCCACCAAACACTCTAATTAACTTAACAATTTTTAGCTTCTATTTGCGAAAAATTACCAACTTCTGATTCTCAACTATTTCGTCCTCTAAAAAGCAGAAGTGTTTGGGAACACTCCCTTAGTTTGTCTCTGATTATGCGCACATCTTTAGATTAATTGCTACGATCCTGCAGTAGATTGGAAACTTGAGAAATTTCTATCGGACGCTCCTATTTTTTTTTTCCGAATATGTACTCTAGAATGATCAAATGCTGTCTGATTTTAAGGTTCAGTTACTATTGACATTTGCAAAGAAGGCAATGCTGAGGACTAGTCTAGACAATCCATGTAGAACTGATGCAAGAATATTTGAAGCACCTTAAAACCTGCTGATAAGTTTTGCTGTTTAATCGTCGTGTTTATTAAGTAAATACAAAATGTTTTTCATCTGCTTCAGTTCTGAGCTTGCCAGCTTGGGCATTGCAAAAAGCTTCTGAATGGATGTCTTAAAAAGGTGTAGTCTCTGTTGATTGGCAGTGGGGAGTATGTATATGTATGTTGTATTACGTTTAACACTTTTGCTTCTATGTTTCAAGTGGATGCTTTTGGTTATAAAATACCTATGTATTTTTTTTTTTGAGAAAATATATCTGATTGATATGTTTTAGGAAAATAGTAGTATTTTTTCTAGTATAATTTATATGAATCAAAAACCGAATTGGCAAAATTTGCAAAATAAGCAAAATAAAAATTAGCTCAAATTTTGTGTTCAACATACTATCCTTAAAACATTCGCCCTATTCGGATGTCCTGCTTCCTAGGATAAGACGAGAAAAATCGAATTACCTTTTCCAGCAAGCTGAAAATTATGCTTGAAAAATTATCACCAAAAATTAACTTGTAAGAGTTCTAGAGATATATGGAAATTTTATGGGTTTTTGTGTGTTTTTCAAATGTGAGAAATAAGACATATTTATAGGCAAAATATGACATTTCATCAAATAAAATATTTGTCCTCTACTATTGAAAATGTCAAAAATAAATTTGGCATTTACTATTTAAAAGGTTAAAATTAATAATTTAATTCAAATCATCCAACAATCCCCCACATTAAGAAAACTATGAAAATACAAAGATTTGGTGATAAATTCTAACAATTGAATCCTACATAGGATAGGTATGTGTTATCCTTTGAATTTTCCCTTGTGAAAGCATATTTACTTTACTAGCGGATCAAGATGCGATATGTTTGAACTGCTTTCACCTTTTGTGTAAACAATGATATACCTCACACAAGATTCTTCCTAATATACTTCATTCTCATAGTCATGTTCATGAATATACGTCCGTTTTTGCAAAGAGGTTCTAAGAATTGAGCCTCACACAATTCTCTTCAAGAGGCCCCACTTCTCTCACACAGGTGATTCTCATTTAAGAGTAGCTCGTACTACCTTGCGACTTACCGACGCACAAGAATCATTAAAAGCTAATTGCTTATCCTCTTCTCCACGGGCATCACCATAACCACATTGATCACAAAGTTTTTTTACAACTAGGTTGTCCATTTGAACCTAGATCTTGGGATCTCCACCAACTAGGTTGGGTATTGTATCAACTCATTTTTCTAGAGGCTTAAGTTTCATTCCTCTTGATGATTTCACAACTAACTCTCGATACAACCCTTTGGTTAATCGATCCGCTAAATTATCGTTTGACTTTACGTAGTCAATAAACATAACACCAGCTTGATAGTAGTTGTCTAATGGGATTGTGTCTTCGATGTATGTGTTCGTGACTTACCATTATACGTATTGCTCGCCCCGCCAATTGCAAATTGACTATCACAATGTAACAAATTGGCCGCACAGTGTGTTCGCCATCTTGGAATATCTTCTAAGAAATTTCGAGCTATTCAACTTCTTCGCCACCCTTTTCTAAGAGCAATAAACTCGACTCCACTGTGGACCTTGCTATAACCTCAATCTGCTTAGAAGTTTTCCATGATATTGCCGCACATCCTAAAATGAAAACAAATCCACTTGTGAGACTTAGAGTCTTTAATAACGATATCCAATTAGATCATTATATCGCTCAATAACATCATGATATCTTGTATAGTGAAGTCCAAAATCACGAGTATATCTTAAATACCTTAGTATTCTCACTATACCTTTCAAGTGGTCATGTCCTGATTACTCGTGTATCTCGCTCAATTTACTACTTTGCATAAGCAATATCCGGTCTTGCACAACTCATTAAGTACATCAAACTTTCTATGACCCGTGAGTATTCAACTTGATACACAATCTCACCTCTATTCTTCGATAGATGTTTGCTTGTGTCTATCGGAATTCTAGCTAATGATGTGTCATCTTTACTAAATTTCTCTAAAATCTTATCCACATAATGTGACCGATCAAGTACAAGTCCATTTGAAGTTATAGAGATATTTATTCTCGAGGATCACATCACTAAACCCATATCTATCATGTCAAACCTCGAGTTCAACATATCTTTTGTGGATTTAATTATCTTATCATTATTTCTAATGATAAACATGACATCTACAAAAAGACATAAAATGACATAGTCATTTCAAATCTCTTTAACATGACACATTTATCATATTCATTTATTTTAAATCCACGTTTTCCATGACATTATCAAATTTCTCATGCCATTATTTTGGTGCTTGTTTCAAGCCATATAATGACTTTACCAACCTACACACTTTGTTTTCTTGCCCCGACGAAAAAATCCTCAAAGTTGTTCCATGTAAATCTCTTCTTCTTCTAAGTCTCCATTAAGAAAAGCAGTGTTTACGTCCATTTGATGTACTTCAAGATTCCGCAAAGCACCAATTGAAAGTACTAATCTGATGGAGGTTATTCTCGTAACTGGATAATATGTATCAAAGTAATCAAGGGCCTCTCGTTGTCAGAACCTTTAATTATAAGTCGTTTTGTACTTATCAATTGTTCCATCTCGCTTTCATTTCTTTTTGAAAATCCATTTATAACCCATGTTTACTTCCTTCAGGGAAGATTCACTAGTTCCCATATATGGTTTTGCAAGATGGAATCAATTTCACTTTTTATGGGCTCTTTCCATAATGGTCCATCGAAGAATTAATAGCTTCCTTATAGCTTTGAGGTTCACTTTCAAAGATGTAGGTTAGAAAATCTGACCAAATGATTTTTCTATCCTAGCTCGTTTGTTGCATCTAAGTTTTACTTCTTCTTCTTTATTATCTTGCTCGTGTTCTATTGAATTATGCATCCGTTTAGAAGAGCTTAACGATGCATTTCTTGATTCAATTATTGTGTTCTTGTGTATATCTTCAATCTTAGATTCATGCATAAGAAACCGATAAACACTATCTTTATGTGCATATTCAACAAATATGCAATTAACAATCTTGGTCCTACCTTTACCTTCTCTTGGTGTAGGTACAATCACTTTAGCAAGACACCCCCACACTCGTAAATATTTATAGGAAGGCTTTCTTCATTTACGTAACTCATAGGGCTTTTATCTTCTTTCTTTCGAGGTACTTTATTTAAAAGATAGTTAGCCGTTAAAACGGGGCTTCCCCACATGTTCTCGAGGTAAACTGAACTTAATAACATGGCGTTATTATTTCTTTAAGTGTTCGATTTTTCCGTTCTCGCAATGCCATTTTGTTGAGGTGAATAAGGTGGTGTTATTTTGTGTCTAATTCCATGTTCGCTCATAATTCAACAAATGGTGATTCGTATTCACCTCCAAGATTACTTCTTAACACCTTAATTTTCTTGTGAGTTGATTCTCAATTTCATTTTTATAAAGAAAAATTTATCTATAACTTCATCTTTACTTTTAAGAAGATACATATAACAAAACTTTGTGCTATCATCAATAAAAGTAGTGAAGTATTTATTGCCACCACATGTTTAGATTGATTTCAAATCACATACATCAAAATGTGAATTAAATCAAGTGGTTCATTATTTCTTTCAATATTATTAGATGATGTATTTGTTAACTTTGCATCAACACAAGTTTCACACTTGTGCTTGGAATCAATGTAGAGTGTTGGTATATAATTCAAGTTAATTAATCTATGTAAAGTATCATAATCAACATGTCCTACCTACCATGCCATAAATTGGAAGACTTAAGCAAGTAAAGAGAAGAATTATTCATTTCATTCACTTTTGGTTTAACAACTATTACATTGAGCTTAAACAACCCATCAGTTGCGTAACCCTTATCAACAAACACTCCATTTTTCAACAATGTTATAACACCTGACTCAAAAACAACGCGAAAACCATGCCGATGTAAAAGCAACCCGCACACCAAGCTTGCGAATATCCGTACAAATAACACATTGTTAAGAGTCGGTTTTCCCTGGATGTCATCTTCAAGACCACTTTTCCTTTACCTTTGAACTCGGAAGTAGCTGAATTCCCCATGTACAGCTTCTCGCTGTCTTCAGCTGGCTCAGATGAACTAAATATTTCTTTGACCGAACAAATGTGCCTAGTAGCACCAGTGTCTATCCACCACTGTTTTGGATTTGAACCTACCAAGTTCACCTTAGAGATCACTGCAACCAGATTCATATCTGACACTTCTTGAGAAATGTTTTCAACGATGTTAGCCTCTCTGTTCTTCTTTGGCATCTTGCAGTCTGAAGCCTTGTGCTCCTTGCCGCCACAATTATACCAATTTCCTTCAAATATCTTTTTGGAAATGCCTCATTTGGGTCCCAATTTAACCCCTTTTCCCGTAGGCTCAGACTTTTTCTTGCTTTTGGAACTTTGCCCATATTCAACAACATTAGTCATTGCCATTTGAAGATTGAACAACTTCTTTTCATAAGTTTTGTTGTCTTATTCAAGGCAAAGTCTAACAACAAGTTCTTCGATGTTCATTTCCTTTCACTTATGTTTCAAATAGTTCTTAAAATCTCTCCAAGCTGGTGGCAATTTTTCAATGATTGCAACCACATAGAAAGTTTCACTTAGCACCATACCCTCGGCATGAATATCTTGTATTATAACTTGAATTTCTTGCAACTAACTGATGACAGTTTTTGACTCCACCATTTTTACTCCACATACTCAAACTTACTCGGATCACGTTTGGTTGATTTAGATTGTTTACTTTTGCGAACTTAGGACGACCACGAGTATGAGTTTGGATCTCGGCTCAATCGGGGAGGTTATTGTTGGATTCAAAATCTCCGCCAATCTTTTCAATAACAACCTCTCCGACTTAGAGGCTTGTTCAAATTTGGTGTAAAGATCACCGATATAATGAGTCCATCGAGTCCTAATTTCATACCCATCACCAACATCATCTCCTTTAGTTGGTAGTATATCCAATTTTTTCCAAAACACATCAACCTTGTCAAGGAATTGGCTTCTCCAATCTCATATATTCGAAATCTCATGAGCACAAGACAGTCCACACGCTTTCTCAAGATACACCCACACAACAAAGTGGTCTACATTATCCTCAATTATACAGTTCATTTCTTCATATATCTTATTCAATGCATGTATGACACCATACCTCGCAATGATATGAATACTACCGACTTGTATTTATGCAGACTACATTTTTGCTCTTCTCAAATGACCGCTTGATTGGATTATGTGACGCCTCAATCAAGGTGTGAAGTTCGTTCCCAACATGTCTCAAAATTACTCGACTCGATCCAAGTCCGTATTTTTAACAATCCATGGTGACTCTCCGCCCCTAAGATAATGTACAATCACTTGCAAATTTTAGATTATCTATAATAAAATATCGAAAACAATGAATGCGAGAATATGGTGAAATACCTGTTTGTTGTGGTATTGTCGAAACGCATGACATTATTCATCCAACAAGATACAAATCTTTCCTTATACGGCCCCACCCATTGTTCCATGGCATATTGAACGGCTAGCTGGATATTCTGTGAATTCTGACTGGAATCTCTTAAGCAAGTCGTAAAATAATGACTCGGTATTTGCAATCACCAATAAATTCCAACACACATTAAATGAATCCCAATCTTATTTTGTGTGGAACATTTTTTTGCAGTTTGCCATAATGTTCCTATTAATATGCCACCGACAAAGAAAATGTCTCGAGGTGGAAAAGGTTCTCTCTATTATATTCATTATAGCCATTTCTCTGCTAGTAACAATCACAGTTGGGAGGGATGATGGGTCCATCAATGATTTCAAGATTCTCGCACGCCCACATATAGTTCTATTCCCGCCGAACTTCAAATATGCGGCTGCAATAAAAATATCATATGCGTGGATGTCACGCCAACAATCTCCAATAAAGATAATTTGTACCTATTTGTCTTGTACGTCAATCCAAGAAGAGTACCTTCAAAAGAACGCAATAACTCAATGCTCGTTGGGTGAGTGAAAAATATATCTTTCATAGTGTTACTAGTCTCAGCCGCCTATGATGATAGAAATATCCATGCTCCTTCAATTTCCACATAAGGTGTTGCAATTGCGATCGACCATCACGCTCAATAATTCTATTCCTCATACGAACATTATAAGTAGTCCTTATTGTCGACTTATTATTTATAAATTCCCATTGTAAACCAAACAAAATGTCATTCGGACGAGTATTGCCATGTGACATATCCATAACATAGTCCTCCTCAACCTTTGATAATCGACCAGCATATGGGTGGCCCTCCAAATACTCTGCACTTGGATGATTATGTACACCGCATATAACATCCAATGTCCATTCTCCATCAACTGATACTTGTTTACCCCTCAAATGAAATGGACAACCACACTTCTTTGTTCCAGTTTCTCTCCTACTAACTTTCTTTTTGACTTTACCCATATCAACTTTTTCAAAATTTTCCTCTAGATAATTTTCTTGATATGATTTTCCCCTTAAATTCACTTCGGTAATGCCCACTACGTTCACAAGTCAAAAATAACCAAGGTTTTTTCTTACCCAAACCACTGTTTGACCTGCTAATTACTATAACCATGCCATGTTCGTTTCCTCTGTCATGCACCCAATCAAATAATTTCTCACGAGATGAAAAAAAACTCACGTGTCGTGAATACATCCGTGTAATCCATAACAATATCTTGAACATGAATAAAGAAGAAAAATAAAGAATAAAAAAAGGACGAAGAATAAACGAAAGAACAAAATATTGCTTGACAAAAAAGAAAGAACAATAGAAGACAAACGACGAGAAAGTTACGAAATTCAAATTCTAATATAATTCCAATTCGATGTATGTTATGATCACATGGATTATGTTTAATTTCCTAAGTGAAATATCAACCAATATGTTCAACAATATGTTTTGACTATGCTACTCATGGCCATGGGACCATGACAGTGCTTACCAAAGAGGTCAAGTGTTTTCGCCGCACGTTGAATCTCGGTCCACATGTTTTAGGGTTTTTCTTCTTCTTGAGAATTGTGGAAATATAATATTGAGGTGTAAATAAAGATGTATAATTCTATTAGGTTTTTAATTGGGGAAGGGTAAATTGGGAAAAGATTTGGGGTTTGTATTAAGTAAATATATTATATTTAAAAAGAATTATGGGTGTATTAAGAATAGAGGTGTACTGATAGCTTTTGGGGGTGTTAATAGCGCCCCCAATATAGAATTAGAATAAAACATGTAATGCAAATTATTGTCGTTGACACGTTGTAGTAAATATTACTAGATTGTAGTTCAATATAAGATTTGAGATTTCAAACAAAATCTTCAATTGCCTATTAAGAGGGTGTTTGGCTAAACTTATTTAAAAGATTTTATAAGTTCCTACGTTTTATAAGTTGTTTTCAGAGCTTATAAGATGTTAGATCTTTTTTAAGAATAAGTTGTTGAAGTGTTTGGATAAAATAAGATGGTGTAGCTTTTTTTTTTTGAGGTTAAAAGGAAATTTTATTAATATCACAAATCATCAATGATATAATTCATAATACAAAGAGGTGGAGAGTTCCACACTGATGGACTACAAAAGAAAAAGCTTCATTTGCTAGTACATGAGCAACCATATTGCCACTTCTTCGAACCGTTACCGAAAAGGCAGTTCACTTTGAAGTAAAATTCGATATTCCTTCAAGATACTGTCATATTCCGAATTCCCATTCTCCAAACTAGCCAATCCATCTACAACATATTTTGCGTCGGTTTCCAAAATTAAAGATTGTAATCCCAAGCTTTTGGTCCAAGACAAGGCTTCCCTAACTCCAATAGCTTCCGCTTCTCGAACTATGTACACTCCCGGATACAAGACAGTTCGAGCTACAACGAATTCCCCGTTATCATCTCTCACAACCATAGCAATACTTGTCGCATTTTCACTTGTTGACAGCGACAAATCCACATTACACTTAAAAAACGGCCAGGCTGGTTTACACCACTTAACTACCTGCTAGTTTGCTGATATATTTTCCTTGGACTCCAACGTAGAACCTGGATTTGCTGAGCTCCACTCCGTAAGTACATCAATTGCTGCTCGCACAACACCATCAACTGATATATGTTTATGATTCCAAATTTCCTCATTTCTCTCTTTCCAAAGTCTCCATATAATCATTAGAACTTTAGCCACAACCCATTTATCTTGATTTTTTTAGAACATTATCCACAAAGTCTTTTAAAGACTCAACACCCTCCAAACACCTATCATTCAGTTCTTTCAATTTTGTTTTTTCCCAACATGAATTGCTGAAGTTGCATTCAAGGAATAAATGCCAACCTGTTTCAATGTCTACCATGCAAAAAGCACAACAACAATCCACTACAATATGCCTCCTTGAAAGATTACTTCTTGTTGGAAGGCTTTACACACCCTCCAAATAAAATGTTTCATATTTGGAGGATCTTCAAAATCCACAAACTTTTTCCACAACGTAGATATTTTCAAGATGGTGTAGCTTTTAAGATGCTAGTAATGGCAATTTATAATTACAATAGTCAAATTTAAAGGAGGTTGTTGAAATAAGATCTTATTTTGAAAAAAAAAAAAAATTGGGGTTTCCTACTTTTTTTAAAAACAACTTATAAGCTCCTAATATCTTATTTTAGGAGATTGTAAGATCTTGTAGACAATTAAATTTTATGTCTAATTAAATAATATATTAAATATCAATTTAAATTTCTATTTATATTTTGAGAATTTATTTTCTAAATTAAATAGTTAATTAATTGATATTTTTAATATATATTTTATTGGCCAATCAAAAGTCGTCAAATGTCAAATCTCAAAAATATCTTGTCAATGAAGATAATATCTCGCTAATTATAGAAGATAATACCATCGTTTTGGTAACTCAAATCACATTTTCTCGATAATGGCAACAAGTCAATCAAATAATGGAGGACCAATCAAATTGCACCTTTCAATCAAGTAATTATGATAATAACTCTTATTCCACAACTATAAATAGGGGTCCTCTTCATAATTAAGACACACAAAATTCAAAGAAAGAAGATATCCAAGCAAAAAGACGGTGGAAAAATTCTCTCAAGTCAAGAAGATCAAATTCAAGGAGTCCATGGTGTTCAAGGTGATACTCAAGGCATTCATCGCGGAGTCTACTCAAATCATAACGTTGATTCGAGACTAAGCTTTGAAGCCCTCGAATTAACGCAATTCAAATTCAAATTCAAATTCAAGTTTAGAGAAGATCAAGCTGAATGGTCCATCTCCAAAGTCTCAAATCCCAAATATTTTGTTATTGAAGATAAGAATTAGAGAATTTTCTAGAGATTGTAACCTTTTGATATTTTTATTATATAAATTCAATTTGTATGATTTTTCTGATTTGTACGCAGACAATAAAAAAATTTGTGCTATGAATTTTGGCACTCCCGGTGGGACAATCTCTGCTTCTCATCTCTTCTCTTCGCCAATGAAGTTCAAGTTCAAATGGGGATGAAGGACAAATAGTCCATCTTCGTAAACTTCAAACGGTTTCCATCAAGCTATCAATTAACTTTTGGAGGAATGTACAAGTGGGGACAAATAAAGGCGGCATTCCATATCTCCACTCAATTCTATTCAAATAGAGCGACGTTTGATGTCTCTTCTCAAATTCTACTCCAAAGTCCAAAGGGCGCAATGAAGTTTCATGTCTTCACTTAAATTCTAGTTCCATGTCTTCAATCAAATTCCACTCAAAGGGGGCAATGAAACCAAAGCCGCTGGAAGTCAAATCACATCAAGTGAAGAAGAAGATGTGGATCATCACAACTTCAATTTTCCAAGTGCTCCTAGATATGAGCAAAAACTATCTAAAAATTTAAAATTAAAGTCTTCAGTAATGCTCATTGATACGAGCATAAACTATTTATATGACTCCCGATATGAGCATAAACTATTAGTATTGCTCCTTGATACGAGCATAAACTATCAATGGTACTTGTTGACAAAAGTATAAAGGGTCTACAACTCAAATCAAAATAAATGCTCCTTTGTACGAACATAAACTATCAATCACACTCCTTGGAATGACTATAAAAGGTCTATATCTTAAGTTCAAATGAAAACTCCTTGATACGAGTATAAACTATCAATATATTCTAAATTCAAATGAATACTCCTTGATATGAGTATAAACTGTCAACATGTCTCAAATTCAAATGAAAGCTCTTTGATACGAGTATAAACTATCGGATATATCAAACTCAAGTGAATACTCCTTGATACGAGTATAAACTATCAATATATCTCAAATTCAAATGATTACTCCTTGACACGAGTATAGATTATCAATATGTCTCAAATTCAAATGATTACACATTGATATGAGTATAAACTATCAACATGTCTCAAGTTCAATTAAGACTCCTAGATACGAGTATAAACTATTAATATATCTCAACTTTTAATGAAGGCTCCTTGATACGAGCATAAACTATCAATATATCTCAAATAAAGACTCATTGATATGAGTATAAACGTTCAAAGATGTCTCAAGTTCAAATGAATACTCCTTGATATGAGTATAAACTATGTGTGTGCTTCAAATTGATCTCAAGTAAAATGATTTCGCGATTAATTCACTCCAAGATATGTTGTCCATGAACAAATTGTGAGGGGGCATTTGTAGACAATTAATTTTATGTCTAATTAAATAATATAATAAATATCATTTTAAATTTTCTATTTATATTTTGGAAATTTATTCAAATTTATTTCCTAAATTAAATAGTTAATTAATTGATATTTTTAATATATATTTTATTGGCAATCAAAAGTCGTCAAATGTCAAAACTCAAAATATCTTATCAATCAAGATAATATCTCGCTAATTATGGAAAAGAATACCATTATTTTGGTAACTCAAATCACATCTTCTGATAATGGCAACAAGTCAAATCAAATCATGGAGGACCAATCAAATTGCGTCTTTCAATCAAGTAATTATGGCAAGAACTCTTATTCCACAAATTCAAGGAGTCCACGGTGTTAAAGTCGACACTCAAGGCGTTCATCGCGAGTATGCTCAAATCATAGTGTTGATTCGGGACTAAGCTTTCAAGCTCTCGAAATAACGTAATTCAAACTCAAATTCAAGTTTGGAGAAGATCAAGTGAAGGGTCCATCTCCAAAGTCTCAAATCCCGAATATTTTGTTATTGAAGAGAAGAATCAGATGATTTTCTAGAGATTGTAACCTTTTGATGTTTTTTATTTATATAAATTTAATTTGTACAATAATTTTTGTTTGTTAGTTCGCAGACAATAAAAAATTTGTGTTGCGATCTATTTTTAAAAAATTACCAAACAAATTTAAACAACTTATAAGCTCTCAAACATCTTATAAGATATTTTGAATAGCTTATAAGCTCACCAAACACCTTCTAAGATGACAAACACTTTGGAAGTCTTTGGACACAAATTATTTAAAGTATCTGATAAAATATTTCAAAAATTAAATAATATTAGATCTTCTTATAAAAATTAGATGGTGTTTCAAAACATCTTATAACAAGGAGAAACTTATAAAATATTTTAAATAAACTTAGTCAAACACCCTCTTATTTTTTTGCAATTTGTGTATAAGATAGAATTTGATAGGTTAGGAGGGTTTAGTAAAGATACGGGCTCGTATCATTGATTTTCATTTAAAAAATAGAGGATCGAGAATAAGTATTATGTATTAACGTCTGTGTTGGAGGAAAAGAATTCAAATGCCAAATTAGAAAAATATTCATCCAAATATTAATGTCTCTTTCTGGATTATAAAAGGTCGAGGATGGTTCTGGATTTTGCTGAGAGCATGTCTGTTTTTTACAATGTTGTGGTGGAAGTTTATATGCACCGATTTATGACTTGTGAGTAGGGGTAAATATCAAACCAAACTATTCGATACTCGACTCAAAATTGATGGTTAAAAGCTTGTTCGAACTCGGTCTGTTAACCTAATAAATCAAATCAATACAATTTTTTTTCCTTCGATGAAACATAAAACTCGGCTCGAGCTTTAACTCAATTGGTAAAAAATTAATATAATATGTGTAAAAATATCAAGCTAGCTCGACTAAAGCCCGTTCAAGTTCGATTTGATTATAATCAAACCAAACTCAAACACAACTTTTGAAGCTCGGTAAAAATTCAAACAAACTTGAACAATATTATGTTCGACTTGACTCAATTCGTTTACACCCTAGATGTGGATAAAATATTTGTCCTATCTAGGCTTTTTAGAGATAGTTGTATTCAATATTACACCTTGGAATATGATTGGGTCTGGTATTTCAGGCAACAAAAGTAAAGAGACAGAAAATTTGAAAAAGTACTAGAGCACCAAATTGTTGAATAATTTAGTGGTTTTATGCAATAGTAAATGCAAGTGGGTTAGTGCACTCATTGTGAAGTGTTGCATTATCGCATTAGTGCACGTGATTAATGCACTATTCTTAGTATATAATTGTAATTGTGTGAAAGTGGGTTGATAGTGGTACACTATTGGTGTATTATATTAAAGTGTGCATTAGTGGTTACGTTTTGTGGTTGTAATGTGTGGACTCGTGACCAATGAGCTCTATATAAGAGCCAAATGTAATGCTAAAATTGCAATCAACACAAATATTTCCTATATCTGTTCTATCTTTGTATAATTATATCAGTGGCATCACAATCACGGGAGAGAAACACGAGAGAAAGTGAGGTGTGATAAACAAAGTGAAAAGAGAGTGATTTGTGAGATAAAAATTGTTATATAGCAAGAGCTATTTCTTCCGCTTCACTTTGTTGTATTTTAGCAAGTAACAACAAAACTATGGCCACCGATAATTTTGTACAACTAGTTATCCCACACTTTTATGGTCACTATGATCCTTGGAGCATGTTCATGGAGAACTTTTTAAAAGACAAATATTTTTGGCATGTCATCTCTGAAGGAATATAGGAACTAGCCGATGTCAGAACAATGGTGGTTATACGAAAAACAGACCTTGAGGCGCAGCGGTTGAAAGATCTCAAAGCAAAGAATTATCTTTTCCAAGTTGTTGATCGCTCAATCTTGGAAACTATTCTTTGCAAAGATACCTCAAACATATTTGGGATTCCATGAAAAAGAAGTATCAAAGTTCTCAAGAGCAAAGAGGTAACAACTTCAAACACTTCGTGACGGAGTTCAAAACACTTCGAATGAAGCTCGGAAGAATTGGTTTGATTATTTCTCTCAAGAATGACAAGAGCTTAACAAGATGAGAACCATGGTGACAAGACAAAAGAAGTGACCATAGTAGAAAAGATTCTTCAATCAATGACACCAAAATTTAATTATGGTGTTTGTTCTATACAAGAATCTAAAGATATTGATTCACTTTCAATTGATGAGTTTCAAAGTTCTTTGTTGGTTCATGAACAAAAGATCAACCAACAAGAGAAAGATGAGCAAGCATTGAAAGCCTCAACAGAAAAGCCAACCTTTATCACGAGGGGATAGATGCAGAGAAGCGGAGGTAGAAGCGGATGCGGAGAAAGAGGAAATAATGATGGTAGAAACCAACACCACTACCACCAGCAACAACAACATCAAGAAAATCAATTTCAAAGGAACACAAGAGACGAGGAGACCACTACTCTACTACTTATAGACCTAAGTCAGTAGACAAGTCTAACATTAAATGCTACATGTGTCATAGGTATGGTCATTATCAATTTGAATGTAGAACTAACATGTCAAGTGGAAATAGCGAGAAATCTAACCTTGCGTAAAAATAAAGAAGAAGTATCGTTGTTGATGGTTTGCTATTCCACAGAAGAAACAGACAAGAATTTTTGGTATTTGGACAGATGATGCAACAATCATATGTGTGGAGATAAATCAATATTTTCTGATTTGGATGATCCTTCCATGTTATCGTAAAATTTAGTAACAATTCTAAAGTTTCCGTCATGGGAAAAGGAAAGGTATCAATCCAAAGGAAAGAAAATACCGCACTCTACTTCTAATGTTCTTTATGTTCCGTTATTTAGAGACCAATTTATTGAGCGTTGGTCAATTGCAAGAGAAAGGATATGAAATCTCTATAAAAATGGAGTGTGCCAAATTCGAATGAAAAGTTGGGTTTAATCGCCCAAGTCAACATGACAACTTAATCGGATGTTCCCATTATATCTCCACAAAGAACACTCGTTCGTGTTTATCAACAATAATGGAGTCAAATGTATGGCTATGGCATTTTTGATATGGGCGTCTCAATTTTGATAGATTAAAAACACTATACCAGAAGAATATGGTTACAGGTCTTCCTCAAATTGCAATTCCCTCTGATATTTGTGAAGAATGTGTTGTTAGCAAACAACATCGTAATCAATTTCCTCGAGGAAAATCGTGGAGAGCTAAAAAACAATTGGAGTTGGTTCATTCTGATCTTTGCGGACCAATAAACCCATCATAAAATGGAGGAAAAAGATATATCCTTATATTTATTAATGATTATAGTCGAAAAACTTGAGTTTATTTTCTGCAGGAAAAATCTGAAGTTTTTGGAGCCTTTAAAAAATTCAAAGCCTTTGTTGAGAAAGAAATTGGGAGTCCAATCAATATTCTCCGCATTGATCATGGTGAAGAATATAACTCACATGAATTTGCAAATTTTTGTGAGACTCATGAAATCAAAAGGCAACTCACAGCAGTATGATACCTCAACAAAATGGTGCGTCGGAAAGAAAAAATCGCACAATTCTAAACATGGTGCGAAGTCTTTTAGCAAAGAGTGGTGTTCCAAAAAGTTTCGACTGGAAGCGATCAATCGGAGTATTCATAAATTGAACGAAGCCTTACACTTGTTGTTCACAATATGACACCGAGGAAGCATGGAGCGGACGAAACCAAATTGTAGATCATTTCAAAAAATTTGGGTGTATTATTTTTGCTCACATTTCAAATGAGAAGCGAACAAAGTTAGATGACAAAGGAGAAAATGTGTTTTTCTTGGTGTTAGTAAACAATCAAAGGCTTATAAACTCTACAATCCTAACACCAAGAAAACCATTATAAGTCGCAATGTTGTCTTCGACGAAGAGACATTCTCGGTCATGGAATTGCAAAGAATACTCAACAACAAATTCTAGTGAGCTTTGATGAAGAAAAGGAATATGAAAGTCAACATGATTCCGTAAATCAATAGGAATTGATTCCAAAGATCACAAGCTCCAACAATAAATCAAGATGATCATCCAAGTTTACAAAGCTTACCTCGATGTCAAATGAAACAACCAACGACCTCAACATGTTAGAAAAGACCAACATGGATGATTGATTATGAGGTAAACAATACTAATGATCCCAAGTTTCACTCACACATTTTTCTCTCAAGTTTTTCAGATCGTGATCCTACAATTTTTAAGATCCTATCAAAGAACCAAAATGGCTAAAGGTGATGGATGAGAAAATTGCATCTATTGAAAAAAATAATACTTGGGAATTAATCGAACTTCGAGAATGATAAAAGATCATTGAGTAATATGAGTGTACAAGACTAAGTTGAATGGAAATGGTGAAGTTGACAAGTACAAAGTAGGCTTAGTAGCTAAATGGTATAAACAAGAGTTTGGTGTTGACTACAAAGAAGTATTTTCTTCTCATTGCAAAGACATGATACAATCGAGACTAAGATTGCATTAAAAGACAAGATTCATGGACTATTTTTCACTTGGGTGTAAAATCAGCTTTCCTGTATGGAGACTTGGAAGAACAGGTATATATTGATCAACCTCCTGGTTATATTAAGATGGGAAATGAGCATAAAGTTTATAAGTTGAGAAAAGCTCTATATGGATCAAAAGAAGCTCCACGAGCTTGGTATAGTCGTATTGATACTTATTTTCTGAAAGAAGGTTTTAAAAAATGTCCATATGAGCATACGCTTTTAAAAAAAATTGAAGATGGAGGAAAAATGCTCATTGTCTGCTTATATGTCGATGATCTCATTTATACTGGAAATGATAGTCATGTTTGAAAATTTTAAGAAATCCATGATGCTTGAATTTGAAATGTATGATCTTTGGATAATGCACTACTTTCTTGGCATAGAAGTGTTACAAACTCCTGGTTGAATTTTTATTTTTTAAAAGAAATATGCGCAAGAAATTTGGGAAAGATTTTGGATGAAAAATTGCAATTCTGTGAGTACCCAACTGAATTTGGTTTGAAGTTAATGAAAGATCCTGACGGAAGAAAAGTAGACAGTACTCTGTATAAGCAAATTGGGGGAAGTTTGATGTATTTAACTTCAACAAGACCTGATATAATGTATGCACTATAACTCATTAGCAGATATATGGAATGTCCAAAGGAGACACATCTTCTTGCTGCAAAGAGGATTTTTCGGTATTTAAAAGGGACAATTGATTTTGGGTTGTTCAACAATAAGGGAGAAAATTCAAAGTTTATTGGATTCACTGGCAGTGATTATGCAGGTGATTTGGATGATAGAAGAAGTACCTCTGGATATGCTTTCATGATGGGAACGAGAGCAGTTTCATGGTCTTCGAAGAAGCAAACAATTGTGGCTTTATTAACAACTGAAGCTGAATTTGTTGCTGCAACAACTTGCGCTTGTAAGCTATTTGGTTGAGAAAGATTCTTGAAGAACTTAATTTCAAGCAAGAAGAAGCCATTACAATTTATTGTGATAGCAATTCACCAATAAAACTTTCAAAAAAATCATGTTCTACTTTGAAGATCCAAGCACATAGATATTAAATATCATTTCTTGAGAGACCTCATGAAGAAAGAAGTAATTGATCTAATTTATTACAAAAGTGAAGATCAAATTGCCGATATTTTTACCAAATCCATCAAGTCAGCTGTGTTTAAAAAATTAAGAAAGATGTTTGGTATTATCGAACTAGAATTAAATCAATATTTTCAAACTTTCGGTTTAAGAGATTGTTGAATAATTTAGTGGTTTTGTGCAATAGTAAATGCAAGTGGGTTAGTGCACTCATTGTGAAGTGTTGCATTAGTGCAAGTCTTTAATGCACTATCTTAGTAAATAATTGTAATTATGTGAAAGTGGGTTGGTAGTGGTCGGATGAGATCTTCTATTCCGAATGGTGCTTCATCTCTTATTCCACCGCACGAATGATTGTCACGTGTATAGAAGTTATCATATTAATTTCCCACAATTTAAGCTTGATTTATGCGTCAAAATTAATATGGTAATTTCTACACACGTGGCAATCATCTGTGCGGTGGAATATGAGATGAAATATCATTCTGGAATAGAAGATCCCATCCAGGTAGCGGTGCACTAATGGTGTATTATATTAAAGTATGCATTAGTGGTTATGTTTTATGATTGTAATATGTGCTCATGACCGAATGAGCTCGATATAAGAGTCAAATGTAATATTGAAACTCAAATATTTCCTATATCTATTCCATCTTTGTATAATGTATCACAAATTACATTTTATACAACAAGGAGAACTTTTCGTGACTAAAACCAAGATCCAAAATGGTGTTAGTGCAACTTAAGGCATGAAAGGATTCATATCTCTCTCTCTCTCTCTCTCTCTCTCTCTCTCTCTCTCTCTCTCCCCCCCTTTTGGAGATGGATGAAAGGATTTATCTTTAAGATTTGAGATTTATTTCAATTGGATTTTGAAAAGATTATTTCCAATTCCAAAAATTTTAACCTCTAATTTCATGTTACCTGAGCAAAATACGTAAAAGGAATGTAATAAAAGTGTGTATAGAAAATTCATGATCAATGGTCATTGCCATATGAAGCAAGATTCTTGAACTCTTGCAAATTTACTCGGATGGTTTTCTTGGAAAATTTGATCATCTCAAATTGAGTTTTAACATATATAATTAAATAGGGATAATTTCATTTTTGGTACCCAAACTATACATACTTTTTGCTTTTGACACTCATTGTTCCGACTTCATCAGAATTGATACCCGATGTTTTAAATTTTAATCAGTTCGAGTCCAATCCGTTAGTTGACCGTCAAATTCTAATAGTTGACCTTCTACAGCAGGTTGGTGTGAGATGAGGGAACCTATTCATCCGGTAGTGAGAAAAACATTCTTCTTATCTTGTCATTTTTTTCCAATTGCAGCCAATTTCTTCCCCAAATTTTCTTTGTATCTTTAACTACTTCAATCTTCAGAATTGCTTATTATAAGAATTGGGTTCTCATCATTCCATGTTGAATTGAAAAGATTAACAGTCAATTTGGAGAAATTTAGCCCAATTTTATCGAATTTTGGAATTTGAGCCCTAGAATTCGATTCCTTAATTCCGGCGATACTCATCGAAAATTGATATGGGATACATGGCACCCATGAAATTGCGATCATATTGGTATTGGTGGCTATCTGGAGCAAGGCGCGAATCGCGCCGACAAGTTGACGAAGGTTGCCACCTTCAAGTCGCGATTTTGAATATCCAGATTTTCAACTAAGGTGTGGCTGGAGGTTGGCTGTATTGTGGTCGCGAGGGCTAGGGAAGGAATAGACAATTTGTGGTTGATGTTGCTTTAGCTTGAACTGGGAGCATTTCTGGCGAGAATTTGGGGGATTGTACACGAGCTGTTGCATTCATATCTCATAATGTGCACAATTCATACTCTTTTATTTAATTGAGTTGCAAGTAATTTTTGGGTTTTTTATTATCTAGTTATTGAATTATTAAAGTAAATAAATGAAATTTAATTTATAAATGTAATCATATTAATTTAGAAAATTCATTAAATGTCAATGCACTTTGTTAAGAATTAAACAAAACTATAGGCTTAAGTTTTATTGGATTAAGTAAAAAAATACTAAGATAAATCAATTATAATAAAAAAACATTTTTTTAATTTTTTATTATTTCTCAATCAATGATTAATTAGATTATTAATTCAAATGTAATTTATTATTGAATTATATTATTAAATGTTAAAAAGTTAACTATATTAGTTATGGGTTAAAATTATAATATATATTATTCTTAATAATATTATAAGATGATTAAAGTCGAATATAATAATAAACGTTAAATCACAAAAAGATAAGGTGATAAATTCCTTTTTTACCTCTTCACCTGTTGTAATAGGTCATTTGTTAGAATTTGACGGTCAACTAACGGAATGGACCTGAATTGATTAAAAATAAAAATGTTGGGTATCAATTCTGATGAGTTCGCAATAATGGGTATCAAAAACAAAAAGTATGTATAATACTTTGGGTACTAAAAATAAAATTATCCCTAATTAAATAAATTTTCATTCTTTTCCAAAATATAGACAAATAATTGAACAAATGTGGAGCCATCTCATCTCAAAGTATCAAACTCCAAGATAGAAGTATTTTTTAATGTGGACTAATGCTTGCACCATACAACAAGTCATTAGAATCTTTGAAGTTGCCCTGACGGCGACATAAACACTTCGATGCTCAAATAAGTTCCACACAAAAACAAAGAATAGAGCAGTGATTTAAATAGCAAACATATCGATCCGATGAAGCCCCTAAAAACTATTTTTTATTGTTGAATAAGTGGACAAAATTCGGACTTTTAGTCCTCAAGTACCGCTATAACAAAATGTTATCTCTAGTGGATTATCTTTAATTCAAACTTTAAATATATTTTTAAAAAATAGAATATTGTTCATGATAAAAAAACGAGTTTTAATTTTATACTTTTAAACGTTTTATTTAAATTGTGAATTTAATATTTAGAATTAAAAAGTTTATTTCCTTCAAATATTTTACTAAAAAAATCTTTTACTAAAACTATAAATAAAATAAAAAATAGTTTACAATATTAATAATTTCATATTTTATAAATATAGAAATTATTTTAAAAAAAAAGAAATACTTATTAAAATATTTTATATTTCTAAGTAAAAGTATACTTAAATTACAAATATATAAATATTAACAAATTGTACATTTTCTCAAAAAGTATAAATGGTTATTCAAACTTTAAAAATATTAAAATAAATATTATTTCAATTTCTATTTATTTTTATTTTTTATTTTTAATCAAACATTATATATTGTTAGTACTAATAATTACCAAGTACTAATAATTAGTTATTATAATTACCAAGTACTAATAATTCTTTTCAAGTATACTGTATATATATGTATGTTATGCATACGTATGTAACATGTGTATATTAATGTATATGCGTATATATATATATATATAATGTTTGATAAAAATAAAATAAAAATATAAATAAATAAAAATTGAAATAATATTATTTTAATATTTTTAAAGTTTGAATAACCATTTATTCTCTTTGAAAAGATGGATAATTTATTAATATTTATATATTTATAATTTAAGTATACTTTTAGCTAGAAATATAAAATATTTTAATAGTGTTTTTCTTATTTTTAAAAATAATTTCTATATTTATAAATTATGAAATTATTCAATATTATAAACTATTTTATTTTATTTATAGTTGAATTGAATATATTTCCAATAACTATATGTGAATTTTATATTTTTTTATTATTTTTAAAATCAATAAGTAATTTAAACCAAAAAAGGAAATACAAATAAATATTTTTTTTGAAATAGGTTTAGTAAAAAAATGTGTTAGTAAGATATTTGTAGGAAATAGATTTTTTTATTTCTAAAATATGAAATTCACAATTCAAATAAAAATTAAAAGTATAAAATTAAAACTCATTTTTTTATCATGGATAATATTCTATTGTTTTTTAAAATTTATTTAAAGTTTGAATTAAAGAAAATCCACTAGCAGGTAACATTTACCTGTTGTAGCAGGTAGCAGGACTAAAAGTCCGAATTTTGTCCATTTAAAGGACTAAACTTAAAGTCGAGAAAAAAAAAAGGACTAAATCTCCGAACGACGCCACTTAAAGGACTAAAAAATAATTTTGCTTAGGCTAAATAAAAGCGCGTATTTTCAAGGGAAAAGGACATGAATACCCCATTTTCTATACCCAATTCCTGCACAATACCCATTTTTCGCTGATTTTGGACAAAAATACCATTTTTCTCTCGAATTTTGACAAAAATACCCATTTTTCGCTATTTTTTTTTGACAAAAATACCCATTTTTTGCTGATTTTTGACAAAAATACTCATTTTCCACGATTTTTTGTGTTGGTTTCTTTGTTGTTTCATACATGTTTCATTTATGTTTCTTATATGTTTCACTTAGCCAACTTTTCATTGAATTCCACATTTGCATGGAGAAAATCTCACCGTGGTATGCCAATGGACAATGGGAACAAAATAGAGAGTATACCAACTTTGAAATAACAAGAATACTTTGGTTCCAATGGGATCCGCACATATAACACCCTTAACGAAATCTTGGAATAACAAATTCAATTCAGAAAATTTTAGCTTACTTGTCCATCATCGGCTACGTAAATGGACACGACTCCACTTGTCGGACCAAAAATACTTTGTATTGACTTCCAACTTCGTAGAATTATTGAATGCATCAATCGTGGCGGGAAAGACCTACTAGTAACAATTTTGCTAGAGTACGTGAGATCTTTAGTTCAAGATTAGACATGCAGACATCGAAATGAAGCAAAGATCAACATTTACAAGGATGACAAAAGAAAAGTCAAGAGTATATGGGAAAAACTACACTATATCTCTAAATTTAAAAGCAATTTTCTCGCAAACTTTCATCACATGATCCCCTATTTCACAATTGTTCTTACATATTTCATTTATGTTTCTTACATGTTTCAACCGATTACACCATCATTAAGATTTACATAACAACAATTCTCTAAAATCATTAGGAAGTGGAGATAAAAACTCAATATCGTTGTCATCGTCATCACCATTTTGCAAAATTTCAACTTAGCATGATTGTGAAGCGGAGATGATCGAAGTCTTGCTTGTTCATTCTCTATCTCAAACGATTCGACGTCCATAGCCTTCCCACCAATAAAGTGCTCGGCATAACAAGCAATAAAAATCCCACATTCACTACAAAAGAAATAAAAAAAATACACAATCGGATACATAACACAACAAATCAAAAATAATAAAAAGAACAAATAAATGGAAAATAAATAGCAAAAATGGGGTTTCCTAAAGCCTCAAGTTGGTTTTCGCTTAATTAGTTCTTCAAATTGTTTATAACATCAAAAGAGAACCTAATATATATTCTAGCAAGATACCGCCTTTAGGATCAATAACATATTTGAAAACCTTTAAACAACAAAAAACATAATGTAAACAACTTCAAACAACATCGAAACAAACAAAAAACTTCAAATCATAAAATAATAAAAGGCTTCTCAACATCACCTCCCATGACCTTTCCTTTCATGCCTTTCCTGCCTTTTTCTCCGCCGCCACTATACCCTTGATCTCTCTCCCAAAATATATCTACTCCACACAGAGGAAAAAGAATGAAAGAAAAAACATGAAGAGAAAAAGATCCCAAAATCCCAGAAATTCCACCTACCAACTATTAAATGAAGGAAAAAAAAAAATCGTTCATTTCGATGTTTTTCACGATCCCTTTTAACACACCAGGCCACCATTTTCTCCCATAAACCCGGTCATGGCATCCTCCATCTCCTCCATCTTCCTCTCCCCCACCACCAATGCCGCCGTCCCACTTCGCAGTCGGTTTCTCTACAAAATGCATGTCGCAAAGACTGTGCCTTTGACCCTTCACCGCCCCCACCCCCACCACCGCCCGAAAGGAAGCCTTTCGCCATGGCCACCAGGAGCTTTTCCTCGGGATCGCCTCGCGGGTTTTGAAGAGTGGTGGGAAAATCGTGAATGGAGGACCGACAATGGAGATGTTTGAGGCGGTGGAGAAATAGGTGTAAAGGCGGTCTCGATTTTTAAGTAATCGGTGGAGATAACTTATGACCGGGTATATTTGTCATGTTTATGACCGGGTGGAGCATATTTGGGATGGAGATGGTATTTTTATCATTTTTTCAAAAATCAGGATATTTTGTGTAATTTCCTGTATTTTCAATTGTGTTGGACATCTAATAACTTGGTCAATATAGTATCAAGAACTAAATTTGAAAAGTCTGACTAGTTACCTTTTTTTTTCTTGAATGATAATAAAACTGTTGGGCCGGAAACCACAGCCCAAAAATTAACAGAAAAAATGTAGTGATGGGCCTTTTAATCCTAGTATTTTCTGTACCATGATTGCAACTTATGATTAAGGAATCACATGGACAAGGAGACATTGGCACATGCCCACAAATAGTTTCCTTTGCAAACGGCAACTTGCCCATTAATTTTTCAGTGCTCTCTCTCTCTGCCAATAATTGGCTTGCTCACTTTCTTTCCACTTTATTCACTCTCTGTATAGTTATATTAATATAAGTTCCAAAGCATAACATGTGCATACACACCTATTATTCCACAGCAGTAGGGACAATTTCCTACACAGACTTCCAAATTCTAATGTTGGGGATTCTTACTTCTCATGCCTTTTGGTTTGAAGTTGTCCCATTTCCAACTTTTACCTATGTAATTTGTAAATAATTCCACATAGGAAATTGATACTATGTTGGTATGTTTCTTCTATTTACCATATTCTTTAGTACATATGTTAGAAGGGAATGGTTGTTGGGATGAGCTTTGGAATCCGAACCACTAGACTACTATCAAATTCTATGAATCTACAATTTAATATCATGAATTTGAAGGAAAGTTGGAAAATCAGTCAGTGTCATTTTCTTTTTAAGTTGAAGTACTTTTGTGTGGTTAGTGGTTTTCTGTGCATCTCCACCACCCCATCACTCTAAAACTAGGAATTGGTACAATTTTTTTTTTTTTTTTTTTTTTTGAGGAAAGGAATTGGTACAATTGAATTGGCACAAAACCAACTATTATTGTCTTCATCGTCGTTGTTATTGTTGTTATTATTATTAATTTTTTTTTGATCGGTTTGTTATTATTATTATTGTTGTTATGCTATGTTGTTTAAAGAGTATACATCCTTAAACATAAACACGAAAACCGTGAATTACAAAGGTTGCTAACATGTTAACTTGTAAAGTTGACATGAGTCTATTATTTTTTATGGGTCATAATGTCATATACTTCAATAGCGGCCCAACAAGTAGGAATCATAAAAGGCACACACACACATGTTGTGTATTGGATGATCATGCTTGAATAATAATAAGGTAGTCATAATCCAAAATATTTTTCTTGCCAAAAAAGTAGTCTAATAATAGATTTTAGGGGTGGCAATGGCGGGACGGGGCTTTGGTATTGGACATACCATCCCCATCCTGCATCTCATCCCAAATATCATTCCATTACGCATTTTACCATTTTGTGCATTTGGGACGGGGATGGGAAATCCTCATTCGGGATCGGGGTCCACGGAATCGGGTTCCCCATTTGTAATTTTTAATAAAAAAGTTATAAAATAAATTACTCAAAATAATTAAAATAAATAAAAAATTATAAAACAATACATAAAAGAATTAATGAGGACAATGAAAATTATAAATACTTAAGAGTTTAGTCTTTAAATTTAATAAAATAAATATTATAACTAGAATTAATATAATAATAAATAAATATAATATATATGTATCGGGAATGGGGATGGGGACGGGGATGAGACGGGGATATAAATACCATCCCCTTCTAAAGAATCGGAAATCACCATCCCGTCTCACCCCGAATTAATCGGGATTCCCCATCCCATATTGCTCTAGAATACCAATGGAGATGGTTCCCCACGGATTTTGTCATCCCTAATCGATTTAAAAGAGTGTCTCTTTGTCGAAAGTCAAAACCCCTACTATACCGGCGAAAATCATAAAGTTTTAAGAAAAATAATTTTCAAGCCTTAAAATGAAATATAAATCATGAGAGATGTGAAAACATGGAGTTTTATTACAAAAAAAAGGGGGTAATAATGACAAAAAAGAAAAAATAGATTAAAAAAGAAGGCATAAAACTCATCCGACTCAAAATATGTTACTTTTATTTAAAGTATTAACGTTCTTTTTTGAAATTCACTGACTTCTTCTTATTCTATATCATTTATATATTACACCACAAAATCGGTCAGGACTTAATGGGTCGGGGCCGTGATTGTGTAAGCCCTAGAAGAGCGGGCCTATTTAGTTTGGCCCGAACGACCAAATGTCGAGCCAGCACCCGATGTATTTTACATGTATTTTTAATGTATAAGTTGGGTTTGGGCTCTAAAAATGGTGCCAACGGAACCTATCCCGCCCAATTTTTTATTTGGGTCGGGCCATTTGATACCTCTAGTTTATAGTATCCTTTTGTGTGTGTTGCTAAGCTTTGTCAACCCTTTACTAGTTTCATCCAAATTATCCCTACATCTTTCAATTAGTTATATTATCTTTTTTAGTTTTTGAATTATTAATATCTAATGCTGTAACTCCATTCGAATTTAGTTAAGTACCCAAACTCCCAAATTCTAAAAAAAAAATAATGTATACTTAAGGCGTCTAATACATCATTTAAGAAAGAAACCAATTATAGTGGTATCGTATGGGGCTCCATGTTTTTTCCAATGATTAATGGCAGGATTTGGTCTCATGATGTGTCTTCTCAATCACATGCAAACTGGAGGTCAAGTCTAAAAACAATAATACCAAAACTAATGTGAGCCTCCGACCCACTTCTTCCCATGTTTCAATATTGGGTCCATCAGCTGCGGGTGTGGACTTTGAGTGGCCCGTGGGCTGATATATAGGGGTGTAAAAAATTGAGTAGAAATGTAGAATCAAACATGATATTGTTTAAGTTTGTTTGAATTTTTTTATCGAGTTTAAAATCAGTATTTGAGCTGGTTTGATTATTAATCGAATCAAGTTTGAACAAGTTTTAGTCGAGCACAACACACATGCAGCTCTGAGTAGCTTAATATTTTTACTATATTATATCTTTTTTTACTAATCGAACTCGAGCTCGAGCCGAGCTTTATCGATCGAAGAATCACGTTTAATATTGAATTTTTTATGTTAACAAACCGAACATAAACTAAACAATATTTTTTTGATCTCTGCTTCCTAACTTGCTTTATCAGTTAATGACTTAATTCAAACTGGGGCATGTAAATTATTATTACATATATGATGAGGGATATATAAGATATATATTAAAAGTAGGGGGTTAAGAATTGATTGACAGGAGTATGCAAAAAGGCAAAATATATTGGAGTAGATGGTCCACATCACATGTATGTATTTATATCTCTGCCTTAGGCGGTGGCCGGTGCTGACAGAGCAGCAGCTTGGCATAAATTTGTCACACCATATATCAAGTCTTATTTAATTTCTTGTCAGACACAGGATGGCTTTGCATTTGGTCTAAAAAATATGTAAATTTTGGCTAGATGTAAAATTCTAATTTTATACATCGCATCAATCCTGTGCTCTGGGGATAGAAATTTGTGTGAATAGGACGGTTAACTCATATTTGATTCCATGAGTATGTGTCCACTCCTTACTATTCCTGTTTGTTAAAAAAAAAATGAAAAAAATATTTATCCTATTTGTTGGGTATCTATCTCCGCCTCAATAGATCGATCACGTAGTACCAAATATAAAATTACAGACTCAAAACCTATTATACAAATTGTACTCTAGACTCAATTATCGCAAAGTAAATATTACAACTGAATCGAAAGATTACAAGGAAGAAAACTTAATAGAGAATATGAGGGATAAAACCCTAAGATCTGAATATTGAATGATTCGCCAGAACCGAAACCCTAGCAACAATGTCACAAAGAATCAACCCAGTGCCACGAGGAAGCCACAAAAGCCACGCCACGTAAAAATACTTCTCACACCCCAAGAACAACCTAGAAAAACCCTAGATCGAACCAACCTCAAGCCCCGAAAACCCTAACCTCACAAAGAACGGTTAAGTACACCGAGGAGTGGTGGACTAACACAATAACACTCAGATCTGTGTATCCCACACTCGAATCACTCAGAAACACAACCAGAAGTTGGAGATCTAGAGATCGAGGTTGAAGAACAAGAGAGAGAAAGAACACAGAGAGTTCGAGAGAGATGAGAGAGAAAAATCACTGAGATAATGAGATTAGGGTTTCGGAGGTGAGGGTTATAAAGCAGCAATGAAGGGCTCAGATCAAGCCAGCAAAATGGATGGCCAAGATCATACCCAAAGGATCTGCGGACTTAAGAACCGGGTGCCGCAACTCGCCAAAAGGGATCCGGGTAACATGGGTAATGGGCTTGGGTAGGAGGCTTTTCCTGGGTTGCTATTTTTTTGGGCCGATTAGTTTGGATTATGGGCCACACAAATGGGCCATAAATACCAAAATCTCCACATTGGCACATTGTGATTCACTTAGCAATAAAAGTTATCGATCATCATCATCGCCGATTGCCTTCCTAGCATTTAAGCTAAGAAGGACTTAAGTTCTGAAGCACTAATGCTAATCAGAATCAATAAGGATCTCAACAAGCACACAACAAGTCGAGTTCCCCATTAAATTAATATAAGCACGAAGCAAACATCAATTCAATGAGCTTTTGGATTTAACAAACACACAAGAATCGTGTAAACCCAACATAAAGGTAACTAAACTCGGTAACTAATCACCAGTGTCAAAATTTAGAATTTTTAAACAGGTTTTAAACTTTGATAAGGGTAGACACTTAGTACCCATATCAGCTGGATTGTATTCAGATGCCACTTTTTCAAGACAGATAAGACCTTTTGAAACAATATCCCTTATAAAATGAAACCTAACATCAATATGTTTGGTTCTGTCATGAAAAACTGGGTTCTTACAAAGTCAAATACCGTTGAGAGTCGAAAATACTACAACCTTTTGTTTGAGAAAACCAATTTCGTAAACTAGACCTTTTAGCCATAAGGCTTCTTTTAAAGCTTCAGTTACAACCACATATTCTGATTCTGTAGTAGACAGAGCCACAATATGTTGTAACTGGATTTCCAACTAATACAAGAACCACACAGGTGAAAACATAAGAGGTTGTTGATTTTCTTTATCTTTATCATTTGCATAGTTGGAATCCACACATCCTTTTAAAACAACACCATCTTTACAGCTTAGAAAATTTTAGGCAATAATCATTGAATGTCTCAAATATCTCAATAACCACTTCAAAGCATTCCAATGCACATTCCAGGATTAGACATAAATCTACTAAAGGAAAGAAACAACATAAGCAATGTCCTGGTCTAAGATCGGCCATTAAGTACATAATGATCCAATGGCATTAGCATAAGGAATGTTTTGCATAGAAAGAATTTCAAGAATCGCTTTGGGGACTGATCCTTAACACAAAATGAGAAGCAAGAGGGACATTCATAGATTTTGCATCACTCATAGAAAACTTTTGTAAAACCTTTTCAACATATGAAGATTGATGAAGATAAATCACGAGTTATTTCTATCCCTATCAATATTCATACCAAGTATTTTCTTAGCATCACCTAAGAATTTCATATCAAATTTAGCACTTAAATAATTTCTCACATAGTCAATAGTTTTAATGCATAGACCAAAAAGCATATCATCAACAAAGATCGGCAAGAAAACAGGAGACTTAGCATCAAGTTTGAAATACGACAATGATCAAATTGACTTCTGCACATTTCAAATCAAGCATGCACTCGTCAAATTTCTTATTCCACTGCCTAGGTGATTGCTTTAATCCATACAAAGACTTTTTTAGTAAACACACATGGTTAGGTTTGGATTTGTCTTCAAAACCTTCAGTTGTTTCATAAAAATTGTTCTTCCAAATCACCATGTAAGAAAGCGCTTTAACATCAAGTTGCTTTAGTTCCCATCAAACCGAGCCACTAAAGCTAGCATAATTCTCACAGATTACAAACTTCACAACAGTGCAAAAATCTCAATGTAATCAATCCCTTCTTTCTCGAGTAAAACATTTTGCAACTAATCTAGCTTTGTATCTAACACCTTCATTTTCTTGTTTGATTTTAACTAACCATTTA
Organism: Rehmannia glutinosa; assembly: GCA_016081115.2. Classification (NCBI taxonomy): domain Eukaryota; kingdom Viridiplantae; phylum Streptophyta; class Magnoliopsida; order Lamiales; family Orobanchaceae; genus Rehmannia; species Rehmannia glutinosa. The sequence continues at coordinate 10,485,615 of CM071924.1, read as the reverse complement.
CAATCAACAATAGAACAGATTAATGGGTTTTGGGGCAAGTTCCCGGTGTTATTAACATACAAAGAAGTCATCTCATCTTGCATAAAGACTTAGCCATTTCACGAGTTCACGAGAATCGAGTAGGTTTTAGGCTCGGAATTCTCAATTGATTCAAACACGAGAGAACACATAAGAAGTTAAGTGAAAATCGAAAGAAAGTTGTTTGGAATTCTAATGTCCCTTCTAGTTCTATCTCTAGTTAACACATAGTCATTTAAGTTATCATTTTCAACATGCTCATGATTGAGATCGTGTCAACAAGAGGGAATTCATCATGCACATTATCATTTAAAACATCATTGTCATTGTCAATATCATTGTGCACATCATTAGCATTCACAGATCATGCTCGATCAATCATATCGAATTCTCATTCACAAAAATAGAAGGTACATTAGAAAGCTCCACCTTATTAGGAGTAGTGAGGTTTTGAGTTTGAAACATTTTTAGAAACATCAAGGCGCAGGGAAACTCATTTTCATTAAAAACACATCCCCTTATTAACACTTTAAAACCATTTTCGATTTAGACCACAATCTATACCCTTTAACCCCATCAGGGTATCCCAAAAAATACATTTTAAAGATCTTGAATCAAGTTTGTCAACCTTTTTGGTGGACAAAAGGCTGAACAACCAAAAAATTTTAAATTTGAAAAGTCCACAGGTTTTGCCAAACCAAACTTGTTAAGGGTATTTCCTTTTAGAGGTACGTAGATGGTGATCTATTAATCACAAAGGTAGATGTATGAACACTTCACCCCAAACTCTTTGGAAAGTCTAGATGTACTTAACATACTTCTCACCCTTTCCAAAAGAGTTCTATTCATCCTCTCAAAGAACCCCATTTTCTTTGAGGGGTGTAAGGCACAGACTTGTGTCTTACAATGCCTGAATCAACACAAAGTTGATCAATGAGTTGGTTGCAAAATTCCAACCCATTATCAGTTCTCAAATACTTAATCTTTTTCCCAGTCGATTTTCTATCAAGGTTTTCCAATTTTGAAGTTTTTCAAAAACATCAGACTTGTTTTTCATAAGAAATACAAACACTTTTCTTGAAAAATCATCAATCACAGATAGAAAATACCTATTCCCACCATGGGTAGGAACATCGGCAGCCCCAAACATCGCATGTAAGTATTCAAGTATATCGAGACAAGTAGCTTGTTTTGGATAAGAGGAAGTATGGAAGCTAACTCTTTGTTGTTTGTCATAAACACATGAGTCACGAGAAGGGCACAAGTAAGTTTATCATTACCAAAACAACCTTCTTTATGCAACAATTCAAGTCTTTTAGAACTAATATGACCAAGCCTTTTATGCCAAAGTTCAGTTTTGTCATTCACGAGTTCAAATTGGCCACAGAGTTCACATTCGTCACAAAATTTTGCATGCAAGGAACAGACTGACATAGCAAACATACAAATTCCTTTTCTTTTCAAATTTTAGCAATAACAAGGGAACCTTTCATGATTTTCATCAAACCCTTACCCCATCTTCCCTCATACCCATCATGCTCAAGCATAGACGGGAAATCAAGTTATTAGACGGATCGGGAACATGCCTTACATCATTCGAGTCAAAACAAAGCCGAATCGGGGTTTGCACACATCCAACACCAATAACTTGACATTTCTTATCATTAGCCATGGAAATGCATCCATTTTGCATGAAGCATAAGTGGCAAATAGATGTTTAAAAGGTGTCATGTGAAATGTGCATGCGAGAATCAATTAGCCAATCATTTTCACCGAAAGAATTTGAAGGCACAACATTCACGGACTCGTGCAATTCATGCACCATAAACACATTACCCATATGATCATTTCCGGTTGTCAAGACAAAATCATTGGTTTGGTTCTTGTTATTCGATTATTGTTTTGATTATTGTTCGGTTATTCCCGGTTTAGTATATTCTTTTATGTAATGACCATGTTCACCACAATTATAACACTTCCTGTTGTTCTTAGGTCTAGAACTGGATCTCCCTCTGCTTTTGCTTCTCTTTCTACCAGAATTTTTGTTATTGTTATTCCCATTTTTCCTGTTCTGAGATCTACCCCGACATGCATAACCTTCCCTGACCCCTGTTCATTCTCCTTAGATATTTTAAGATCTAATTCCTTACTCTTAAGGCCATTAATCACAGTATCAAGGGTAATAGAGTCTCTACCATACTTAATGGCAAATTTCATATCAAAGATAGGAATCGGGAATAGCATTCAAAGAATACAATAGGGTATAATCATCAATGTTTTTATCACCAGAAGTTTGATATCTTGTATCAATTTTGTAAAAACATCTAAGTTCTCATCCATATCCTTAGTCAAATCAAGTTTGAATCTAAAAATTTTTTCCAAAGAGAAAGAGTTTTGAGGGTAGGGAAGTTTCAGATAAAGCTCTTGCAATTTATCCCATAAAGCTTTGTGCAGATGTTAACTTGCCAACTTTTCTCAAAACAACATCCGAATGATTAAGGATAATGGATGAGTAAGCAAATTCATCAAGTTCATATTTAATTTCAAATATCTTTATCGAGTACTTTTGATCAATAGCTTTAAAATATTTCTCACAATTAAAATCCTCTTCATTTTTTGTTGCCAAATAGAAAAATCATTTTTCCCATTAAAGGGTTCCATATGATAACCGGACATACCAACATATTCACAGATAAAGCCACGAGAGAATATCACAAGAATATAGCACAAAACCCAGGTATCACAATTATCAAATAGAACATCGAAGCACCAGGTGGGTGGACCACACAGAGTCCAATGACAACAAAATAAGAAGCAAATAATGGACCACACAGAGTCCAAAGACAAAGCAAGGTAAGCAAGAAAGACACACAAGACCACACAGAGTCCAAGAAACCAAAATCAACAGAAAGAATTTAAAACCCGGTGGATCCCCTTCGCACCTCAAGATTCCACCGCACTCTGGCACGGTCAAGAGGCTTATGCTTAGGGTTTCCCTGACTGAAAATCTTGAAAGTAAAGATAGAGAGAAAAAGAATAGAGAATCTTACAACCAAGAGCTGTCATGGGTTCTCACCACAACCAAATACACCAGGGAGCCAACGGATCACCAAGAAGCTCAAGAACTGAAGCACCAACCCACCATGAGGCGGATAGGTGCTCGATACCACCGTTTATTGGGTATCTATCGCCTCAATAGATCGATACACGTAGTCAGAATACAAAATTACGGACTCAAAGCCTATTATACAAATTGTACTCTAGACTCAATTACAAGAAAGTAAATATTAAAACCGAATCGAAAGATTACAAGGAAGAAAACTTAATACAAAATATGAGGATAAAACCCTAAGATCCGAATATTGAAAGATTCGCTCGGGGGACCGGTAAACCCTAGCAACAATGTCACAAAGAATCAACCCAGTACCACGAGGAAGCCACAAAAGCCACGCCATAGAAAATATCTCTCACACCCCAAGAACAACCCGGAAAAACCCTAGATCGAACCAACCCTCAAACCCCGGAAACCCTAACCTCACAAAGAATGGTTAAGTACACCGAGTGAGTGGACTAACACAATAACACTCGATTGTGTGTATCCCACACTCGAATCACTCATAAACACAACCGGGAAGTTGGAGATCTAGAGATCGAGGTTGAAGAACAAGATAGAGAAAGAACACGAGAGTTCGAGAGAGATGAGAGAAAAATCACCGAGATAATGAGATTAGGGTTTCGGAGGTGATGGTTATAAAGCGGCGAGTGAAGGGCTCGGATCAAGCCAAAAAATGGATGGCCAAGATCATACCCAAAGGATCTGTGGACTTAAGAACCGGATGCCGTAACCCGCCAAGAAGGGATCCTGGTAACATGGGTAATGGGCTTGGGTAGGAGACTTTTCCTGGCTGCTATTTTTGGGCCGATTAATTATTGGATTAAGGCCACACAAATGGGCCGTAAATACCAACACCATATTTTAATTTTGAGAAGAAATAATGTTTCATCCCCTTGAAATATGTGATTTAATAAAAGGCTTTGGTTTCTTTCGGTGCATTTTGGAGAATTTGATCGGGAGATTTTGTTTGGTGCAAATTGAATGTAATGTTTAATTTGATTCTCAAAAGATGTAATGTTCAATAAGATTTGGTTTTGTTTGTTCTCACGATTATTGTTGTATATATTATTTTAAATAACTTTAATGATTGTTATGTAAATATGTATTATTTTTATTGATATAAAGAATATAACACTACAAGAAAATTTGATTCTGAAATGAATTTACCAACAAATGATTTTGTCATTAAATTTTACAATTACCTACGAATACCTACAGAATAAAAAATATCATTTTTTCCCAAATTATAACTACAAATTACCGAGAGATTACCGACATATTTTCAATTACGGATGATTTTCTCGTAGGTATTTACCAACATTTTTTAGATTCTCAGAGGTAAATATTTTACCTACAATGATTTTCTTCAAGAAAATATAATCGTATTTTTGGTCTTTTACGTTTTTTAGCTTCATTTTGTGTTCTTCCACTTTACATTTCGATGCACGTGTCACGCTTTTATAGGTCCAGGAAGTTAGAAATTATTCTTCTCTCTCATTCACGTTTTACGTGGTTTCTTTGAGCTAAGATCGCTATATATATTGTGCGGCTCTCTCACACTTATTGTCACATTGGAATATATGAATATATTTCTAACACGAACTTGACACGATGTTACCAATTTGTCTAAAACGTAGTAATTTTAATTTTTCATTATCATTCAAAGTGTATTTTAAGCATAACCCAAATCAACCCGTACCAAACACGAACCCCACCCGATGACCCGTGCCACCCTTACTTACTTACAGGTAACAATTATTTAATTTGGAGTCGATCCATAAAGATAGCTTTAGGAGATAAAACAAAATTAGGATTTATTGATGGTAGAATTGACCCACATAATCTCATATCTTCCATAACCTTTCTCCAACCTCCGATTAATGTTTATCTTCCGATGGTACTACTAAATTGGTCACCATGCAGGAACCAAGAAAGTCTCACCACATTTAACACTCACTGATGTACTCTTTGTCCCAAGCTTTAAATATAATCTCTTATCTATAGCACAATTGGCACACCAAGCTAACCTTAAATGCACTTTCCTTCCTAATCATTGTGTTTTTCAGGCCCTACATGGTGAGGAGATCTTGGTTGTTGGCAAAGCATCTGGGAGACTTTACCTTCTTCAGCAAGATTCCTCTCTTTCTAGCACATCTACCTCTGTTTGTAATGTTGCTAATTCCACTTGTCTTGAAGATTTTGACCTTTGGCATAAACGTTTTGGTCATGCTTCTTTGCATCTCATTACAACATTTACCTTTTCTCAAAAATTTATGTACCCTAGGTGGAAAACACTTACACAGTCATGTGACATTTGTCATAAATCTAAACAAACATAGACTTGTTTTTCCTTTAAGTACCATTCATACAACGACTTCTTTTGAACTTCGCATGTGGATATATGGGGTCCCTATAAAGCTAATAATATCCCTAATGCTTCTTATCTCTTAAACTTGGTTGATGACTATTCTAGGGCCACATGGACCTTTTTAATGGCCCATAAACACCAGACTCCACAATTGCTCCAGAATTTCATTGCTATGGTTCACACACATCCAAAGACATCTATCAAAGCCATTAGAAGTGATAATGGGCCGAGTTCCTCGATCTCACTTGCCAAACCTTGTTTCAAACCAATGGAATTCAAGACCAAAAAGTTGTCCCTACACCCCTCAACAAAATGGGTGGTAGAAAGGAGACATAGGCAATTGCTAGAAATAGCAAGAGCTCTTATGTTTCAATCCCAAGTTCCTGGAAAATTTTGGCCCTATTCTATACTCACAGCCACACATATTCTAAATAGGCTTCCTAGCTCTGTCTTGCAGTGGCACTCTCCCTATGACTTGCTTCATAACAACCTCTCGATTATTCCTTTCTCAAGCCTTTTGGTTGTCTTGCATATGCCACCAACCTCACCCCTCACAAAGGTAAATTCACAACCAGAGCCCATAAGTGCATCTTCCTAGGTTATGTCCCAGGTCAAAAAGGTTTCAGGCTTTATGATCTAGACACACATTCTCTCCATTTTTCCGGAGATGTTGTGTTTGTTGAAGATGTCTATCCCTACCTTACCGACCCTTCACACACAGGTCATCTTCACCATTACCTATCCCCCTCATCCGCTCCTCCCGCTCACATTTCCTATCATCATATTCTTGATCCCCCCCATCCCTCGGAAGAAGCTCCTACCACTGCTCCACCAGATTGGTTAAGTGATTTTGTGACTAATGCTATCCCAGTTGCGGCCAACAACAAGTATCAACTCTTCTACTCCACCTTCCACAGTTCTTCTTGCACTCTTTCTTTTCACCCTGCTTACATGTCCTTTCTAGCAAATGTGAACAATATTCATGAGCCAAAATCATATTCTCAAGCAAAAACTGATAGTAAATGGGTAGAGGCTATGTAACATGAAATAACTGCCTTGGATAATAATCACACATGGGATTTAACCGATTTACCCAAGGGTAAGAAAGCTATTGGTTGCAGGTGGGTTTTCAAGGTTAAAATGAATCCGGATGGTTCAGTTGAGAGGTATAAGGCTCGTCTAGTTGCCAAAGGATATGATCAGGTGGCAGGTATTGACTACACATATAGTTTCTCACCTGTTGCCAAATTAGTAATTGTTAGGCTTTTCATTGCCTTGGCTACTAGCAGACAGTGGTCTTTGCACCATTTGGACATTAATAACGCATTTCTTCATGGCACCCTTAATGATGAGATTTATATGCATCCCCTGGAGGGGTATCCTGTACCTAAACCTGGCCAAGTGTGTCTTCTTCGCAAGAGTTTATATGGGCTCAAGCAAGTTTCCAGGGAATGGAATTTAGAGTTATGTAATAGACTTTTGGAGTATGGTTTTGTTCAATCCTCTCATGATCACTGTCTCTTTACAAAGGGTGGTACATATGACTTTCTTGCTCTCTTAGTCTATGTAGATGATGTCCTCATCACTGGTTGCAAAGAAGAAGACATCCAACACCTGAAACACTACTTGGATGTGCTTTTTACCATCAAAGATCTTGGTTTTGCCAAATACTTTCTTGGGATAAGTTTGCTCGTAGTGCTTCTGGTACTTACATTCATCAAAGAAAATTTGCCTTGGATATCCTTACAGATGCTGGTTTTACTAACTGCCAGCCTGCTCCAACTCCTCTTCCCCCTGGCATCAAACTTGACATCTTAGTGGGGATCCTCTAGAGCATCTCAAACGAAGCGATGGCAGAGGCTCATCGGGAGGCTCCTCTATCTTAATTTTACCCGGGATCTCACTTTTGCTACTCGGCGGCTTAGCGAATTTGTGACTCATCCTTACTCTACTCACCGGACGCCGCTCTTCATGTGCTTCGGTATCTTAAAGGCTCACCCTCTCTTGGTTTATTCTATCCCTCCGACTCAAGATCCCGCTGATTGCATATTGTGACGCAGATCGGGCACTTGCCCCGACACTCGGAAATCAGAATAGCAAGTTCTTGCATTTTTCTTGGTGGTTCATTAGTTTCCAGAAATCAAAAACAAAAACACCGTTTCCCGCTCCTCCGCCGAGGCGGAGTACCGCGCACTTAGTTCAACTTGTCGTGAACTTCAATGGCTCGATAAGTGCATTTTTGTTCACATTTTTTAAACCTTTTTAGATAATTTCTTTAACTTTTTAGTTCATTAATCAATAAATTCAAGAAAAATCACATTGGCTTGTTTTGAATGATGAAGGTAAAGACTTGAAGCAAATTCGTATGATTTCGTATGAAAATACGGACAAAAACAAAGTCTAAAAGAAGGCAAGAAGACTCAATCTCGTGCGAGAACACACCCTAGTATGTTGGGAAACATGGACATGCTTCAAAAGGAAGAAAAACAAGAAAAACAGAAAAAACACGCCCGGTAGCCGTGCATACAAAGCACGTGTTTTCACACGCAAAACATCAAAACACGCCCAAACCGTGTTTAAAAGCACACCGCCAAAAATCCCATTTTTTGCGAAGAAAACACGGCCAGGCCGTGTTTATAAACACTGGCCGTGTCGGCCAGCCGTGCTTTTTAGGCACGACCGTGTTTTCTTTCTAGCTCAAAATCTTTTTTCTTTTTTGGCGGAAATAATGGAGACTTTTGCTTTTTGACAACCTTTGAGCAACTTTCACACCTCATCTTGCTGCACCAAAACTCCATTATCTCCTCAATTGTCATGTGGACACAATGATTCAACCAACTCAACCAATGGAAGTGGAGTATTGTCATGTGTATACAATGATTCAACCAACTCAACCATGAATGTGCACACAATGATTCAACTAACAAGCATGGAAATGGAGCATTTGTTAATATGGTCTTTCACAAAGATGGTGCCTATAAAAGCCAAGAGTTTGAGTTGGGAAATTGATTCATGTAATATTCATTCATATAGAGATTCATTGTGTATTCATCATAGACACTTAGAAAATATTCATTGTGTCCAACATTTTGAGTGGAGTTGGGATCAAGAGGTCTTGGAGGAGTAAGCTTGTAGCAACATTGGAGAAGAAGGCTTGGATCAACATCATCTATCAAGGAAGAAGTCATTGAGATTTTGAGAAAGATAAGTACACCATTTCTACAACACTTAAATCTTCTTGTGTAATTTATTCTTTTGTCAAAATCATGAGTAGCTAAACTACTAGTGTTTGAATGTAATGAACTTTAGAATGGATTTGTGATTAAGGTTTGTATGTTTTTAATAAAATTCTCATGTCTTGTGTGATTCACTTATATCATGTTTATTTCATTCAAGTTGATATTTCCGTATATTAATTTGATATCTATTCCTCATCGTGTAATAGAGAGATTTATGGTGGGAAAGAACCTATATAAGTGAAAAGAGTTGCATGCAATCCTAGATATAGACGACATAAATCTTCCGAATTAGGGTCAAACCTAATATGGGAATTCATAAATCGTTATAATGCAATTTTGGGGTTTTAACTAGAAAGAAATTTCAGTTAATCAACTTGAGATTATGAGTTTTTCGCCTTGAAAAAGGGTTTAACTTAAATCGGGGAATTTCTACGGTCCACATAACATGAGATTTTATTAAAAGAGGTTGGTTTTTGCTAAGGGCTTATGGTTGTATTTTTATCTTGTTGAATCACAAAAACATTCTAGAGGACTTACATTCAACACATTTCTATCTCTTGATTTCTCATTCCATAATATACTTTTATTTGATTTATTGTAAGTTGCAATTATTTTAAATTCTCTATTTTTCATTTTCCATTTTAACAAACAAAACTCTGAAAATTGCTAGATTAGATAACAAAAAGACGGTAATTATTAGTACTTACAATCCTCGTGGGAATGACACTCGGTACTCAATAATCTATACTACAAAACGATATGTGCACTTGCTGCGGTTTTATAGAGTAGTTTTTGAGCCATCAAGTTTTTGGCGCCGTTGCCGGGGATTGTAATATTAAGAACACCTTATTTTTGTTAATTTAATCATTTTTTTCATCATTTGTCTTTCTAGGTATCTATCTTTGTAAGTCTTGGATTATACTTATCCTCCTTATTTACCGCATGTATACCTACTCGTCGCCGAATTTGGAAGCGCGACACCACCAAAGAGCAACACGAGAGAAAGTACTAACACGCACACGAAGAGGATACTAACGAAAGTAAAGATTTCGTCATGGCGGATGAACAAAGAACTATGTATGATTATGCCAAACCATCCATGGATGGCACGTCATCTAGCATCGTAAGGCCGGCCACAGCGACCATAATTTTGAAATCAAACCGAATATCATTCAAATGGTGCAACAATTTGTTCAATTTGACGGCCTACCAGGCGAAGATCCGAACAATCATATCGCAAATTTCCTTGAAATTTGTGATACCTTCAAAATAAATGGAGTCTCGACGATGCCATCCGTTCGCCTATTCCCATTTACTCTTCGGGACGGGCTAAACAATGGCTAAATACTTTGCCAAAGGGAACAATCACAACATGGAGCATCATGGCCGAAAAGTTCCTTTTGAAATATTTTCCACCGGCCAAAACTGCACGATTGAGGAATGAAATCTCTTCATTCACTCAAGAAGACGACGAGACCTTGTACGACACTTGGGAGAGATTCAAAGAATTGCTGCGAAAATGCCCACATCATGGTCTTCCTATTTGGATGCAAGTCCAAACATTTTACAATGGGTTGCTCTCATCGACAAGGTAGATGATTGATGCGCGGGGGATATTGAATAATAAAACACCCGAAGCCGCCCAAGAACTCATAGAAGGAATGGCCATGAATGGCTATCAATGGAAATCCGTGACGAGGAAAAACCAAGGCAGCGGGGGAGTATACAATGCGGATGTGGTGGTTACACTAGCCGCACAGTCCGAAGCTCGACTCGAAAATTGACGGGTTGGCGGCTCCAAAACCACCACCACAACAAGCCTTCTCATGCGAGACTTGTGGAGGATCGCACAACCACCAAGATTGCCCTCATGCGATCCGCCGCATGAACAAGTGGATTATCCGGGTAATCAATTTCGACCCTTTCAAAATAATCCTTTCAAGAACACTTATAATCCAGGTTGGCGTCAACACCCGAACTTTAGTTGGGAAATCAAGGTCAACAGGCCTAATCCAAACGCACTCCCCAATTAAATCACACCTCCCGGTTTCCAACCGCGAAAACCAAGTTTGGAGGACTTACTATCCAAATTCGTCCAAACAACGGAAACCCGTTTCACGCCACCGAAACATCCTTAAGGAACCAAGAAGCATCCATTCGCAACTTGGAAAATCAAATTGGTCAAATTGCCAAAATGATCTCTGAAAGGCCACAAGGGAGCTTACCTAGCAACACCGAGCCAAATCGAAGAGAACAGGTAAAAGCAATCACTCTAAGGAGTGGAACAAAGCTAGACGAAGTATGGATGCCGGAGGACGAGCCCACTCCCATACAACAAAAAGATGAACAGTATCCAAGGAAACAAAGAAAATGGTACCGGAATTCCAACCACCTATTCCGTATCCAAGTCGATTATGTAAGGACAAACATGACGACCAATTTGGTAAGTTTTTGATTTATTTAAACAATTACACATCAATATTCCTTTTGTTGAAGCCCTTTCACGGATGCCAAAATATGCCAAGTTCCTAAAAGATCTTCTTTCAAATAAGAAGAAGCTTGAAGAAATATCCATGGTGCAATTAAATGAGGAATGCTCGGCAATTTTGCAAAACAAGTTACCTCGTAAAATCAAAGATCCAGGGAGTTTCACTATTCCTTGTCATGTCGGTAATTTGACTGATCGGACATTGGCCGATCTAGGGGCTAGCATTAATTTGATGCCTTATGATTTATTCAAACAAATGGGTCAGGGAGCCAAAACCAACTAGGATGAGCTTGCAATTAGGTCGACAGTCCATTAAATATCCTAGAGGCATTGTTGAGGATGTTTTGGTCAAAGTCGATAAGTTTATATTTCCTCGGTCGATTTTGTAATTCTTGATATGCATACAGATGTCAAGTCCCTTGATCCTAGGGCGTCCATTTTTAGCTACTCGCTAAAGCAATCATTGACGTGCATGATGGCAAACTAATTTTAAGAGTCGAAGATGAATAAGTCATTTTTAAAATCGCTACATCAATGAAAAATATGATAGATAAAGATGACTCCTGTTTTGCTATTGATCTTATCGATATGGAGATAACCAATTCTCTACCAAGCATGATTTCTAACGAATTCTTGGAGACTTGTATTGTTCAAAGTGCAGGTATATCGGATGAAAACCCCTTTCTTAGGGAATCTGTACTCGCATTGGAGGAAAACGCACCAACAGAACGACAGAAAGAGTTCGAAAAAATTGAAAACTCACGGTGGGGGCATATCAAACCATCCATTGAGGATCCACCACTGTTGGAGCTGAAAGAGTTACCCGAACACTTGGAATATGCATTTCTAGCCGAGAACGCCAAACTTCCCGTAATTATTTCCTCCGATTTATCTTCTCATCAAAAGGATAGATTGTTGGCAATATTACGGGAACATAAAAAGGCCATCGCTTGGAAAATCTCCGATATTCAAGGGATGGAGGAAACTTCCCGTAATCCTTCCTTTTGCACTCACAAAATTCGATGGAGGAAAATTTCAAGCCGGTTGTTCTACCACAACGTCGTTTAAATCCAAACATGAAAGAGGTAGTCAAGGCGGAGGTAATCAAATTACTTGATCTTTGGCTCATCTATCCATTTAAAGATGATGGGTGAGTCGATTCAAGTGGTTCCAAAGAAAGGTGGGATAACGGTGGTACCAAATGAAAAGAATGAACTTATTCCAATGCGACGGGCGGTAGAGGTTGGCGAGTTTGCATCGATTACATCGACGACTCAATGATGCTACTCGCAAGGACCATTTTCCTTTACCTTTTATTGATCAAATGCTTGAAAGATTATCCGGTCACTTGTATTATTGCTTCATTGATGGCATGTCGAGGTTATTTTCAGATTCGATAGCAGGAGGACCAAGAAAAGACCACTTTCACTTGTCCCTACGGTACTTTTGTCTATCGCCGCATGCCTTTCGGGTTGTGCAATGCACCGCAACCTTTCAAAGGTGCATGCTTGCTATCTTCGATGAACTTGTAGAAGATATCATGGAAGTCTTCATGGATGACTTCTTGGTTTTTGGGGACTCATTTGATCTTTGTCTTGCAAATCTTAAAAAGTCCTCATTCGTTGTGAAGAGACTAACCTGGTTCTTAATTGGGAAAAATGTCATTTCATGGTACAAGAATGTATTGTTTTGGGACATAAAATTTCTTGCGGGAATTGAAGTTGACAAGGCGAAGGTCGAGACAATTTCAAATTGCCTCCACCCACCACGTTGAAGGCAATCAAGCTTTTTGGGGCACGCCGGGTTCTATAGGCGATTCATCAAAGATTTTTCAAAATTGCCCGGCCACTCACTCGCCTCTTGGAGAAGGATGCGGTCTTTCATATCAATGATGAATGCCTTCAAGCATTCAATACTTTGAAAGAAAAACTCACCACTTCTCCCATCATGGTAGCTCCGGATTGGTCTCAACCATTCGAACTCATGTGTGATGCTAGCGATTATGCGGTAGGTGCGGTGCTTGGGCAACGAAAAGATAAGCATTTCCGACCAATTTACTACGCAAGTAAAACTCAATCCCGCTCCCAATTATACAACTACGAGAAAAAGAGTTACTTTGCGGTAGTTTCGCCTTTGACAAATTTCTCTCATATTTGATCCTATCAAAAGTCATTGTCTATACGGATCACTCGCCTTCGTTATTTGCTTGACAAAAATGATGCAAAACCACGACGATTCGATGGGTACTCTTACTCCAAGAATTCGATGTGGAAATCAAAGATAAACGTGTTAGGAATTCTATTGTTTAGATTTTGATGAATGCCATGTAAAACTTAGAATAGAAAGTTAGCTCCCCAATTCTTGCTTTGAAATGTATTGTAACAATTAGAGTGGCCAAGCCGAGTTAAGTCAGCCACGCTCCAACTTGCAAGAAGACAATCAAGGCTTGAAGGAAAACTCACTGAGACAATTTGAGTACAACAAAGAAAAGCGACAGAACTCGATCAAGAAGAAGCGGAGATGCAAATGAGTGAAACATCAAAGTCAACTCAAGAGAAGCCAAGTCTCAAGATGAAGTGACAAGAGTCATCCAATGATTGGAAGTCGACTCTAAGTCACCTGGGGAAAGCGAGGAAATGCACGGTCAAGTCGAGATAATCGAAAAGGAACCGTTGCCGAAATCAAGAGATTTACTTAAACAAGTAATATCTCCATACTACCTTTCTTGGAGTGCTCGGCCCCTGCGTGCAAAGAAATGAACCAATGGGAAGCACTACACCGTGTCGAACTCGAAAAGGTGATAAAACATTTCATACGAGGAAATGGCAATTCCAAGAAGTGCAAACCAACGATCGCAAAGTGATTTTCAAAAATGAGCCTATCTCTTCAACGGGCAAATTTTTGAAAGTTCACTATAAAAGGCCGAGGAGTTTGATTGAGAAAAATAATGATGCGTGGATGACACACACGTGAGATATACAAGCTTATCAAAATTAAAATATTCTCAATCCTCAAGCCTACATCTCGAAGAACATCAATCCAACACTTACCCGTGAAGGAAAGAGAACTTCAATCAGTTGAAGAGGAAACTACTAAAACAAGGGGTCTACATTCCAAGAAGGATTGTAGAAAGGTTCAAGGTTGAACCAAGTCTTAAGCGTTTGGAGGGCTTCGTGATCAAATCCAAAGTGCTTGAGCAAGTGAGTCAGAGTAGCAAGGCAACGCCTGTGAAGAAGCCGAGTCGTCGAGAAGCTTGGTGAGTGATCGCGTCTCCTGCATCGAGTCCCGAAGGATCAAGTCGGGCCGTTGTGATCAAGACTTGTATCCGGGACTTACCACTTTGTAAACCGATCATTACTTAGTGGATTCCTCCAGGGAGTTGGAGAAGAGAGGAGTAGAAGAATTACCCCATCTTCGAACCTCTATAAAAACTTTACTGTGTCATCTACATTTCAAATTTAAATTTACGCACTTTTAATTGCTTATATCTCTGCGATAAATTTGCTATCCATTTGATAATCTATAAGTACTAAATCAAGTCAGAAAAAACTTGCTTAATCAAACTTAAGGGTGTTAAGTCTTCCATAAATTTGCTATCAAAACAAAACCACAAAATGAGTGAAATTATAGCCAACAAATGAGTTACTCTATTAACACTCAGTTGAGTCTGTTGAGAGATTAACTCTACCGAGGACTAATTCGATCTGTCCATCAAGGACACAACTGGTGTAGAACTCAGAGATTTAAAAGGCCTAAATCGAAAATTTGGTAAGGTTTATTCAACCCCCCTTCTAAACCTTACACTTACACCCCTTGGGACCTACAAGTGGTATCGAGCGGTTGGTTCATTGAACCCTCCGCACCGGTTCTCAACTAGATCTCCAAACTTTTCAAAAGTCTGCTTTAGTACTTAATCTTTCAAAACTCTTTTCTATCATTAAAAGTTATCATCATGGAAGCAAATCTAACACGCATTCCTATGTTCACTATTGAAGAATTTGATGATTGGAAAATTCGTATGCAGTTCTCATCTATCAAAGATTACATGATGAGATGTGGATAGTGATAGAAGATGGGCCTCTGCAAATATTAAAGGTGAACACAAATTGTCATGCGAAGAGTTGCAAAGGGGAAGAAGATCGAAGACCTGCATCGGTCCATGGTTGAAAAACCAAGAACTGAGTGGACAAATGATGACAGAAAAGATACAACCTGACAATGTAGCCAAGGACATTCTTTACAAAACCTTGATAAATCCATGTTCAACAAAGTCAAATCTTGCAAAACGGCTAAGGAAATGCGGAACAAGTTGACTTTGATTTGTGAAGGTTCGAGAACAAATCAAAGAAAACAAATTATCAATGGTATCGAAGTTTGAAAATTTCAAAATGATCTCGGAGAGAACCTGGACCAACTAGACGCCTCGATTTACGAAATCACAAATGAGTCATGTCTACACTTGGAAAGGAATATACACGAGAAGGAAATGTGTATGAAGATCCGAAAAGTCTTCCACCTGAATGGGAGATGAAGGTCATGGCACTCGAGACATTCCATGGACCTATCAAAGACATCCAACCATGAGTTATTCTCGGACCTCAAAGCCTATGAGTTTGAGTGAGAAGGAAAGACCCGAGGAAGAGACAACATTTGTACCCAAAACAATTGCTCTAGTTGTCAAAGATGGAAGGAGAGTCAAGTCAAAGAGGCAATTGACCCGGAAGAAATAGCCCTAATGGTTAAAAGATTTAACAAGTTCTTTAACAAGAACTACAAGAGAGGAAAGGGTGAATCCTCCAGAAGACACTCGGCTCCTCCAAATCAAGGGATGATAGGCCAACCAAGAGAATGATCATCAACAAGTTGAGTATCAAAGGGCGACAACTCAAGAATAGAAAGAGTCGATCAAAAGGTCAATATCTATGTTGGAATTGTAGACAACCAGTCACTATGCCATTGATTTGCTCATATCCTCGTAGTCAACAAGTACGAAACGAAGAAGAAAGAAAAGTCTTCAGAGAAAGAAGACAAGAAAAGAAAAAGGCAATGATGGCTCGCAGAGATCGGCTGAGACAAACCCAAGTCAAGAGAGACACTGACTCGAGAGCGGTGAAGTGACTACTCAAGTGACTCAAGAAGAAGAAGCCTGATCCGCTTAATGGCCAAAGAACAAGATCAAGAAGATGAGGTACAATCTAACTCAACAAGCTCGGACACTAGTGATAGTGATCGTGACACACACTTCATCACCCACGATCTTTATGATTCATTAGGCAAAATGATGAAAGATTTTGAGCACATTAAAACCTCACACACACTGTTGAATGAGGAAAACAACCTACTCAAAAATCAAAACTCAAAGTCGACTAAGAGCCGAGTACTCTAAGTCAAATAGTCAACGAGAATAAAAGTTTAAAAGTGAAAATGCTAAATTAATAGCGAAAATTGCTGCTATAGAAAAGAGGAGAATGACCTCAAAAATGTTATTGCCTCATTCACTAAGGCATCTAAATCTTTGGATGATCTTATTATGAGTCAAAGAGAATGTGGAGACAAGACAGCTTAGGATTTAATTCCTTTGTGCCATGTCAAACCTCAAGAGTAACTTTGGAAAAGGATCTTCAAGTCATGAAGAGTCCGAAAAATCCAAAACTCTAAATGATGCACACACCTTCAATCCAAAGCACAATGCTAAAGCAAACTGCCTTTGGTTACAAAGGAAAAGAAAAGGAAAATGACCAGTTGAGAGTCTTTGAAAGGATACAATGAGAAGAGATTCACTGAGTCCTCAAATAGACTCCAAACAAAAAATACTCAGTAAAGAAGAAGCGAGCTACCAAAAATCCTTAAAACTCATAAAAGAAATACACATGATGGGAATGGTAGAAAATATCCAAGCCAAGTGATGAACAATGTGAACTATCGGCTGACTTATGGAATACAAGCCCAAATGGCAAAGGCCTAGAACTCAACAAAGGCCATTCCAAAAGCATAAGAGCTTTCATCAAGACACATATGCACCTAGGCACTACACTCAAAGACACCACAATTACCCAAGAAAGGCAATTGCTAAAACACATATGCAGGCATACAGACAAAAGAGATGATTGTATGAACCTAGACTCCCCAAGCAATTTGCCAGGATTGATTATGATTATGGCACCGATAGATGGCAACCTCTTAGAGTCAAATCATTTGGCTATAGGTTGGTTGGATCATCTTATAATTCTAACCCCTCGGGACCCGGCAAGAATGGGTACCTAAAACTTAATTTCCTTGATTGCGGGTTCAAGGAACAACCGAGTGCCAAGGAACCTGGTACATGGATAGTGGTCATTCCCGACACACGACAGAAATAAGAGAAATCTGTCAAAATTCAAGGAAGTCAAAGGAGCAAAAGTCATATTTGGAGGAAATGAAGCTCCTGGTGAAATAAGAGGCATTGGATCCATCAATAGGAATGGTTTAGAAATCACGGATGTTGCATATGTTGAAGGACTAAACTTCAATTTACTAAGCATCATCAACTCTCACAAGGGCTACAATGTTGGATTCAACATGGGAATATGCCAAATCAAAAATGTTGAATCTAATGAAGTTGTCTTTGCAAGGATGTAGACAGAAAAATATGTATGTAGTGGATTGGTCAACTGCAACACCCAAAGACTCGCCTCTCTAGCAAAGAAGAGCACACCAATCAAGTTGGGGCACAAAAAGTGAGTCACCCGAACTTCAAAACAATTAATAAGCTAGCAAGAAGTCATCTTGTAGAAGGACTTCCCGGACTCGAGATATCTGAAGGAAAGTATATGTGATGCATGTCGGAAGGAAAACAAATCAAGTCGTCATTCAAAGAAAAGACATGCCCATCCTCAACAAGAATATTGCATCCGCTTCATATGGATCTATTTGGCCCATGGAACCAAAAAGCATAAGTGGAAAGAAATACACCTTGGTGGTAGTAGATGACTACTCAAGATATACATGGACAATATTCATGTGCAAGAAGAAAGAAACTCTACAAAAGCTACCACAAATGAAGAGAATACAAAATGAGAAGAGTCAAACCATTATCAAAATAAGATCGGATAGAGGAACCGAGTTTGTCAATGGAATAATAACTCGATCTTGTATTGAGAATGGTATTGGTCATGAACTATCACCGCAAGGACTCCACAAAGGAGAATGGAGTTGCGAGAAAGAAGGAATGAACCCTCAAGGAAGCAGCAAGGACCATGTTAGTCAAGCGGTTACCAAAAGATTTTGGGGTCAAGCAATCAACACAACCTTGCTACACCCAAAACAGATGTATGATAAATAGGCGGTGACAAAGACTCCTATGAGATCCGGATCGGAAGAAAACCAAATGTTGCATATTTCGGATATTTGGATGTAAATGCTTCATCCACAATAATGGCAAAGACAACCTAAAGGCTTTTGATGCTAAAGTGATGAGGTATCTTCTTAGGATACTCACCAAAGCAAAGCCTGAGATACTCAACAAAAGAACTATGGTTACGAGAAGAATCCATTCATGTAGTATTCGATGAGCCAAACATAAATGGAGAAGACATTGAAGAGTCACCGATAAGTGAAACATCCAACCTTACAGAAGAGTCCCTTTGTCAAGTCGGCAGAATTATCAATTGAGGAAGAAGATGAGATAGTCAATCTCAAAAGCGGTGGAAAATCTGCAATGAGTGATCACGAGAGAGCGACCACGAACGGCTTAACCGCGGTACAAGTCGATCAATCCAATCGGCTAACTTACTTCAACCTGACGTAAGATGGCTGAAAGACCATCCACGAGAACTTGTCATTGGAGACATGAGAGAAGGTGTCAAGACAAGATCGAACTCAACAAGAAGCAATGTTCACATGCTTCATCTCGCAGAATAGAGCCCAAAGATGTGTCACAAGCATTGGATGACACACATTGGATTCAAGCTATGCAAGAAGAGTCAATCGGTTTGAGAGAAATAAAGTATGGGAATTAGTACAAAGACCCATACATCAAAATGTTATTGGAACCAAATGGGTATTCGAAATAAGATGAACGAGGAAGGTTACGTGGTAAGAAACAAAGCAAGACCGGTAGCCAAAGGGTATTGCCAAGAAGAAGGAATAGATTTTGATGAAACATTTGCTCCTGTAGCAAGATTGGAAGCTATAAGGATGTTTCTTGCCTATGCGACTCACAAAAACTTCATTGTATATCAAATGGATGTAAAAAGTGCATTCCTAAATGGATTATTGGAAGAAGAAGTGTATGTTGAACAACCTCCGGATTTGAGCAGAAGACTCTTGGAGACAAAGTGTACAAACTCAAGAAAGCCCTGTATGGATTGAAACAGGCACCCAGAGCATGGTATGATACCCGTCACAATTCCTAACGAAAATGGATTCACTAAAGGAAAAGTAGATAGAACACTCTTCGTAATTCAAGACAAGAAGAGTATACGCTTGTTCAAATATATGTGGATGACATCATTTTTGGATCCACTAACAAAGAGTGTGAAAAATTCTCAAACCTCATGCAAAGTAAATTTGAAATGAGCATGATGGGAGAGTGACATTCTTCCTGACTTCAAGTGAAACAACAAGGATGGAACCTTCATAAGCCAAACAAAATACACCGAGATTTAATGAAGAAATTTGGTATGGAGGAGAAGTCTTCGTAAAAATACCAATGAACACATCAAAAATGGACATGGATGCAGATGGCAAGCCTCAGAGATCAAACAAGATACGAGCACTTATTGGATCATCGCTTTATCTCACGCCTAGCAGCCCGACATCACCTTTGTAGGTGTATGTGCAAGATTTCAATCTGATCCAAAAGAGAGCCATATGACTGAGCTAAGAGAATATTGAGATACTTAAAAGGAAACCAAGAAGTAGGCTATGGTATCCAAAGGAAGGTGGATTCAAGCTAATTGGCTATTCGACTGACTATCTTGGATGCAGAGTGGACAGAAAAGACTTTCCTGTGCACATGTCAAATGCTTGAAACATGATAATTTCCTGGTTTAGCAAAAACAAAACTCAATAGCCACTTCTACGGTGAAATGAGAATACATAGTCATGGGCAAATGTGCCCAAATCCTATGGATGAGACAAAAGAGTGAGAGATTATGAAGTTGAAGAAAAAGAAATTCCAATCATGTGTGATAACACAAGTGCAATTGCAATCACTCAAAATCCTGTGTTGCACTCAAGAACAAAACATATAGATGTCGATATCATTTCATAAGAGATCATGTTGAAAAGAAGGACATTATCTTGGAATATATCTCAACGGACAAACAACTAGCCGACATCTTCACAAAACCATTATGTGAGTCAAGATTTGAAGAACTCAAACATGAGTTGGGGCTAATTGAGCTAAGGCGAGACACGAAGAGTCAAAGAAACGAAATGGAACAGAAAAGAAGGTGAAAAAGAGCCGAAAACAAAATTAGCTCAATAAATCACCAGATCGGAAAAAGTCACTATACCAAGTCACCGATAGTGAGTCACTAAGAGAAATGTGAGAAGCAGAGTTAAATCGGCTAAGAGATAAGTCAATAACTTATGAGCAAAATGACAAAAACGCATCGTTTTTGACTAAGCGGGAATGTTTTAAGGAACACGTCATAATGATGATGTGTACAGACATAAAGCCGCACACCAAGCTTATGATTGGATATAAATGTTTGCCGCATTAAATACGACATGAATCGCTCAATATGCGTGCGAAAATCCAAGCCGTTGATTTCGATCACGATTCAAAACCGCCTCGCACGCCCTTTCATAAACCATATTTAAACCATTTTTCGTCCGTTTCTCTCTCACTTCTAAAAACTCAATCAATCTCTCTCAAAAAGCAAAGGCAAATTCTCTCGAAACCCTATCAATCTTCAAATCAAATTTCTCAATTTTTCCTTGAAATTATTCTCGAGAAATGGCACCAACGTATAACTTTACCAAGTTGGGAAAACAAATCCACACCGGTTCGACCGTGGATTTCGACTTTAAATGGTGAAGGGGGTCCGACAACACCCTGGTGAAGAAAATCGCGAGAAGCTTGAAAACGGGCAGGATCGAAACCGTTTCTAACATGGGTATCCTATGACCTATGTGGAGGAGGTCGCATTCTACGTGAATGCCGAGATTCACGACGAAGGAATCAAGTCATCTGCTCACGAAGCAATGGTGACTATCACAAATGAGATTTGGTCAATATTGCTCACTACCAAGAGAGGGAGCATCCGAGATCAAAGAGGCGATGTAAACTTGGGCGGCCGACGCATGGAAAGAAATAGCTAAGTCCGATGTTGCTTTGACAAAATAATATTCACAAAAAACAAGAGACTACTAAAGGAGGATTATCACAAATTGTTGGACATTGTTGCCAAGTGTATCGACATCAAATTTGGCGACTTTGACCAACCGTCAAAGGCAAAATTGATCGCGTGATGGGTGATTGTAATAATCGAAGAAAAGAAGATAAACTGGCTGAGTTTATCTACAAAGCAGATCTCGCCAAAACGTGGGAAACAAGTCCTTCAAAGAAGATGGGTCATTTGGAGGATCCCGGGATATGGCCTGGTGATTGGCCGGCTATTGGAGGTGAAAGGAGTACCTCTTAGACATGGGAAGGCCTTCCATGTTAACAAGAGGATGTTCGAGCTAATCTCTCTCGGTGCTCGAAGCGTCGTCACGCCAAGAGAGCCGACACTGAGGGGGGAATCACCACCCCGAAGACACACACCGCCTTCTCTCCAACCAAGAAAAAAGCCCTGCAGCTACAAAAAGTGCCCCGCAAAGCAAAAGAAACCAAACATGCTCCCCCCTCGCAGCTAGAGTCACCGCCCTGCGCAGCAGTCACCCGCCTGCCGTGTCACACCCGCCGCAGCGCGGGTCGAGAAGGACTCACAAATTCCTTCGATCGTCAAAAGGAGGAGATCGACAAGCTGGGCAGACGGCCGCCTCCTCGAAACAAACACAAGACTGCCCTACCCCCACCGCAAGACTCGAGGATACCGCCTCCGAACTGTAAATTCCCTGGTACAAACCAGAGACGAAGAAGACTCGTCAAACAGACGAACAAGAGAAACCAAATTTGAGTCACTACTCACCTAGCACAGATCTGGGAGAATACCGGAGAAGTAGAGTCTCCGGATGTAATTGATGAAACAACCCAAGTCTCGTCAAGGTGATCAAGCAGAGGCAACTCAAGACACAAACAGTTCATACATCCCAAACTCAAGAAGAACCAAATTTCCAGCAGAGATAGTGATGTAATGATCCTATCTCTCCACCTTACCCGCATCTAAAATCGTCATGGTGAGAAAATGGAAGTCGAAAGCGTCGAAGGAACAGCCTCCAACGGCTCAATTCATAGAAGAAGAAGGAATCGCTAAATTTCCTCGATTATCTAATCTTGTGCTCCCGGCTCTAGATGAAGACAACCGTGCATGGATATTCCGCATCTACAAGGACAAGGAGAGACAAAAGCAAGTCAAGAAGCCAAGACGCGAAAAGGCAAGTACCGCCCCTATCTCCCAAGAAGACACGAACACTTCCATCCTCTCCTTGATGTCTTCTCTCGAAGTGATGAGGAACCCGAGAATGCCGCCGCCACGTGAAGAATTGCAGTCGGCAAGCAAGCATTGCATGAATCAAGAATCCTTCACGAGCAAAGACCGATGGAGGGACCAGAGAGTCCTCCGAACACAAATGAAATCGACCCAATGGGAGTGGTTCAAAGAATAGCCACTCGATGTTCTTCTACCACTTCCCGGCTAACTAATCCTGGAAGGAGGCAATAAGGGAGATGGCGATGAAACCGGGCTAGTGGGGACCCTGTCAAGCCAACCCCTATTGAAGGTGTGCCACCACCGCCCCAACGGCTGAACCATCAATTGCAACAATAGGAGTTTGGAGACGAGTAACCCCACTCCAAGTCACTCACCGATGCGCCACCGAGGGGGAAACTCCTCCACCGCAGCAAGGTCGGAGGATGCTGCAGATGACTCCACAAAGAATGTAGGAGGCGAAGCAAAAGACACTCAAACACAAGAAGAATGTTAGTTGCCACCAACGGCTCGAGGCGATTGAGATCTCGGTGAGTGCTCACCGAGGTGCCAAAAACCTAAGGCTAATGACGCTGCACGATGCGTCGAGGCACGGAAGGAATGTACCGGGAGTTAACACTGGGCGATGAAAGCGCAATCCATGGGGTTGAGACTCCAATGGATGCCTCGTCAGAAGACCCTAAGACAACCGACACCGCGCCGAAGGGAAGGCCAGGCCTCGCAGCGAAGAGAGACCGGCTGGAGGAAATGGGGCCCACGGGAGGTTGAGACTTCCTGGGTAACACACCAAGTAGAGAACATCCCTCCCCGCAACCATCGATCCATCTCGAAAAGGAGATCGGCCGCACTTCATGATTCCCGGACAACCCCGATGTCACCTTTCTCGGGATCGGCGAAGAAGAGCCGAGTCAACCCCATGACAAATCCAAAAGATTCAAATTCGGATGTTCCAGGCACGAGCAAGTCGATCCCAAGACTACTCGTCGACCTTTAATTTTGATGATGAGCCACCAATGGAAATCTCATCATCGTCCGATGACGCTCCGATAAGGCCGAGGACCGCCTACTCAAAAGGAGAAATCACCGAGACCAACGAAGGGTGTTAAGAAGACAAATGAGGCTCGGCAAGCCAAGTCTCATCGCACCACAAAACCCACCAACCAACATCACCAAGCTCCGCTCCTCAAGCTACAATGGATCGATTCCCAAAAGAACTTCACGCCCACCGCTTATCATCGAACAAATCCCGGATGGCGGTGATGAATCTTTGTGGAATCTTTCCCTTTCTCACCGGAGATACCGAACTCCACGAAGAGTCGAAACGAGCAAGCACGCTATCACGCACCACCTGTTTTTCACTCGGCACCATTGTTCCAAATTAGACTTCGATTTCGACGTCAGATGGCCATCACCGCAATGAAGAATCACCAAGTACGAAGTGTTCAAGGCACTCTTTCTTTGAAGTTGAAAAGATGGAGAGGCATCGCCTCCTTGATATGCTACCGGACAACAGAGATGCCAACCTACAAAATTGACTTGAGAGGCATCACAATCGGTAAAGGAATGGTGGCAACAAAGAAGAATCAATGCGTGTGGAACAGTGAGATACTTCGCACAATTATTCAAAAAGTCAGCGGTGTGGAGAGTCGAAAATGTTGATGCGAAACAAAGTCATGGGAACACATTGAACATATGCACGAAGCTCACACCGAGATCAAGTCGTCGTGAGCAAAATGCAAATGATATACGGCGTTGGAAGAACACATGACAAGAAAATTCAGCCTTCTCATGGCGAGATGAAGCCGATTTCAAAGAATCCAACGCTACTTTGCCTCAATTCGCGGCAAAGATACAACGCAAACAGACTTGAAGCAAAATTCAACCATCGGAGACTCGACTTCATGCTTGCCAAAGATGTTCCCTGGGGGTTCCTCTATCCTTTGATGATGCCAAAAAGGGGGAAGAGGAATACCTTAAAGCAAAAAATGTCGAGAAGAAAGGAGCAAATGACAAGGAACAAATGAGAAGGAAAATCACCGAGGAAATTTTGAAATCAAGAAAGGAAAATCACGAGGGGAAGGATCAAAGAATATGACCTTGATGATTGCACAAACCCCCAACAGGTCCTCACACAAATGACATTATAAGCAAAAACTCCCTCAAGTGACTCCGCCACTCCAACACTCGTGGCGTATCTATGGCCGAGAAGAGAAAAGAAATTGAAGCGAGGATGAAGGAGGTGGAAGGAAGAATGGATGCCAGGGTGATGAACATTTTGAAAGAACACGGAGGCATTCCATTGGACAGAGACACGTATGCCATTTCGTATGATCGGGACAGAGCCAAGATCGATTGACGAATTCAAAACGCCTCGAATCGAAGGTTATTTTGCAAATTTGTCCTTGGCTCAAGCTTGGGATCTCAGACTGGGAAAAGGGTCTCACACTATGTGAAGAAGGTTTACAGATGAACAGACAACCTATCACTGGGTCACTCCGCCGGCACTCACCGGAAAGAAGAAGGCCCCAAGATAATATACGCCCGCAGGTAGAGGGAAGAAGCGGCGATGGAGGAAGAAGCTTGGACCTAGGCCTCCGCCCAAGAATATTGAATACGTAGATCCAGGAAAGAAAGGAGGGATCTCTTGGTGGGCTTGACCCATGTGGCGAACTTGCAAGTGGCTAAAACCAACGCCGAGTATGCAAGAAGGATAGAAGAAAAAACAAGAGACAAACTCAGCTATGGCAGAGAGACAGAAAGAATAAGGAGAGATGAAGCTGCCGGAAGGCGTATGAGAAGAAAAAAAAGAAAGCAACATGACGAGAAGAGAAAGAAAGAAAGAGAAGAGAAGATCTTGATCAAGATGAAAAGAAGAGACAAGGAGATGAAGTGTTGTTTGTCAACCCTTCGTGTATTTTATATGTAAATACATACAATGTAAGTCTTCTCGTAATAATGCAAAATTTTTTTTTATACTCGATACACCTTGTAAACAAAGTGTTGAGTACAAGAATGATATGATCAATAAAAAGAATGATTATGCGCATACATTCTATGTCAATACACTATCTCAGTATGTATCTTTGTTATTTGCATCTTTGTACGATTTAAGTTTTGGCATCATCAAAAAGGGGGAAATTGTTAGGAATTCTATTGTTTAGATTTTGATGAATGCCATGTAAAACTTAGAATAGAAAGTTAGCTCCCAATTCTTGCTTTGAAATGTATTGTAACAATTAGAGTCCGCTGCCGTGAGTTAAGTCGCCTACGCTCCAACTTGCAAGAAGACAAAATCAAGGCTTGAAGGAAAACTCTACGCGTGAGACAACGAGTACAACAAAGAAGAGAGAGAAACTCGACCAAGAAGCAAATGAGATGCAAAGTGAAACATCACCAAGTCAACTCAAGAGAAGCCAGTCTCAAGATGAAGTGACAAGAGTCATCCATGATTGGAAGGCGACTCTAAGTCACCTGGGGAAAGCGAGGAAATGCAATCAAGTCGAGATAATCGAAAAGGAACCGTTGCCGAAATCAAGAGATTTACTTAAACAATAATATCTCCATACTACCTTTCTTGGAGTGCTCGGTCCCCGAGAAGCGTGCAAAGAAATGAACCAATGGGAAGCACTACACCGTGTCGAACTCGAAAAGGTGATAAAACATTTCATACGAGGAAATGGCAATTCCAAGAAGTGCAAACCAACGATCGCAAAGTGATTTTCAAAAATGAGCCTATCTCTTCAACGGGCAAATTTTTGAAAGTTCACTATAAAAGGCCGAGGAGTTTGATTGAGAAAAATAATGATGCGTGGATGACACACGTGAGATATACAAGCTTATCAAAATTAAAATATTCTCAATCCTCAAGCCTACATCTCGAAGAACATCAATCCAACACTTACCTTGTGAAGGAAAGAGAACTTCAATCGCCTTGAAGAGGAAACTATCGAAAACAAGGGGTCTACATTCCAAGAAGGATTGTAGAAAGGTTCAAGGTCAACCAAGTCTTAAGCGTTGGAGGGCTTCGTGATCAAATCCAAAGTGCTTGAGCAAGTGAGTCAGAGTAGTAAAAGGCAAATGCCTGAAGAAGCTCGAGTCGCACGGTGCCGAGTGATCAAGCGCGTCTCGCAGATCGAGTCCTCGAAGGATCAAGTCGGCCGTTGTGATCAAGACTTTGTATCCGGACTGCTACCACTTTGTAAACCGATCATTACTTAGTGGATTCCTCCAGGAGTTGGAGAAGAGAGGAGTAGAAGAATTACCCCATCTTCTTGAACCTCTATAAAAACTTTTGTGTCATCTACATTTCAAAGATTTAAATTTCTCGCACTTTTAATCGCTTATATCTGTGATAAATTTGCTATCCATTTGATAATCTATAAGTACTAAATCAAGTCGTAAAAACTTGCTTAATCAAACTTAAGGGTGTTAAGTCTTCCGCTGAAAAACAAAACCACAAATGAGTGAAATTATAGCCAATGTGTTAGTTACTCTGTAATGACTCACCGAGTCAGTTGAGAGATTAACTCTCTTGAGGGACTAATTCGATTGTCCATCAAGGACACACTGTGTAGAACTCAGAGATTTAAAAGGCCTAAATCGAAAATTTGGTAAGGTTTATTCAACCCCCCTTCTAAACCTTACACTTACACCCCTTGGGACCTACAAACGGGTGCCGAAAATCTTACCCGATCACTGTCAAGTCTTGAGCACTCCGACACCGACAAGCAACACAAAGGACATATCAAAGATTCTTTCCTGGATGAGCAACTCTTTTCCTTGAACTCAATTTCAATTGATAATCCTTGGTTTGCGATTTTGCTAATTATCTTGCGGAAAAGTTCTACCGAAAGTGACCCATCAACAAAAGAAGAAATTCTTTTCGGACCTCAAACACTATATTTGGGACGATCCCCACCTCTTCCGAATTTGTGCGGATCAAATCATATGAAGATGTGTCGCACTTCCCGAAACGATCTCCATTTTGAATCATTGTCACAAAGGACCCACCGGTGGGCATTATCAAGCGAATACCACGACACGAAAGGTCCTTGAGTCGGGCTTTTATTGGCCTACACTTTTCCAAGATGCAAAACGGTATGTTGAAACTTGTGATAATTGTCAACGAAAGGAAATATTTCTCGGAAAAATGAAATGCCCCAAAACAAGATTCTTTGTTTGCGAAATTTTTATGTTTGGGGTATTGATTTTATGGGACCATTTCCTGCGTCCTTTGGGAATAAATACATTTTGGTAGCCGTTGACTACGTGTCTAAATGGGTATAGGCTCAAGCCTTGCCTAAAAATGATGCTCGAGTGATGGTACATTTTCTCAAAAACTTTTTACCCGATTTGGTACTCCACGAGCCATCATTAGTGATAGAGGCACTCACTTTTGTAATAGTCAATTTGACAAAGTGTTAAAACGATATGGTGTCACACACCGAGTCGCCACCGCCTATCACCTCAAACTAGTGGTCAAGTTGAAGTGTCCAACCGCGAATTAAAAAGAATTTTGGAAAAACGGTTGGGCACTCTCGCAAGGATTGGTCCCTCAAACTTGACGATGCCTTTTGGGCTTATAGAACGGCTTTCAAAACGCCAATAATAGGGACTACTCCATACCGGCTCGTTTATGGTAAGGCGTGTCATTTACCGGTTGAGCTTGAACACAAGGCCTTTTGGGCTATTAAAATGCTTAATTATGATTTGTCAAGTGCAGGAGATAACCGTTTATTGCAGATTAACGAACTCGAAGAATGGCGAAATTCGGCATACGAGAACTCGAAAATTTACAAAGAGCGAACAAAGCAATGGCATGACAAACGCATTAAGCAAATAAGAGAATTTCAACCTGGTGATCAAGTGTTACTCTTCAATTCCCGACTCCGACTATTCCCGGGTAAGTTAAAATCCCGTGGTCCTACCATTCACATGTTACTCGAGTGTTCCCTTGCGGGACTATTGAAATCACGCACAAGGAAATGGGAACATTCAAGGTAAACGGACATCGTCTGAAGCTTTATTTTGGGGCACCATCGATGATAGTTATCGAGATTCTATCCGTCTTAATGACCCCAAAATACATCACAGAGTAGAGGTAAAATGGTCCAAATATACGACGTTAACGAAGCGCTATCCTGGAGGCAACCCGACATTTTTGTGTAAAATATATATATATATATATATATAAACACGGCCAGCCGTGTTTATCCACCACCGTGTTTTGTCAATCAATTGACGAACACACCTTGCCGTGTTCTTCAATTCAGGCCATGTTGACAATTCACGCAAAAAACACAGCCTGGGCGTGTTAAATAACATGCCCGTGTTTTTATTCGAAATAAAATATATATATATATATATAAAAACACGGCCAGGCCGTGTTTATCCACCACGGTCGTGTTAATCAATCAATCGGCGAACACACCTTGGTTGTGTTCTTCAATTCGAGCCATGTTGACAATTCACGCAAAAACCACGATGCCTGGCGTGTTAAATAACACGCCCGTGTTTTTATTCGAAATAAAAAATAAAAAAACTTTTTTGGGTGAAAGCTCGTCAATGAACACTACGGCTTTGGCGTGTTCAATAACACGCCCGTGTTTTTATTCGAAATAAAAAAAAATTTGGGTGAAAACTCGCAATGCAGAACATGGCCAGGCGTGTTAAATAACACGCCCGTGTTTTAAATCGAAAAAAATAAAATAAAAGGGGCTAAAACACGTCATAGAACACGGCCGTGTTCGGTAAAGTGTACAAATAGGGGCGATTTTCTTCCTATTTTTCTTCCCCAAAACCCTTTCTTCTTCCCCCAAATTCTCCCTTTCTCCCTAACCCTTCTCCCAAATCCCCAATTCTCTTTCTCCTTCTCTCAAAAACTTCACCACACCACACACCTTCACATTACAAGACTCTCACTTCTTCCTTTTCACAATGTCTTCAAGGTATGTATTGGTATTCTTTTCTTTTCTTCTTCAATTTTTGCTTTCAATTTGAATTTTTTTCTTGTTTAATTGGTATGTTTACTCTTTTGTGTTGTAGTGAAGGTTATTCCATGTTGTAATTAGGAATTTCATGAATTTTTGTCACCAATTTTCATGACCTAGAAATTGAATTTTAGGGAAATTAAAAATTGGATATTTGTGGATTAATGGTAAAATCATGAATTTCTTTTTATGACATATTGTTTTGTAATTTTTGTGAGTTTAATTGAGTTTGTTTGTGGTAATTTCTTGGTTCTTGTGGTAATGGTGGGAAATTATTCTTGTGATGTTTTTATCTTGCTAAATTGAGGAATTGGTCATTTATTCTTGATATTCATGAACTAAATTTGAAGAGTTGGACTTGGATTCATATGATTAATATTCCTAAATTGTTGTTGCGATATCTTTGTTTTTGTTGAATTGCTATTATTGAAATGTTGTTGGAAAAGGGATGTTGTTAAATCATTGTTGCAAATGGGGTGTATAGCTTGTGAAGATGGATTCTTGTTGAATAAAGGTGTTGATATGGTGGAATTTTGAATAAATTGATGCATTTTCATGCTTGGGATATTGTCTATGTCTCTTAGAATGGTTTTTCACGTTGTTATAAGTTTATATTGACATAGAATCCCGTGTCGAAACGCCGGACGTCACCGGTGATGCTTCATCCTCTCGCGGGCCCACACACGGCGGTCGCCGAGCCACTCATCTTGACCCACCGGTCCCTACCAACCCGTTTGGTATATCTTTCCGAGATAATGATCATGAAGCTCAATACCATCGTCCCAGCCCAACGTCACATCATTAACATACGATTCTCGAGATAACCCTACATTGGATGGGCTCGGGAACAGACGGATGTGGATTGGATGTTCAATCAACTTGGGTGGGGCTATTTCATGAATTTAGCCACACCCACCTACATCCGTCTCACATTAGAATTTCGAGTTCCTATGACGCCGAGATCACATCAGGCCGACACGCCCGAAGAAGGACGTATCACATTTCTCGGCTCTTCAACATTGATCACCAACTCACACTGGTAGAATTTAATTCTATCTATGATTTACCCACAAACGGGTTGCGTATAAAGCCATTGGGGTTAAAGTGATCGACAATTTTGGCAAGCAATTACGCATGAGGAATATAATCCTTCCTCATCAAAATCCTCATGCATTGTCAATCCTTGCTTCGTTATATCCATCGGTGCTCTCGAGTACACTATTTGGCCGGGGCGAAAGCGAAGGGATCGTCCACTTGATGAGCTCTATTTTCTATGGTCAATGGTGAATTCTTCTTTGGTGACACGGGTTCTTATCTCGCAAAGCATTTTCTCAAAGTGAGCAAGAAAACCGAGCTAAAATCGTCATTGGTGGCCTTATTACTCCTATCGCCACCTATTATGGTTATAACCTCGCAGACTCGAGCAAGCCCGGGGACCAACCGGATCGACTTTGAATCTTGCATTGCTATGGGAATGATTCAACGGAGCGGTATGGGTTATGCTTTAATGTTCAAAAATACGTACTACACGCATCCATTGTCGGACCCTTCTCGCACTTCGGTTTCGGGATCCGACAATTGGAAGATGATGTACCCGCAAGGTGATAACCGGATGCATTCCGATTACCCGCACCGCCTCCGACACAAATGCTTATCAAAGTGAGGAACCAGATATTGATGCTCCCTCGGCGTCTCAACCACCAAGGCAACCACCAACCTCCATGGATGATACTAGATCTCTTTCTCCATGCCATTCGCTTGGAGCAAATGGAACAAACGAGCTATATTGGATCGCCACGGGAAATGATGACGAGCATTACGCCGAATTGAAGAACAACAACAACAATTCTTCATGAATCTTCAACAACAAAGAACAACAATAATACCACAAACAAGAATCTATTTTGCCATGATGGATCGTATCCAACAATGGCATATTTTCGCAAGGACATTTCCCACCACCACCACAATGAAGGTCATATTTTTCTTGTTTCATTTTTTTTTACGCTTTTTAATCTGATCAGTATCACATCTCCTTCTTCACATTGGGGACAATGTGACCCTTGAAGTTGGAGGTGGTGAGATTTATCAAATATTTGGATAATTTTTTTTTTTTTTTTTTTTAGTTTTGTGTGGGATTGCGTTTTTAATTATTTTGTGTGGATGTTTTATTTTTATGCACTTTTAAATCTCTTGCAAACAAACATGAGATATTATTTTTTACAATTCGATAAGTTGTTTGTGAATTTGTTTTAACCATTTTGTCTCCCGAAAAGTCATCTTTTTGAACTCAAATCGCCAAAATGTTTTAAAACCGTGTGTGACTCTAGTAAAAGGATGAATTTGGCCAAAATAGTTTAATGTCATGAAAATAGTTTGGACTTTGCTTAAAATTAGATACTTTGTGTCATGATCGTTGGAGAAATCATTATTCGGGTTTAAAAAAAAAGATAATCAAAAGAAAAAAAAACAAAAAATATTTTTATAAAAAAGGACAAATCGAGGTTATACTCATCATTTGTTGTTGCGCTTAGTAACTAGGAGCATTCATGAGCCCCATGTTTGTCTTTTACGTAAAACGGCAAGACAAATATGAGTATGGGACACCACCCAGGAGTTTTTGGAAAGCATTCAAAATTTAAACCTAGTGGAAGTTTACCTCAAAAATGTCCTAATTTATAATTATATGCAATAAAATAAAAAAACAATAAAAACCCGAGTTTTTGAACATCTCCTTTTATCATTACATTCTTGTATTTGGTCTAAGCGAATGATTAACAATTCCCGTGATATGACAACTGTGATGATTAAACGATTCCAATTCTTCGATTCACCCTCTTTTTAACAAATTGGTTGACTTGGAAGAATCGAATCGATTGGCTCAATTGGGAATAAAAAGGTTAGCGATTTACTTCAAACATGTCGAAATTGTGAAAATAGATACCTCATTTTTGTTTTCAACCCCACTCTTTGTTTAAAAAATTGCTTGAGGACAAGCAAAATTTCCAAGTTGGAGGCGGTTTGATAAGTGCATTTTTGTTCACATTTTTTAAACCTTTTAGATAATTTCTTTAACTTTTTAGTTCATTAATCAATAAATTCAAGAAAAATCACATTGGCTTGTTTTGAATGATGAAGGTAAAGACTTGAAGAAAATTCGTATGATTTCGTATGAAAATACGAACAAAAACAAAGTCTAAAAGAAGGCAAGAAGACTCAATCTCGTGCGAACACACCCTAGTGTGTTGGGAAACATGGCCATGCTTCAAAAGGAAGAAAAACAAGAAAAATAGAAAAACACACCCAGGCCGTGCTTACAAAGCACGGCCGTGTTTCACACGCAAAACATCAAAACACGCCCAAATCGTGTTTAAAAGCACACCCCGCCGTAAAATCCCATTTTTTATGCGAAGAAAACACAACTAGGCCGTGTTTATAAACATGGTCGTGTTCGTCAAATTTGACGAACACGCTGCCGTGCTTTTTAGAACAATCGTGTTTTCTCTCCACCAAAATCTTTTCTTCTTTGGCGGAAATAATGGAGACTTTTGCTTTTGACAACCTTTGAGCAACTTTCACACCTCATCTTGCCGCACCAAAACTCCATTATCTCCTCAATTGTCATGTGGACACAATGATTCAACCAACTCAACCAACGGAAGTGGAGTATTGTCATGTGTATACAATGATTCAACCAACTCAACCATGAATGTGCACACAATGATTCAACTAACAAGCATGGAAATTGAGCATTTGTTAATATGGTATTTCACAAAGATGGTGCCTATAAAAGCCAAGAGTTTGAGTTGGGAAATTGATTCATGTAATATTCATTCATATAGAGATTCATTGTGTATTCATCATGTAGACATTTAGAAAATATTCATTGTGTCCAACATTTTGAGTGGAGTTGGGATCAAGAGGTCTTGGAGGAGTAAGCTTGTAGCAACATTGGAGAAGAAGGCTTGGATCAACATTATCTATCAAGGAAGAAGTCATTGAGATTTTGAGAAAGATAAGTACACCATTTCTACAACACTTAAATCTTCTTGTGTAATTTATTCTTTTGTCAAAATCATGAGTAGCTAAACTACTAGTGTTTGAATGTAATGAACTCTAGAATGGATTTGCGATTATGGTTTGTATGTTTTTAATAAAATTCTCATGTCTTGTGTGATTCACTTATATCATGTTTATTTCATTCAAGTTGATATTTCCGATATATTAATTTGATATCTATTCCTCATCGGTAATCGAGAGATTTATGGTGGGAAAGAACCTATATAAGTTAAAAAAGTTGCATGCAATCCTAGATATAGATTTCCATAAATCTTCCGAATTAGGGTCAATCCTAATATGGGAATTCATAAATCGTTATAATGCAATTTTGGGGGTTTTAACTAGAAAGAAATTTCGATTAATCAACTTGGGATTAGGAGTTTTTCGCCTTGAAAAAGGGTTTAACTTAAATCGAATTTCTACGCCCACATAACATGAGATTTTATTAAAAGAGGTTGGTTTTTGCTTAAGGGCTTATGGTTGTATTTTTTATCTTGTTGAATCACAAAAACATTCTAGAGGACTTACATTCAACACATTTCTATCTCTTGATTTCTCATTCCATAATATACTTTTATTTGATTTATTGTAAGTTGCAATTATTTTAAATTCTCTATTTTTCATTTTCCATTTTAACAAACAAAACTCTGAAAATTGCTAGATTAGATAACAAAAAGACGGTAATTATTAGTACTTACAATCCTTGTGGGAATGACACTTGACTAATAATCTATACTACAAAACGATAGGTGCACTTGCTGCGGTTTTATAGAGTAGTTTTTGAGCCATCGTGCTCTCATACATTGCCAAAGATCTTCACATTGCCTTTCCTACTCCGATTGGTCTCTGGTGTGATAATCAAAGCCGCCATCCACAAAGCGGCCAACCCCATCTTCCATGAGCGTACCAAACACCTCGACATTGGCGATCGCACCTTGTCCGCAACTTGGTTCAAAAATGGTTTCATCTACCTTCGCATATTTCCTCCGGGAACCAACTTGCGATATCCTTACAAAGGCCTTGGGAGTTGCTACTTTTCGATTTCTCTTGTCCAAGTTAGGCCTTCGTGATTTCCACCACGGCCTAACTCGGCGGGGGCGTGAAGAAAATATAATCGTATTTTTGGTCTTTTACGTTTTTAGCTTCATTTTGTGTTCTTCCAATTTACATTTCGATGCACGTGTCACGCTTTATAGGTCCAGGAAGTTAGAAATTATTCTTCTCTCTCATTCACGTTTTACGTGGTTTCTTGAGCTAAAGACTCGCTATATATATTGTGCGGCTCTCTCACACTTAATGTTACATTGGAATATATGAATATATTTCTTCTTTCTCAAGTTTGTATGTCATTGTTGAATAGCTTAATGGAATTTAACATTTACCTACAATGATTTTACCTACAATGATTTTACTTACACTTTACAATTTTCTTAATATTTACCACATGATTTTTACGTAGGTAAACTGTTTTTTCTTGTAGTGTAAAAGTCCAAAGTAATTGAAATATATATGTGTATATCTATAGCATGGATTAAGATTTCGTTTAAAATATTTTGGCAGGTGAATGTACTTTAATTGAAAGAAAAATATTACCTTTGCTATTTTTCTTCAAAGTACTTAAAATGAAATCAAACAATAACCATAATTGCGTAAAGCTCTATTGGAATTAATGCAATGAAGAACTTTACCCATTAAACTTGTTTGAACAATGAATTTCAATATTTTGAACTTATATTTTGAGCTTTTTTTTTTTTTTAAAGTGTGGAGATATGAAACCTAACTTATACGGAGTCATTTAATTTCTTTTTCCAATAAAATTTTATCAAATTCAAAT
Organism: Rehmannia glutinosa; assembly: GCA_016081115.2. NCBI lineage: Eukaryota > Viridiplantae > Streptophyta > Magnoliopsida > Lamiales > Orobanchaceae > Rehmannia > Rehmannia glutinosa. The sequence goes on along the minus strand of CM071924.1, from coordinate 10,449,926 downwards.
AGAATAATTTGAATTTTGATAAAACTTTATTGCAAAAAAATTACATGACTCATAAGCATGTTTGCGAGGTTTTTTTGTAACCCCGAGGGACAACCGTGCAAGGAGAGCAATCTTCGGCTACGACCATACTACTAATTTAGAATTCGCATTATCCTCAATACTTTTGAGTTAGTCAAACCCCCCAAAAAAAAAAAAAAAAAAGCCTATGAAGAACTTTATTAGATTATTCCTTACTTAAAGTGAGTTATACATATGCAAAATAAACTTGTGAACATTTTAAATATTGATTTAGCTTATACTTAAACCTATTTTTCTAAATCAATTTCCAACGCTAATTAACTCTTCTTGCGTGATAGTAAACCATCGTAGTGTACTAGTAAACATTTGTCATTCCACTAACTATAAAGAAATATACAATATCCAAAGCATAGGCGATAAGACGTATTTGAAAAGCAATAGAAAAAATAAATTAAAATAACGAATAATTAGGAGCTAAGATAATACGTTACATTTGCTTAAACTCTACGGAAAAAGGACTGCCACTATGTATATAATATAGTTTTATACCAAAAAAAAAAAAAAAAGGCTGCCACGCCACTAAGATTTAACAATGTTGATATTACATGTTGTTTTTAGGGACCCCTCAATTTGACCGTTAATTCTGGTACGTATCTAATTCTTGTCACGACCAATCACACTTAGCCATAATTAAAGTAAATCTTGTCATTTTGATTTTTGATTGCCCCTCTAGACTATTCGTGTAATAAATATTAAGGATAATTGGAACATTAAGAGCAGTACACGTTGGGTATTTGCATTTTGCACTCGATTATCCTTATCTTAACCTTAAATTTCTTGGTGACTCCTTGGGAGCCTATTATTGGCTGTGAATTGACTAATATAATATTGATGTAGATTCATTTGGAATTTATATATAGGATAATTACAAAAACTTCCCAAGAATCGGGCTATTTCTAGCCCAACTCAAGGATAGGGCCGAGGTGGACTGCATTTATATAGACCCGAATGGTTTTGGTGACTTTGGTCAAGTCCAAGAGGCCCGAACAACTCAACTAAATTTAGACATAAACATGAGGGCTTGGACTGGATTGAACCAAGAAAAATGGCCGTTCGGCCCATTGACAATTCTTATTTTTCCCCTTTATAATAAAAAAGGATTTCAAATACCCCTATCAGTAAATATACATGTTACAATTAACCCTTTAAATTTAAGACATAATCATACTTGAAGAGATTTTTTATAATTTTGAAATATCTTTAATTTGTTTTTTAGTTAGTCCAAACCTCATAGATTTGTGATTATCCCATTATATTTATTACAAATAGCACGACGAGATGTCACTTTTATTTCACTTTGATAGGGGATGAATGGGGCCAAAAATTATGAATTTGAAGAATGAGATTGAGTTTCTTTTTCTTTTTGTAATTAACGAGTAAAAAGTTTTTTCATACATGTGAATACATTTTTATTATTTTCAAAAATACAAAAAGTTTTAAATGTAATAAGTTTATACATAATATTATAGTGATATAGACTTGAGGGGCCCCTAGTAAATGTAAAAATAAAGAGTTAATTAAAGCCATATTTTAATATAGTTTGAACCCGTTGATCCAATTGTGGATAATGTAGTCGGTCCAATTTGATTATCTCTAAGTAATCATTTTCATTTTCATACTGGTCAAAACATAACACTTAGTCTGACAAGTAAAAAAATTATTTTTTTTTTTTTGGAAAGATTAAAATCAAATTTGATATTTTGCTTTTTTGAGCTTTTTTTTAATAAATTGGGATAACTGGTTGGAGGGAATGAGATAAATTTCAAAGAAATCGAAATATCTTTGGGTTCGAACCCGACCAACACCCTTAAGTGATACCACGCCCGAGGCATATCTCAACCTGTAAATGACCCGCGCGAGTAATGTGTTGTCCGTTTCGGCGGCACTCGCAAAGAAGGTTCGAATCCCCCAGTAATAGGGTGGATGAGGGATTTCTCGTTGTGAATCGATCTATGATGTTGCGACCGACTTATTGATGCACATCCCGCGATTCATCTCCTCTACAAAGTTAGAAGCGGCGATGTAGAACCCTTAGGGGAGGTTCATCTTTTTTGGTAAATGATACCACTATTTTGAGGTTTGAGCTCTGTTATTATATTTCTTTAATAGTTTCTTATATTTTATAGTGCTGCAACTAAATAACAATCACAAAAAGAGAAAACACAAAAACACAACGAAAATGATCTGTAACAGAAAGGAACCCTATTTTTTCCCTAATCAAAATTAAATAAACTGAAGTCACATAAAAAGTTTCTTTATTTTCTTTTAAATCCAATACACACTGGCATCCTCTGAAGCATTAAATAAATATATATATTTGTTTGTGCTACTCCACTTTTATGACACTGCCATTTCATGTGCAAAGATAGAGAGTTCAACTTTTGAGAAGTTCATAAAAAAATAGAAGTCTTCTTTTTAAGTGCTTTTAGCAGATTGCACGTCTCTCAAACATTTGTCAAACAATTCCTTATCCCTACTTTGCCCTTTAATATTCAACTTTCCATCACTCTTTAATTCCACATTACTAATGTATGTGTACTAGATTCTACATTTCTACTGCTTTAAATTCTACCCTATCTGCATTTCTGCATACAGCTGTTCTTTTTATTAGTGAAATTAACTCCTGTTTACCTAACTATGATATCAGCATTCACTAAGCTTTAAATTCCAAGGCATATATGAAACTATGAAATCTTTCTCAAAAAAAAAAAAAAAAAAAAAAAACTATGAAATAAAATATGATCAAGAATTCTGGCAATTTGGGCTGGGCCCCGACAATAAGGCCAGACTGGGTCACTGGACTATCAATTTGTAGGCCCGAAAGGAATCGCGCCTATTTGACCTGGCATAATGGGCCTAATGGCCCGGTCGGCCCGAGGCAAAATGCACTCGGGCCAGATTAGACCATGAAATATTGGTCTGAAGGAATTTTACCGACCTAATTGCCACTTCTAATCAAGATTAGGGGTTTGTAAATTGTTCGTGCGGGCCGTTATCGAGCCGACACGATATTAATCCGACACGATAAGCTAAGGACCGAACACAATGTAATAAATCTTATCGGGGCCTAAAACTTAAATCCAAACACGATACACTAAAACACTAAAATCATGGCACAAAACAATAAACACAATAAGCAAAATCATTAAGGATGTTGATCGGGTTCGAACTTTCTTTGAAATTTATTTCTCCTTTTCAACCAAGATTTCACTTATTAAAAAAAAAAAAAACTGTTAAATTATTTTTTTAGATCGTTAACTGATAAAACATGTGATTTTTTTGGTTTCTTTTAATATTTGATACTTTAAACATTTATTCAATTAAAATACCTATAAAAATAGTCAAGTACAAATAGCCAATTAAAAATAAATTACTAATACAAACAATCTATTATTGATACTTAAAAATTACCATAGCTCATCATGTTTATTGGGCCAACCTGATTTCAACCCTTTTTTAATGGGTCTTATCACACTGGTAGACAACAATCTTGACCCATACACTCCAACACAAACCCTATTAAAGTCGATTTTACTATTTTTTCGATTCAACTAACCTATCCAACCAATTAAATCGATAATTATATATCAAAACCAATATACTTATCTGTTTGATTTCCAGAACATTATTACTCATTATTATGAATTATGAATGATGAAATAAATTTCCAAAGTGGTCTTTTCATTACTAGGGGACTCGTAGACTTGAATTAGTCCATCCTTAGTGTTTAATTAAAGAACGCAAGTGGTTGGCTTTAAATACAACTGATTAAGAAACAGCTAATGTACACACATTGTGACGATCGATATCGATAATTAAAACAATGAAGGATATTTTCGTCATTCCCAAAGTTACAAATATATACAAAAGCTCTAAAAAAAAAAAAAACGAGACAAAAGCCGATGTCTATTCTGCTCCATCAAACTACAACACCCCTTTCTCTCTTTCTCTCTGCAATTTCATGATTACAGTAAATATTTTTTCTTGAAAACACACAACTCACCCAAACCCCATAATCGATTTTACAAAATTATTACATATATGAACCGGATATAGATCAAAGTTAGGATCTTTTTTATTCATTTTGATTATTAAATATTATTCTTGAAGCAAAAACGAAGTCCCAACAAATAATCCATTCCATCATTCATCTCATCTTCCCTGTTTCGTAATCTCTACTTCACCTGAAACTTACCAAATACAGAAAGCTCCATATCAACAACCCCTTTCTCTCTCTCTCTCTCTGTATCTCTCTGTAGAGAGGTTTAAGAGAGAGGACAAATTTCATTAATATGAACATGGTTGAAACCAAAAGACCCCTCAAGAACAGAGGCTTCTATGTGAGGATGAAGCTTTTACACACCACAAGAAACAATAAAACCTTTTGTTACAGATACTTCAAATGGATCTTCTGTTTTTCAATTTCATTTTATTTTTTCTTATCTTTTATCTTTACTCATAATAACAAGCCCACCACTTCTTTTTCAAGAACCGTTGTTTCACATTCCAAAGCTTCCCGTGCTATCATTGAAGAATCACACCTCAAAAATCATCAAGGTAATAAATTTCATAAAAATGAAAAAATTAATAAAAATCCATTCTTTTGTTGCTTAATGTTTTCTTTTATGGTACAGAGTCGAGTTATTTGAATGGGATGAAGGTGTATGTTTACGATTTGCCACCGAGATTTAACATCGAGTGGCTATCGAACGAGCGTTGTAGTAAACATTTGTTTGCTTCGGAGGTTGCTATACACAGGGCGTTGTTGAAAAGTGATGTGAGAACGTTTAACCCATGGGCGTTGTTTTTTATTTGAATTAAACGCAATTAATCTTTTATTTTCCGGCAGGCGTGTGCGGACGGCGATATGGCGGAGATATGGAGGTGACCGGAGATTTTACCTGCGGCGGCACAGGTTTGCCGGTTACCAGTCGGAGATCGTACGGTCAACGTTCTGTCTGTGTCCATTGGGGTGGGCCCCGTGGAGTCCGAGGTTGGTGGAAGCCGTGGCTTTGGGTTGTGTCCCGGTCATCATCGCCGATGGTATCCGGTTGCCCTTCCCCTCCGCCGTGCCGTGGCCGGAGATTTCCCTTACCGTGGCGGAGGCCGACGTGGACAAGCTGGGTAAAATCCTCGAACACGTGGCGTCCACGAATCTCACCTCCATACAGAGGAATATCTGGGACCCACAAGTGAGGAGGGCCCTACTCTTCCACGACCCAATTTTGGAAGGTGACGCCACGTGGCAAGTTCTCGTGGCCCTCTCCGAGAAGCTCGACAGGTCCCACAGGAGGTCAAGGGTTCTAACCCAATGAGAGGCATCCACGTGGAGGCTTCCAGCTAAGAATTGGTGCTTTTCTCGATCGTGTATATGGAAATTATGTGATGGGAGACAGCTGGGATTAATTGGGTGCATTATGGAGAATTGAATTTCGAAAATTGGCCCCACTGGTAAGGGTTCGGGGTATATCATGTTGGGGCCATGTAGTGTTGTACATCTGAGGTGGCGAGATGTGATTGGTCGCTTTTTCGGCTCTGTGGTACACATCATGTGTCATATGTCGTACATAGAGGAAGAAGTATTATATAAATCTGTACATGTGAGCAATTTTTTTATTCTTTTCAGGAGAGATGGGGATGGGATTCTATGTTGTGGTCCACATGGTCCGCTTTGCTGAGATTAATATGGTGAAATTAATTTCTGAGGTGGTAAGTTGGAAAATTAACTGGAAATGGTTGGGAATGTGGATTGTTGGACCTGGAAATAATGAATGTATTTTTGAAAATTTCTATTGGGTGAAGTTTGACCGTTGACGTACAAAAGATGATTAATTTTAATAAATGAAATTCTATTTTTATTTTAAATTTTAATATATTTATTGGGAGAGAAAAAGGAATAAGTTTAAAAAAAAGGGGGAAGGGGACAAGATACAGAGGAGGACCAGGCTGGTAGCTGAGATGTGTCAGAATGGGTATTAAATTTGGGGAATGGGGGGTGTCACGGGCTCTGTTCTGGATAATAATACAAACATTGACAGTACACTATTTTGAAGATGCTTTTTGATGGTGCTCCATATTTTTTATTTTGGCCACTAAATAGAAAAAAATAAAGTAGCAATGGCACATATGCCAGATATTTTGGAGAAAATTAAGAGGATGTTATGTGGTTATTTCTGTGTTGTGGTAAAGAAATTGTGGAAAACTCAAATATTTGCTAGGGCAATTCTCTAATCTGTCATGTTATAAATCAAAATCACGAATTAACATGCTTAAGTTGGTTCATGAAGAATATTAAAGCATGCCCAACAAGTATCTTATGTGATAGTGATAAACTAAGAAGAGGATTTGAATATTGAAGCGGAGCTGAATCCATAATTGACTCTGTATAACTTGATATGATGTGAATGTTGAATCCATAATTGACTCGGAATAACTTGATATGATATGAAACTCCCAAAAGGATTAATTCTGTTAGCACTTGTGTTTTCTATATAATATGTTTGTGATGAGAACATATTTTTCTGGCTTTTAGAATCGTTGTTTCTGGGCCCATACTCCTCCCATGTTTTCTTTCTAATTCCTAATTGTTTTTTTGTCAAAAAACAATTATGGTTTATATTATCGCCGTCCATAAAGACAGATAAGTAGAAACAATTCATACATATTAAGAAAACATAATAAATATAATTGGGATTACAATTTTTTCTCTAATCTACCTACTTTACCCTTGCATTAAATGATGGTATATCATTACAATTTAGTATTCCAACTATCTTGAAAAATAAAATTTGTTAAAAATAAAGTGATTTAAATAGGGATAGTTTATAGGGATGACAATGATAGGCGGGGCGGGTATCTCAATACCCAAAGGGGACGGGGTGGGTCGCCCGGTGTTAATTTTTTTAAAAAAATATTTTTATCTTATATTTTATATTTTTAATAATTTATTAATATTATAATTTATATTATAAATGCATATTCTTTATAAAAATTTGTCATTATATATGTTAAATATAATATTAAATACATAAAACTATATTATTTTATATAAATACATGTAAAATATGCATTAAATATATTAAAAAAAAAAAAACGGGGGGCGGCCCAAACGGAGCGGGGCAGGGTTGGTACCCGTCGGGGCTGGTCATTTTGCCATCCCTAGTAGTTTAGTCTATTGTTGTATAATTTATACTCTTAATAAGAAAAAAGTTCTATAATTTGGGACGGACAAAAAAAGAAAGGTAATCTATCTTTTGGAAAAGATGGAGTTTTTTTCTTTTTTTTACAGTTTTCCGTCAACTCACTGTAATTTTGTGTGTTGGATCATCCACTTTTGTCGTGTTGCTACGCCATTGACTATACACACTTAACTTATCGCATGTTAGTCTAAATTAAATATTTCTAACATCCACGTAGAGTTGATGGTTGTAGTCTATGCCACCCACTTAGGTGCCACCCAAGTGGGTGGATCTACCCTTAATTTTACACACCCATGTGGGTGTGTGTGTATGTATGAATTAAGGGGTCAGATCCACCCACTTTTCGTCCACCCAAGTGGGTGGCATGGACCAAACCGAGTTGATGATTCTTCTGATAAAATGACAACATGTTGTCATCTCAACTATAAATAAATATAAATAGAATTATTATTGATATGGGACTAATACTTATATAATATCTTTAGCAGTTTAGGAGGAAGAAACACACATTAGGTACAACAGGAATGCAAATTCGATTAGTTGGGTTAGTTCATTTCAAACTAGCAGCAGTGATGGCCTTTACGAAGACAAAAGAAGCCCAAACTTATCGACTTAACTTAATTGTTAATTGTTTAATGAACGTACTGGATCCTACTTTTTTACATTACTGGTATGGGCTAAACGTAACCAGCGATGATATTGGGCCTAATAATATTTACTCTTAGCACTTTTAGTTTCTAGCCCTATAGTATATTTATTTCGAAACAGGGGAACAGATAGGGGCCTAAAAGTCGCTCCAAAATAAGCCCAATTCAAAATTCGTTATTTGCCTGAATTCATGCGGATTTTGTGTTAGTTCTTCTAAAATTTCAATTTTTTGTATAGTGTTTGTTGCAAGGTTGCAAAATAGAAATTATCCATTCTTTGGTCTTTGGAGCATATTATTTATTATGTTTTAAGATACTTTATAAACATTTCTTAACACATTAGCTGGAGTCTAGGAAGACGGTCACTTCTTCGAGAATGTCGATCCATATCAAATACGTATTCGATCTTCATGGATCTTTGCATGGATATATATCTACACTTGGAAATAGATGCACTTATTCAAATGCTCATTTTTTCAGCATTTTTGTGTGTGTCTATGTGAGTTATCACATTTCACTTTGAGTATTTATGAAATTTTGGTTTTTATACTTGAAATATTGTTTTTTTAATTATACTTAGTAAATGCGTCCAGTATTATCAATAATATAAAAATATATAATTTTATATGTGTATATATATATATCGTATCCGTATCTTTCAAATTTTAAAATATATCGTATTCTCGTACTCGTTCATATCGTATCATGTATCCGTATCGTTGCTTCATTGATCGGAGTATGTTTGTTTTTCTATATTTATTAGTGACTCTAAAATTAGACCTAGAAAAAGGTATATCTATTCATATTATTGGTTAATGTTGGATTTCATGATCAAAATTGTACAGTTTATGATAGAATTACCTAGGGTTTTCTCCTTAATGGGATGCAATTTGGCTCACTTACCCCCAACGGGAATTAGACAAGGTGATCCTTTATCCCCCTATCGTTTCATTATTTGCTCCGAGGTGTTTTCTCTGATTTCGCAGGATCTAAAGGCCTCGCGCCGTATTCACGAAATAACGATTACTAAAATGGCACCGAGTGTTTCACATCTATTGTTCGCCGATGATACACTAATTTTCGGACATGCCACAACACAAGAAGCCACTAATCTGAAATTTGCTATAGATTTGTACTCGACTGCTTCAGGTCAACGAATAAATTTTGAAAAAACTGGCATTCTTTTTAGTCCGAACACGAACCCCAGCGCTCGATCCTCTATTTCCCGAATCCTGCAAAACCAGAGGTAAATAGTCATGGAAAGTATCTTGGGCTACCGTCAGTTATTGGAGCAAGTAAAAGCAAATATTTTCGGCCATTCTCAACAAATGTTGGGCTAAGCTTCATGGTTGGAAGGAAAAAAATATGTCTCAAGCCAGGCGACTTGCCCTCATTCAATCAGTGATCCAATCAATCCCCACCTTTACTATGTCTTGCTTTAAACTCCCGGATGCTATTATCGACAAAATTCAGTCAATGACGGCTACCTTCTTGTAGAGTGGTGATCTAGAAGAAACGTTCTATCCATTGGAAGAGTTAGGAAAAACTTTGAGCTAATAAATCTGCGGGAAAACTAGGACTTCGGAATCTCCGGGTTTTTAATCTCGCTCTTTTGAGCAAACAAGCCTGGCATATTCTTATTTGCCCGTCCACTCTCCTTTCACATATTTATAAGGGAAAATATTTCCCACATTCTTCTTTTTTGAGGCTGCTCCGGGTTTTCGACCATCTTGGTCTTAGCGTAGCATCGTGGGTTGTTTACCGTGTCTAATGTTGGGTTGCAAGAAAATGATTCTATCAGGATCAAACACAAAAATTTGGATAGATCCATGGATACCCACTTCCTCAGATTTTCGAATACATAGCATACATCCTGCAAACACTCCATATATTCATGGCTGACCTTATCGACCGAAATCTCGATGCTTGGAATTTTGATATATTCCGCTCTCTATTTTCAGCGGAAGAGATACGAGCAATCCTTACAATTCCTATCACTGTTGACACGTCACACGACTTATGGGGGTGGTATTTCTCTAAAAACTGGCAAATTCACCGTGCGCTTGGCTTATCACACAATCACTTCCCCGAATCTGTCACTTCCCCCAATCACCAACCAAATATATATTATGCTTCCCAACGTATTCCTCTACTAATACACACATTTTCCAATACGTCATATCAAACCCCATCTAATACGAACACACAATCCGTATGGAAGAAAATATGGCGTCTAAACATCCCCCACCGAAATCAGCTTTTTCTCTGGGGTTGCGCTTCGGGTTCTATCGCGACTATGGATTTTCTCCACTTTCATCATATTCATGCTTCAGAGTTGTGCTATTTTTGCGGAGACTCACAAGCCTCGGCGTCCCATGTTTTCTACTCGTGTCAGTTTGCCGCTTCTTCTTGGAAAATGGCAGGGTTATGGGATTTTATAAAGGATTTGGCGCAAACCTCATTCACATTATGGATAGAGCTGTCGAAACGGGCCCGTGGGGCGGGACGGGCTGGCCTACCGAGGTGGCGGGCCGAGAAAACCTCAGCCCAACCCAACCCGCCTTGGGTTGCCCGCCATAAATTAAAAAATATTTAAAAAATTTAAAAAATATTTTTTTATTCATATTATTAATTTTAATGAATTAAATATACTAATGGATAACAAGTACATATTTTATAAAAAAATTATATACACTTTTATAAGAGATAAAAATATAAAATATCAATTATACTATTTTTTTTGTCTATTTTATCTAACAAGTACATGATTGTGCCAGGGGCGGCTGCTGCATAGGGCACCCCGCCAGCAAGGGCCCCAATTTTTTTTTTTATTTTTTTTACATGTATATATGTTGGATATATTAATCAAATGTTTAGTTGGTGTACTAATGAAAGACTTGGCACAACGGTTGTGATTCTTTTTATGTTCCTCATGGACTTGAGTTCAAAATTCAAATCCCAATAGAAGCAAATATCAGTTTTATTTTTTTTGCCTTTCTTTGTAACTATATTTTTTCTTTTTGCAAAAAAACATAAGTGAAGGTTTTCTTTTTTGTCATTCTATGTAATTATTTTTCCCCACCTATCTATCTATTTTTTTTTTAATCTAACTATATATTTTTCATTTTGTAAAACCAAAAAACATAACTGAAGAATTAAAAGAGTCGCTCACCTTTAAGTCCTCATTCCTTCCTTCATATTTGCCATTTCTTTCCTTTTGCAAAACCAAAAAATAGAATTGAAGAATTTAAAAATGCAAGAAGATCAATTTTTCATAGCTACTTTATTATTTTTTTTGTCTTTTTCTCTATGATAAATTTTATTGAACAATCTTTTTCGTAATTTATTTTAATAAGACCAAAATGTAAAAGGTTGAGTATTGTATTTTTGTTATTATATATCTTATTTTTTTAATGTTAAATCAATGAAAGTTTATTTGTACCGTTGATATTATTATTTTTAATTTTTTTATGTAAACACAAAGGTCCCATTCTTTTAATTCGCTCCATGCCCCTTGAAACTTAAGACCGACTTTGGATTGTGCTATTGGCGAACAATAAACTCATAGACTTCAATACCGCCTGGGGTCGCCCCGAACGACCCTCCCCCGATCTTATCTTTGCATGCCTTGTTGACCGTCAGCTACACAGCCCATGCATTTTCTTTGATGGGGCCATTTCTCCCTCCGGTGCGAGAATCAGATCGCTTTGTTCGATATGTCCGATCGTTTCTTACATGGGGTGTCTAGAAAATTTGTGGGTATCTCGGAAGTCGCTGTAGTTGAGACATTGGCTCTTCGGGAAGCTCTCCATCTTTGTCGTTCGCACCTGAGCTTCATTGAAATTTTTGGCAATGTGGCAGCCATCATCTTAGCTGCAAACGGGGAGGCCCTGTTCCCTTCTTCTTGCCTGGTGTTATAGCGGATGAGATCACCTCTCTCAAATCGCACCTGTCCATTCGTAGCATATCCTGGATCCGTCGGCATAGAAATTTTGTGGCTCATTTTCTCGCTTCGTTCGCTAAAAATATGTCTTTTGATTCTTTCAGTTGGGATTCTATCCCAGACTCTATTTGTCAATCGTTGTTGGACGATTTCCAGCACCTTTAATCTATTAATACTGTTTCCTTTTCAAAAAAAAAAAAAGAATAATTCAAGGGATTGCTAGGGTAGATCAATTAGAGCTCCCTTCCTTTTAGGGATGACAATTTTGACACGGCCCGCGGGTACCCACCCCGTCCCGTTTGGGTCACGGGCGGGGCGGGCCTGAGTATCACTCCGTCTCATGGTCACTCCCGCCCTGTCTAGCTAATATTTTTATTTTTAAAATATATTTTGTATATATAATATATATTATAATGTAATTTTAATGTATTCTTATATTATATGTAATATTCAATTAAAATATTTATAAATTGATAATAATAAATTTTGTAAATAATATTTTATAAATATATATTATTTTTCATTTTTTTATTAAATTAATTTAAAACGGGACAGAATGGGTCGACCCCGCCTTGCGACCCGTGGCGGGTCCTAGCCGCCCGCCCCGCCCGCCCATTGCCATCCCTACTTCCTTTAGAACTAAAACAATGAATTGTACAGATATCTCTTAATATCTTTGATGTAAATTTTCAGCATAATATACAGGTTGAGGGAATTTTCTAAAACCTCCACCCTTTGGGTGTTTAAAAAAAATATCCTTGGCGATGTTTAACACTTCTTAACACATAAATTAGAGATGGACATTTTTGTTTTCATTTTCTCCTGTTTTTTGGCAATTGTTTTCAAATGGGAGTCTGGGACATAGAACATACTCTTTTTTTTTTTTTAATTCACAATTGAATTTTACTGCATAGTTTCTTATTAAAATTCATTCAAATTTGAAAATCGTACATATATTGAGAGATTTTGACATTGGAAGAGCATTTTCCACCTATTGTATACAAGTCAACACTTTATCAAAGAGTGTTTGAATGAGCTTATAAACTCTTCAAAATATTTATGACATGTGTGAGAGTTTATAAGCTCTTAAAAAGTGTTTGATATATTTTTTATTTAGAAAATATTTTATAAGCTCCCAAAATTAGATGTTACTAACTTATAAGTTATTTCTAAAATAGGTAGGATACATTAATTTAATTTTTTTAAAGATCTTAGTTTGACAATCTGGTCATTTGATTTTGACAATTCTAATTACATTAACAACCATTACTAACATCTTATAAGTTTTTTTTTTGTTAAGTTAATTAAACACCCGTAAATGGTGAGCGATTAAGGTCACATCCAATGTTTTGAAACCCAAACCGGACAAGCCGATTCGACCGGTTTAACTGGGAACCGGTCACATGTCCGGTCCGGTTCTAAATTAAGACCGCGGGTGGCTAAAAAACCGGTGCCACCCGGTCGAACCCGTAAAAACTGAAAATTTGTGACCCTATTAACCGGTTCAATTTTTTTAAGTAAAATTTTCTTTATTTTATTACAAAAATTGAACGGAAAAGTAAACCAATAACCCAATTATTAATCGGGTTCGATGTCCGGTCCGGATTTAAAAACATTGGTCACATCCCCAAACTCTATGTTAATGAAAGAATATTACAAGAGAATATGTACAACAATTGTCACAAACCTATAACACTCTGACACAAAACAAAAAATCATTTCAAGTATATACGCAATGTGGTGGAAACCAGTTCACATATATGAGTGCAGCGGATTACAAGTATATAAGAGTTTCAGATGGGACTCCACTTTGCAAATTATCCACCAAGAATTAAATTGAGCAAACTCATGTTTGCATCTATTCCTCTCCAACCATATAAACCATATGATCAAACATGGAAGGATAAAAGAGATGTACATTTAATGTGAAAAGGTTGTAAGAGTAATCCAAACACATCTTATAAGTTCTATCATTTTATTTTATCGAAACACTGCAAGAACTTTTTAAAATAAGATCATATAACACGCGCTTTAAAAAAATTATATGATGTAAGTGTTTATAATATATTTTAGTAAGCTCAGTCAAACAACCTCTATACAATTGAATCACAACACGCTTCTTTCATTCAACTTTTAACTTATTCGTATAAACGTCTCATACACTTCTAAAATAATAATAATAATAATAATAATAATAATAATAATAATAATAACAAAAGCAGTTCTTGGAGTTGTTTAATTTCATAGATGCTACAAACAATGCACATACATGTTCTAAGTGTCTCATTTTAGACACTTAACAAATAAAATGCTTAACAATCATTTAATTATACGTCCAATGCGCCATACATCAATCATAAAAATTTTGTTATACTCCATCCACCCGCTCTTTTTGTAAATTCTTGACGAATGATAGCCATCTCACCACTCCAAATTACTTTTCTCTAACAATAATTGCGACTTAAGAATTTTTTCTCAACCAAATAATTTGCCAAACCCTAGCTAGCTAAGACTTCCTAGCGTGAGCCTATGGTCTCTCAAATGGATCGTGGCGAGTCATAAACCTTGTAATTATCTTGGACATAAACTAACGCCGCGTGCTGGTGGCTGCTCAGCCGGTTTAGGCCGGAAGGAGAACCGGAAGTAGGGCGGCACGCGGCGGCGGCGCAACCATCAATCTTGAAATTGTTGTACTTGCCAACAAAGGGTTGGTAGGTATAGTCAGCTTTGTATTTCCCATTTTCGGTGGCCCATGAAGAGGCGTCCCATATGGAACCATAGACCCACATGGGCCTCAATGGGAATGTGTCATCGCTTTTCCTCGGGTACCTTCGGATTGGCACATCATCCACAAAAAATCTGCATCGAGACATCATATGAAAAAACAAAAAGATAACCCCATTTTTAGGACACGTAGAGGAAAGTGGAAAAAGACAATTGTGGGCATTGGGCAGAGTCGTGAGATTTCACAATCTTGGGAATGGGATGGCCCTGATCGTCCAATTTTATTTATTATTTTAGTAATAATAACAATGATACACATGAAATATATTAATAATTATCAATTTATCTCATATTGAGTATGTATATATTGAAATGACCGAATGTCTTGATTCGGTTTAGAGTGGTATCATTCGCGTCAGACGTTCACCCAATCAACGCTACAAGGATTGATTGAATTCTTGACTCGACTTTTATTTTATTTGATTCTCATCTCTAACCACTCCTTCCAACTCATTAAGAAAAATTGAATATGTACTGAAAAAAATTAAAATATATCATAGATGAAATACTGTTTGAAATAAAGAATATTTTTTACTTAAATATATTTTTCAGCATACCAAAAGTCACTAATCCTAGGTGGCTATACCTTTTGGACCCAAGAATATCCATATAATGTTATAAAAACCATTAAGTATATACAATATAAGAAAAAAACCATTAAGTAAGTATATATGCTTCATAAGTAATGATTCTTTGGTAAGTTTTATTCGAAGAACCATAAATTTATGAAAATTTAAAGTGTAAGAGATGGATGTAAACAATCAGGTCAATTTCTATAGTCTTTTGGAAAATTGACATTGCATCAATTTCTATGGCATAAGATTTTTTGTTCCATTTTGTGTCTGGTTCCATTTTTATTCAATTCCATGCACCTAATGATTGGTATGCGTTGTATGATAAACATCTGCCGTAGATTTTTTAAATATATTTAAACATGTCAATCATCTAATAATGAAATGTAACAAGAATGGAACGTATAGTGGAATAGGATATTGATCCCAATTTGTACACATTTAATTACCAATATTAGTTAGTAATTAGTAGTTACATCTTTTCAATTGATTGACATATATTGCCTACCGGCTACCAATAATTAATACCTAATTAAAATTCAATGCATAAGAATGTCATATAACATACCCACCCCCTGTACATAAAGTTGAAATATTATATATATTTTAATAAAAAGTTGAAATATATATACATTTTAATAAAAAAAGTTGAAATACTAAAATAAAGTAATTGCGGCATGCATGCACTATATATAATAAAAGCAAAAATATTGGTGATTATGAAATAATTTTTGGATTGTTGTAGCTACTCAATAGATAGATACTCACAAGATTTGAGTTGGATTCCAAAGAATGGCATAATTGTGAAAATCTTTAGTGGGGTCAAACCAAAGGTGGAATTTCATCTCTCTCCCAATGATATTTCCATCTCCACTACCTTTGATGTATACATTTGTCTGCAAAACATAGGGTTTGTCCAATGTCGTCCCAAGAAACTCTATATCAATTTCATCATGGTTTCCTGGATGCTCTTCGTTGTTCGATAGCTGCCATTTTAAAATGAAAATATCATTAGTGTTGTAAAAATCTGTCTAGACGCCTGGCGATTATGTCCAAATAGACAAAAACCGCTTATGTAAAATCGGGCGAAGGCGGCCAAAATAAAATTAGAAAAAATAGTATTGTTTATAGGCGGTACCGACTAGCGTCTAACGATTTCTGCAACGTTACTTAAGACATATACATACACGAAATTACGGTAAACCAATAAAAAATTAAAAGAAAAACCATATAAAAAATTAAATACTTTTTTTTATTTTTTTTTTTATTTTAAAAAATAATTATAATTTGTATACTTTTTTTTCTGATTTTATCCTACCACTCCATTTTCGTCTATTGGTACACCCTCTTATGGTCTCCTGGTTTCGCCATTGACAAAGACAGGGCCAGGAAATAAAAATTGGGGTTGAGATTTATTTTTATAAATGTAATAAATAAAAAGTTTTTTTTTTCAAAGTGTTTTAGGAAAGCAAATTCTTAAATAATAATTATATATATATACATATTTTTTTAAAATTCTATAGTGATTATAAAGAATATTTAAGAATGAGGTCCTATTTTGATTCAAATTTCTTACATAGAGAGAGTGTGATAACTCCAGCAGTATAACCAGGTTGGAGCTTGATGGATGCCCCGAAATAACCAGAATAATATTGGTTATGTGATTTGAACCCACTTCCTGTACATGAACAAAATGAAGTAATAACATAATGGAGTACTAAATTCATTGTCTTCAATTAATTAATTAGTCCCCATATTCATTCATATCTCCAATTTCATACCCATGTTTTATATACATTAGGAAAATGTCATATTTAATAATGATATCATTTTATACATGATAATAATGTCATTCACCTGGTTTAATTAGTGAAACACCCTATGAAACTCTATATAGAGAATATGAAATACTGTGTGACATTCATTTTCAATTAATATTCATGCATGTACTTTGTGCATGTATGTACACAAAATCGTGGTAATAGATCAAATTGGTCATTTATGTTTTTCGAAAATTGAAAATAAATGGTTTTGAACCATTTTGATGATAAAAAACTAGCTGTCATACCTTGGTAATGGTCCCAAGAAATATTGAAAAGAAGGGCAAAATGGCATGGACAATAAAAAGGCAAGTTTTCATAAAACATGGCTAAAAAGATTTTTGTTGTGGCCAAAAATCCGACGAACATTCGAAAATACTACCCACAAAATTAAATTAAATAGTAACTAGGCCAAGTGACAGAAAAATAACATGAATATATTAAATGTGGTGATTAGAGTACCTGAGCTTTTGTCAAGCCAAATAGTAAGTGTCCCCTGGTCTAAACTTTGGTGGTTAGGACCCCAAAGGTTGATGAACCCTTGGTCGAACCCTATTGACCCAATTCTTGAACTTGGGTAGTAACCAGGAGAAGGTGGGCCCTCACCATTGTTTCTCAAAGGGAACATAAAAAAGAAGATGAGAGAAAGAAGAAGAGCCATATAATATGTTGCAAGAGATTAATTGAAGGGATAAAAGGGAAATACACTACAACTGCTGTGCAATTTTTGCTTCTATATATAATGGTAGAAATAAGAAGATTATGAGGTCCCACCTGAGGAAAAAGCAAGCACAACTTGTGATGCATATATGCATACAAGTTATGATAAATATTAATGGAAAATATTGTGTTGTGCAGTTTTCTTTCTTATTGTTTAATTTATGATATAGCTTGTTGGTAAGGGTTGCTCATTTTGGAAAGTGTAGGAGAAAAGTATGTAACTTTATGCTTCTTTTTAGCTTTTATAAAAAATATTAAAATGTTGAATTTTATTCAATTTACATATAAAAACCAACTATATACAACATGGGCAGCTTCTAAGGTACTGTTTGTAAAAATATCTGGTGTAAAGTTTCTGTATAGGAAGAAAATGACAGAAATAAAATGTTTAGACTTAAGTCGGCGCCTCGATTAGATTCGATCTCCGCAAAACGAAATATGCCCCGTATACTAAGTCTTTGCCTTCCCGTGTTCGTCTCTAAGATACAACGACTTACAATTCCGGTTTAGTAGCACTTGCAAAAATCGAAATACTGACTAACATGAAGTGTTTTTCAACTTTCAAGCTTTGAATGGATAGTATGGCAATATCTTTGATGCGATATGACCGGTTAATTATCCGATGTATTTCTTTCGTATGTTTTCAATCTGCAGGGCGAATAATTATAGGCCTCGTGTGCCTCGTATGGAAAGATCGCGTCTTTTGGCTTCAAAAGACACCTTTGCAGACCGAACAGACGATCTCGCGAGAGGGGAGCACGACCAGGCGCACGGGCCGTGCGCCCGCCGTCGTCGCCCAGCAAAACTTCTAGCAGTAGCACGACCCGACCGCACGGGCCATGCTTCCGCCCGTCGCGAGGCCGAACTTTTTTCCAGGTTGAACTCTTTTAATTAATTACGAAAATTAATTAAATTTATTTAATTAATTACAAAAATTACTTAAACATTTAATTTTAAAGGTTTTGGTCCAAAAAAGAATAAGGGCCCAAGCCCAAGCCCGGGCCACATAGCGCGTGCGCAGTCTTTGAACCAAACCCACAAGCATGTAGGCCCTCACCCTTTTAAAAACTTGGGTGCCCCTGGGCCAAAAACCCATATGTCCAACTTGGGATATATTAAGTGTGCAACTTTATCCTCTTTTTTTTCCTATGTGGGATGGAGCATCTCTCCTTCCCCATATTTTCCATTTTCCATATCATTTATTTGTATAAGTGGCTAACTTCTAGCATTAATTTCTTATTCACCCTAAATCGATTTTGAGAAATTCCAAATGTTATTCTCATCTACTCTCTTAGTAGAATTTTTACAAATAATTTAATTCCATTTTTCACAAATGGAAACTACTTAATTATTTGGTAAAAATCGGGTCAACACCCATTTCTCAAGACCAGATTTCCAACAAGTACTAGTCTACTCAATGCTCGACTTGAGATCGATTATTGAAAGTTTGTTTGATCACTCGGTTAAATAGAATATAACGAACCAAGCTTGAACACATTTTTCCACTCGATAATATGAAGCTCGGTTGGAGTGACTCAATTAATAAAAAAAGAATGAATGTGCTTGTAAAATATCAAGTTACTCGAACTCGATTAGTGTTCGTCTCGACTAAATCTCGTTCAAGCTCGATTCAATTATACAATTATTGAAGCTCAACATAAATTCAAACAAAATCGAATAGTAATATGTTTGACTCTGGTCCGTATCTATTTATGACAACAACTATCTACTAATGAGTCTAATGGGTATAAGAAAAACATAATCCATGTGAAAAGTGAAAAGCACATGTGTAAATTTGACACCAATCTGTAACTAAGCCTGGTTTACATGTTTAAGTAGTCCAAATACTATATTAAATTACGTAATGACATCCCTTTAAAGAAAATATTATTAGGGACTGCTTAAAATTAATTACTTTAAATTAGCATTAAAGAATTACATAATATATCAAAATTCAGACGATCCGATGTAAGGCTCGTCTACTGTAATTAATTCCCTTAATTATTATCTTAATATCCACAAAAACAGATGGGGAAATTTCAAATGTTGGTTTGTCCCAATGTGTGCATAATTATGAGTTGAACCAAATCAATGTTGTATCATGATCTAAGTTGAAGTTAGTTAAAAGAATGGGGACCATTGTGCAACTTCATTCTGTCTTTAGTGACATGCACAAATTCTGTCCGTGGTTTATTTTGTGGCCTTGTGACTTCACGGGACGGAAACTTTGGACTACTCATGAAAATTTAAAGAAAAATTTCAAGGAAATACCATCTTTCCCGGAAAAACAAAAAGACATTCATTTACGTTCTCGCATATCTTTTGGACATTCTTATGCTCCATTTTTTTTTGGACATTTATATATATATATATATATATATATATATATATATATATTTTAGGGGAAAAATTTACTCTTTGACCTATTTATACACTATTTTTTTGTTCTTGTGTGTTTTCCATGTAGTTTCTCTTGTTTCATATTCGTTTCTATGTTATTTATGTTGTTTCGATTTTTGATGTTTTAATACAACTTTATATATTTTTACTCTTTTTTTGTTCTGTGATGTTTTCTACATTATTTATGTTGGTTATGAGTTGTTTCTATATTGCTTTTAATGTTGTTAAATTGCTTCTTGGTTGTTTACATGTTGTTTTCGATGTTTTCAACGTATTGGATCAAAATTTGAATTGTGTTGTTTTCAATGTTGTTTATGTGTATGTTCCTTGGTTGTTTTCAGAAATTTGAGTATAACATTGATTATTTAATGGTGACAGAAATTATATTTCATTGGAACTTTATTAGTTGAAACATGTTTAAAATATATTCGAAACAAATTTGAAACATCTTCAAAAAGTTCGCAGAGAAACACGCGAGCGTAAAAAAATCCAGAAAGACGAGAGGACATAAATGAATGGAAAAAAGCCAGAAGCATAAAAATATTTTTTTCGTAGAATGTCGGACAACTATATCCTTATTCCAAATTTATAAGCACACGTGTCCAGTTCAATGGCCTATTGCGTATAGTATGGGAATATTTTGAGATATGTCATTTGTGAGTTGTCCCACATTGATTAATTAAGGGAAGAGAGTCCACTTTATAACCCAAGTGAGCTACTCCTATCACCAATTGGTTTTAGAATGGAACCTCACTTGGTGGGTTTGGGCCCTCTCCCATATCGTAGTGACGCTTCATGTGTGGGACTATATCAAATCCCCGAATTTAACATGATATTAAAGTGGGTCCCATGCTCGGCTTTAAATTGGGAAAATAGTCACTTATGGATTGTCCCACATTGATTAAGGGAAAATAGCCCATTTTATAAGCCAAGTGAGCTACTCCTCCTATCACCAATTGGTTTTAGGATGGAACCTCACTTGTAATTTCTATAATAGTTACTATTCCCCTTGTTATTTCTTTTCACAGCTTTAAATTTAAATGAAAACTACATTACCAAGTTTCGGTTAATGTATCTTTAACCCAGCTTGCATAAAATTGTCAACATAGTTGTTTTCTTTTTAAAAAAAAAAAATTATTTTCTTGATTGCTAAAGGGGTATGTCTGCTCTTATTACAAAGACCATGTCTTAAAGCCATGTTGAAGAGCAAGTCAAACAGTTTTTAGCAGTTAGATGATTGCATAGAAGTATTGCGTATAAAGCGTCATTTTATTCAGGGTCCTGCCTGACTATTCTAAACGCCAAACAGTGCCCTTTGCCCCAGTACTAAGACCTCCATAATTCTAACAGAATGTTTTGGACATTTTGGGCAATTCAAGGCACTGTAAAATCTAAAAGATTGCTCCACACATCAATAACATAGTCAAGCAACACCTGTACTAACTGATTGAATGGGAAGGTAGCATGTGCTATTGTGCTACCACAGGATATCAAAATATCCACACCCTTTAAGCTCATGTAACAAACAAATTTACCAGATTATCCTGTTATTCTCTCGTTAAAATTTTACGTGTAACCATCAATGAATGCAGATATACCTCTCTCACTCATTTTCTTCACTATCATGGTTAGCAATAGTAGGACATGAAAGACGCACCAGTTACCAGTTAGGACAAAGTAATGCTGATTCAGTAATGACTTGTGTAACTTCAGAATGTATTACGTGTCACAGCTCCTTTAAGTGTAATTTTTATCTTCAGCTGCCTGTACAGCACTATACTCACAGGAACGAACTCAATGAAATACAGAGAGAGAACATTACATCTGTCATTCTCGTGGCACGATGATTCACTGTCAGACTTAGTCGAGCAAAAACAACATTCATTCACTTGTATCTCTACGCTGCAGTAAAAGACTGAGCAAGTCAAATGAATTTACTAAAAGAAAATTGACGCAATTTCATCGCTTGGTAAAGTATATAAACATGCACATGGAGCACAAAATTTCTTAATGGGGTGCAAATACTTAAAAGAATCAAAACAACCTCATCAGGTGCGTACAAAACAAAGAAATCAAGAGAACACATGCACATGCAGATAGCCAGAATTTTGTAATACTTGAGAAAAATAAAAAATAAAAAAACATTCAGTTTACAGCCTCATCAGGTGAGTTAAAATGAAAACAACATATAAAATGCAGATTTTACCATTCGCTTGCTGATGTAAGGCTGTAACGGCATGAGCACCTCCGATTGATTATCAGCCTTGGGGGATGCTTTATCCTCCATCCGGAATTCTTTTCTAGATTCTTTTCTTGTGCCAGACTGCCAAACTCCACCAAAATTAGGAGCCAATTAGCATCATAATTGTTATTAACAAGTTCCCCTCTCTTTTCCAATTCTAACTCAAGTTTTCTTCTCTCTGCCCAAGCAGCTCCAACCCGTTTTGGGTTCAATTTTGAGGACTTCCTTGCTTTAGAAGAAACAAGGTCGCTCTGTTCTGATTTCAATGCAACATCAAGCTGATTCCTTTTGTTGCATCAAACCAAGGTGGAGGTGCTCCAGTGTGAACATTTCCTATGATGTCTTCTTTAGATGTAGAACAAGTTTGCGTCAAGTTCATCAAACCTTGTATGAAAAAAGAACGGAGGAGAACAATGACTCATGTAAAAGGATATTAAAGAAAAATCTGTAGCACTACGTAAGCTACAGAGAGATATAAAAAAAAGTAGTAGACGAGGCAATCATTAGAATTGATATTATTCGAATGCAAAAACAATTAGCATGAGAGTTTTAGAGGTGAATGAAGACGAGAAAAAAAAAAAAAAAGGTAAAAACATATTACCAGGAGATATGTTCTCTCCATTAGCTATTCTTACTCCTGAGAAAACCTGCTTGAGAAATACCTATGGTAACAAAGGATAAAAAAAACTTTTCCATTCCAAGCAAATGACTAAGAGTAACAACCAGGAAATCCATCGCAACAGAAGCAGCATTAATTATGGTCTAATAGGTTGTGCTAAAGAGTAAACTTACAGATCCATTAACAGCAAGAGAATTGGAGCAGTGCTGATTATCCATGTAACCTAGTAGGCATATAAGGACAAATAGATTAGCAAGACCATCAGCAATCCTGCTTAAAACGTCTTATAAATGGAGCTATACATGAACACACAGAATAATCCATAATATACTATCAACTGAATAAAATGCATAAAAACAAAACCTGTTGAGTTCTTCAAGTACTGTGCATCTTGCGCTTGTATGCTTCCAGGCATATTATGTGAAGAAGGACCAGCCTCTGAGACAGAAGACAATACTGAGCAGGATACCTGAGTTTTCTCATTCGTATAGCTATGTAAAGGTACAACACCATTTGGAATGCAAAATTTAAAAGAATCGACATCATTTTTGTGAAAACTATTAACAGAGTCAGCATTCAGTTCATTGTGGATATTTTTCCAAGGTCCAACTGATTCGGCTTTAGCACCTTCGGTCTTCAATGCCTTGCACTTTTTCTCCCACTGCAAGGACAAAGAAACAAAGGGGGCTAAATATTATTACAGAATTTAACAGTTACAACATAACAAGTTGTCTAAAGCAATTAGAAAATAGTAAAACAATTAGCTCAGGACCATCCAAATGTCAAGAACTTATTTCGTCCAAGAAAATAATGGTCTATCCACCCAGTTTTTTACAGTAATAGGAAAGTCTAAAAGTATAACCTGAATAATCATAGTAATTTAAACTGCATGTCATAAAGAAAACTTGGATGTATCAGGCTTGAAGACCCTAGTCCTGGAAAGTATGTGAGCCTGCATCTGTTGTCAAGTTGATGACCAACACTATATAGTACACAACTGAGCAGGTGCTTTACCAGTGGAGCAAAGGATAGTCGTAGATTCACTCAGGGCATCCATGTAGGAGGAAAATAATTTGAGCAATTTTTTTTAGTAAGGTCTTCGAACCTAGAGGTAATGGAAACCAGATAAAGTACCTCCCTCAAGATACCTTGCAAAGTTGGTTGGAATGAACTATATTTCCTCCATCATTGTGCATACCCAGTTCATAAGCCTCCTTTCATTCACAAGTGAACTTCAACCCATAATGAAAGCTGCTCAATGCATGGTAAAAAAGAACAGGGTTATATATTGCTCTACCCCTGTGTAACTCATACAGCAAACATTTGGGTTTCCAGAGGAGCTTTACAGTTTCAAACTCTGGTCGAATTACTTAACTAGATAGAAGCAAAAGTCTGAAGTCCAAATGATAATAAGCAGGAAAAGTATAAATTCATCAACCAAAAAAAATTATAAACAAAAAATGAAAGAATGAAAGAAAAGCAGGCAGGCAGGCTATGGATCAGTTGTATGGTATTGGCGTAAAATGACATCAAATTTCCTACAGTTTCTTAATGTCAGATAAAAAAGTTATAATCTCTAATCAACAATCAACTTCATATTATCTTTATTTCATTTTCAAGTCTGTGTTTGTTTTTCTACTTCATATAGCTCAATTTAATAACATTTTATAACACTAATAACCTAAGCTCAACTCCAGGAATCCAGCATAAATCCATATGTTGGATCCTAACTTGTTAGGAGTACATGCACGAGCAAAGCAAAAGAATACAATAACATTTTATAACACTAATAACCTAAGCTCAACTCCAGGAATCCAGCATAAATCCATATGTTGGATCCTAACTTGTTAGGAGTACATGCATGAGCAAAGCAAAAGAAAATGATGTACAAGTACACATTTATGCATTGATCAAACTTGAGATGTTCATAATCACCTTGGCAAAATCCACCTCAGCAATGCGAAACAAATCAACACGGTCCATTCCACCTCCGTATTTCCACATAAACCCCTTAACTCTCTTCCAATGCTCCACACTCGCCAAATGTTTGATGGCATTGCCACTGAGAAACTCAAATAAGTACCAAAAAAGTAAACAAATAGATAACAGCAATGACAACTTGCATACCAATTTCCGATATTCAAAACAGTAATGAAGTAGTACAAAATTCAGAAGTAGCTAACCAAGCGAAGGGGTTATCGAGCTCAAGAATGTCGCAATTGCAGAACACGCACCAGAGGCGATTTTGGTGTGCGTGCTCAGGGCGGATCGGCATGGGGGTTTTAAGGAAGAATTTGACATCGGAGAGCTTGGAGAGGAAGCGCGCGAGGAGCGTGGAGAGTGAAGTTTTGTGGGCAGGGAAGTAATTGTGGCGGCGGCCCTGGTTGTGGTTTAATCTACAAACCTCGCAGAAGTGGAATTGTTGCTGGTCGTTGTTATCCTTTTTCTTCTTCATGCCGCAGTTAGGGTTAGGATTAGGGTCGTGTATGTGAAGTTCACAAAGTCAATTGATGGTACACCTGCAAATGGATATTCTTAATTTCTTAGTAGAGTATGATAAGGCGGCGTTGAGGCGGTCGGAGCTCCACCAGCTGAACTGGGGAATTCCTGAAAAAAGATATGCGCTCTACTAATTAACTCCTGAATTTGTCCCCAAAACATTTTTCTCCGGATCTGTATATAAATTTCTCATCGTCTTTTGACTATATTTCTTATTTTGTACTCAAAATATTCCCTATATAACCAAATAATGTTATATATTCCAAGTAGATTTACAAAGTATTTGCAAGAGAAAAGAAGCTTATAAGAATTCATTCTCCTATTAGTGAAACATATAATTTCATGCTGCTTATTAGTTTTCTCATATTTCTCGTTTTATTCTTTTTGACAACATTTGACTGTTATAAATCTGGTCCATGAAAAGTAATTTTGAATGTTGGTTGCAATTTATATTTTATCATAAATTATATTTTCTAGATGTATACAAAAAACATGTTATCCACATTTAAAAATAAATAAATTATATATATAAGGTAAGGAAAATAGAAATAGAATATCTAAACTGAAATAATATGTAAATTGGGCATTTAGATTATTACAGAGGAAAGGAATAAAAGATGTAAAGTTGTGACCAAAGTTAGAAAAAGTTTTGTAATATTCGAAGAATCAATTGTAGTAACAGGAATCAAATATAAGACATAGATAGGATTGCACCCTCAAACCTCTAGAGATCATGAACTAGGAAAAAACAATGGCCAGCAAACAGAGCAATCAAGATGCTAGAGTATCAAAAGAAATCAAAACATTAGGATACAAGGCAAAGATAATCTTGTATATATGTGTTTTGATAATGTCAACAGTCACAAAGGCCCTCAAAAATTCATTTATTCCTCACTTTCCCAACCTTTTTGAAACAAAACTACTTCACATTAGGTGAAGTGGTGAACTCAAGGACCTCGGAATCAAGATTGCAAACATATGCCGTTTAGTCCAGAGAGTTACAGTCAACTCGTGGGGGTATAATAATTTAGGTTAAACTACATATGAGGTTTAGCCTGATTACAAAACCAAACTCAGTTTTCTTTTAAAATTACAAATACCCCTTGACATTTGTCTTTAGCTTACATAAAACCTCAAGGGGACGTATTTGTTATGTACATACAAACCTCAAGGGTTTATTTGTAATTTGAAAGATAACTAGAGTTTTTTGTAATTAGGTTAAACCTGAGGAGTAACTTTTGTAATTATTCCTAATAATTTAAACGGACCAATATAAATATAACGAAATGAAATGAGTCTACCTGATTTCTTGTTGAGATTCCAACAAGTGGAACTGGTTGTGAGCTCATATTTAGGTGATCCACAACATTGACGGATTTCTGGCGAACGAGGAGTTGTTGACTGCAATCAAAGAGTATGGCTCTCAGTCTCAAGTTTATTTTGAACCACTTAAGCCTGTCAAGAACCATGTATTATGGACGTATGCATGTGAAGAAAAACTAAACAAGACAGTAGGAAGAAAATCTGTAAAAACCCGAGAAATTGTGGAAAGTGGCAAACAAGTCAAAACATGAAATTAATAAAAGAAATGCTTCCAACCAAGCACTACAATCCTTATTATATATGTTTTTATAAATGAAGTTTAGCCGCGTGCACTGATATTAATGCCTATCGTCCAAATTGGCTTATAATGAATGTAAGTACCTTATGTGATTGCTCCTTGAAAGCCATATTTTGGTGGTATTAAGTTTCTATCTTCAGTCAAGAACACCAGCTAATAACCAATATATCATTCCTTGGATTGTTTCCAGAATGGAGTAAAAACACTACGAGCAACTAGAATCCACCCTGCTATAGCCTCGTTCCTTTTTAATGTCGTTCTTATCCATCATTATCCTAATTTGATCTGCATCGCTCCATCTTTCAACATCAACATACATATTGTATAGCAACACATAAGGGCCTGAGCTTTCTGGTTCAAGCCTCATTAATGCTTCAGCCGCAACTCTCGCCAGCTCCACATTGTTATGCACCCTACAAGCGCCCAATAATGCCCCCCAGACAGCTTTGTCTGGCTCAATTGGCATGCGACTAATAATATCCATGGCCTCCTCAACCTGTCCATATCTACCAACAACATCCACAATGGAGGCAAAATGTTCCACTCTTGGTTCAATTCCAAAATCACAAATCATGGATTTAAAATACGATTTCCCTTCTTCCACTAGACCACTGTGAGCACATGCACTCAAAACCGATATGAATGTGATATAAGTTGGTTTCACTTTAAACCACTTCATTGATTCAAAAAGCTCTAAGGCTTCCTTCGCAAACCCATGAGATGCATATCCTCCTATCATAGCATTCCAAGAGATTACATCCTTCTGAAATTTCATCTCGTTGAAAACAGCCTTCGCTTCGTATATCGCCCCACATCTTGCATACATGGTAATCAGAGAGTTGTTTAAAGGAACGTCTGGTATAACTATCTTTGTTAGCATTTGATGAATTTGCATGCCTAGATGTTGCGCCACGGATTCAGCACAAATGCTAAGAAGTGAAGACATAGTGTGTCGGTCGGGTTTCTCTCCTTCTGCTTGCATTTGAACAAACAGTTCGATTGCTTCTTTGAAACCTTCATTCTTTTCATATCCGGCTATTAGGGTATTCCAAGAAACTCGATTCTTCTGAGGCATTCTCTGAAAAAAGTCGAGTGCAGTTTCCATCTTTCCTGTCTGTGCAAATCCTGAGATTATTGAATTCCATGATAAAGCGTCAGGAGTTGCCATTTCGGAGAAGAGTTTTAAGGCGGCCTCCATATCGGATACATGAACATAACCACTAATCATTGTGTTCCACGAAACAGTGTCTCGGTCCTCCATTTGATCAAACAGCTTCCTTGCAGATAACATATCCCCAGCTTTCACATAGGACATAATCATCGAATTCCATGAGACCACATTTCTTTCAAACCTCATGTTTCCCACACTTCCTATATCACTATTATGCACAGGTATCTGATTAAAAAGGCGCTGAGCATCGGCAACCCTTCCCTTCTGGCCATACCCAGCAATCAAAGTATTATAAGCATGAATTAAGTCTGCTTTCCTGTCACCCATTTTCACATATTCAAGTAAGACCTTTTCAGCCTCATCAAAATCATCATTTTGGATCAAGCCAGACACAAGGGCACTAAGAGATGCTGCATCTCGTCTTGGCATTCTTTTAAAAATCTCACAAGCTCTCTTCACATCCCCATTATTCAGGAACCCTGTGATCATCGCGTTCCAAGTAACCACATTCTTCTCTGGCATACTATTGAATAGCTTCAAAGCATCATCCATCCTTCCATTCTTCGCGTACCCACTAATCATAGTGTTCCAAGAAACAAAATCTCTCTCAGGCATCTTATCAAATAGGCATCTACCTTCCTCTACATACCTCCTCCCACGGCATGACACATAACCTGAAATCATCAAATTCCACGACACAACATCCCTCTTAGGCATTTCATCGAACAACATCCGAGCTTTTCCAATCTCTCGGCATTTAACATACCCACTGAGGATTGAATTCCAAGTGACACTGTTTCGCCATGACAGTTTATTGAAAAATGCTCTCGCATCTTCCAGATGGCCATCTCGGATCAGTTCTGTGATCTTTCTATTAGCTGAACGGAGTTCTGTAGGGACTTGAGACAAACTAGTTTTTAGAGTTGAGAATATTCTATTAGCATGGAATTGCCATTGTTGTCTGCCGCGGAGCCTTGGCCAACGCAGGGGCATATCTGAATAGTGTAATAATAGAATTCTTGCAAAGCAAATAAAGCAATTTATTATGTTGTGCAACTCGGACAAGTCCATTAGAAATACATAAGTGGATTTTATACTCCATTAAGAAAATAATGATAACAAGCTTCAAATAGTTTCATAGTCATGCTACTTGATAAAAACTCGGATGAAAGGCGGCACAGAGAGGATATGGGTGCTGGCAAAAGAGGAGCCAGTTGTTGGTTCGGGAAACGTCGGAGGGGAGGTGCTGTGTTTCGGTCGGTTAGGTATGCCATCTTTAGTTCACCATTTAATTTTGGGATAATTAAAAAAAAAAAAAAAAAAAACAGAGTTCAGGCTAATTACGAAAAAACTAGAAATTTTTAAAAATTAAACATTTAAGATCTCCTGATATTTATAAAAATATTACATTGGGCACTTAAATTTAAAAGAGAATCAAACTTGAAGGAGTTTTTTGTAATTTTGAAATATTTCTGGACTTTTTTTAATTAGCCCAAATCTCACGGAGTTTTTTGTAATTATTCCTTTAATATTTGGACGCCATATATATTTGGAGATGAACTATTCATCTTGATCTTCTCCAAACTTGAATTTGAATTTGAATAACATTTATTCGAGGGCTTGAAAGCTTAATCTCGAATCAAACATTAAATATTTGACAATATTTGACTTGGATATGAGAATTTCTTGGTGAAATTGACCTTTTGATCTTCTTCCAAGATGAACTTAATATTTGACAACGTTAGCTCAATGTCTTAACAGCTTATTCTCGAATCAAATGCTATGATTTGAGCAGACTCCGCGATGAATGCCTTGAATTTCACCTTGAACACTGTGGATCTCCTTGAATTTGATCTTCTAGAGTTGAGAGAATTTCCTCAACTACCTTTCTTGATTGGATTTCTTCTATTCGAATGGTGATTTAATTCCTTGAGAATGAACCCTATTTATACTTGTAGGAGAGTGTTCTTGCATAAATCATGTGACGAAGTACATTGGTCCTTTAAGATTTAATATTATCTCTTTAATCACAATATGTGATGATTATCAAAAGAGACAATAATTTATCAAGATAATTCTTGATATATAAGAATTTGACATTTGGCAATCTATAATTGGCCAACAAAATATTTATTAAAATATAAATAAATTAACTATTTAACTTAGAAATAAATTTAATTAAATTCCCAAATATAAATAGTAAATACAAAATTTATATTCAATATAGAACTTCATATGTGTCACCATTTAATTGGTGCAAACAAGAAAAGTAGTACAAATTGAATTTATACGAATCAAAATATTAAAAGGGTTACACTCTCTAAAAACATCTTCTGATTCTTCTCTTCAAGATAGAAATATTCAGAATTTGAGACTTTGGAGATGAACTATTCAGTTTGATCTTCTCCAAACTTGAATTTGAATTTGAATAACGTTCTATTCGAGGGCTTGAAAGCTTAATCTCAAATCAAACGTTAAATATTTGACTTGAATATGAGAACTTCTAGGTGAAATTGACCTTTTGATCTTGTTCCAAGATGAACTTGATATTTGATAACGTTAGCTCAAGGGCTCTCTCTCTGAATTTCGTGGTGCTTAATTGATTTAATAAATTAATTTCTGATTAGATGAGTAAACTTTCATCAGTTAAGAATTTCTTGGTGCTTAATTGATTTAATAAATTAATTTCTGATTAGATGAGTAAACTTTCATCAGTTATTATTCAAATTTTATTATGTTCAGTTTTTGGTTTTTTATACAAAATTTTATGATGTTCAGTTTTTGGTTTTTTATTATGTTCAGTTTTTGGTTTTTTATTATTTATCTTAGCTAGCAACTAATTGGAAAAAATGACCTATGATTTTCATCTATGGAAATTAAATTGCTCAGTAAAGCATGTGAGCAAATAGCCAGCACGATTTCTCTCACAAAAATTAATCTTTAAATCAATCTTGTGATAAACATCATTTAAATTAATCTTTAGATGGTTAATCTTGATGTCTTGATTGGAGATATTCTATAGGGTACTTGAACAATATGAAGACAGAAATGGCACTAGTAATTTCACCATAACAAACAAAAGTAGCCTGAGAATAAGAATAAATAAATAAAAAGACACAGAAAGAGAGAAAACAGGAGGAAAAAACAGAAAAAAAAAAAAAAAAGAGCATAATATATTACTGATCATTCCCTTTTTAACTTAACAACTACAGATTCGGAGAAAAATCATGTCAAACTGAAGCCTTAGAGACATGCACATACTCATGCAGGAATAAAAAGAAAAAGGAAACAAAACAAAACCCATTACCGCTGGAATCTTAAACAAGTGATGTCATAACTCATACCACAATAAAGTCTCTGATAAATCAGGTGCTAAACTATATCTCAACAATTTCAACAGAAAGCTACTAACTAAAATATTCATAATAGGTAGATTTTGGTTTTAGTGGTCGCCAAAGAAGGATCACTTACTGATTCCCACGGGTACAACTTATAAGTACATTCATACTTGCACAAAAATTTATCACCACACTTGGAGCAGCACACATAGCACAAAATTAATCTATGATTTGGATTCCAACTTTCACATTTTCCAGGTAAAAGTTTAAAAGGAGCAGATACTTTAATTTCAATTTTCACATCTTTTTCTTTTAATGTAAAAAACATAAGGGTATGATTGATACTGACACCTAAAAGAGGAGCACTGGAAAAGGACAGAATGAGCTCACCAAAGAGGATCTTAGCCTATGTAGCTTAATTTTAA
Source organism: Rehmannia glutinosa (assembly GCA_016081115.2). Lineage (NCBI taxonomy): Eukaryota > Viridiplantae > Streptophyta > Magnoliopsida > Lamiales > Orobanchaceae > Rehmannia > Rehmannia glutinosa. The sequence goes on along the minus strand of CM071924.1, from coordinate 10,417,848 downwards.
AGAAAGCTTTCAATAGAGTGGGCAGGAACAAGAAGATCTACATATAAGTCTGTCACAAGTGTATGTAAAACTGAGTTGATTTGGGTCATTAATAACCACTTAAGATTAAAAAAAAAGGATACAGATTTTTTCAGTGAAATGGTTTCATACATCACTGCAACAGGAGTACTCCCCCATCAACACCTCATTAACAAACAACTATCAACCATTAACAGCTACCGACGATCATGAATTCACTACTACAAGTAGATAAACACTCAAGCTTTGATGGGATTGAAACTCGACTCATTATGGTTTTAGTGCTTTAGTGCGTGTTAGCCACTTGAGCTCACTAATGATAATGAATCACAGTTTTAATGTGTAAACTTAGCCGCATAAGCTCGCCAGTGATAATGAATTTAAGGGTTGTGTAATGATGGATCCCTCTTATAATAAACATAAACATATAACAACTGTAAATTGTGTTGATAAGAAGAACAGACAACCAAGAACATTATTAAAAATTAAGAATCAATTATTAACAATGGATTCACTATCACCATTCAACACCAACCTTACCCCACACAACACGAAAAATAAAACGAATAAGAGAAAGAAATCAACTTCGTCTTTTTTCTTTCAAGGTTCCCAAATAAATGCATTAGTTCTAATAATTAATGACTCTGAACCACAATAACACTTCATAAAGAAACTAGTCAGAATTAAACATGCATAAGCAAGAAATTTGGGGGGAAGAAACGAAAAATCAGAAATCAGAAATTACCTTCAGAAATTAACGATTCTTCCGTGAGAATGCGAGCGAAAGGTTTGTAATGGTTTGAAAGAGTTTGGACGGTAGAGCGAGGTAACTCAGACGGTCGAGTTTAGACGAAGCTGCGATGGAACGACCCAGTGGGTGCTGCGACGGAACGACCGCGGTGGGTGCTGCGACGGATTCCGTCTGGACGGTGGCCGTGGGTAAGGGTTTGGAAGCTGCAGGCCGTGGGTTTCTTGACAGAATTTTTGAATCTCAACTTAAAAAACGTTTTTCAAATAAGGAATGAAACAAAGAACACCGTTTCAAACTTAATAACTTTAAAAACGTTTAGAGTTTTTGTGTTGTATTTTGTAAACGTACAACACTTATAAAATGTTGCAATTCTTTAAATATACAACTCATGAATATGTGGTCTCCAGGGCTATTCCTAATTTCCTATATTTAAAGGATCCGGTGCGGAGAAAAAATGAGACCCTTTGTACTAATATAAATAAAAATTAAAAAAGCTAATTAATTAACATAAAATAATGAAATATTATATTTCAACTTCAACTTTCCAATTTTATAAAAACTAGTTTTTGACCCATTATAAAAAAATATGGTTGTATTGATTTCCAAAATAAAAGGAGATAATATCTAAAATGGTACACATATTAACACCGGAGTTTTTTTTTTTTTTTTTTTTGAGAAGCCTACCAGAGTTGGATACTACCTATATGAACAAAATTCCCAATTCTTTTTTCTAAGATGACATTTTTCAAGCAAAAAATCCAAATTTCCACAAAGTTATTAATGATCTTATTGCCAATTTGATTGAACAATACTATTTTGCAGCACCTATATAGTCGAGACTAATTACTTCCCCACACAAATTTGTAGTCATTATAAAACAGGTAAAAAGTTTTCTAAATATTTTTGCGTTTTTTTGCTTGTATAATACCCGGAAATCAGAGTGAGTAAAAATGACTAAATGATACCCAGAAAAACATTTGAAAGAGATGCAAGGGTAAAATAGGAAAATTAATTCAGTATAAATGTGTTCAACTCATAATTACAAAAACAAAAGGAGTGATTGCTTGGGGTGCGATTGGATATGCTTTCATTTTGAAAATTTTCATTTTGCTAGAGAATAGTGGTGAAAAAATTTTGGGGAGAAAAAAGGTAAATTTTGATAGTGTGATTGGATGTGAGATGAAAAAGTAATGATGAAAGTTGATTTGATTTAAAAATAGTAAAATAATGATTGGATGTGATTGGTAGTTAGAAATGTATGGGTGAGTGAATAGTGAAATTTGTGGGATAATGTGTAATTAGAGCATCTCCACCAGTCAACTGTATTTTTGTGTGGATTTACACTATTTTAGAGAAAAATTTAGAGGAATTCAAGATTCAACTCCAACAGTCAACTCTATATTTCACTCTAAAATAGAATATTCCATTTTTATTCTTTATTATATCGAATTAATATTTTTTTTATCAATTTATAGCATATAAAATTTATATATTTTTATATTTATGTTTAAAATCTAATTTTATTTAATGTAATTAAATATAAATTAGTCTGCATTAATATAATTAATATATTATGTATTTGATATTTTTATGTCTATTGATTATTTTATGTCTTTGGTTATGATATTCTTACTTTAATTTAATATATTTTAGGTTATTTGATATCTTCTAATTTATTGTAATTTTATGAATATGTGTTATAAATTCTATCTTACTTTAGGTTAAAAAAATCGATAAATTAATTTTTAATTTATTATATATATGAAATTGAATATAATATAAAAATAAACAATGAAATGTTAATTTACAAAAAAAATATCAACATAATATATTAATGTATTATTACTAAATAAGAATAAAAGAGTCCCTAAAAGAAATAAGAAGTAAGAGAGAAACAAATAATTTAAAGAAATCAAAATATCCCAAAAAAAATGAAAAAAAAAAAAAAAAAGTTTACCGTGTGAACAGTCCCGCTACATGTAGCGGGGGTACTATTCACATTCATCAATTTACTGTGGGATTTAGTGGACTGTTGGAGAGATTTTCTCCACTAAATAGTGGATTCCCCTATTTTATAGCGAATGAGATCTTCTATTTCAGGATGGTGTTTCATCTCATATTCCACCGCACGGATGATTGCCACGTGTACATAAGTTACCATATTAAAATCCCACAATTTAGCGCTTGATTTATGCTCCAAAATTAATATGGTAACTTTTGTAAACACGTGGCAATCATCCGTCTGTGATGGATTAGAAGATGAAACATCATCCTGGAATAGAAGATCCCATCCGATTTTACAGTACCACTGAGATGCTCTTATGATTTGTTTTTTCTGAAAAAATGCGTACATGTGATTGGTGAAAGGAAAAATGAGAAAAAGTGAAAGTGAGAGAATAATATATTTTCTGAAAATTTTCATAAACAATCTCATGTTTGGTCAAAAAAAATTCTCCAGCGGAACGAAAATGAAATCTCGTTCATATCCAATCGCAACCTTGACCTTTCGTTTCGCTCATTTTTACTTTTAGAGAGAATAGTGTGAAATAATTATTTTAAAAAATGAGAATAGATTTTGAGAGTGTGATTGGATATAAGATGTAAATGTGATGATGATAGTTGATGTGATAGTTTTTAAGTATAAAAGTGATTGGATTTGATTGATGATTTGAAAAATAAGAGAGAGTGAATAGTGTATGTGTGATATGATTGGATAATAATGATAGTTGATGTGATATTTTTTTGTTTAAATTATAATTGGATATGATTGATGATTTGAAAAATGAAAAAAAAAAAAAGAGTAGCGTATTTTTTGAAAATTTTCATAAACAATCATATATCTATGTAAAAATTTGTCAAAAAGTGGAAGGAATGAAAACTCTTTTACAAGCAATCACTCCCAAAACCTCCCCTTAAGCTTCCCAAAACTTGAGTCAATACTCGATATTTGAAACGTCTTGATTTGTTTTTATTGATTGAGCTTTAAATTTAATTAAAAATTATATTAAAAATATTATTTATTTCAAGTAAAAGATATTTTCTGTAAGATATCATTCTTGAAATTTAAAATTATAAAACTTATTTATTTTAAAATTACAATAGTATATTTTACCTATTACATGTATAAAAAAAATTAAAACCTAAGGAAAATTTTGTATTATTTTAAATGGTAATTAGATTTTTCCAAAAATAAAGATAATTAGATTGAGTAACTCTCATGTGAGATCGTCTTACGGGTTTAAAATTATGAAACGGATCTAATACATTTCCAAATAAAAACAAGTTAGATCCAAATTTAAATGGATTTGGTATATATGGATCGGCTTAGGATCCGTCTCACGGAATCACGAAAATAAGTCCGTGAGACTGTCTCACATAAGTTTTTGTCAATTAGATTAGTTACTTTTAGCTAGACTAAATCTTGTTTCAAAAAACAAAAAAAAAAAGCTAGACTAAATCTCAAAATAAATATTACAATTTACCCTAATATTTTTATCACTTTATAATTATATCATCATTACCAACTCTTGTCTTTTTTCCTTTATTTTTCTTTTTTTGGTTAGAAGAAACTCTTTCCTTTTCTTCTCCACATTTGAGATTCTGTTTGTCAAATACTGAAAAAATCAGAATTATTCTGCGACAAAATCAATCGAAGTTAAAGAGACCAGAAACCAAAAATGGAAAAAGTGATGAATATATTGAAGCCGAAACCCAATCCACAACAACTACTAAGGGATTGGCAGCGTCGCCTCCGCCAAGAGTGCCGCAATATCGAACGCCAAATCCGAGGTCATTATATATTTGTAAAAATGTCATCATGTGGGGTTTATGTTTCTTTTTTTCATTTTTTTTTTCTCTTGTTTTGCTTTTAAGTGTTAACGAAGATTTTGGGTTACTGTTTTTGATGGGTTTGATTAGATATACAGAGGGAAGAGAAGAATGTGCAGAAAGCGATCAAAGAGGCTGCTAAAAGGAATGACATGGGTTCTGCTAAGGTACTATTAATTTGTTTATTTTGTTAATTTTCTAAATTATGACATGGATTTTTGGTTTGTGTTATTGTTGATGGACTGTGTTTGGATATATGTGAATTGAGAGTTGAAAGCTTTATATTTTGTTTCCCATTCACCTACTGGGAATATAGATTATATATAATGTATAGGAAATATGATCATGAGTGAGTTCTAATCTGAGAATGGGCATGGCATGATTATTCTTTTTTAGACTTTTTATCTAATGAAGCAGAAATGAGCACTTTTTCACTTGCACTATGTGTATGTAGATGGCTGATTCATTGGTGTGTATTTAAGCTTACCAACAACCATGCAGTCATTTATTATGTCTAATATGCTTCACTGATGAATTCTTATCACAGGCACTTGCAAAAGAACTTGTTAGATCCAGGAAAACAGTGAACCGACTCTATGAAAACAAGGCACAGTTAAACTCAATATCAATGCATCTTGGAGAAAGTGTTGGTACAAGCCTCTTCATTCACTTTTTTTTTTTTTTTTTTTTTAACTCTTGGCTGAAGTTAAGGAATTTTCAACTTTTGATTAAGCCCAACAGTTCCTGTATTTTTTTATTAAGTTTTAGATCAAGTACTCTTCTGTTTATTGCACGTAATAGAAAATTAGTAGTTGAGGATAATAATTTTTTTTTTTTAATGAGGAAATTTATGCATACTTGTTCATATTGTCATCTAGCTGTTGTCACCCTATATGTACGTTTATTTATGATATACGCGTTCGTTATATAACCTTGTAGGTAGTGCAGTGATGAGCTGCTAACATACTGGTGGTATAAAGTTCGTATACATAAGCAGAGTGTTACTCTTAGCCTCACCTGAATGACTAACTTGACCTATATATATATATTTTTTTCGATTCAAACTTGACCTATATATTCACCCTAAAAAGATAGGGTTAACCACCATTTGAGTTTTCTAGTCTGTTTGTGTTCTTATTTTGATACTTGGAGCATGATTGATGAGAATCTGCTCTCTCTGTATTGCTTCTGGATGTCTTAAACTCAGAAACTCGTGTGTTGCTACTTGCTATGTTATGTCTGACTCTTAGTGGAACTAAACACTTAAGGCTCCATTGGATTGATGGATTTGGAGCTAAGGATTTCAAATCCATAATATCAAGTCCGTTGAGGTTGTTTGGATGAAGTCATTCTATAATATATTTCAAATCAATGGAAGCAATTTTTGTAGTCATTTTGGAGTATTTCAAATCCATCTTAGATGGAGTAATTTGAAATCCTTCCCCCAATCCCTCTCCCCAAATTCAAATCCTCCCATCCAAATGCAACTTAAGAGTTTTTAATGCAATGTGCTTCTGAGTTTCTTAGTACACCTCTTTCTTTACAGAAACTAGGAAGAATTAGCAAAAATGAACACCTATTGTAGTGGTTGAATATGTTCATTTTCTTCAGAATTGTCAATCTCAAGCTTAGCATTGAAGCTTAGGCAATATGCTTTTAGATTTCTGATATACCTTTTTCTTGCGATATGATTTTGCATTGGGATGAGGTGTCACTTTCCTTCTTTGAGCTTGTCATTTTTACGTTTTTTTCCTGAGCTGTTAACCTTTTTTCTTTAGTGTTGGAGTGTCTTCGCTTGATTTTGTATTTTGATTCTTCAGCTATTGCTCGAACTGTGGGACATTTGTCCAAAAGTGCTGAAGTCATGAAGCTTGTAAATAATCTTATGAAGGCTCCGCAAGTGGCTGTCACCATGCAAGAATTCAGTAAAGAAATGATTAAGGTAATTTTGCTTTTTCTAGGAACATAGAGACTTGTCCTTTTCTCTAAGACAGGCTGATGTTTGAACTGAGCTGTGCCTTCCTTTTATGATATTGCTTGTTGAGTTAAGTCATAGAGGACCTTCTGGTTGGAAGCACTAGGAGGAAATGTGGATAATCATGGTTTCTGTATCTCTACATCTGGTTTACAATTTTAATTTATTTACATTTGAATTTAAATATTTTTTTAAATTGCCACGTAGGATACCCTGTAAGCAAAAAATGAGTAAAAATTAAGTTCTATAAAAAAATTACACATCATCTAGCCAGTCGGTCACCGTGACCTGTTGTAGGCAGTGACCGGACTTAAATCTCTGAAAAAATTCCATTTAAAGGACCAAAATCAAAATTTGAGTGAGGACCAAATGTCTGAGTATGTCCACTTGGAGGACTTAAAAAACAATTTTGCCATGTTGCATATCCTAAATTTTTACAAGGCCTATCAGAAACTCATATTATAATTTGAGGAGGTATAAAGTGCAAAAGTTTTTGACCTTTTATTAGTATGATATAAATTATTATTCATGCAGCTTGATTTCACAAGGTATTGAGCATAAATGGTACTGCTTTCCTTTTAGTGAAGTGTTCTGTGTGAATAATTTTGTCATGATCCACCTTGTTTTATCTCTGCATTCAGTCAGAGCAATCTCATTTTTCGTTCATTGCACCTTACGGAAACCTGCTTAGAGATTTCTCTTTTTTGGAATGAAGAAAACATATTAAGATTATGCCGATGCACAAAGTATGATTTTAGGTTGGTTAGATAATCTGCTATGTTTGGCCGGGGTATTTAACATTTTACCTCCTTCCAATAGTAAGGTTACAGGTGCCTATGAGAAATTTGACAGTGTTATTGCGTTAGTGTATGTTTTCTAAAAGAATCTCTTATTGTGGGGAGTGTCTGCAAACACTAAATAAAATGATCTAAGCTTTTAGCTGAAAAAATACTTTTTTTTTTTGTGTTTCCAAATGCCAACTTTTGTTTTTGTTTTTGCTTCATTTAATTTAAATCTAAAAGCTGGGGGTGGAGTGCATCTGATTTTGGAAAAGTGCTTTTGGTATTTCTGTAAATATAAAATGTTTGCTTTTGGCATTCCTATCCTCAAATCTGAATACAAACTTTGATTTTTTTTCAACTTTTAATTCTATTTGCAAACACTACCAATTTTTGATTCTGTTACAGTCAATATATCACTTCTTCTAAAAAGAAAAGTGTTTGCAAACACTCCCTATAAATTTTTACAAGTCTCTATGGTGAAAAAGGCCTTGAAAACTGAAAAAGTTAGAAAAGAATAATAATGGAAAGCTAAAACTATTAGCATGCTTTGCTCAAAAAAAAAAAAAAAAAACTACTAGCATGCTGAACTATGGTTGGACCACTCTGTAATATAATTTCATGTTTATTGAAAGTATGGACTTAAATGCTGATGGAAGGGACCTAACAGTTGTGAGTTTTCTGACAGGAAAGTATTTTCCTTTTTCTTATTTTTTTCTTTTTTTTATCTGTTGCAAATTTCTCTTCTTAATGAATCATGAGGTATTGAGGTGCTATGACATCACTGCAGGCCGGTGTAATCGAAGAAATGGTGAACGATGCTGTGGACAACGCACTGGATTCAGAAGATATAGAAGAAGAAACTGAAGAAGAAATCGACAAGGTGCTAACAGCAATTGGGGCAGAAACTGCTGCTCAACTTCCCGAAGCTGTTCGGAAGGAGAAACTAAAGCAACCTGCCACGAGCGAAGAAGTTGAGGTATGTTTTTATGCACCATTCTCCGATGCTATGTGCAGTTCGTATTGGCTTCTTTCTTTTAGTTTTAAGGGACAATTACGAAAACACCCATGAGGTTTGGGTTAATCACAATTAAACCGAGAGATGTTTCGAAATTACAAAACAACCCCTCGAGTTTGATTTTGTCTTAAATTTTAAGAGGATAACTCTATTATTTTTATAACTGACAAGGGAGTTTTTGAGATGTTTTTTCGCTTAAGAATGGGGAAAAAGTAAGACGGAATAGGAATTTTTTTTTACAATTTTAAAAAACTTCTGAAATTTTTTGTAATTAGTTCGAACCTCAGTGATTTTTTTTGAGTAACAATCCATATTTTTAAATATATTGAGGGCTTTTATGAAATTACAGGAGAGTATCGACGATGAGGAAGAGATGGAAGAAATAAGGGCTCGCCTCGCCAAGGTTCGATCGTAACTTGTTCGATTTTGGCCGTTAACCACTCGATGTATATCATAAAACCTTAGGTGTATTTTTATGCAACACGTGATTCTTGATTTTGCCTTGATCATATTGTTGTAGCTTATTTGATGTTGCCGCCAGTGTCCATATAATTTGGAAAGATAATTCTGACATATAACAAAAGACTAGTGTGTTAAATACAATATGTTGTTAATCTTAATTGGAATCATCTGATTGGTCCATTTCTGTCCTAGGTGGAAATAGTACAGGTTTAAATTTTAGGGATAATTACAAAAACACCCCTGAGGACCTGAGGTTCGGGCTATTTTCAAAAAACCCAGATACTTTTGGAAATTATAAAAAAAACCTTTAGGTTTGATGTGTCTTACATTTCCCCCCTCATGTGCAAAAAACATTTCAAAAGCTCCCCTTACGTTTAGCAAACTATTACATTTAACCCCTTAAATTTAAGACACAATCTAACATTATGTTTTTTTCTTTTTGTAATTTTCAAAAATCTCTTGGTTTTTTTGTAATTAGCCCAAACCTGATGGGGCTTTTTGTAATTATCCCTAAATTTTATATTTCACTTTGTATTCATCAGTTATATTTAATTGATGACGAGTGTAATATCTGTTGTTGAGAAACGAAAGGAATTTGGAAGAAAGTTTAAGGTATGAGATGAAAATGTTATAATGAAAGTTGACATGATATAGAAATAACAAAATAATGATTGGATAAGATTGATGGTTGCAAATGTGTGAGTGAATAGTGAAAATTGTGAAAAAACATAGAATAATGATACTTGATTTGATTTTGTGTCTTTTTTTTTTTTTTTAAAAATAAGAGTAAATGTGATTGATGTTAAAAAAAATGAAAATGAGTTTATGTTTAGATGGATCCTAAGAAAAACAAACATATGAATATTTTTTCATGGAAATTCTATTTGAATATGAGATCCGTCCCATGGATTTTATTCATGAGACAGTCTTATATAAGTTTTTGTCAAATTTCTTTATAAGCAATTGTATGTTGATGTAAAAGAAATTCTAGCACAACGAAAATGAATTTTTTTGATAGGCATTCGCCCCCTTGGTGTGGTTGAATACCTTTCATTTTGATTTTTTTCTTAGAGAATAGTGATAAAATCTATATATATATATAAAAGCAAAATGGTTTCTATTTCTGTTTTCCCGCCTAAATGAAACTTTCTAAAAACTTTTTCCGAATATTTTTATTTTATATTTTACGTTTTTGGAATATAAATTAATGTGGTTGACTTTTGGTATACATACTGAAATTAAGGAGAAAACATATAGGGAAGCTTAATTTTGGTATCCAATTCAATAATATATCCTGTTCAATTTAGTTAAATATGGTTTAAATTAACTAAATAATTGTCAAACAAGACTTATGGACCGAAATTAAAGCTGAATCTTGATTGCAATTACAATAAATGTTGAATCTCTTTCTATAGAGCATGATATAAAATCGGAAACGTTTAAATATTTGGATAAATATGGATCGAATTTATAATCTATATCTATATCTATATAATAAGAGAGTCACTTATAAATAGTAGTCTAATTTGTTTCACGCCTAAACCATCCTCACAAAAATAGTAAAACACATTTTAACCATTTATCTTTAAATTTGGTAATATTTCCACAGCCATTTGATAAATATATTTGTAAAATTCGTGACAGGTTTTCGGATTCTAATCGACTTATTGTTGGTCATATAACTACTACAGAAAGAGTTTTTCTGGCAATTTATTATTCTTTTTTTAAACTTATATTTACCCAACAACTTAATCAACATTTACCCAACAACATAAATACCACAATGCATTCAAATAAAATATCAGCCCGAATACAAAAACAACATTAATATGATATTAAATATCAACTGTCCAAATATATACAAAAATGTGACCAAACATAAAAATATATATAACAAATGAAATATCGTCTTAACCAAGCCTAATCGCCTAATTATGTCTATCACCGTCTTTGCTCTCGAATGGAATTGCGCATTCCCTCCAAGGACTAGCCCACTTCCCGTTCTGAAATGATGGAAAACATTTAAATGAACCTATAGCTTTTGACAGAGTATATATATATAGGAAAGAGAGACTATTTTAGTTACTTACATTGCAAGGAGTGTAAAGAAAGTAGCAAAAAGAAGAGGTTGGACATAACATTGCTTATGACAAGGTGATCTCTTCTTCTTCTTCTTCAGCTTTCCGCTGCTCATAGAAGAAATACTCCATATCCAACACCACATAACACCCATATTACTGAAATTATGTATATCCATGTATGCCTGTAAAATCACTGGACTGTACAAGAAATTAAATATAGTAAGTGATTGGACTAATTAATTAATTGTTTGTTGTTTTGAGGGGTGAAGATAAATAGTTACTTACACTCCACTAATGTTTGTTTGTTATATCATATCCTCCTCTGTATTTCTTTAAATCATCTAAAGGATCTACTCGAGCAGTATTATCATCCGAGCGTCTACTTGAGCATGAAACATTATTTGTTTCAGCCAAAATTCGTCCTGAAAAAAAATCAGAAATGCCATCTAATTAAAAAAATTTCTGCAGTTTTTCTACTTTTAACTAAGGTACAAAAGGGTTCAAATCAAAATTAAGCTACACATGCCTTTTCAGAGCTTAAACTTCAAAGCAAAAGAAAGATTAAATCATCAGTGAATTACCTGATTCACAATTGGTTGCGGATGCAAGGTGGGTGAAGTTTAAATTTGAAATCCAAACAACAATAACCAAGACTTTAATTTCATAAGCAGTATCAGCCTAATCAAAACTAAGACTAATCTCATAAAGAAGTATTACCATTTCATATAAATATTTACTGAGTCCCCTATTGTTCCCTATCGAGTGCAAAGCATCTAAATAGCAAATCATTTTCAACAATCAAATCAATAAGGGCAATAGATAACTTTAAGAGCATTTTTATGTTTAGTGTAAAACAAGTGAAGCATATAACTGCTAGGTATCATTCCAGGTGCCATATGAAAGACTACTACTAGGTCAAGAACCAAGGAACATGGAAATGATATTAGACTCAAAATTTGTGACCATTACAAGCTTCTAATCTCTGTTTCCCAACATAATTTGGCAGAGGATGTATTACATTTTTAGTCTCTCAAGAGTAGTTTAATTTAAAAAAAATTAAAGACATCTGAGGTGTAATCGAAATTGTTGACACACTTCATAACAAGATTAAAAAGCACATGTCCTCAGTAAGAACCACACATATACCATAGCTATCAACAAGGTGATCAACCAAGACAAGTTATCTAATGGTTAAAGTTAGTGTTAAAGCTTAATAGAAAATAAACCTCTCTCAAATATTAAGGCGGATCAACTACCGGCAATAATTTATCACATCATTCAGAAATTCAAAACTAATAACCTCCAATCCTTTCAACATAACAACCACCAAGATCTAACTTTTGTATCATTTTGCATTATGAATACACGTTTAAGAGATGCGTAGAAAAAAGACAAAACAACCAAAAGGAAGGCTAAACCATGCTTAGATGTTGGATAATATGTGCAATGACAGAAAGTATTGTCACTCTATCGGGGTTAGGGACCAAAACATAACATAATGAGTTTTAGTTTAGATGGTAACAGAGACTTACCCATGTTCTTTGTTGATTTAAGCCTCCACTAGTTGCAATTAGCAAGTATCTATTGGGTTACGTATTCATTTCCGCAGCTGCAATAGGTAATTCATGACGCAAATGAGAACAATACAAAAACTTGTAAATGATTTTGATCATCATGCCGTCCAGCATATGTATTAGCCGAAACGAAAGAACATATCAAGTTTTAGAGGTTACCGTCAAACGAAGAAGCGACAACTAATATGGAGTAACAAGCTTTTTGCGATGCTTCTCTTGGCTCAACTCGCATACGAGAAAACACGTGAATTAGTCACTAAACATGTATTACTTATACTTGACAAAATGAATAAATAGGACAATTGCACTAAAGTTGAGCCTAAAACTCTTTATGTCTATTTGTATTCAAGGAAAGAGACTTTCAATGAAGGCCTAACAAAAGTCTTGGAATAGATTGAATGAATCATGACCAGCCCCAAGCTATTTACTGTACATATATCACATTGCACAAATACAAAGCAAAACTACATTACAACAATAAATTGATATCTGCATTTCTTACTCAAGAAAACTACAATCTCTTTATACCTAACTTCACCAAGTATCACATTCCATATCAAGATCCGAAAAAAAAAACAAAAAAAAAAAACATTTATAAATTTCACAATTTCTCAGTTAGACATAACATCAAACACTTCTAACTCGATCCACCGGCCTTCACCAACTACGGTGAAGTTCTAATTCCAGCAGCAACAGAAACCACATCCGCCACATTCCTCTTGCTCCTTGTCCTAGCCGCCACCATCTCACCATCATCACCGCCACAACCTGTCTTTTCCATGAATGGTTGGACGATAACATAGTTTGGATGACTTTTGTGACAACTTATCTCATCTTATTTATTTGCCTTCTTTGACAAATTTGTAAGGCAAGAAATAGAGAAATATTTAATTCTAGGAAAATTGATATTTGTTTCTGCAGATTAAAAATGGCTCTAATTGGTCCCAACCTAGATTATAATATTGTTGTCTCCTCCGGTAGCCATTATCAAATTAATTAACACAGATCGAGACTGTAACTCATAAAATGTGCTGGAAAAAAATTTAATTTACCGGCAGCGGTGGATTCTCCGTTGGACACTGCCGCCAGCGGTGGGGGCGGCTGCAGGTGCGAGGGTCGATGACGAGGTGCGAGCTTCGACAACCGATTGAGAGGTTCGATGGCGAGGTTGCGAGGATCGACGGCGGGTTGTGATGAAAAAAAGTGAGAGATAGAGAGAGTGAGAGAATGAAGGAGAATGTTAGAGTGAGAGACAGAGGTGGAGGTTACTGCCGGAGGCGGCGACGGCGACGACGATAGCAAGAGGAGGCAGAACCGTGGGCTAAAATCTGAGACAAAAAAATGAGGAAAGAAGGAGGAAAATAAGGCGCGATTGTTCTGGAGGGAAATTAGATTTATTGCGACGAAGCCCAAATAATTAATTATTTTGCTACAATGTTGGAATAAATCATTTATTTGGTTACATTTACATTTATTTTGGCAAGTTTAATTGATTGATTACATTCCTATATCTGCCAACAAACATAAAAATAAGTCAACTATTGATTAATTCAACATATATATTATTATACAAACATTCGAAAAATATGAGATATTGATCTGCATTTAAAAAAAAATCAATAAAATCGCAAGAATGTAAATAAAAGATACTAAAAAATCCACAATTAAATTTAATTTCCAATGTGTTGCAGAAAATAAGAATACATATTTTCCCTAATTATCCTGATTAACTCATCTATAAATATGAGTTATCATTGTATTCATTTTTACTGTAAATTGAAAGCTCATCTGGATAAAAATCTCTATTGATATTTCTCTCGCATTAAAAAAATGGCCCACTTGCTCAGAATTATCAAGAATATCAATATGAGTAAGTATCAATGGGCAATAAAATTGTGTCTAATCCGTCTCTAAGAGAAACCATCATACAATGATCGAAACAATGTGAAAAGTCTGGAATGTGTATTTCATGACGCAAAGGTTTGATTTTTTTTTTATTATTTTGTCGTTGAAACATTTAAATTTATTATAAAATAAACTAAAGTCAATTGTAATGATAACTATAGCATTTAATTTTTTGCAGGGATATCGAATTCATAAAACTATAAGAAAAGCCAATATTGCTAAAAGGATGTTGATCGAGGGGAACGTGTATGACTGTATGTCATAAAAGACTTTGTCGTTGCCAAAAACACTGAAAAATATAAAACTATGAATAAAGATCTTAAAACTATCTTTAAAATATATGAATATATATATATATATATAACAAATAGAAATTGGCCGGCTAATTGAAATAAGTTGTGGCTTCCATATGAATATATATATTTACACACGTAACAAATAAAAATCGATTCGTTCTTAGTAGAGAGAAATTGATTCTTTAGACATGTTGAAACCCACATAGAATTATGAAAATCCAAAAAACTATCTGCTCAAATCTGAAAATTTCATTTATTCATGTCAAAAAACTATCAATCTTCAGTCGTATAAAAAAACATTTACTATTTACAAAAGAATAATAATTTGTAACTTGAATCTTCTTTCAAAGATGAATTATGTGCAAACAATTGTGCATATTTGGGAACACTTATGCAAAAGTCCATTCAAAGAATGAGCTTCTTAATAAGTGACTTCTCAAAACTCAAAAGCCTTAGGCTTTGTATGGTTATGTTTCCATGTACTATTTCTAGTTTCTAATGTTGGAAAATGAATTTTCAGAATTTATTGGTTTTCGTGTGAAAATTGAGATTATGTTTGGATAAGTGAATGTGAATGAGTTTTATGTAGGTTTGGAAATGAGATTATGTTTGGTTAAGTAGTTTTGAAATAATATTTTATGAATATAATAATTTGAAAAGTTGATAGTGGTTGAATATTTTAATTGAATATATAATATTATAATTGTAAGATTGTAGGCTAGTGGTCCCATTAAATATATATAGTAGTATTTTAAGTTGATAAAGTTGGTAATGGAGGGTCCCATATATATAATTGGATTAAAAAATAAGAATAGTGATTGATAAGTGATGTAGGATAGTGTATATAGTTGAAAATTGAAATTGTAGGTTTGAGATGATGTTTTATGTGAAAAGTGGAAATGATGATTTCCATTGGAAATTTTAGAAACAAACATGATTCAATTTCTATGAATAGTTGGAAATTGGAAATGGGACATTGGAAACATAAACAAACAAGGCCTTAATTTTTGACTTCTGTAGAATAGATTTTTTGAATGAGTCATTTATCCAAAAACTCATTCTAAATTAACCATCAAACATCAATTATTATTGAAATAAACTTTTAGATCCAAAAGTCCATCTCAAAAGTGCTCCCAAACAAGCACATAATTTCTTAAGATCTATTAATGGCATATATTAGATTCAAAATATTCTTAAAACTACCTTAGAAATACATGAGTATATAATATAATATAAATTGATTAATTGCATTAACTTGTGTTTTCAATAATCGAATAAGATGACATTTCTTTTTCTTACACTTCATTGTATTCAAAAGCATAACACATAACTATTTTTTAGTTATATGATGACATACACATAACTTGAATCATCTTTCAAAGATGAATTATATGCAAACAATTGTGCATATTTGGGAACACTTATGCAAAAGTTCATTCAAAGAATGGACTTCTTAATAAGTGACTTCTCAAAACTCAAAAGCCTTAATTTTTGACTTCTGTAGAAAAAAATCCAAATTAAAGAAAAAAATCATAATTATATTTAATATACATGCCAAGTTTTTTAAATAATTTTATGCAAGAAAAATAACAATAACGAAAATGACCTAAAAAAATTTATATATGCAAAAAGTATAGATCTATAATTTTTTCTTCATACATATTGAAGCATATAAATAACTCGAAAGAAAATACAGAATTTATTTTTTAAGATGCATCATATGGTTTTTAATTCATTTTATGTATGGAAAACATCGAAATTTCCAAATCGAAAGTTTTATAATAGAAAATATTGATCTAGAACTTTTCTTCATATAAAATTGGATATCTTAAATGATCATAGAAATATATAAAAGCATTATTTAATGCATTTTAGTTCTTGAAGTAACCCTATTATTTATTTAACTTCAGATTATATAAAAAGAATTACAGATCTCAAAATTTACAACATGAACGAAGAAAATAAATGAAACAATCATTACTGCAGAAGACACCACCACAAAAAAGTCATCTTTTGTGTTTCTTGATCGGATGCTACCCCTTTTTACAACGAAAAGAAAGTTGGTCTCTATTTCCGACCAATTTATGAAAATGAAACAATTTAAATATGATTATGTACAAAATTTCTCGGTATTAAAGGAAAATCGAGATTATTCTTATAATTTGCACACGAAATGAAGTATTTTCAAGGATTGAGATAATGTATGCAAGGGTTTGTATTTGTTGTTGAATTTGTGGAATTTCGGGAAAAATAATTTGGAGACCTGCGACACATGAGATTGAGAGTAGATGAAAAATGTGTGAAGGATTTTGTGTGACTTTGTGGTTAGGTGTTAGGGTTGCGTGCTATTAGTGTGTAATTAGCCTTTGGCTAATGAGTAATGACTAGCATTCCACCAACTTTTTTTGAGTGTTTCTCATTTTTATTTTTTTGGGAGGTGTTAATTGCATTTTGTTGGTTTAACATAATCCAATTTGTACCATTAATCCATCAAGCCTTATTTTGCAGTATAAACTTAATTAAGTTTGTACCATTAATCCATCAAGCCTTATTTTCCAGTCTAACTATCAGCCCTTTTTTGGAATTTTTTTATTTTGGAACTTATTATTATTATTATTATTATTTCTTTATTATATTTTCTCATAGTAATTTTTTTTAAGTTTCTATGAAAAATATTTTATAATCGACATTATTTTCTCCTTTTTGATAGGACAAATGGTATGACAAATTCTTTTTTAATAATATTTTGTGTTTGCTTACTTTATAATTTGTAATTAAATTTTTTTTAATTTCTTTAACAAATTTTTTGACGTAGTCTTAGGATTTATTGTTCTATTCTTTAATGCATTATTTATCTTTAAATTTTAGTTACTTATTAAAACTCTATCCAGTTTTTTAGTACATCAAGGCAAACTAGGGGATGAGACACATTCATTCACATGGGATCGTACTCCAATCAATCACCCTGAGTCTCTGATATCACAAACTTTTACCACTTAAGCACAAAGTTGACACCAAAATTATATTCACTCACTTGGGATCGTACCCGAATCGATTGCCCTGAGCTCTGACAATATAAACTTCTACCACTTAAATACAAAGTCGATCCCAAAATCATATCCATTTAATGTTAGTGTAAAAGGATTAGATTGGTGATTACGAGACTCTCCAGATACGTACTTGAAGCTAAAATTCTGATTGGAACGCATGCATGTCAGAAGGTGTTGATACCGCGAATGACACTAACACCGTCGGACCTTAGAATTCCATTCAAGTTTCAACATAGACAGTTTCCTCTGATCGTTTCTTATGCAATGAACATAAACAAGAGACAATGCCAATCTCTCTCCAATATTGGTCTGTATTTGAAGAATCCAATATTCAGTCATGACCAACTATACGTTGTTGTTTCTCGAGTCACCAATTGGAAGGGACTAAAAATATTAGTATGTGGTGAAGATGAATCAAAAAACAAACAAACGCAAAATGTGGTGTACAAAGAAGTTTTTCAAAATTTGTAGTTATTAATTTGTTCGAGACGATGTTTGTACATTTTCTATTTTTATTTAATATATAATAAATTTTATAGACATCCAAGCTATATGGTCGGACCCAACAAACCCAATATCGTAAAACACAATAAACTTTATGTTGTCCGACATTACACTCACCGTGCATCGCACGGGTAAAATACTAGTATGTTTTAAAGAAGCATGATGAAAATTGAAAGTGTAATATGAGATGAAAATATAATGACAAAAGTTGACATGACACATAAATAGTAAAATAATTTTTGATGATTGGAAATGTGTATAAACGTGAAAATTTGTGAGAAAATATGTAATAATGATAGTTGATTTAATTGCTTTTTGGAAAAAAAAAAGTTAAATAGATGTAATTGGTGATTGAAAAAATAAAAGTGAATTAGTAATTTATTTTTTTATAATTTTCATAAACACTTGCAAGTTGGGTTAAAAAAAATTCTGGCGCAACAAACAAAATTCCTTTTACAAGCAATCGCCCCCTTAATATTTGAATAATAAAAAAATTGAAACAAGGCCCAAGTAAGAAAAACTGAAGGTATGTGTGGAAAGTGGAACACCATGGCATGGAAAAGTGAGTTTGATATGAAGTCGAGGTTCCTTCTCCTAGACCTACTTCAATAATAATAGGACATAAATGAAAATCAATCATGTGTAGTGTACGAGGTTACCTAACATAAAAATATTTACAACTATACTAAAGAAAGCTTTATAGAGGGCAACACTTTATATTTAACAATTTGATATGTTATGTTCATTATAAATTATGATTCTATATGGTTTAGTTTAGGACTACATAAAGCTAGGGTTGTTGTATATATGTATTTCCCGCTCCTCCTCCTCCTCCTCCTCCTCCTCCTCCTCCTCTAACTTGGCTCTAAGCAAATAAATCCTTTACCACAAAGCAAACGCGAAAGTGATGCAGATATGTAGGTCCCAAAGGGTGTGAGTGTAAAGTTTAGAAGGGGAGTTGAATAAACCTTACCAATTTTTCAAATTAGTCCTTTTAAATATTTAGAGTTAATACTTCACAGTTGTGTCCTTGATGGACATCTAAATTAGTTAATCGTGAGTTAGTCACTCAACAGACTCGACTCGAGTACGTTTTGACTAAAGACTTAACTCGACCCGTGATTTGTTTTCATTGGAAGACTTAACACCCTTGAATTTGGTTAAGTTTGTTTTAATACTTGGTTTTAGCACTCGATTTGCTTATCAATTGGATAGCAAATTTATCAAAGAGATATAAAAATAAGATCACGAGAAATTAAAGTCTTTGAAATGTAAATGACACAATAAGTTTTTATAGAGGTTCGAAGATGGGGTAATTCTTCTACTCCTCTCTTCTCCAACTCCTGGAGGAATCCACTAAGTATTGATCAATATACGAGTGGTTAACGATCCCGAATACAAATCTTGATCACACAAAGTGACTTGATCCTTTGGGACTCGATCTGGAGATGCCTTGTCACGCAAAAGCTTCTCGTGCGACTCGGCTTCTTCACAGGCGGCATTGCGCTTGCTACTACTGACCCACTTGCTTAAGTTCCTTGGATTTGATCACGAAGCCCTCCAACTAGCTTAAGCTTGGTTCGACCTTGAACCTTTCTACAATCCCTCGTGGAATGTAGACCCCGATTTTCAAAAAATTCCTCTTCAACCGATTGAAGTTATCTTTCCTTCACGGTGAGTGTTGGATTGATTTCCTTCGTAATGTAGGATTGAGGATTAATCTGAATGATTTGAGAATATTTTTGGTTACAGTTCAAATGTTTGCTTGAATGTTCGTGGTTTTTGGTAATCAAGGTAACCCATTCTCAAATAAACTCCTCAGTCTTTTATAGTGATCTTTCAAAAATCGCCCGTTGAAGAGATAGGCTTATTTTTTAAAGTCACTTGTGGTCGTTGGCTTGTCTTGTTGCAGTTCTTGGAATTGCCATTTCCTCGTATGAATGATTCTTCGGCTTTTCAGTGTTCTGACACAGGTGCAGTGCTTCCCATTAGTTTATTCCTCTTGCACGCTTCTGGGACTGAGCACTTCAAGAAAGGCGATATGGAGGTATTACTTGTTTAAGTAATTCTCTTGATTTACGTAAACGGATCTCTTTCGATTATCTCGACTTGACCGCATTTTCTTGACTTCCCAGGCGACTTGAGTCGGCTTCCAATCATTGGATGACTCTTCCTCACTTCAACTTGAGACTTGGCTATCTTGAGTTGACTTGACGATACTTCACTCACCGCATCTCGATTTGCACCTTGATCGAGTTCCCATCTTCTCTTCTTTGCCATACTCACCGCCTCACACAGTGAGTCTTCCTTCTAGTCTCCAGTTGTCTTCTTGCATGTTCAGGCATAGCTGACTTAACTTAGCTCGATCAACCCTATCTATTACAATGCAATTTACAACAAAAATGGGGTGCCAACTTCCTATTCTAAGTTTTGCATGACATTCATCAAAATCTACAAAATAATTTTCCAACAAGACACAATTTACGAATAAACGAGCAAAAAACAAAAGCAACACGATTTTTCACAAAAGAAATGTAAATTACAAAGAAAAAAAGATAAATCTCAAAATTTAATAATATTCAACCATTCTAAAAATAATAACAAAACAAATATTTATAGGATTAAATATCGTAGGCAAACTCACAACCCCCAAAAATATATTTTTTTAACAAGTCTCTTGATTTTTTGATATTGGGCAATATCAAGTTATTTTGTCAGCAAGTCGATCTGCTGACGGATCAGTGTGATTCATTTATGTGTTGTGGATCCTGTCTGAACAACATGATTCAGGAAGTGTTGCCACTGTCTCTGAATACCAACTTATGCAGACAAAAAATGCGAATATAAATGAACAACGAATAAAAACAACACGTATCATCACAAAGAAACGTAAATTGCAATGAAAAAATAAATCTCAATACTCACAAAACAAATAATTATAGGATTAAACTCCTATAACGATAAAACTCCTAACTATTGAAAACTCTTAAAAATAATAAAATAACTTAAACTAATCTTAATAGATATCTTTAATCTTATCTCCATCAAAACGTTTATACTACAATCAAATAATTAATGGATTATTTTACATTTTGTGGCAAATGCCACAAACTTTTGCAAAACTGGGGTGAGTTGAAGGGTTTTGATATAATATGTGTAGGCGCCCTTACAATTGGCGCCTACTGCAGTTTTTTTTTTTAATTCTGACAGAGTAGGCGCTAGTCAAATTGGCGCCTACTCCCTATTTTTTTTAACTTTTAAAAATTAATTTTAAATATTAAATAAATACACAATTTTTTGGATAACTATAATGTGATATATTACGGAATGAAAACACGATTACATAATAAAGTGTACAACACATAATTAAAAAAAGAGAGAATAAATTACACATAAAAATACTGGAATAAGTTATGATATGCCATTAAAACATAAGTACGACTACACTAAATTATATTTGTGAGGTATTTGTGAAACCCAATTACACGATTTTTTTTAATTTCAGATTTTTTTTTATAAATTACAAAATGCATATTATCATTTCGGATAAATGAAACTCATTTTTGGCTAATTTGACTAAATATCCCCACAAAATTATATTTGTGGGGTATTTGAGTTGGACAAGTTTCGTTGTTCACGTACCGGTATAAATGGTATAATTGGGAAAAAAAATTATTCTTATTTGTAATATATTCAAATATATATGAATCAATTTGAATATTTGTATTCAAAATTCTAATTTATCTTTATTGTTGGGAAGATAATGTGTTTTCTTGATTCTTTTCAAATTTAGTTTACTACAAAAATATATATTCGAATATATTACAAATAAGAATAAAAAGTGGAGTAGGTCTGTAAATTTTCCAATTATAATTTAGTGTAATCGAGTTCCACAAATAGCCCAAAAATATAATTTAGTGTAGTTGTACTTATGTTTTAATGGCATGTCGTAACTTATTCCAATATTTTAATGTGTAATTTCTTTTTTTTTTAATTATGTGTTGTACACTTTATTATGCAATCGCGTTTCTATTCTGTAATATATCACATTCTAGTTATCCAAAAAATTGTGTATTTATTTAATATTTAAAATTAAATTTCAAAACTTAAAAAAAAAAAAAAGAAAAGAAAAATAGGGAGTAGGCGCCGGTTTGACTGGCGCCTACTCTGTCGAAAAAAAAAAAAAGAACAATGCAGTTGGCGCCCTTGGAAGTGGCGCCTTCTTTGTAGGCGCCAATTGTAAGGGCGTCTACACATAATATATCAAAACCTCTCCAACACATCCCAATTTCGCAAAAGTTTGTGGCAAATTAAAATAATCCATAATTAATTATCTTCTATATGCGGGGACACTATGGCAAAATTAAGAGACTTGAAGAATGATGTTCCTTTTTTCTTTTGATGATAAATTCTTGTGGGGGTTTATATAAACGTTATATGAATTATAATATATAAGGATGTCATCATTTTATTTATAACATAATTTATGTATAAATTAAATAACACATAAAAGTATTTAAATTTGCAAAGTAATTAGTACACAGTTTTAATTTTGCTTTGCATATATGATACATAATGTATTGTGGCTACGATTTAATGGATGGTTTTCGGTTTCTAGTGTTACAAAATGAATTTTTAGAATTAATTGGCTTTTTCATGCAAATTGGAATTATGTTGGATATGGAATTATATATAGGTTTGGAATGGTTGGATAGTTTCGAATAATCTAATTTGAAAAGTTGATAGTGGTGGAGTCCATTTTCAATATTCTAATTTGAATATATAATATTATATTTGTGTTAGAATATATAGGTTTGGAATGGTTGAATATGTGTTGAGTTTAGTTTTATTATTAATCAGATCAAATTTGAGCGAGTTTTAGTCTAGCTGAATACGAACCAAACTCGAATATCTTGATATTCTACAAGAAAAAAAAAATTGTACAAATGGTGTCGAACTTTATATATTATTGAATAGAAAAACATGTTTAAACAATCATTGAAACTTTTAATATTGAGATTCTCTCTTCTTATATATATTTAATATAATATAATTTAAGCTTAATAATTTTCTAATAGTTGCAATTTACCCAAGCCATTCAGTTTCTTCTTCCAATTATATAACATTCATATAATCAATGTTGATTACTTGATAATATTAAATATCATACGAATGAACTAATTTCCAACTAAGTTCACACTTACACACACGAATAACTATAATTTTGTTAAAACTTATATCTAGAACTTTCTCAAATTTGTCTAAAAGTAATCATTTATAGTAAGACTTTCAAATAAATGCGCCACAAATTTGATATTACGTAACCAACTTGAGCAGCCCAAATTTGTTTTTTTAGTCTTATGGAAAAGGTTACACATTCTACCACGATGGAGCTATAATTCTCAATTTAGCCAGATGGAATAATTTTTTTACTTCATATGAAAATGGTATTTGTAATTTAATTGGGCAAAATAACAAATCACTTCTTATTGAGCTTGAGATTATAGACGAAGTGAGGGATAATTGCTCGATCAGCCAGCATTTTCATAAACAAATCGATGTTGATGGGTTTTGTAGATGCTACTTCTGGAGAAATACATTAGATGTAGTATGTACCATATATGATAGAGCCCAAAAAATGAAGACCCTCAAACTGACAATGAGATACAGACTATTGCTAATGAGCATGTCCAAATACGCCGTGGCCCAATGCGATCCAGGAACCCACCCAAAAGGCTTGACGATTATATACTTACACATGCTTAGGAAGGGAATATTTGGTGTGAAGGTTGTTAGGGTCAGAAATGTGGGGAAGGCACCACTGCCAAAAGATCGGTTATTTAGGGAGGGTGACGTTGGAGAGAGTAGATGAGATAATTTTTGCTGAATTTTTCTTTTTGTTGCTCGGAGCTCGCACTGGCTCGAAGAGTGTTTTCGTTTGATATTGTACTGTTTTGTTGCTTATTCAATCAAAGACGTATCAATATATCTACACACAATATACGCCAAACTGTGATTATGTGTGAATGTTTACACATCTATAATAAATTTACGGTTATTATGCACTTGTAGTACTCATTCAAGTGTAGTATGTAATAAACCATATTTTGTTGTCAGTTAATAATTCAATCAATCAAATTTAAAGTTTTAAACATCAAAAAATAAATAACAATCTATCAAAGTCCAATATCCAAATAAGGGTATATATATATTTAAGAGCTAGTCTCCTGTCAGACATTAGATGGGTCTAAATATCCTACCCATCTCGTAAACCTGACCCGGACCCGCAAAAAAATAAAAAAAAAGGGTTCGCGACAAATATATTCCACACCTACTCTGCTCTGTTTTCCATTCATTCTCTTTTTTTTTGTTTGAACCTGCATGACATGTTGTCCTAACAACTAAACACTATAAATTCCCAAAAGTTAAAACCATCACATCTCCGATTTTGTCTAGAACATTTATATTACAAAATGAAAGACTACATACCTTTGAGGGGCGGAGGCTTGATTTGAGCAAAGAAAAGGCGGAAGGCGAGCGAGGTGAAGAAGGGGCAGAGCGGTGGAAGAATCTAGGGTTGTTAATTTCTAGTTTTACATTTAAGTTTAGGACTCTGGGGATGTTTATTATTGCTAGGCACCGCCGGGGTAGTGGTGGTTCTACAACGGAGGGTTGGGCTAACAGGTTGAGATTGGAAACGAGGCGTTGATGGTTTGGAGAAAAACTCGGGTCAGATTGGTGTCTGATGATTTGTGTGTCCCTCTCAGATTGATCCTTTGGGATTGATGTGCAAAATGCTCTTCTCAGGAAATTACTAATACTTTTTCGAGAAATTACTAATACTTTTTCGAGGGACAACTAATACATTTTGGGAGAAAAAATTAATTATATTCAGGGAAACTACTAAAATACTCTCCAGGGAACTACTAATACTTTTTTGAGGGACTGCTAATACATTTCGGGAGTATATTCATGAGAAATACTAAAATACTCTTCAGGAACTACTAATACATTTCAGAAGAACTGCTAATACTTTTTAGAATGATGGCTAATACTTTTCAGAATGACTGTTAATACATTTCGAGAGAAAAATTTAATTATATTTAGGGAAACTACTAAAATACTTTCCAGGGAACTAATAATACTTTTTCGAGGAACTACTAATACTTTTTCGAGGGACTGCTAATACATTTCGGGCGGGAGTATATTCAGAAGAAATACTAAAATACTCTCCAGGAACTACTAATACATTTTAGAAGAACTGCTAATACTATTTAGAAGGGCGGCTAATACTTTTCAGAAGGACTGTTAATATCGGTGGTCCCTGAAAACTACTAAAACACCACTGCTAATATTACGAAAATGCTACCGAGTCCGCGGGTCAGATCCGTTAGACGGTCTGACAGGAGTTTTTGTGTATATTTAATTAATAAAAAATTTAAATTTTCTTGAAAATAAATTAAAATTAAAAAGTAAAATTAATACAAATTATCAAGTTTTAATCGATTTAATTGTTTTTTTTAACACTCGAATGGAATCTATCACCAATTTATGATTAAATTTATTGAATTAACTAATCAACAAATTGTTACACTTCCACAAAAAATTGAGCCCGTTGCTTTACGGTTACAAAAATCAGTAGATGCTTCAACGATTTATGAGGTTCCTATGCCTTACACGCAACAACTTGAGATGGCTTTTTAGAAGTGGACAAATAATCTTGTTGCAATCCCACTCACAATTTTCATGAATTAAATTAAAGTTTACAAGCATTTTTCTCAATACAGATAAGACAAGGAATAACTAATTCCCAATCATGAATTTAGGAAATTTAATGGGAAAAAGGCAAAAAGAATGGTGTAGTCTACTTAACCATTTGTTTGGTTTTCATATTGCTGTACGTTGTAACTATATTAGGAAAATAGGTTTTTGCTGTCTGAATTTTGGCTGTTTTTATACTTTGCAACTTAAATTATTTATTTTTACAATTAACAACCTAAAATTTGCAAGTTTTTTATTTTGTAACCTCCGACCAACTAGAGCTGAAATATTCCAAGAATACTCTTGGAATATTTCGGATCACATGGTCAAATATTCCTGGTATATTCCAATTCCGGCTGCCGGAGATTACAAAATGAAAAACCTGCAAAATTTAGGTTGCTAATTGTAAAAATAAATAATTCAGGTTGCAATCTATATATATATAATAGCAGAAGTTCGGAACAAAATTTTCCCGCTCTTTTTGCTTCTTATATTTGGTAATATTTTAAATTAGGAAACTATTGTAAATGGTATCCCTACTTTATATATATATATATATATATATATGAATAAATTAAGAAAATAGTGTAAATGGTATTCCTGCTTTATATGTATATAAATTAGGAAATTATTGTAATGGTATTTCTATTTATATGGATAAAAATTAGGGGAAAAAATATCGCTCTTTTTGTTTCTTATATTCGGTAATATTTTAAATTAGGATTGTAAATAGTATTCCTACTTTATATGTATAAAAATAAATTAGGAAAATATTGTAAATGATATTCCTACTTTATATATATATATATATAAATTAGGAAATTTTTATAAATGGTATTTCTATTTTTTATGTATAAAAATTAGGAAATTTTATAAATAGTATATATATAAAATAGATATATGAATTTCGGTCCAAAATTTTCCCGCCTATTTTTACTTCCTAAATTTGGAAATTATTTTACTGTAAAATCCTAACTGTATATCTTGCAATCCATATTAAATAATAATTTTAAATATTAATATTGATATATATAGATAAATATGTGTATATATATATATAGTCAAAGAGTATATACACAAATTACCAATAACAAATATTTATAGAAAATATTATTCATTAAGTAAATATGCAATGATATTTGTTCAAAGAATATTTTTCATAAATTAAGAAAAATATTAATTGTATTCCAACTTAACATTATATTAAAAGTTGCCAAATTTTAGATACATCGCTTACCAAAATAATTAATTATAGCTAATGTTTTCTTCAAAGGTACTTTTTTTCAGCTTATTAATTATGTTAACTTAAGTATATTTTATACAAAATCCTCTCATATTATACTACTTCTATTGCTTTAGAGAGACACTTCAATATTGTTGATCCTAAATTCGAAGCATAACCAGCAAATATGATTTATCTTCACATTTTCCTTTATTACCGTGATGGCTCAAAAGCTACCTTTAAAACCGTAGGCAAGTGCACCTATCGTTTTATAGTATAGATTATTGAGTACCGAGTGTCATTCCCACGAGGATTGTAAGTACTAATAATTACCGTCTTTTTGTTATTTAATCTAACAATTTTCAGAGTTTTTGTTTGATGAAAAAGGAAAACAAATTATAAATTGCAAAAGTGAAGGAAGATTTGTAAAATAAGAAATCAAGAGATAGAAATGTGTTTGAATGTAAATCCCTCTAGAATGTTTTTGTGATTTGACAAGTTAAAAATACAACCGTAAGCCCTTAAGCAAAAAACCAACCTCTTTTAATAAAATCTCATGTCTTGTGGACCGTAGAAATTCCCAATTTAAGTTAAACCCTTTCTCAAGGCGAAAAACTTCTAACCTCAAGTTGATTAACTGAAATCTCTTTCTAGTTAAAACCCCTAAGACAACATTATAACGATTTGTGAATTCCCATATTAGGTTTGACCCTAATCCAGAAGATTTATGTCGTCCTATATCTAGGATTGCATGCAACTCTTTTCACTTATATAGGTTCTATTTCACCATGAATCTCTCGATTTCCCGGATGAAAAATAAATTTCAAATCAATATTGCGCATATATCAATTCGAATGAACGAAGCATAATATAAGTGAATCACACAAAATATGAAGATTTTATTAAAAACATACACACCTTAATCACAAATCCATTCTAGAGTTCATTACATTCAAACACTAGGAGTTTAGCTACACATGATTTTGACCAAAGAATAAATTACACAAGAAGATTTAAGTATTGTAGACATGGTGTACTTATCTTTCTCAAAATCTCAATTGACTTCTTTCTTGATTGATGATGTTGCTCCAAGCCTTCTTCTCCAATATTGCCCCAAGTTTTCTCCTCCAAGACCTCTTGATCCCAATTCTACTTAATGAAGTGAATACAATGAATATTTTCTGAGTATCTAATGAATGCCTCTCCCAACTTCAACCCTTGGCTTTTATAGGCAACCAATACATTGATAGTACTCTCTTTTATTAAACAATCACCCCTATTTTCCTTGTTGGTTGGTGAATTCTTGTATCCAATTGATGATTGAGGGAATATGGGGACATGTTGCAGCAAAATTGGGTGTTAAAGGTGTATAAAAGTGGTCAAAAGGCTTGGTAGGTGAGTTTTCCATAATTTTCGCATGGAAAAGTTGCAGAAAAGTGCCCCGGACACGCCCGTGTCGCCCCGAACGGCCGGGCCGTCTTTGTTTTTATCACACAGGGACTCGGGAAACATGGTCGTGCTCCCCAACACGGCCAGGCCGTGTCTCTGACACGGCCGATTGGGAACACGGCCTGGCCGTGTCGGAGAGGTCATTTTGTGCGAAAAATCGAGTTTTTAGCTCCGTGAACACGGCCGTGTTGCCCGACACCCCCTGCCCGTGTTGGACCAAAAGGCCCCGAAATGACGCGTTTGGCTTGGAATTTCGAGCGTTTTTGCATCCTTAAACTCCCGGTATGTTTTGACATGAATCCATGGTCCGAAATTCACCAAAATTAGCCCCGAATGGTCAATCTACATCAATAAAATCACCTCGGAGTAATATGAACTATGTACAATCAAAAATTTACAAAACTAACAATAAAATAACTCGAATTCTACTCAAATATACACATAAAACATGCATAAAAAGACCTTATCAAACCACCTCCAACTTTGAACTTTGCTTGTCCTCAAGCAAAACATTATATCAAAAAGAGGGATTCAATAAATCACAACATACAAAGATGATTTTTTTTTCAACATATTGAACATAAGTAGTCAAGTTCTTGGCCTTCTCAACCTGAATTAACCATTAAGAAAAACATAGTTTTGTAAAGCGATCGATCGTCAAGAAAGACAGTAATATCGGCAGTATTATTATTCGACTTGAAATCATCACTCCACAAATCATTGATAGTTATGAACAACTTCAATTCAATAACGCCATGAAAATACAAGAATTCAATAGATCATTGTAGTTAGCCTACTAGTCATATAACCAAGCTTCTTGAACTTTATTGGAATGAGAAGTCAAGGAGTATTCATTCTCCTTTTTTTTTTCGTTCTTTTTTTTTTTTTTTTGGGACCTTTCGAGACATGCTTCCACTAGGTTTATATTTTGAATTTCTGTTCAAACACTCCTAGGGTGGTTTCCCATACTCATATTCGTGTCGCCGTTTTACGTAAAAAGACAAACATGTGGCTCATGAATGCTCCTAGTTACTAAGCAACAACAAATAGAGGAGTATAACCTCGATTGGTCCGTTTTTTTTTTTTTTTTTTCATTTTTCTCTTTCTCTTTTTTTTTTTAAGCTTGGTTTAACAACTCGTTAACCACTACTAAATCACGAGTTCTCGACGTTCATAGCGCTAGGTATCGTCGTATATGCCTTAACACATCAAGTATTTATGGTGTTAGAAATCTCATCAAAATTTTGCCTGTATCCACGTCAATCTATCCTAGACAATCAATTGCTTCACATTGAAAACACAAATTAACAAGTTAATATAGGTATAATTGGGCCAAGTTATTGACTAGCAAATACTCAATTTGTTAAAAAAATCACATCTCTTGAAAAAATGTAGACACACAAGCATTCCGAAAATGTTATTGTACCCACCTCCAACTTTAAGATTCACATTGTCCTCAATGTGAAAGAAATAAATGGACAAACACACACAAAACACTAAAAAAACAAAAAAATTAGAATGATATAAAAGAGGTGGGAAAAAAAAGAAAAATACGACCTTACTACAATAGTGGAATCAGTGTTGAGCGACCATTGAGTTGTTTTGGTACGGGACCTTCAACGGCATCTTCATACCTAATCAAAGTTAAGCAACACACAACTCGAATACCGTGAAATCTCAAATATTCCCAATTAGGACAAGCAAGAAGAAGCTCAAGAGAGTTTTTATGATTTGAAAATGACTCTAAGGACTTGTGATTATTTTGAAAGAAAATAAAATAAAATAAAAATAAATGAAAACAATTGCACACAAACATCGGGTTGCCTCCGGGTAGCGCTTCTTTAACGTCAGTATAGCTGGACCATTTCACCTAAATGTGAAGGTTTAATCGGGCGGAGCCTTGAACTTATGAAAAATTTATCTCTTTGAACAACATCGCCACCCGTATCGATTTTCGAACAATTGACCTTCATGGTCCTATTTTTCTGCATGTTATTCTCAAAATGGGATTTATCTGTGGAAACTTTTGCACATTGAACATCACATACTTTCGAGGATTTATTAGAAGACATATCAAGCAAAAAATCATTTATCCTTGTCTCAATCAAGTTTATAGGAAAACAAGTATTATTTATAGGATTTCTCAAAGGAATTTTAAAGATAACTTGTTCACCCCCTACTCTCAAAGTAAGCTTTCCATCATGCACATCAATGAGAGATTTAGCGGTAGCCAAAAAGGGACGCCCTAGAATTAAGGGAACTTCTATATCATCATGCATGTCAAGAATAATAAAATCAACTGGGAATATGAATTTATCAATCTTAACTAACACATCTTTAACAATACCTCTAGGATGTTTAATCGATTTATCGACTAATTGAATGTCCATCCTAATAGGTTTAAGTTCACTTAATTCCGCATGCTTGAATGTTTCATAAGACATCACGTTGATACTAGCTCCTAAGTCGGCTAGTGCCTATCAACAGTAAACCATCAATTGTGCAAGGGATAATAAAGCTTCCTGGATCATTAAATTTTTGTGGTAGTTCATTGGAAGGACATTTATCATTCAATCGCACATTTGATAATTTATTAAGCTTATTTTCACTAGGAATGATGTCATTAAGATCCCTAACATGCTTTGAATGAGGGTCAACAAATGGATTATTGGCATGTAATTGTTTGAAAGAATCAAGGTACTTACCAAATTTGTCCTCCCTTCTATCTTCTTCTGGTTAGACTCCGGTAAGGGATCTTGGGCTTGTATTCGCAACCTCCTTTTTCATGAGATTTTCTTTGGGCATGTCATCCTCCACGTATTTCGCATGGCGGCATTGGCATAATCATGCTCATGTGGAAAACTCGATGGTGATTGCCTTTACGTGCTCCCTTGGGTTTGGCTCGTATTACCCGAAACTACCTTGTGGCCTTTTGGAAATCATCTTCGCAATCCGCCTATTTGGTTTTCCAGTTATGGATAGATGCCTCTTGATTTCTCAAGGATGTTTCCACCGCCGAATCGGGTATCTGTGATTGCACAAACTTTGTTATAAGATCTTCCAAGTTAGGCTTACCTTGATTTGGGTGAAATCCGGAGACGTGTGTAGATCGGGATTGGGATTAGGTCGTGGTTGGCCTTGATTTCCCAACCGAAATTAGGATGTTGTCGCCACCCAGGATTATATGTGTTCTTTGTAAGGATTACTTGGGTAATTTACGCGCCGATTCCCAACGTAATTAGCATGTTCGGCGTGAGGTATTGTGTGTGGACAATCCCGATGATTATGCAATCCTCTGCAAGTTTCACAAGATAAAACATGCGGTGGTGGTGGTTTAGGAGCTGCTAGATCGTCGATCTTTTGGGTCAATGCTTCGACACGTGCGGCGAGCGTAACTACCGCATCTGCATTATATACACCAACCGACTGTTAGTTTTACCTCGTATGGATTGCCATTGGTAGCCGTTCATGGCCATTCCCTCAATCAAATCCTGAGCGGCTTCCGGCGTTTTGTTATTAAGAGTTCCCCACGACGCCGCCGATCGATCATTTGTCTTGTTGCGAAAGTAGCCCATTATAAAATGTTTGGACTTGCATCCAAATAGGTTGGCCATGGTGTGGGCATTTCCGCAACAATTCTTTGAATCTCTCCCAAAGTGTCGTCAAGGTCTCGTCATCTTCTTGAGTGAATGAAGAGATTTCATTCCTCAATCGTGCGCTTTTGGCCGGTGGAAAATATTTCAAAAGGAACTTTTCCGCCATGATGTTCCACGTTGTAATCGTTCCCTTTGGCAAAGTATTTAACCATTGTTTAGCCCGTCCCCAAGAGTAAATGGGAATAGGCGTAAACGGATGGCATCATCGAGACCCCATTTATTTTGAATGTATCGCAAATTTCAAGGAAATTCGCGATATGATTATTTGGATCTTCGTCCCGAAGATGTCGTCGAATTGAACAAATTGTTGCACCATTTGAATGACATTCGGTTTGATTTCGAAATTATTGGCTCGCAATGATGGGGCCTTACGATACTAGACGCGATGTGCCGTCCATAGACGGCTTGGCGTAATCGTCGCACATGGTTCTTTGTTGGTCATCCGCCATATCGGGATCCTTGCTTTCGTTAGTATCCTCCTCGTGGTGTACTTACTAATACTTTCCTCTGTGTTGCTACCGGCGGTCTCGCGCTTCCAAATTCGGCGACGAGTAGGCATGCAATTTGTAGTAAACAAGGAGGATAAGTATAATCCAAGACTTACAAAGATAGATACCTAGAAAGACAATTGATGAAAAAAGAAAAAATTATTAAATTAACCAAAATAAGGGGTTCTTAATATTACAAACCCCGGCAACGGCGCCAAAAACTTGATGGCTCAAAAGCTACCTTTAAAACCGTAGGCAAGTGCACCTATCGTTTATAGTATAGATTATTGAGTACCGAGTGTCATTCCCACGAGGATTGTAAGTACTAATAATTACCGTCTTTTTGTTATTTAATCTAACAATTTTCAGAGTTTTTGTTTGATGAAAAAGGAAAACAAATTATAAATTGCAAAAGTGAAGGAAGATTTGTAAAATAAGAAATCAAGAGATAGAAATGTGTTTGAATGTAAATCCCTCTAGAATGTTTTTGTGATTTGACAAGTTAAAAATACAACCGTAAGCCCTTAAGCAAAAAACCAACCTCTTTTAATAAAATCTCATGTCTTGTGGACCGTAGAAATTCCCAATTTAAGTTAAACCCTTTCTCAAGGCGAAAAACTTCTAACCTCAAGTTGATTAACTGAAATCTCTTTCTAGTTAAAACCCCTAAGACAACATTATAACGATTTGTGAATTCCCATATTAGGTTTGACCCTAATCCAGAAGATTTATGTCGTCCTATATCTAGGATTGCATGCAACTCTTTTCACTTATATAGGTTCTATTTCACCATGAATCTCTCGATTTCCTGATGAAAAATAAATTTCAAATCAATATTGCACATATATCAATTCGAATGAACGAAGCATAATATAAGTGAATCACACAAAATATGAAGATTTTATTAAAAACATACACACCTTAATCACAAATCCATTCTAGAGTTCATTACATTCAAACACTAGGAGTTTAGCTACACATGATTTTGACCAAAGAATAAATTACACAAGAAGATTTAAGTATTGTAGACATGGTGTACTTATCTTTCTCAAAATCTCAATTGACTTCTTTCTTGATTGATGATGTTGCTCCAAGCCTTCTTCTCCAATATTGCCCCAAGTTTTCTCCTCCAAGACCTCTTGATCCCAATTCTACTTAATGAAGTGAATACAATGAATATTTTCTGAGTATCTAATGAATGCCTCTCCCAACTTCAACCCTTGGCTTTTATAGGCAACAAATACATTGATAGTACTCTCTTTTATTAAACAATCACCCCTATTTTCCTTGTTGGTTGGTGAATTCTTGTATCCAATTGATGATTGAGGGAATATGGGGACATGTTGCAACAAAATTGGGTGTTAAAGGTGTATAAAAGTGGTCAAAAGGCTTGGTAGGTGAGTTTTCCATAATTTTCGCATGGAAAAGTTGCGGAAAAATGCCGGACACGCCCGTGTCGCCCGAACGGCCGGCCGTCTTTTTTTATCACACAGGGACTCGGGAAACATGGCCGTGCTCCCCAACACGGCCAGGCCGTGTCTCCGACACGGCCGTGTTGGGGGAACACGGCCTGGCCGTGTCGGAGGCTTTTTGTGCGAAAAAATCGAGTTTTTAGCTCCGTGAACACGGCCGTGTTGCCCGACACCCTTGCCCGTGTTGGACCAAAAAAGCCCCGAAATGACGCGTTTGGCTTGGAATTTCGAGCGTTTTTGCATCCTTAAACTCCCCGGTATGTTTTGACATGAATCCATGGTCCGAAATTCACCAAAATTAGCCCCGAATGGTCAATCTACATCAATAAAATCACCTCGGAGTAATATGAACTATGTACAATCAAAAATTTACAAAACTAACAATAAAATAACTCGAATTCTACTCAAATATACACATAAAACATGCATAAAAAGACCCTTATCATACCGATTTCCTCAAATGGCATGCCAACGTCAGAAATTGAACCCCGATTTTGTACTAAACAATTTTTTTTTATAATCTATCTTGTGGAACTACATGGATATTTTTTGGTCAGTGTAATAAATAAATTTTGCTTTTTTTGTTTATTCCTTTTTCTTTGTTGTATTTATTTTTTACGTTATATTTTTATTTTGAATTATTCTTATTTTGAAAATCAATGTTTAAATCTAGATCGAGATGATAACTGATAATATCAATAAAATTATACAACCTCTCTAGAGTGTATGATAGCATCAATTGTGCGATAGACACGATAAACAACTATTCTTCTAAAAGAGATTATCGAATTTGATTTTACAACTCAACCATTTGGCTTATAGATTAAATTATTATATTTGATTAACAATTAGCTAAATAGTATTTCAAACAAATTCAAATACCAAAGTAATAATGCTTATAAATTAGTATTAAGTTTTTACTACTAACAATATATTGACCATACAATAACATTTTAGTATATGATATAATTGAGGATGACTTAATTGAAAGTGAAATAAAAAAACACAAGATACACAAATTTGGACAAATCAGTCAGAAAATTCTTCTAACGAACGCATGTTCTGGAGTTATCCAAAATTAGCAATGATTTATTTTGGTAAGTCAATGACTATATTATTATATATATATATATATATATATTTGTAAAGGCAATTATTTATTTGCTAATTGATTTTTCCCGCCCATTTGCACTTACTAAATTTATAAATTATTTTACTGCAAAATCCTAATAGTAAATATTACAATAAATATTAAATGAAAATTCTAAACATTACTATTGATATTAATATATATCTAATAACCTAAAAAATACATAAAATAAATTAAATCCCACATAATGTACGACTCAACAAATTGTGTCTAATATCTCCCAATTCACTCTTCATACCACCAATCAATTTAACTCAATTATAAGGGAAAAATTATTGATATAAAATTATATATATATTTATAAATTTAAAACTATTGATTTTATAATCAATAAATGAAAATGTTTAAATTAGATTTTGGAAGTCGAATATTATTTCAACAATATACGATTCTGTAACAAATAGAAAATCATGATTTTTTCTCAAGATATAAGTTATTTTGTTAAGTTCATTGTATCAATATATCAACCAAATATCAAATATTAATTTAATTATAATTGTATTTATCAAACATCAAATGCTAATTTAATTATAACTGACAATATTTCTTTGATTTGAGCCAATATATCTTAAAGAAATAACTTATATTGTATTATTCTATTCTAATATATATATATATATATATATATAGGGGAGGATCAAGTGAGACCATGTCTCTAGGTGAGACACAATGGACTAATCTCAACCATCCCCCACTATTAATCAATGGGTATGATTTAATGGATAAAAATATATATTAAAATATCAATTTAATCAATATAAGGGTAGTAGGGTAAAATAACATAACAAGTTAATTACAAAAATGGAATCAAATCTTTTTCTCTCTCATACATCTCCCAATTTTCCCAATCCCACATCTCTCTCTCTCTCTCTCTCTCTATCATTCCTCCATTAACGCAAATAAAGAAAACGCAGAAAGAACTCGAAAATTACAGAGAAAAAAAACAAGAAAAATCGGTGCAATATTACAGAGAAATAACGAGCAATGTGAGTTCGAAAACTAAATATGAACAAAACTCAACTAAATATGCATTATCTGAAAACTATCTATGCGGCGTAAAAAAACTAATATGTAGTACAATATATCCAACTATGCAAGACGTCATAAACTATGCAACAAAATCAACTAACTATGTATTATCTAGAAACTATCTATGCATTGTGAAATAACTAAATATGCAAAGACATTATGTAACATCCCATTTTTATAATTTCCAAAAGCAACATCCCATTTTCATAACTAAATATATATTATATTGAACCTATTTATGCGATGTAGTATAACTACATACGCAAAGACGTTATATTCAATTATGTCTTTTTTCATAAAACAAAGGCAACAAAATAACTAAATATGCATTATTTGATATCTAATTATGCAAAGAGAAGAACCCTAACTATGTAAAAAATAAAAATATTGGAAAGAAAAAGTTCCTTAAATTCCGCCAAAAAAATCCTAAGCAGTGTCAATTTCAGCCCATAAAATCCATGGGACCACTAATTTGAACTACAAAATTACAATTTTACCCTTAAAATCAGCGAAAATTAGGAAATAATTTAAAAAACTGAATTAATCACATCTCTTCATTTTTTAAAATCAATGGGTAAGATGAGTCCACACTGTCTCACCTAGGGAGGGTGGTCTCATTTGAACCAAATCCTATATATATATATATATATAACTATGTTTATATAAAAAATGCAATAAAAGATTGGTGTACAGATTTTGAAATCAAAACCTCACTGGGTGACTTTCTAAACAAATCATTATCCTTTAACTAAAAAACATGAGCACATCGGTTATTCTTCTAATTTTTTTACAATCTACTTTTGTTTTAGCACTATATAGTTTAAAATTTACGAATTTGTTTAAATGTGAAAATTTTGTCACCTTAAAGGACAAAAATATAGGGGAAAATAATTTAATAATCGAAATTTTTTTAATTCTATAATTTCTTGGCACCAGTTCTATTTATGTTTACCATCCCACTTCTTACAGAAACGAAGGGAAAAAATAAGAATTTTTGGTGAAAATTAACTCCCAAATTCTTTTGAACAAGAATATTGATATATTATTCAAATTCATTATTATAAATATAGATAAAATACTTAATATAAGATTATATATCCACTAAAATATTTTTTGTTTGATTTTACTAAATATACAATTGAAAAAAGGAAAATAATATAGAAGACAACAAACACGTGTGCAACTAAAAAAATTGCAATGTCTATTTACATTTTTAATTGAATTTGACAATGCGATACGGTTAGATTATTGAAATTACATTTTGGAAAAATTGATAAAATCTTATATTAATATAAAATATTCATCAATCTAGAAATGTATTACCTTATAATAAAAGGACAATGATATGATTTCTATTCTCTGTTTAAGTTATATCATGTTTATATTCGTAATTTTTTAGTGCATTATTATGATATTGTTGTAAACTTCATAGTGATATATACAACTACAGTTTATAACTATTAAACTAATAATTTGCTATAAATTTTTACTCATGATATTTTTTGCCATATTATTGTTTGATACATGTTTTTATCTTAATTTTGATGATTTTATTTTATCACCAAAACAATGTTTTTAAAGGTTGTCCAAATACTCCTAAATGATTTAAAATGATTTTAATATTTTCCGGAGTATTTTCTCAAAGTTTATTTTCGTCTAAATTGGACAACGCTTTTAATGATTTTACGTTATTGGGTTTTCACTCTCAAACGATGTTTCTAAATGTTGTCCTAATACTTCCGATCGGTTTAAAATGTTTTTACTAAATTTTCGGAGTATTTCTTGAGTTTTATTTTCGACACAAATTGGACAATATTTACGAATCGACCAGGCCGCTATTACCTGAAGATGTTTTTAGAAACAAAAATGAGACGGAAGAAAAAAAAAGCGATAAAAATATCGATCGTCGGCCGATATTAAAATATTTTCCGGCACATAAGTTTCTTTTTTGAAATGCGACTCAAACCCTTCGTTTTTTTGTTTAGGGGGACCGGTTGAAACAGTACTGTCGGAGCCTACGCCGACCCGCCTGTTATATTTTTCAAAGTGTTCTCTTTAACTCTTATCTCTCGTGCGGCCGGTCGCCCTATGTATTAAAAAATATGACCGTTTGACAAACAGACAAACTTTCCTTAAAATGTGGGATTGATTTCTAATATATTCTTGATCTTAATTGTATTTTTCTCAGATTTTCAATCCCCAAGAGGAGCCTATGCTTGATCAATCATCTCCTATAAATAGAGGAAGTTTTGGAGCAACCAAAACAACAATTGAGATACAACACAACAAGATACACTTCAAGCAAACACTTGGTCTTTCATAGTCATTATTCTTGTTGTAAAATTGCCTAGCTTATCACTTTCACATCTTTGAGGTCTGGCTATTCTTGATTACACTTTGCACTCAAATTGTATTATTCATTATTGAGTTGTAATCTTGATTTTTGGTTATCATTCAAACACAAGATATCCTTGTGAGTGTTCTTGTGGTAAGAGCACACTTGGATGATCTAGGTGATAGGTACAAAAAGATTGTGGTAATCTTCTTATTTAAGGTGTTGAAGAATTCGGTATTCTTCAAGGTTGAAGATTGTGGTAATCTTCACAAGGTGCCGTTGAAGGAAGATTGTGGTAATCTTGAAAGGAGATTGTGGTAATCTCCAAAGGTGGTGTTGAAGAAGAGTGTGGTGCTCTTCAAGGTGTTGTAAGTTGAATTTGTATTAATTTTGGTAATTAATAAAATTCTTTTCTTTTCGAAATCCATCCCTGATATAATTTGGGGTGGTAGAGGATTAGGCCCTAATGGGTTGAACCTCTTTAAATCGAATTTACATTCCGCACCTTCATTATTTTGTTTGAGCATTCGATTGTTAAAAGAGGACGAAATCGAAAAGATGGAGATAATCTATTCACCCCCTCTAGATTATCGTATACTTACAAGTGGTATCGAGCAAAACTCTTTGGCAAGCTCGTTTCACATCGCGAGTGAAGAGAAACGATCGGCGAAATGAACGAAGCTCATCTATCCGCACCTCCACCACCAAGCCACCTCGGTTTAATTCCAAAATTTTATATTTTGGAGAGAAAGAATGGAATGCTATTTACAAAGTTGCGGGTTCGATATTTGGAACACCGTCATCAATGGAGAGTCCATTCCGAATAAAAATACACCACACACCTCTAAAGGCTTCAAAGAGCTTAATGATGAAGAGAAGAGAATCATATCCTTAAATGGTAAAGCTCTTAATATTTTACATTGTTCACTTACCACTTTGGAATTTGATCATGTTGTAGGTATTCTATCGGCACATGAAGTATGGCAAAAATTAGAAGCCATCTATGGAGTATTTGCAAATGAAAGGAGTCAAACAAAAGCATCTACTTCTCAAGGTCATACAAGCTCAAATCTAAGGAATAGCCTCTTACAACTTCCAATTATGAAGAAGTTGAATATTGCCTTATGGGCATCAATGAAGAAAATGAGGTATGTCTTAAGCCCTCTACTTCTTATGATATTCAAAATGATTATAGTGATTTGCAAAATGATTATGATGAACTTCAAAATGAATTCCAAAGCCTACTTGTTAAATATAAAAATTTGAAAAAGGAATTCAATGTTTTGAAAAATGATAAGGATAGTCTATTTACTTCCTATGAATCACTATCATGTGCTCACACCACCACACTTGATAAGGTGAGAAACCTTGAGAAAGAAAATAGGACTCTTGTTGAGAATATTGATTGCATGAAAAAGGATTTATTAAAATCCAACTTTTAAAATGTCCAATATTGTTGATATTCATAATTGTGATAAGGAACGTGATCATAAGCCTAATGTTGTTAATCATATGAAAAAGGATCAAGTCACTATGCATATTGGTCATTATGCTCCTAGAATTATTACTTGTTTTTATTGTGGCAAAAAGGGTCATACGGCTAATTAGTGTTCTTAAAGGACCCAAACACATGAGGGTACCACAAAACAATGTGCTATTAGGTACAGAACAAAGCAAAAATCGGAGAAAATTCATGCCACCAAGAAAACATCAAATGAACGTTTCATTTGATCAAAGAAGGAGAAACTACTCTCAACAAAGTCAATTTCCAAAAAGAGCGTATGATCAAAAATGGGAAAAACACAATCCTTGGAAATGTCAAAGACATCATCAACAAGATGATTTTCAGAGAAGAAAAGACCATCAACAATGGGAAGGTAACAAACCTTGGAAATGGAGCAATCAAAGAAGTCATCATCAACAAAGTGACTTCTCAAAAGGAAGATATCATCAACAATGGGAACGGCACAACCCATGGAAACGGCATAATTGGTAAACCGTATCTCCCCATTTGTATATGCATTTTATTTTCTGTCTTAATTGCAAAATGTATCTTCAAGTTTTTATTATATATTTATGAGTTTCAATATTTTTAAAAGAGACCTTGCATGTTTTTTCTTAAAATTCTTGAGCATTTTATTAGACTTATGTGGCTTATTATCTCTTATGAAATCTTATAGCATAAGCTCTTTTTGATATCTCATATTACTTGCCTACACTTGTATTTTCTATGCAAATGTTGTCTAAGAATTGTGTAGGATACATATTGGCTATTACGCCATCAAGTTTCTTAAACCATCAAGGTATGTCTACTCGTATCTTTTTTATAAACTCGATATTATGCTTATGCACATATCTTTCAAGATATTTCATTTTGACCACTTAAATCTTGCAAATGTTTTCTTTTAAAAAGGCACTACGTGTTTTAGTCTCGATTTTATCATTTATATGTTTTCCCAAAACCCATATTTGTTGGATATAGTCCATACTTATATTTTTGCAAAGTTTTAAAACTTTTGGGGTGAAAAATCGAATTTTGGAAAACTTTCACCGGGGCGGTCATGGGCGACCTGGCCGCCCGCATCTCGACCGGTCGCACCCTACCACGACCGGCCGCCCAGGGTTATTATTTTTCACTTATAAACGGTCTTCATTCTTCACTTTCTTAAAAGCAGAACAAAAATCCCCCAAACCCTTATCAGCGTATTTCACCTTTTTTTCTTTAAAATCTTCAATTCTTCATCATTTTCACGATTCTTGTTGCTAATCTTCTCTTTTTCACAAGAATCTTACATATATAACTCCTCCAAAGAATTCCACGGTCGAAATCCCATCTCCAAGCGTAGAAGGGGGCGGAGAGGGTTCGTCAAGAAATCGGCAAGAGGAAGCCAAACAAAGGATATTCGAGCCTCAAAGAAACGTGGCTCAAGAAGGTGATGATGTTCAAAATCCCATTCTCTCTCGGGCCCAAATTACCGAGCTGCGGAACGATTTTGCTCCAAAATTGCCGTTGGGCGAAAGGTAAAAAAATCCTTTGTTACTCAAGCCCCTAATTCCCACAATGTTCTTAATTTCATTCATAAATATGCGGAATGGTATTATGAGGACTCGGGAATGGGAGGAAAGTCGATTGCTCGGACTAAAATGTGTCGTTTTTAGTTCATTTACGAATTATCCTACGATTAGAGGATTTTTGAGGAGCAAGGTTGGATGTATTTATGGGAACATGCTTATGTGTTGTATGATGATGATATTATCCAACTCTTTTATGCCAATATGTGGGTCGAATATGATAATGATAGAAAGCCGATTGCCGTTAATTAACTTATAAAGGGTCGTCATTTTAGATGGACTCCCAATGATATTTGCTTTTTTTACATGTTAGAGAAGGTGGTTGGGATTATTTCTCTTGTGGGACTTGGAATGATGAAATGTTGGGGTGTCGATGAAAGAAAAAATATTTGGGAGTATGGCCTAAGTATTCTTTGTTGGCAATGACACTTGAGCATCGCATTTTATCGGTCATTGTCGTTATTGCATTTGTGGTAAGTCGGAAAGATGCCTAGCAATATGGATTACTTTTTGACTTATAAGATTGCTAGGAGGAACCACTTAACTTTGGTGCCATACTTATTCAATGTCTTATCGAGTCCATTACTCGAGGTAATAAGAAGTTGGTCATGGGAAATTGGATTTGTAAACTTCTTATTCAATCGGGACTTCCTTCGTACGGAGTTTAACTCGGAAGTTTTTCAAAATGACTTCGACATTGATAATATCACCCAAATAGTCACGATCGCAAGAATATGGACATCCGACCTACCAAAATGGCTAGAGGCGGGTCAAGAGTCCCCCGATCCTAATGACATCTTTGATGACGCCTAAAAGATTGGTGGAAGAAGGCGAACCGAGCAATCCGTAGGGTAATACTGGGTGCTCAACGCCAGGAGGTATACTCGAAGCCGAATTTGATGAGATGAGGGCTTTTCATGAGACGAGGTATGAGGCTTTGGAGCAAAAGACCTCTAAAATGCAAAAGTCTATCGGCAAGTTAAAGAAATTCATCAAGGACTTTATTCCCGGATCTTGCTTCTCCTCGGATGAGGAATGATGTTACCCCACCCCCTTTACTTTCTAGCATTTTCATTAATGATGTTTTGTACTTTGATGAATCTTTGTAAAACTCATTTGTACTAATGATATTTGCTTGTTTTTCTTAAAAGGGTTAATATTGCAAGTTGATAATGACTTGTGGATGATCATGATTTATGATGGAGTATTTGATGGTAAAAATACTCTAAAACATTGTTTGATAATTGGTATGAAGTACTTGATGGTAAAAGTGCTTCTTTTATTGCGTTGATCATTTTGCTTAGTTGGATATGTTGGGACATTTGATACATGTATTGTTGAAAGCATGACTTATTACTTGATGGATGCTCTAATTGTTGGCATTTGTAATGCCTTGATCATTCTTAGCTTATCTCAATTGGGTTGAACCCTTTACTTTGAGCTTCTTAATTGATGAACATATTATTACATATGGTGCATGTGATTTTTTGAGCTTTGAAATGAGGTTGATTGATGATATGCAAATTTTTGGCTTGAACCATTTACAAAGGTTATATACAACCTCTTCTATTTTTCACGCACACAAGGTGTTTGTTAAAATGTCGCAATGAAAATTTCAACTTCTACATGATTCTCTCGCTTCCACAAGTCTTCAATACTCATTGAGATCATGTTTTGGGAAACAAAACGAGCGTATGAACTCATCATGATACATTTCTCCCATTTTCCTTGGTTTTTAAGCCTACATTGCTCAATGGTTGATAAACCATTTCTTTAGCGCACTTTGATATACTTCTATGATGTGTTCAC
Source organism: Rehmannia glutinosa (assembly GCA_016081115.2). Classification (NCBI taxonomy): domain Eukaryota; kingdom Viridiplantae; phylum Streptophyta; class Magnoliopsida; order Lamiales; family Orobanchaceae; genus Rehmannia; species Rehmannia glutinosa. The sequence goes on along the minus strand of CM071924.1, from coordinate 10,374,164 downwards.
CATCCTAACATTCTTTTGATGATTCCAAAGGGGAGAAAAAGATATTGGCTCATTAGCTCAAAGAAGCTAATAAAAGCTTGTCATAAAAAGCTATAAGCTATGGCTCATAAAAGCCATAAGTTGTGATTTATTTTTAGTCCAATTGTTGCTTGATGGACTTATATTATTGTTTAATGTTGTTTTGTGACAGGGGGAGCTTATAAGCTCTTGAACAAATTGTAAAAGCTAAAGCTTTTAGCTTATGGATTATTGCTCTTACATTATTCTTGATGTGCTTGTGGATAGGGGGAGCTTGTGCTTATTATTGAAAATATTTACTCCCTACTTGGTTGCTTTAATATTTTTGAAAATTTTGGTTGCTTCCAAACGGTCAAATGTTTTTACCGGAAAATCATTTCTAAAATTGCTCTCTTAGTTTATGTAAAAATTGTTTTGGTTTGTAATCATCAAAAAGGGGGAGATTGTTTGATACATGTTTTTATCTTAATTTTGATGATTTTATTTTATCACCAAAACAATGTTTTTAAAGGTTGTCCAAATACTCCTAAATGATTTAAAATGATTTTAATATTTTCCTGATATTTTCTCAAAGTTTATTTTCGTAAATTGGACAACGCTTTTAATGATTTTACGTTATTGGGTTTTCACTCTCAAACGATGTTTCTAAATGTTGTCCTAATACTTCCGATCGGTTTAAAATGTTTTTACTAAATTTTCGAGTATTTCTTGAGTTTTATTTTCGACCAAAATTGGACAATATTTACATAGTCGACCGGATATAGGGCAACCCGTACTTGTTTTTAGAAACAAAAATGAGACGAAGAAAAAACAAGCGGTCGACCGTGCAAAGACCGATCGGCCGGCCGAAACCCGAATGTACTACAAGTTTCTTTTTTGAAACATTTTTTTTTGTTTAGGGGACCGGTTGAAGCAGTCGGCCATTTTTCGTCGGCCGGGCCGCCTGTTGTATTTTTCAAAGTGTTCTCTTTAACTCTTATCTCTGTCATTAGTATGTATAAAAGAAAATATGACCGTTTGAAACTTTCCTTAAAATGTGGGATTGATTTCTAACATTTCTTGATCTTAATTGTATTTTTCTCAGAGATTTTCAATCCCCAAGAGAGCCTATGCTTGATCAATCATCTCCTATAAATAGAGGAAGTTTTGGAGCAACCAAAACAACAATTGAGATACAACACAACAAGATACACTTCAAGCAAACACTTGGTCTTTCATAGTCATTATTCTTGTTGTAAAATTGCCTAGCTTATCACTTTCACATCTTTGAGGTCTAGGCTATTCTTGATTACACTTTGCACTCAAATTGTATTATTCATTATTGAGTTGTAATCTTGATTTTTGGTTATCATTCAAACACAAGATATCCTTGAGTGTTCTTGGTAAGAGCACACTTGGATGATCTAGGTGATAGGTACAAAAAGATTGTGGTAATCTTCTTATTTAAGGTGTTGAAGACTATTCTTCAAGGTTGAAGATTGTATAATCTTCACAAGGTGCCGTTGAAGGAAGATTGTGGTAATCTTCAAAGGAGATTGTGGTAATCTCCAAAGGTGGTGTTGAAGAAGAGTGTGGTGCTCTTGAATTGTAAGTTGAATTTGTATTAATTTTGGTAATTAATAAAATTCTTTTTCTTTTCAAATCCATCCCTGATATCTTGGGGTGGTAGAGGATTAGGCCAAGGTGGGTTGAACCTCTTTAAATCGAATTGTTTACATTCCGCACCTTCATTATTTTGTTTGAGCATTCGATTGTTAAAAGAGGACGAAATCGAAAAGATGGAGATAATCTATTCACCCCCTCTGATTATCGTAGCGCTTGACTTACAATTATTTGAATAATATATCAATTTAAAATTTATCAATTGATTATAGAAATCTTTATTCATTATTATTTTAAAAGCTCATAGTCAATAGCATAAAAAATATCCATTTTATAGCTAGCATATTTACACTGCATCCCAGCCTTTCTCTTTCTCATTAGTCATTATAATTAGAAAAAAATACAATTACACCATTAACAGACTATTATCTTGAATTATCCACACGTTAATTCTATGATATAAAACCGGTCTAATTTTTTCCCACTAAGTTATGCCATAGAATTAAAAGTAGCAAGTTTTTGTGTAGGTCGGGATAATGTTAAGACTATCTTTATGTATTTTTGTATTATATTTACAAATTAATTTATGAATTGATAATTGGTTCTTGAAATTTTGATTTAATTGAGAATAAACACACTTAAATGATTAGAATAATAAGAAATAATAATAATAATAATAATAATAATAATAATAATAATAATAATAATAATAATAATAATAATAATAATAATAATAATAATAATAATAATAATAATAATAATAATAAGAAGAAGAAGAAGAAGAAGAAGAATAGTAGTAGTAGTAGTAGTAGTAGTAATAATTATAATACTAATAATAATAATAATAATAATAATAATAATAATAATAATAATAATAATGATAATGATAATGATAATAATAATAATATGCATTTAATTTGTTACTCAATTTTGTCTTTGCATCATTTGTAACGTTTTGGTACTTTGTATGTGTGCAGAAAATTTGAATTATCAGGATCCACATCTACAGATCACCTATCAGAAAAAGTCCGAAAAACCTATAAAAACAATGAAAATTTTGAATTGAGCATTATAACTATCAATTTTCAAGATCCTCTTTCAGTAATATTTCAACTGGTATTTATTCACTATATTGTTTGGCCTCAAACTCTTTATGCCGCCAACTATATTTGTTAGATGATGTTTTCTATAAACAACGTCAACTTAGAAAATGTCAAGGTATCAAGTATAGACAAATTGTTTTGATTGATGTTATTATATTAAATTATCAAATTGTGTTATATTTAATTGACCTTTCTAATTGATCCATTTAATATTTTCTAGAATCGAATTTCAAATTTAAGTCAATAATTAAAAAATATAAATTTCATATATAAACATTTGTTTTTATTTACTTTATATAATTTCAGTATAAACTAAAAATAATAAAATAATAACATACGTGCATCGCATGTGCGGGATTACTAGTGTGAAAAAATAGTCAAAGTTCATGTTGCAAAAATTTTTTTTCCCATAATTTAATTTGGGCACAACATTTTAAAGGGAACATAGATAATTATGTGAATTTAGTTAGTCTGAATGATTGGAAATAATGAAGGTCGCACGATGTGTTCCCACAAGATCAACTTTATTTATGGTTAGACTTTCATGAGTATGAAACAATGACTTGCAGTGTGATGTTTTTTTTATTTTCTTTTTTGGGTCCAGAAATAAATGCTCTATTGATAACAGTTGGACGCCAAATTATAAGATTGCCTCTGTATTTTTTTAACTAAAAAATAGTGAGAAAAACTGTTTCGAAAAAAAAAGAAGAGAATTTATAGTGTTAAATACGGAATAAAGGTATTGGTTTTACCTAAAATTAAAATATAGTTAGAATATATAACATTTAAATGTATAAATGTGCTTTTCAAAGAAAAAAGAGTATAATTGTGACATTATCCTCCGTACTTGTACTTGTAAACTTAATCCTACTAGTCTTTCCCCTTCCGCCAAACATTATATCTTACGTCCGCCACTGATTACAGAATCATTGATAGGAAGAGTTTGAGGAAGTGTTTTGCCTTTCTAAATTATTTGGATGTAATGTATTGGTAGAGTCCTTGCATGGAGGGAAGTCATGGTCGGTCTAACATAGAAGCCCTACTGATATGGCGTGAGATAAAATTTGAGAGATACTCAATTTCTGGAAAGAATAACGTTTCCAAGAAGACGTCGCCAGAAGAAACAATCGAGATAAAATTAGCTATTATGTTGTCGACGGACGAATGACGCTAGGGCTTTGAAGAACATATTTTAAATTTGAAATCTTATTTTGAGGGATACATAAAATTGATTGTAGTTCAGTTGATTGACCATTTGAGATTCAGGTCATTGACCTGTGCTGGGATCAATTCCCACCAGTTTCTTCCTCCCAGAACTTTATACTAAAAAGCAATGAGGGATACAGAATCCTATTGGGAATTTTTTTTCCTACCCTTTGTAGATAGTCGAACAACTTTTCTCTCAATTTTTATAAAACATAACTTTTTACCCCAAAAGACCAAAATACCATTACTAAAGTAGGTGGAAACTGACGGATATGGGATCCGAAAAAGAGGGCATGATCGTGCCCCTAAAATATGAAGGGAAGACACGATTGTGTCTAGACATACGAATGAACGGGCATGATCATGCCCCTCAAATATGAAGGGACGGACACGATCGTGCCCGCACATACAAAGGGACGAACATGATCATGCTCAGAATGCATGGTGGCACGATCGTGCTCACAACTATTGTGGCATGATCATGCCCCTAAAATACGATGGGGTGGCACAATCGTGTCCATGCATACAAATGGACAGGCATAGTCGTGTTTACATCTATTGTCGAATGATCGTGTCATGTCAAACATTCCAAATATATTTTTTGCTCCTCATGAAAACCAAGCGAATTTTCCAGCATTACACATAAATATTTGAATAAAGAAATAAATTAGCTTAGTTTACAATGACTTAAACTCCTCTTCCAATCGTGTTTTGAATCTTCAAAAATCGAAAAAATGAAAGGAAAAAAGAAGAAGATAACAATGTGTGGAAAGAGGAAAAAAAGATGAAAGGATTTTTTTTTTTGTTTAAACCAAGAAAGAGAGAGAGGGCAAGAACATTTATGACATTTTATTTATTTTTTTTTTTTGAGGGGGTTTTATGACATTTTATTTAAAAAGTGGGTAAAAATAGTTTTTATGAAAGTTGGGTAAAAAAGAGTTTTCTTATCCTAAAAGGTATAAAAAGTTAAAACGACCATTTTCCCAAATCCTATTTATGGTCTCGACATTGATTTTGATATAAAATAATAGACTTATATAATGTTCTACGAACTTGTAGTTCAAGTGATATTGACTAGAGTTCGAATTCCGAGTCTTTTAGTTTTTTTTTAATAGATGTATTTTATATAATGTGGTACCTAATCATGTTTTATATCAAGTCATTTTAATTTTGAATATTACGCTACGTATGAATCATTAATAAATAATTAAATATATCAATGTTATAAGAAATAGAAAACCTTTTCAATTCAGTAATTAATTTTAATGTTTAAAGGAGACAATCAATCTCTGCCAGCTAACTTTGTCAAAAATTATCATTCAAGCAACATGAGTTCCGAGATTTTCGGAATTAGGTCCTCCATTTAAGGTTAATTTTTCTGACAAAAGCAATCTAAACATTGCGGCTATTTCCACCAAAGAAAAAGAAAATAAGAGATTATTTTATCTTTTGGAGACTACCCAAAAAAAATTATGATATGTAGTAAAATGTTTAACAATATTTTATCTTAAAACTAGCATTAAATTTGTTAAATTCTAGACACAAGATGTTTGAAATTTATAATTTCTTAAAAATTAAAAGATGCCAACTCATTCGACATTCCATGAAGTTCTAATAAACCCTTATTATTTGCATTACTCTACAAGCGCTAGGCGCTAATCAGACGGTAGACTGGGGATTAGGTGGGACCTGAACGAGTTACGCGGGGCCTAATAAAAAAAAAAACCTAGGCGGACAAGGAGAACATAACGCCTAGACGGAGATTAATCGGAGTAGACGGAGATTTTTAGAACAATGCTTATTTGACATTATAAATCATAAAAATACCAAGATTTTATCTCTTAAAATGTAATCTCCATTCTCCACGAGTTTTAGAAATAGCTTTCAAAACATTCTTAAAGGAACTTTACAAAAATACCCTCCTAACCACTTGAAATTCGGTAATGATTAATTGAATATAGTTTATATAAAAATGAGACGCAATCCCAATTCACTTCATGCATTAAACTTTACCCTCACTTTCATTAGTCTTTTTAATATGAACATTGAACTTCAACTTCCCCTTGTAACTAAAAAGAGAAAAGCCACCACAAAACAATGAATTTAGAACACCAAATGATGATGTATTTTCCCTTTTTCGGAGATACACTCCTTAATTCCCATTCAATTCATGGATAAATAATAATGATAGCTTATTTTTTTTACAAAAAAAAAATTAATTTCATTAATTTTAACTAGAAATACATCTAGATAAACAAATCTGTTAAAAATCATAAAAGATAAACTATGAAAATATCCATATCATCTAGATAGGGGTGGCCACGGCTTCGGTTCCTAATTTTGGAGGAACCAGAATCAGAATCGTTGCCTCATGGTTCCGGTTCCAAATCGGAACTGACGGTTCCTGTGACGGTTTGAAACTCAGTTCCTCCACATTTCTGGTTCCGGTTTTAATCGAAACCGTTTGCTAATCTTTTGATAATTTTTTATTTTTTTAAAAAATGGTTATCAATTTCAGTTACAAAAAAAAGGAAAAAAAATACTTTGACTTAATATTCAATTAAGTTTTGTCTTAATATTAATAATAATATTAACGTGTTTATATATATTATTAGAGTACAGATGAATCAAAGTTCACGCAGTTCATTTAACAACATTTGATTTAAAGCGTGTGTCATGTAGTTAATTACGAATATAAAACATCATAATAAACATTTAACATTTCTTCTAGCATATCTTTACCGAAAAAATAAAAATATTTGGTTTTAAACTTGAAATCGACGGTTTTAACTGTCGATTCTACCGACAGTTAAAATCGCTGGTTCCACATTTTTTTAGACCAAGGAAACGAAACCAGCCTATACGGCTCCGATTTTGGTTTTGGAATCGTTTCCCATGGTCAACAACGGTTCTGAATCGTTGACCACGATTCGATCTTGGATTTGAAACTCGGTTTCGGTTCCATTTGGCCACCTCTACATCTAGATCAATAACAAAAATCAGCTTAGGCTCTACAACTTTGAAAAATCTATAATACTAAAATATCCATCATTCCAGTTTTGCAATATACTCAAAATCACAATCTGATTTGTTATATCTGTTGGATCGAAAAGGTAGTTTTTTTTTAAAAAATAAAAGTAAAATATGATGGTAGAACACCGAATTGAAAAAGAATAACATATGCCTTGAACAAATTCAAATACTTTCATTATCAATCAATCAATTAATTAAAATATATGTTAATTTTTTGTACTTTACCTTTATTACCTTTTTCCCTTTTGGGTCCATTAGTTCAAAATTGAAAGCTAATAATATTTTTCTTTTAATTTAAAATTTAAAAAGAAGAAAAAGGATGCAAAAGACTGTTAAAGCCCCGCACTTTCTTCTCCCTTCCAACCACCCCAACCCGACCCCACCCCCACCCCCCAACACGCATACAATGCACATTTCTCACTCCATATCAGTATAAATAACCCACAGAAGAAACTGCCATTGCATTCTTCTCAGAAACTTTGGCTAGCGAGCGAAAATGGCCTCAATCCCTCGTTTCTCTCATTTCATAGCGTCTTCATTTCTATACGTTTTCCTCATTTCTGCAACTGTTTCATTGGCAGAGATAAATGGTGACCGTCTTCGGATTTCATCTTCTTCCAGTTACAAATTCCCAAAAACACAGGCCGAAAAACTCATCAGAGCACTCAACTTGTTCCCCAAGCATGAAGTGAACCATCATCCCAGCGAAGAGTATGAGTTTGGTGCATCGAGAATTGTCGAGAAACGACTGAAATTTCCTCTGCTGGGTGACTCAGGGGCTTCTGTTCAGGAATTGGGTCACCATGCTGGTTATTATAAGTTGCCACACAGTAAAGATGCAAGGTATGAATATACTCTGTTTTCTAGGAATGCTGATTCTATAGAAGAATTGAATTGTTTTTGGCATATAGATATATGTGTTTGTGTGTGAAATGTGAGTTGTGTTGGATTAATTATGATCTAGCGTAAATTATTTTATGAGAAGATTTAATTAATTGATTGATTGTTTAACGATCCATTAGCCCCACTTGAGTATGTATGGCCAGAGTAGGTGGCGTGGAATTTTCTTATAAAGACTTCATGTAAAAGCTTTGTTGACTTTCTTGTCTATGAGAATAATTAATTATGCGATTCTGATCAAATCAAGTCAGTAGTTGGTTAAAAACGTCTTTGAAGGTTGGCACATAAAGTGTATGATAAGTTGTCTTGGATTGACAGATTCTTGTAAAGATGAATATGAGTGCATGGAGTCTTAACTCTGATCCATTTCATGTAAAGAATGTGTTTAAGTTTTCCATCTGATGATTTTCCAGCTAAGCATGCTGCAATTCTTAAAGCAATTTGCTGATAAAAAAAAAAAAGAAAAAAATATCTTATCCTTGTGAATAATAAGATGAATAAAAGTTTTGTCAAGAGTTGTAAAAGATCCTTTATTAGTCTTTTCATGATTCAGCCATATTATGGTTAAGCAATTGCCCATTTCATCTCTTCTCTTCATGAATAAGTATATCTCTGTCTATAGTTCTTTTCTCTAGTGTAATTAACTAATTACAGTATCATGTTCTGCGTTTTCTTGTGCTCTGTTTGGTCGTATCGAGGTAATTTCAGGTGAATGAAAGACCCTATGCTTAGCTTCTTAATATAATGCTCGCAGGATGTTCTACTTTTTCTTTGAATCGAGAAACAGCAGAAATGATCCTGTAGTTATATGGCTAACTGGAGGACCAGGGTGCAGCAGTGAATTGGCTTTGTTTTATGAAAATGGCCCCTTTCACATTACAAGCAACCTGTCCTTAGCATGGAATGATTTTGGATGGGATAAGGTAACTTTAAAGCTTCCTTTCCAAATACATTTTATATACTTTCTATTGAAAGAATTGATTGCTATCAGATGACACATTTTCATTTTTCCTTTTCTTTTTCATTTTGCCAACATTCCCTTTCCTTTTAATCTACAACAGTAGTAATGGTGGGGTCCAGATCTCCCGTTTCATTTATATATTCTACTGTATTAGATTTATGACACGCGTACAATTATGAGTTGATCATGTACACGTGTCATTCTTCCAATACATTCCAATACAGTGGAATAAGAAATTTCAATTCGATATGGTGAATGCGTATTCATGGGGTCTCTTAAAATGCAGGTATCAAATCTTATATATGTCGACCAGCCAATTGGAACAGGTTTCAGCTATAGTTCTGATGATGATGACATTAGGCACAACGAGGAGGGTGTTAGCAATGATCTATATGACTTCTTGCAGGTTTGTTTTTCTATGTATATTTTGTATAACACTCATCCACAATAACAATTTTCCATGTAGTTCATAAGTTTTCACCCATCAAGGCATCTTGAGATTATGAAAGGCAACAAAAGAAAATATTTCATTTTGGGAATGAAAAAAATGCATTCAATGTATCTGGATGTTGTGGTCCTTATTAGGTACATAGACCAAAAAAGACCTGCTTTTAAGGACCTTCGACTGCTTGAACAATCCATAATTGATCGTTCGCGTCTATTAAGATAGAATGAGAAAACTTTAGGACTTTTCTCCTCTTTTTCACAATAGCCTACAATAAAATTATTGGGAGATTAGCTGTCTGAGGTAACTTTGCTTGCAATGTTAGGCCTTCTTCAAGGCGCATCCTCAGTATGCGACGAATGATTTTTACATTACTGGAGAATCGTATGCTGGGCACTATATTCCTGCTTTTGCTTCTCGGGTTCATCAAGGGAACAAAAACAAAGAAGGGCTTCCTATAAATCTAAAGGTATCTATCTGACTAACTTGTCGTCTATAACGCCTCCAAATTTCTTTTACCATCTTCCTATTTATGTAATTTGTTTGTTATTTTCCAGGGATTCGCAATTGGTAATGGACTTACGGACCCTGAGATACAGTACGGAGCATACACCGATTATGCTTTGGACAATAAACTGATTCAACAATCTGATTATAACAGCATGAGAAAGTCGGTTTCAGACTGCCAACAAGCAATTAAGCTTTGTGGTAATTCGTAATCCCAACTCGATGCCATAAATTTAAATTTGAATTCCAGCCTCCTAATAACATGAAATTTAGTACTTATTAGTCTATTCTGTCTGATATGTGAAATATAACTTCTGTTTTTCTTCTTTAGGTGCTGACGGTGGATCTTCTTGTGTGGCGGCATACATGGCTTGCAACAACATCTTCAACCGCATAGTGGACCTTTCTGGTGGTAAAAATGTAAGAGTAAATTTTACAGCATAACGAACAATAAACGAAAGAAACATTATTTAAGCACATGCATGATGCATTTTTCAATCTTTCACATGCAGTACTATGATATAAGAAAGCAATGTGAAGGCGACCTGTGCTACGACTTCTCCAACATGGAGAATTTCCTGAACCAAAAACCAGTTAGGGATGCTCTTGGTGTTGGGGACATAGATTTTGTGTCTTGTAGTTCCACAGTGTATGAGGCTATGGTCACAGATTGGATGAGAAATCTTGAAGTTGGAATTCCTACTCTGCTGGAGGATGGAATCAAACTACTTGTGTATGCTGGAGAGTATGATCTCATATGCAATTGGCTTGGTAAGATTCTTCTATTCTTATAACTCAAAAGATCAAGTGTAGGGTAGCACTTCAGGTTAGGTTCGCGGGTTAGGTTGAGTACACAATATTCACATAACCTGCTTATTCACAAGTTACCCGAAATAACCTGTATATTTTAAAGACCTGAATAACCCACTGTTTGTAAGGGTTATGTGGGTTAATTTTCAGCAAAAAAAATATTACCAAAAAAAGGGATAATTACAAAAAAAAACCTAGGGTTCAGACCAATTACAAAAAAAAAAAAAAAAAACCAGAGGTTTTGAAAATTGCAAAAACCCTTGAGATTTGGTTCCGTCTTACATTTTTCCCTTCATAAGCAAAAAAAATTCAAAAACCCTTGATATTCTTAGAAAATTATAGTTACCCCCTTAAATTTAAGACGTGATCAAATTTGAGGGGTCTTTTTGTAATTTTAAAAGGTTTCTAGGCTTTTTTTAATTACCCAAACGCTAAGGGGTCTTTTGTAATTATCCCAAAAAAAGGCAACACATGCACAATAATAGCATAGTATTTACAAACGGGTCAATTTGAGTCATTTCACGTTGACCCTATTTATTATTCTTGTTATTCGGATCGAACCCGATTATGACTTAAACCCGCTATCCTTAAACCTTTAACCTTTCCATATTGTGTTTTCTTTCGTATCAAAAATTGCCACCCTAATCACATGGTGTATATTTTGATATGGGACAGGGAATTCAAGATGGGTTCATGCAATGGAATGGTCTGGACAGAAGCAATTTGTTGCAGCTAAGACCAGTCCATTTTCAGTCGACGGCGTGGAGGCCGGCTTGCACAAGAGCTACGGACCGTTAACCTTCCTAAAGGTTCATGATGCGGGCCACATGGTTCCGATGGATCAGCCGAAAGCATCTTTGGAAATGCTAAGCAGGTGGATGCAGGGCAAATTACCTTTGACACAAGCAGCAGATGCTAACCTTGCCCCAATGTGATTTAAACTAGCTAACACAGCCCTGTCTAGATTTACTCATGTTATAAATGTAAAGATTACAGGATGAGGAGCTCATACATATATATATATATATGATGGTTAAATGCACCCTTTTCCTTCATTAATCTCTTCTGAAATCAAGTTGTTATACTCTTTTTGATTTCCCTGTATTCATGTTGAAGCAAAGAGAAGAGTAACTGTGTTGAAAGCTATATCTGTAAGCTGTAGAAGTGAAAATTTAACATAAAAATTAGGGATAATTACATAAAAAACCCTGAGGTTCGGGCTAATTATTTTTGAAAATGGGAGAAAACTCCTTAAGGTTTGATTTCACTTACATCTTCCCCCTTCAGAAGCAAAAACACATTTCGAAAACTCCCTATATTTGTGGAAATATTACAATTACCCCCTTAAATTTAAGGCAGAAAATTAAACATGATGGGTTTTTTTTGTAATTTTAAAATATCTAATGGATTTTTTTTTGTAATTAGTCCAGACCTTGGGGGTGTTTTTGTAATTATCCCTAAAAATTATAGCTTTTCTTTGTCAATCCTTGTGTTAAAAATGGTGGTCAACTTCAAAGTACAAAATAAGCATACAAAAGCTATTTTTTGTGTTTCTCATAGTAATTTGCAGGAAGCAGTTTGATTTGCCAATCAAGACATATTATTTGCCTATTATCAACTTTGGAGTCTATAGTTTCACAAATTTTGGGAAAATAATGAGTCGAAAATCTGATTTACAATAAATCTTTTCATTATAAAAAATAAACCTATAACCCTTTTTTGGTATGACTATGAAACAACTGTCAATTTTATCATTAATACTTTTTCCTGGAAAATCTAAGGAGCCTATATATATACATTATCAACATTAATGTCTATATCCCTTACAAACATTATAAATTCAAGGCTATTAACATATCAAAAACACTTGAAAAAAAAAACCCTGGGAACAAATGATGCCATCATTTTCTCTTTACATTCTTGCTCTTGTTTCCCTTTCCTCATTTGGTTCCACTTGGCCAATTGCACATGCTACTAATCTCAATCAACAAGTAGAAAAGTTCATCAGAAACCTCAATTTGTTCCCTTAACATGATGTCAACATTGTGGAAGATGATCCTGCAATAAATGCAACAAAAATTGTCGAAAAACGTTTTCGATTCCCTTACCTTATTGACTCTAGACTAGAGTTCAAGATTTTGGTCACCATGCTGGATATTATAGACTTCCTCACACCAAAGGTGCCAGGTATGTATGATGAATACTATTTTAGGTAAATTACAAAAATTACCCCTCAGTCTTATCCTAATCACAAAAATATCCAGTTATCTTTCAAAGTTACAAATACACCCTTATAATAAACACCTCATTGAGGTTTTTATTTATTTAATAAATACCGCATTCGAGGACCAGGATGCAGTGGCTCTCTGGCTTTGTCTTATGAAAATGGCCCTTTTCATTTAACAAACAACTTGTCACTTGTTTGGAATGACTTCAGTTGGGATAAGGTACTATTATTAAGGTTAATTGCACTTTGTCATCCATACTATAGCCTTTTTGCACTTTGCCTGAACTTTGAATATACAATTTTTGCACTCCGAACTATATGATTCGTTGTACTTTATCCCTGAACCAACCAAAAGCTTACATGTGTTAACTCATGATAGGTTCAAATTAGCTCCTAGGGTCTAAATACAAAATGTTTTGAGTTAAGAATGCAAAAGTGAGGCTCCGATTGGATGTGAGCGAAAATTCATTTTCGTTCCGTTGGAGATTTTTTTTTTACCAAACATGCGATTGTTTATGAAAATTTTCAGAAAATATACCATTCTCTCACTTTCACTTTTTCTCACTTTTTCTTTCACCAATCACATCTACACATTTTTCACAAAAAAACTAATCATTATTACACATTATCCCACAAATTTTACTATTCATTCACTCACACATTTTTAACTACCAATCACATCCAATCATTATTTTACTATTTTCACATCAAATCAACTTTCATCATTACTTTTTCATCTCACATCCAATTACACTCTCAAAATTCATCTTTTTTCTCCCAAATTATTTTCACTACTATTCTCTAGCAAAATAAAAAATTTCAAAATGAAAGTATATCCAATCGCACCCTGAAGTTTTCAAAGTTTAAACAATAGTTTAGCAGGCACCTTATTAGTTTCTTTTGCACTATTCAAAATGTCATTTTTCCTCGCACTAATTGTTCCTATAGTTGATTTAAAAGCTTCTGAATTAGTGCACTTATTCCTCCAATAAATAAATTGGTATCATGTCAAAATCCATATACAAAAAGGTCCAGTTATCTTTTAAAATTACGAATACCTCCTTGAAATTTGTAAAAATCTTAGGCCTTGTATGGTTATGTTTCCATGGATTATTTCTAGTTTCTAGTGTTGGAAAATGAATTTTCAGAATTTATTGATTTTCGTGTGAAAACTGAAATTATGTTTGGATGAGTGAATGAGAATGAGTTTTATGTAGGTATGAAAATGAGATTATGTTTGGTTAAGTAGTTTTGAAATAGTATTTTATGTATATAATAATTTGAAAAGTTGATAGTGGTTGAATATTTTAATTGAATATATAATATTATATTTGTAAGATTGTAGGCTAGTGGGTCCCATTAGATATATATAGTAGTATTTTAAGTAGATAAAGTTGGTAATGGATGGTCCTACATATATAATTGGATTAAAAAATAAGAATAGTGATTGATAAGTGATATATGTTAGTGTATAGGGTTTAGAATTGAAATTGTAGGTTTGAGATGATGTTCTATGTGAAAAGTGGAAAGTGAAAATGATGATTTCCATTGAAAATTTAAGAAACAAACATTATTTTATTTCTATAAATAGTTGGAAATTGGAAATGTGGCATTGGAAACATAAACAAACAACGCCTTATATTTTTGCCAAAGCAACTAACGTAACACACCAGTCACATTTAAATCGTGGATTAGACATTGGAAATGGAATGACAAATCCAGGGGATCCAAAGATAAAGCATGATGACACCGAGCCGAAAGAAATTAATTCAAGTCATCACCCAACACACGCGTCCGAGTAAATGCGACTGCGAATGACGTCGGCAAGTGGTGCGCGACAAACACATCACGAACTAGGCTCGCCCATTCACCGAGCCCAACCGCAACACGGCCGCCGAGCCCCGAGCCCCGAGCCCAAATTTCGGCGGGAAACGCATGCGCGACAGTTCATAAAGTAATCACTTGCCCATACTTAACACTTTATTGATATCGAAATCGCCATATCTTTGCCACATGTCGAAAAGTTATAAAAAAGTCGACAAGTGGCAAGATTTGGTGACATGCACAGCTTAGAGAGGGACATGTGTCTTTCTTTAATTATTTTACTAATTAATGAATAGTTAGTGAAAAGATGACTATTGTAAACCCACTTACTCGAAGGGGTATAAAAAGGCGGATATATAGAAAAAAAAGGGAGGAAAAAGAATCGTAAGAAAGACCGACCCCAATAATCCGGCTCGGCATTATACAAAAAAGCGAAATTAGCCGAAAATAAACACATTACGCACGTTTACATTTCTACGTGTCAAACCTTTTACATATTTTTGCTTGTTGACCAAAACGCACGTCAACAAATTGGCGCTAGAAGGAGGGGCGTATTGGTCTAGTCAGAGTTCCAGTCAAAAGCAAGCCAAGTAAAAACCAGGTAAAGTTTAACGCTTAACCTTTTCATAATAGACAAAAATGAGTCAACTGTCGAGAAATGCCCGTCTGACTCAAGAGCAACACTTGAACAACCAAACGCCGGACTCACGAATGGCCAAAATATGTTCCAAACGAAGCGGGGAGCACTACTTTATTTCCTTTTGCTCGATTAATTGCCAACCCAACTTTTGTACAAAGAAATGAACCAACTCATATCACAAACTCTCGCCACCACAAACTCTCAAGCACCTCCTCCACTCCTTGCAAATACCAACCCACTCAACCCACAACTAAATGTTAACATTAATCCTCAAATTCCCGGGCTTCCTCATGACGAAGCCCAAGAAGCCAGTTCAGGTAATGAACAACATGTCCGTCGTGATAGAAGACGTCCGCGAGAAGATGAGGAAGGGCAAAGTCGTATAGCAGAGTCACTACCGGAGCCAACACGACATCGTCATGCCCACTCAGTGTTCGCCGGACAACTGGGAGTTGATCCTTTTCGCCCAGCTCGATCGATAAGTTCCCGACTCAGGTTTCCGGATGAGCGGGAGCAGCTTAGGGTCAATCGAATCCAAGGCCCTAGACTATGGCAGGAACGGATGTAGAGATACATCGCTGCGTCGTCGTCGAGCAATTGGAAGACGGTCCTAAGGCGAACAGTCTCGAAGACCGCCCCAAGTAATGAACCCGGCCAGTTGTTATGTCGCCATTTTCCCTCGGAATTCTGGCAACCCCATTACCGCCAAAGTTAAAAATCCCCGTGTCGGTCTCTACAATGGGAAACCGACCCGACCACTCACGTTCACAAGTACTTAGCATGGATGGAACTGTGCATCCTAGTGATGCCATCCTCTGCAGGGCCTTCCCCGACTCTCTGGCGGCCAAGAGCCCACCGTTGGTTTAGGACCCCGCCACGGGGATCTATTCGAGGCATGGGAGATCGGCCTCCGCTTTACGACGCACTTCTTGACGTCCAAAGTCCGAGCCGCACCTAAGGACTCCTCGTGAACATCAAACAAGGAAAGGACGAGCCCACGAAAAGCTATATTTCTCGTTTCAACAAACAAGTTCGAGAAATGGAACCGTGTCGGATGATGCCATTTTGATCGCGACCATGGCGGCCGACTAGCTCCGAGACTTGGTTTAATTACTCCATCTACGAATCGGGGCGACCTCGTACAAGAATTTTTGATCCGCGCGGGCGCGCATATTTGTGCGGAAGAAGCCATGGCAAGTAACCGCCCGAGCACCGTGAGAGCATAAGAAAGGACGGAAGGAAAGAACCGGCGATTGGGCGGGGTCGGGATTCCGGCCGTTCTCGGAACCCGACCACCGGATTTAGGAGCTCGCCAAGAGGCGAGAGCCGAAGTCGCCGCGTGACGAGTGCTTTGACCCACACTCCATCGGCCATATGGAATGAAGTCTGAGTCTCGAATTTATTGCCTCCCGGCTCGGCCTTTGAAAATTGAGCCGTCAAAATTAGATTCGCGTCGATTCTGTGCCTATCATAAATTGATAGGTCACGATCTTGATGAGTGCCGAGATCTAATTAGAGAAATTATGCGTGTTGTTCGGCGGGCGGTCTCAAAAGGTACGTTCATGAGCTACCGCCCCACCCCGACCGATCTCAGTGTCAATCGGAGCGCGTAATCAATCCGGCTCTCCTGCCGCCACCCCGATCGAAAACCAAAGCGAGGAGATCCTCATGATGTCGGTGTCGGTCGAATCAATACTAACACAATAGAGGATAGACGCTCCAACATGAAAAGAAAGGCCGATGTTAGACAGGCAACCAATGCCGAAAGACAAGTTCGGGTGGCGGAAATCAAGGAAGGCCAACCCACCGCCACTTTGTGTTCTCGGATGCGGATGCCGACCAGGTGGTCCATCCTCATTCGACCCTCACGGTCATTCTTGCACCGATTTTGGGTATTCCGGTTCACGCGAATTTTGATCGACACCGGAAGCTATTCGTCGATCATTTATGTCCGGCATTTCGAAGATTGAGCGTGGGCGATAGTTATATCCGTCCATGCAACGATAGCATTCTGGGGTTTGGAGGAGGAAGGATAGTCCCGCTCGGAGAAGATGATTTGCCCATCCAAATGGGACAAGGTTTGCATAAACGGACCGTCATGACAACATTCAAAATAATCAATGCCGATTCGGAGTACAATGCTATCATTGGGAGGCCATTGCTTTATCATATAAAAGCAGTCGTTTCAATATATCACTTTTGTATAAAATTCCCAACATCTGATGGCGAAGCCATACATAAAGGGAATCAAAGGGAGTCACGAGAATGCTCTCTTAAACTCCGACTGGTAGAGATTAACGTGGCGGAACAAGGACAAACTAGTGGAACCACATAGGACGATCCCGTTCCTAAGGGGGAGTCCGAGCGAAAAGAGGTGATCGTTCAGGAGGATAATCCAGGTCGTCGGCCCGGGAAGGAGCCAGTGATGGAAGAAGGCGAGCCGACAGTTGAGAATGAGCCGGCCGTTGAAGACGAATTGCCCCTGCAGATCAAGGAGGGGCAAAGCAAGAAAAGAAAACGGGCGGAACCAGTAGAACAAGTTGATACAATCAATGTCGGAAGGCCAAGCGAGGAGCGCCAACTACGTATTGGTCATGATCTCCCGAACCATATCGAACCGAGTTGATCGAGTTTTGGGAAATAATCTTGACGCGTCTTCGCATGGACTCATGCGGACATGCCCGAATTGACCCTAAGTATGCGTGCCACCGCCTCAATATTGATCTAACGTTCGCCCGATTATCCAAAAAGGCAAACAAACTCGGCCCCGACAGACAGCAAGACTCGAGACCGAGGTTAACAAGCTACTAGACAATCAATTCATCCGGGAAGCCCTCTATCCCGATGGGTCGCCAATCTGTTTTGGTAAAGAAAAGCAATGGCGATGGCGCGCGTGCGTGGATTTTTCCGACCTCAACAAAGCATGCCCTAAGGGCGATTATTATCCGTTGCCAAATATTGATTACATGGTGGATGCCACGGCGGACACGAGTTGATGAGCTTCATGGATGCATACTCGGGTTACAACCAAATACGGATGCACCCCGAAGATGAAGAAAATACATCATTCTTCTCTCGCTCGAGGAATTCATCATTACAAGATGATGCCCTTTGGATTGAAGAATCTTTGGTGCGACCTATCAAAGGTTAGTAAATAAGATGTTTGAGAAAATGATAGGTCACACTATGGAAGTCTATGTAGATGACATGTTGGTAAAGTCACTGTACATATCCGATCATCTAAACGATCTTAATAAAATGTTTGCTGTTTTGAGAGAGTACAAGATGATGTTAAACCCGAGAAAGTGTACGTTTGGGGTCGGTTCGGGTAAATTTTTGGGGTATATGGTCAGCCAAAGGGAATAGAAGCCAACCCGGATAAAATAAAAGCCATCATTGATCTAGAACCCCGAACTCGTAAAAAGGTACAAAGCCTAACAGCCGATTGGCCGCCTTAACCGATTTGTTTCACGATCCACGAGACAAGTGCAAGCCTTTCTTTGAAATTATAAAGAAAAGCAAAAATTTCGAATGGACCGAGCAAGCACAGTTGCCTTTGAATCCCTCAAACAAAGACTCTCTTCAATCCCTATATTGCAAAAACCGACCCAGGGAGGACTTGTATTTGTACTTGGCGGTATCCGAATACGCCATCGCCGGTGTTAATCGAGGCTAGATGGCTCTATTCAACATCCATTTATTACACCACGATCAAGCATTACATGACGCCGAGCTCCGGTACCCACCAATGGAAAAGTTGGCTTATTCATTAATCACATGGCGCGAAACTCCGTCCATATTTCCTAGAACACAAGATTATAGTATTGACGAACTACCCACTCAAACAAGTATTACACCGACACGATACTTACGGTGGATGATTAAGTGGGCCGTCGAACTCGATCAATTTAACATTATATACGAACCACGCACCGCAATAAAAGGACATGTGCTTTAGCCGATTTTGTGGCGAATTCACACCTTCCATACGATTGGAAGTTATGGAAGACCAAGAATGGAAATTATTCGTTGTGACTCTTCCACCGCAGGCGAGCGGCGGAATCGTGATAATCGATCCAAATGAAAAATGCTCTTTGCTCGGTATGCGATTTGATTCCCGCAACGAACAACGGCCGAATATGAGCGCTCTGGCGGCTTAGATATGGCGGCCTCTATGGGCCTAAAACAACTATTGGTGCACAAATGATTCTCGGTTGGTCGTTCATCAAATCAACGATGAATACGGCGAAAGAGCAAAAAATTGCACAATATTTGGATTTGGTCAAAAAGAGATTATCACACTTTAAGACAAAAGTCTTACATGTGCCCCGAGCCGAGAACATGCAAGCGGATGCCTTAGCGCGGCGGCTCGATCCCGGGGACGGATGCCATCACGGATGTCATCTTTGTCACACAAATGTCCGCCGTCACTTGGTGCAAAGAAAATATATACAACTGAAACCACCGAACAGACTTGGATGACCCCAATCGTTCAGTATTTAGAGATAGGAGTTCAACCTGAAAACAAAGCTGAGGCCAGAACACTGCGAACTCAAGCGGCTCGGTTTACACTAGTAGACGGTATCCTATACAAACAAGGATACTCCGTCCCACTCATACGCTGCCTTTCCGAGACAGATGCAGATTATGCACTTCGAGAGGTTCATGAGGGAATATGCGGCAACCACGCTGGGGGCCAAACGTTGGCCCATAAATTGATAGGGCAAGGGTACTACTGGCCATCCCTAAGAAAAGATGCGACCGACCTCGTCAAAAGATGCGAGAGATGCCAAAGGTTTGCACCACAGGTCAGATATCATCCTGAACAACTTACTTCCGTATTTAGCCCATGGCCATTTGCCAAATGGGGAATGGACCTCATCGGACCACTCCCCACTGGCAAAGGGGGCGTCAAGTATGCCATTGTGGCGGTGGATTATTTCACAAAATGGGCCGAGGCGGAGCCTCTGGCAAAAATAGATGAAGAAAAGGTTGTGAGCTTTGTATGGAAATCCATTATCTGTAGATTCGGGATACCACATTCGATTGTTACAGACAATGGGAAACAGTTCGATAACCGAAGGTTTCGAAATTTTTGTGAAGGTTTCCGCATAAAAAACTATTTCTCAACTCCATACCACCCCCAGTCGAACGGACAAGTTGAGGTCGTTAATAAAATACTCAAGTATACCTTGAAGGCGAGATTGGAGGAGTCTAAAGGTAATTGGCCGGAGGAACTACCCGGTGTATTATGGTCATACAGAACGACACATCGAGCGGCCACTGGAGAAACACCTTTTTCTTTAGCTTATGGAGCTGAGGCGGTGATTCCTGTTGAGATTGGAGCCCCTACCTTCAGAATTGCAAATTTTGAAGAAGACTGTAATGAGGCCGCGCTCCGAGCCGAGCTAGACTGCTTTCGAAGAAAAAGGTGCGATCTTGAGATGAAAAATGCAGTGTATAAACAAAGGAGTGAAAGGTACTACAATTCGAAAGTAAAGGAAAGAAGATTTCAGTCGGCGATCTTGTATTGGAAAAGATAATGGGCATTCAACCCACCCATTGAAGCCAACCTGGGAGGGCCCATTTCGGGTCAGCCACGTCTTATCTGGTGGGGCGTACCAGCTAGAATATTTGAGTGGAGAAAAATTTATGCATCCATGGAATGTAGCATACCTGAAACGGTATTATCAATAAAGATCTCGGTCTATGATCCAGATATGATTCCAAAGAATTATCCTTTCATCTGGTATTTCGTGAGCTCTCTAAAGGGAAACGAAGTTTTTACTCACCTCGGCTATGTGCCAAGGACAGCAAAAAATCGCCTCGGCTTAAGCTGAAGGGCAAAACGTCACCTCAGGTACGTCACAAAGTAAAGACTTGGCCACGTACCAAGCACAAAATAAAGACTTGGCTACGCACCGAGCACAAAATCAAGACTTGGCTACGCACCGAGCACAAAATCAAGACTTGGCTACGCACCAAGCACAAAATAAAGACTTGGCCACGCACCAAGCACAAAATCAAGACTTGGTTACGCACCGAGCACCAAAATCAAGACTTGGTTACGCACCGAGCACTAAAATCAAGACTTGGTTACGAGCACAAAATCAAGACTTGTTACGCACCGAGCACAAAGTAAAGACTTGTTACGCACCGAGCACAAAGTAAAGACTTGGCCACGTACCTAGCACAAAATGAAGACTCGGTTACGCACCGAGCGCAATAAAGACTCGGTTACGCACCGAGCACATATCAAAGATTTGGTTACGCACCAAGCGCAAATCAAAGATTCAATGTACACACCAGGCGCAAAATGAAAACTCGGTTTATACACCAAGTACCAAAAAACAAAATAAAGAGCAGGTTCATATACCTAGTACGAGAATCAATTAAAGCAAGTAAAGTCCCTTATTCAGAAGCACTGGGAACCGAGCCCCGTACTTAGAAATATAAAAGGAAAAAGAAGACAGGCAACAATCTTACAAAAAGGAAAAGAGTCGAGCATCTACAAAAAGCTTGAAACACATACACAGGTGAGGAAAATAACAATTCATTTCTACTTCAAAAGTATTTACATAAGGGAGGCCGGAGCCCATTACATCTTGAGGCACGAAGCCAAATTACCTACCTATGGGTACATATGAAAGCATCAAGACGAGCGGGGGCGGAATTTCGACGGCACCGCTAGAGCGACTTCTTCCACGTCCGGAGGAGGAGAGCCTGCGCATTAGGAGCCTCGGCAAAGTTCGGCCGAAGGGCATCGAGATCACCTCCAAGAGGGCGGATCTTCCTCAAGTGAGCAACAAGACGCCCGCCCTTAACTAAATCGAGAATTTCTCGGAGAGGTCTGTCGCGTGGCCATAGGTTAACATGAATGCATACTCCTGAGTCTTTGTAAGCTTCAACGGCCTCTCTACGAACTTCCTCGGTTCTTGCCGACGGGCGCTTTCTTGACCTCCTGCGCACATCGGCTAGACGCCTCTCCATTTCCTCGGGCCAAGGCGGTGGCGGCAAGACGTTCGGCTCGGCGACCTTAGCCCTAAGCTCTTCTTGACCTTGCGGGCCCGATCTCGCTCCGCCTCGGCCCTCGCAGCGGTTTCTCTCTCGAGTTGGCCCGAGCCTAGCCTCATCCGCTTGAGTCTTGAACGATTCTTGTACCCCCTTGGAGGTAGCATAGGCTTCTTGCAGATCCCCCGTGCCGCTTTTCCAGTCGGCATATTTTTTTCTAGCTCGCGAGTTCCCCAACCGCATGCCATAAGAGCCCAATCATCCGCCCGAGACATTGCCATGGCATACTGAATTTGTTCTTCAAGTCGATCTCGAGCGCACTGCTCGATGCCTTTTGTCCAGCACGAGCCGGACACTCATCGCGGCCCGACTGCTCTCCGGTAAGATTCTCGTTTGCTCCTCTCTGTGGCGTGGCACATCAAACGAATTCCACAAACCATCGAGGGCGTAGTCCAATCATTCCCTCGCAATATTCATCCCTCACTTGACTTGGAGGGATGAAGTGACCTTCCTCGCAGAGGTCATCCGAGAAAGTTCGCGGACCTCCCTCTTCCTCGAGGTCGCTCGGGATGTTCGGTGCCGCTCGACCAACCCCTTCATCGATCGAGGCTCCTCTATCACAATTTCTCCTCTTCTCCTTTGAAGAGGAGGGGTGCACCGCCTCGGCACTCCATCGCATGACGCGTTTACTGGCCGGATATCTTCTCTCCGAGCCGCCTCCACATCCGCGGAGTTGATCGGCGACCCCGAGAGTTCGCCACGCGGCGTGTTCCTCACGCTGCGAAGACGTGCACGCAAATCCAAGCCGCGCCCTACACAAAGCAACCACAGTTAGAAGATTAAAAGAAAACAAAATGACATTCCAAAAGGAAGTGTGAAAAAGACAATGTTTACCTCGAACGGCAGCCGCACTCGGCGGCTCTGGAGTCTGCGTTTGCCCTACGGGCGCAGATGATCGGCCCACAGGACTAGCCGTCGTAGGGGACGCCGCAGCTCGTTCTGTTCTCGCCGGCTGCTCCCCTGGAGAATGGGTCCGTACTTGTTCATTACCAGGAGGATCCTGCTGAGGCTCTCTCTCAACCTCCACCTCCTGCTCAGCCGCCTCATCCCGAGCCGCCCCCTCGGTCTCGGGGTCGGCGGGCAGAGCAGGCCTCAAGCCAGCCGCGGCCAAATTGGCCTCAGTGGCGATCTCTCACCGTCGCTTATCTCTGGCACCTCTAGCCTGGATATTTTCCAGCCTGCGGATGAAGGTGGCCGACAAAGGCCCTTTTGATGCGCGGTTCTCTATAAAGGTAAAAAGATAAAAGTCAATCACAAAAAGAAACGATAAATAGCAAAAGCAGAGAAGGGAGAAAGGATATAGACTTACTATAACCAAAAACAAAATCTGAAGGAGGATAAAGGACAGTCTCCCTTCCTTCGTC
Organism: Rehmannia glutinosa; assembly: GCA_016081115.2. Taxonomy (NCBI): domain Eukaryota; kingdom Viridiplantae; phylum Streptophyta; class Magnoliopsida; order Lamiales; family Orobanchaceae; genus Rehmannia; species Rehmannia glutinosa. Next base: position 10,350,453 of record CM071924.1, on the reverse strand, counting down.
CTCCACGCGAGCTTGCCACTCGCCGCTCACCCAGAGCCATTTTTCTTTCCAGTCCTTCAACGATGAAGGAAGACCTTCTACTAAACTATCCGGATACCCCAATCGGGTTTGTACGTAATACCACCCGGATGGTGAACTTTTGATGAAGGAGTTGCTCGCCCAGAAAAAGTTCATTCATCTCTTTGAACTTAGGGCGAGGTACTTCTCTAGGTGGAACATCACCAAGAGGCCAATAATCCTACCCCACGTAATGGGATGCACTTGGGTTGGATGCATACCCCACTTGCAAAGCCACCGCGTGAGAAAAACGGCGGTGGGAACCGCATCCGAATAGGAGGTGGCGGTATGTATACCCACGCAACCCACGGGGTCTTTGGGGACCTCAGTGCCATCCGGTACCCAGAAATGGATACCGCTTGGAATACGATACCTTCGCTAGAGCTCTCCCATCTCCCGAATCATCAGCATGCTTGGGATATCATTTATATCGCTCGGCGTCCACCGAGACTCAACACGAAGGCGAGGGCCTCCTCCTTGCCGGCCGTCGCCATTACGATGACCCATAGGCCCTTGTGGCCTCTCCGACCTCGAATCACCGAGGAGGTTCGTTTACCCGCTCCATGTTATCACGCTCCGGCTCCGATGGGTCCATATTTTCTTCTTCTTTGCCGAGCTTGCCTAAAATCAACACTCGGGGATTCTTCGTCGGAACTCTCTTGTGCCGGTCTGGGCGATACACCGTTCTCTCTCTAAAGACGGTTACTGGCGTCGGATTAAAGATAGTATACGTCCGCCCCAAGGATGTTCCACCTCGTGAAGAATCCGGAGAAGATATCTGAATAATGCTTGGGCTATGAGACGGAGATCGCCGTCTTTGGTGAGAAATAAACGAAGGTTCGAGAGGAGGATCTTCAATTTCAACCTCTACACTATAACTACGACTCCTACTATCCTCAAAAGAAGACATTTATAGATAAAGGGAGAGTATTTCGAAAAAATACCTAAGTTCGAAGTCTCTGAACTTGGAAAGCCGACCCGAAATTTCTGCTCGGTTTTAGTTATTTTAGCTCAAAGGTTAATGGTTGCGAAAGTGAATAATGAGGGGAAACGAAGGTATTTATAGATAGGGTTCCTCGATAAGCGACGTTTATTCGAAAAGACACGCCTTTTAAAAACTCAAAAGCCGTCAAACATGTCAGAAAACGTCGCGTCCCCACGCCCGCTGACAGAACTGACGTACCTTTTCGGTTCCTGCGCAAGATTGGTCCAACCACAAGATGCCACGTGTCTATCATTATGGCAACCCAATTAATGCGCCGTTTCGCATTAATCACTACGCGACGATGATGCCAGGAAAGAACAAAACCTTTGAGAAATCCGTTTCCCCATTAAATGTTCATCATTAGCATTAAAGTTTAACTCCGACTTGGATATTCTTCTCTCGGAATCAAACTTGGGGGCCTTTGATGACACCCGAGCCGAGCCGGAAGAAATTAATTCAAGTCATCACCCAACACACGTCCGAGTAAGCGACCTGCGAGTGACGCGTCGGCAAAGTGCGACAAACACGTCACGAACTAGGCTCGCCCATTACCGAGCCCAACCGCAACACCGCCGAGCCCCGAGCCCAAATTTCGGCGGAACGCATGCGCGACAGATTCATAAAGTAATCACTTGCCCATACTTAACACTTTATTGATATCGAAATCGCCACATCTTTGCTACATGTCAGAAAGTTATAAAGAGAAGTCGACAAGTGGCAAGATTTGACTGACATGCACAGTTAGAAAGGGACATGTGTCTTTCTTTAATTATTTTACTAATTAATGAATAGTTAGTGAAAAGATGACTATTGTAAACCCACTTACTTGAAGGGGTATAAAAAGGCGGATATATAGAAAAAAAAGGAAGGAAAAAGAACTGTAAGAAAGACCGACCCCAATAATCCGGCTCGACATTATACAAAAAAGGCAGAATTAGCCAGAAATAAACACACGTTACGCACGTTTACATTTCTACGTGTCAAACCTTTTACATATTTTTGCTTGTTGACCAAAACGCACGTCAACAAAGCACATCCTGATTATGCTTTACAAATGAAATTGATCGACCAGTCTCGGTATTACTACCTTAGCCAATCAGTTTCGAACAGAAAATAAAAGCTTGTGGTAAGCTCTTAATTCCAAATCCATCCCATTATTACTTGGCGTAAATTATAAAAACTACCTCTCGAGTTTAACCTAAGGGATAATTACAAAAGCACTACTACGGTTTGAGCTAATTACAAAAAAATTAAGCTAATTTTAAATAAGAATATGGTTTCTCGTGTTCGTGTTAGTCATTTTCGTGTTTGGGTTTATCTCAGTAACTTTAGGTCAGGTTCATGTCGGGTTATCGTATCATGTCAGAGATTGCTACCCCTACTAAGGATATTGTTAGATAAATGTTTTTATCATGATTTTGATGATTTTATTTTTACACCAAAAAGTTTCTAAATATTGTCCAAATACTCCTAAATGATGTAAAATATTTTTACTAATTTTTCGGAGTATTTCTTGAAGTTTATTTTCGACAAAAATTGGACAACACTTTTAATGATTTTGTGTTAATGTGTGTTTACACCAAAACAATGTTTTTAAATGTTGTCCAAATACTCTCGATCGATATAAAATGTTTTTACTAATTTTTCGGAGTATTTCTTGAAGTTTATTTTTGACAAAAATCGGACAACTCCTCTATTTTGAGGTCAACCGGTCGCCCTAGAGGGCAACCCGTACCTGAACGCGTTTTAAACTTGAAAACAGAAAACATGCCGAGGGAGGTCAACCGGTGTGGTGTGATCGGTCCACCAGAGTCGGCCGGCGCGGTCGGCAATGTGCCTGGAAGGATTATTTTTGCTGAACTTCTCTGTATTGATTTTTGGACAAGGCCAATCGGTCCAGGTGCACGTCGACCGGTCGGACCACCCATCAACCGTTAAGCCTTAGTTATTTTGTGCGAATATTTTCAAACTCTTGTTTCTATTCGACCCGATCGCCCTATTGTTTTGACAACAAACTTCTAGCCATTGTGCGGTGACCATTCTTCTTTAAATTGTGGAATTGATTTCTAAATGACTATATTCTTCAATTGTCTTGCAATTTTTTGATTTCAATCTCCTAGAGAAGCTTTATCAAGTTCAAGACATCCTCTATAAATAGATGAAGAATTGAATCAACACAATAAGAGAGAAAAACTACAACACAACAAGATACATTCAAGCAAACACTTTTGTTCTTCTATTTCAATATTCTTGTTGTAATAGCCTAAGGTCTTACACTTTCACATCTTGAGGTCTAAGCTTAATTCTTGATTACACTTGCACTCAAAATTGTATTGTTCATTATAGAGTTGTAATCTTGAATTTTTGGGTTCATCATTCAACACAAGATATCCTTGTGAGTGTTCTTGTGGTAAGAATACACTTGGGTGATCTAGGTGGTAGGTGCAAGAAGATTGTGGTAATCTTCTTATTGAAGAGTTTGGTGCTCTTTGAAGTGTGAAGAATTTGGTGTTCTTAAAGGTTGAAGATTGTGGTAATCTTCATAAGGTGCCGTTGAAGATTGTGGTAATCTTCAAGGGAGATTGTGGTAATCTCCTAAGAAATGTTGTAAGGTGAAGTTGTATTAATTGTGGTAATTAATAAAATCTTTTTTTCTTTTTGAAATCCATCCCGGAGATACTGGGGTGGTAGAGGATTAGGCCCTAGGTGGGTTGAACCTCTATAAATCGACGCGTGTTGTTTACTTCCCGCACTTTCTTTCTTGTCTTGGCTTGTTTGATTCGAAAAAGAGGGCTTAATCGAGAAAAGGGCATAATCTATTCACCTTCCCTCTAGATTATCGTAGCCACTTGGACTTACAAGTGGTATCAGAGCCAAACTCTTTGGCAAGCTCATTCCACATCGCGAGTAAAGAGGAACGATCAATGGCTACGAATGAAGTCTACCTTACCGGCGCCTCCACCAACAAGCCACCACTATTTGATTCCAAAAATTATACATTTTGGAAAGAAAGAATGAAATGCTATTTACAAAGTTGCGGGTTCAATATTTGGAGCACAGTCATTAATGGAGAATCCATCCCGATGAAAGACAGACCACTCACCTCCAAAGTCCTCAAGGAGCTCAATGATGAAGAAAAGGAAATTATTGTTAGTTCAAGTGGCTACGATAATCTAGAGGGGGGTGAATAGATTATGTCGATTTTCCGCAAATCGCCTTCTTTTTCGAAAATTGCCCTCTTTTTGAATGAACACATAATTGACAAGAATGTAAATGCGAAAATTAAATAACACTTTCGATGATTTATAGTAGTTCAACCCACCTAGGGCCTAATCTACTACCACCCCTAGGTATATTCAAGTGGATTTCAAAAAGAAAAAGATTTTATTAATTACCACAATTAATACAACACCACCTTGAAGATCACCACAATCTTCTTACAACACCTTTAAGGAGATTACCATAATCTTCCTTCAACACCTATGAATAGTACCACACTCTTCAACACCTAAGATCACCCAGTATGTTCTTACCACAAGAACACTAACAAGGATATCTTGTTTTGGATGATAGAAAAATTCAAGATTACAACTCAATAAATGAAGTATACAAACTTTGAGTGCAAGTGTAATAAAAAACAAAAAGCCTAGACCTCAAGATTGTGCAAGTGCAAGAACTTAGGCTATTACAACAAGAATATAAAAATGAAAGCTTTGAAAATTTTGCAGATTTCTTGTTGTATTGTATGCTTATGTGTTGTGTGTTGTTTGCTTCAAATCTTCCTCTATTTATAGGAGAGTCTTCAAGATTGGATCTCCAACATAGGCTTCTCCTTCTTCACTTTTGTCTACAAAAAGAGGATCACAAGATGTAGAAATATTGTACAAAAATCAAAAGCAAATCTTGCCGATAAGGATTTCAAACAACATAATTTTCTTTGTCACAAAAAATACATAGGACGACCGGTTGCCCTATATAAGATTTGAACGTTTGAAATAAAATAGTGCGATCTAAGACAAGTTGCGGGGTCCGACCCGGTCAAGGGTGCGGCCAGTCGGCCCTACCCTTGACCGGTCGCCCTCCTCATTTTTTCAAGTCCAATGCGTTACTGTTTCATTTTGTGCGTTCTTCGTCTACTAGTCGACCTCTTGTTCGACCAGTCGACCTCCAATTTGAAATGTTGTCAAACTTTCATAAAAAATATACTTCAAAAAATACTCCAAAAAATTAGTAAAAATATTTTAAATCAATTGGGAGTATTTGGACAACTTTTATAAACATTGTTTTGGTGAAAAAACCAATTAACACAAAATCATTAAAAGTGTTGTCCAATTTTTATCGAATAATAAACTCTAAGAAATACTCCAAAAATTGGTAAAAATTTTAAATCATTTAGGAGTATTTTGACAACATTTATAAACATTGTTTTGGTATAAAAACTCATTTAAACAAAATCATCAAAATCTTGATAAAAACATTTATCTAACAAACACCCCCTTTTTGATGATTACAAACCAAAACAATTTTAGGAAGTCGATTTTAAAACAAAACATATTTCCTGGTCTAAAACATTAATCCATTACAAGCAAGATTTAACAAAAGTAAAACACACAAGGATGTGAGCAAATATTTTTCAAAATATTTTTGCACAAGCTCCCCCTATCAATATGCATATAAAGAACAAGTATAGAAGCAACCAACTAGAAGCTAAAAGTTTAGCTTGTACGAAACAAGCTTGAATTATTTAAGCATAGAAGCTCCCCCTGTCACAAAACATCATTAGTCAAGCATACAAGTCCACAATACATCAAATGGACTAAGTAATATTCACAACTTTTGGCTCTAGCTTATAGCTTTTCTTGCGAGCTTATTTTCGCTTCTTTGAGCATATGAGCGTTTTTCTTGTTTCTCCCCCTTTGGAATCATCAAAAAGAGTGTTAGCACGATAAAAACATCATACAATTATATCAAAGTGCGCAATTTTATCGATTTATCGAGCGTTTTGAAAATTGAAGCTAAAATTCCAAATAAAAAGGGAAAAATTGATCATTTGATTTGCAAAAGCTCATTTGAGTGTCAAGATACGATCTCAATAAATATATAAGACTTTTGAAAGCATAAGAGTCATGTATAAGTTGAAATTTTCTTTGCGACAATTCATCGAACACTTTGTGGGCGTGAAAAATAAAAGAAGTTGTATAAGGCCCTTGTAAATGAATTAAGCCAAAAAATTTCATCACCAAATCAGTTCAAACACCATTCAATACATCATAATTAACAAGCTCATCTCAATCATATGAAACTTCCATCAATAAAATTGCAAATAAGCCAAAAAACTCAAGGGTTCAACCCAATTGAGCAAAGGAAGTAAAATTCTTACCATTCAATCGGTAAAGACGAGAAATGATGATGATAATCGAGCCTAATTAAGTCCAAGATATGAAATATATGCAAGAAAACAAATTTGAAGTGAAATTTGTGTGCATTTGGCGAAGGGGACGAAAAATGAATATTTTGAGCCAAAATGGCTAAGTCTGAAGACAGAGCGTTTTAAACCAAAAATTGGCAGTGGGCGACCGGTCGACGGTCGGTCGAGGTGAGGTCCGACCGGTTGCCCTCACCCCAGTCAATCCAATGTCTCAACTTATTTTCTAAAATCCTAATTTTCAACCAAAAATCCGATTTTTCGCCCCTAAGTTTTAAAAACGTGCAAAATGAAAACGTAAACCTCATTCAATATGCATTATGCCTAACTGAGCTCGTATAGATGCAAAAGTCTCGAAAGATAGCGGTTTTGTAAAAATATCCGTCAATTGATCTTGAGATGGTACGAAAGATATCTCAATTTTTCGTTTTGAGACACAATCCCTTAGAGAATGATGCCGAATCTCAATATGTTTAGTATGGTTATGATGAACCGGGTTTTTAGCAATATTTATAGCGGATATGTTATCACAAAAAATAGGAACACTTTCAAAAGAACATTTATAATCCGCTAAAGTTTGTTTCATCCAAAGCAATTGAGTACAACAAAAAGCCGCAGAAATATATTCGGCTTCGGCCGTTGAAAGTGAAACACAATTTTGTTTCTTTGAAAACCAAGAAACTAGGCAATCACCTAGAAATTGACATGATCTGGAAGTACTTTTACGATCATCAATATTTCCCGCATAATACGAATCACTATAACCTTTAAGAGAAATTTTTTCATTCTTTGGATAAAATAAACCATATTGAATAGTGCTTTTCAAATATCGAAAAATTAACGACACTCATATGAAATTATTTGGAATTGCTTTGAAAACGAGCACATAGGCATACGACATGAAGAATATCCGGTCTACTAGCGGTTAAATAAAGTAAACTACCAATCATACCTCGATATTTGGATTCATCAACCGGCTTGCCTTTTTCATCTTTGTCAATCTTGACGTTTGTTGCCATTGGGGTAGAGACGGTTCTTCCTTCTTCAATGCCAAACTTCTTCAAAAGTTCTTTTGTATATTTTGATTGTGAAATATAAATTCCTTCTTGGCATTGCTTAATTTGAAGTCCAAGGAAGAAGTTGAGCTCCCCCATCATGCTCATTTCAAATTCACCTTGCATTAACTTAGAAAATTTCTTGCACAATGATTCATTAGTAGCACCAAAAATAATATCATCAACATAAATTTGCACTAATAAGCAATCTTGCCCTTTTTCAAAAACAAAGAGAGTAGTATCAACTTTACCTCTTGTAAAACCATTTTGCAAAAGAAAAGAGCTAAGTCTATCATACCATGCACGGAGTGCTTGTTTCAAACCATACAAGGCCTTTTTAAGTTTATAAACATCATTAGGCCTAGAAAAATTTTAAAACCCCGGAGGTTGTTTTACATAGACTTCTTGTTGAATAAGACCATTTAAAAATGCGGATTTTACATCCATTTGGTAGAGCTTGAAATTTTTAAAACAAGAATAGGAAAGTAAAATACGAATAGCTTCTAAACGTGCTACGGGTGCAAATGTTTCATCATAATCAATACCTTCTTCTTGACAATAACCTTGAGCTACTAACCTTGCTTTGTTTCGAACAATATTGCCTTGGTCATCGAGCTTGTTCCGAAATACCCATTTTGTGCCAATAATTGTTTGAGATGAAGGACAAGGTACTAGTTCCCATACATCATTCCTTTCAAATTGATTCAACTCCTCTTGCATTTCTAAAAACCAATCTTCATCTTCAATAGCTTCCTTAGCATTTTTAGGCTCTTTTTGAGATATAAGAGCTTTCTCGGCAAATTTTCCTCGAGTCATTACTTTATCAAGGGGATCACCAATAATAAGATCTTTTGGGTGATCTCCCTTAAATTTCAATGCTACGTGAAGATCTGAAGTATCACCTTTATCTTCTTGAGGAACATTTGAGCTTGAAGGTTGATCATTTTGAGTATCATCTTGAACAATGGGTTCAACAATATCCTCTTCATCACTTTCATCATTGGGTATCCTTTCAACACCCCAAGCTTCATTGAATTTGACATGGATGGATTCTTCAACAACCCCACTAGTCTTATTGTAAACCCGATATGATTTGCTCTTGGTTGAATACCGCATAAATATTCCTTCATCGGCCTTAGGATCAAGTTTGTCCAACTGATCCTTAGTATTCAAAATAAAAACATTTACATCCAAATATTTTGAAATAGCTAATATTTGGAGTTCTTCCTTTCCAAAGTGTAAGTCCAAGTGGCTACGATAATCTAGAGGGGGGTGAATAGATTATCTCCATCTTTTCGATTTTGCCCTCTTTTTCAAATCGAATGCTCAAAGACAAAAAATAAAGATGCAGAATGTAAACAACACACGTCGATATATAGAGGTTCAACCCACCTAGGGCCTAATCCTCTACCACCCCAGTATATCCGGGATGGATTTCAAAAAGAAAAAATATTTTATTAATTACCAAAATTAATACAACACCAACTTACAACACATTGAAGAACACCACACTCTTCTTCAACGCCACCTTTGAGATTACCACAATCTCTCTTGAAGATTACCACAATCTCCAATGGCACCTTGTGAAGATTACCACAATCTTCAACCTTAAAGAATACCAAATTCTTCAACACCTCAATAAGAAGATCACCACAATCTTCTTGCACCTATCACCTAGATCATCCAAGTGTGTTCTTACCACAAGAACACTCACAAGGATATCTTGTGTTGAATGATAACCCAAAATTAAGATTACAACTCGATAATGAATATTACAATTATGAGTGCAAGTGTAATCAAGAAATAAGCCTAGACCTCAAGATGTGAAAGTGAAAGACCTTAGGCTATTACAACAAGAATAATAACAATGAAGAACAAATATGTTTGCTTGAGTGTATCTTGTTGTGTTGTAGTATTCTCTCTTGTTGTTGTGCTTCAAATCTTCCTCTATTTATAGGAGATGATTGATACTTGATAGGCTCCTCTTGGAATCTGATATCTACAAAAAAATTGCAATTAAAATCAAGATTATAGCTGTTAGAAATCAATTCCACAAATTAAGGAAAAGATGTCTGCACTTGCACAACGTTAAATTTTCTTTGTCAAACTTGAGGAGCGACCGTTCGCGCACACAATAGACGTTTGAAAATAAGAAAACACATTTACACAGGCGGCCGGTCGACGGAGGGTTCGACCGGTCGACCCCATGCCCATGCCCACCGGTCGAGCAAGACCAAAAACGAGTCCAGTCGAAGTTACATTTGAAATTGCTCCCGTGCACCGATCGACGCCTTGGTCGGCCGGCCGACCATACTCTGGTCTACCACCACTGTTGACCGGTCAACTTGACCTTTTTTCAAGAAATAGCTTATTCACTGTTTTCACAACTATCGTGCACGGATGCCGTATAGGGTGACCGATTGGTCTCAAAACAAAAGTGTTGTCCATTTTATATCGAAAATAAACTTCAAGAAATACTCCGAAAAATAGTAAAAATATTTTAGACCGATCGGGAGTATTAGGACAATATTTAGAAACATAGTTTCAATGTAAGAAACCCATTGACACAAAATCATTAAATGTGTTGTCCAATTTTGTCGAAAATAAACTTGAAGAAATACTCCGGAAAATATTAAAACCATTTTAAATCATTTAGGAGTATTTGGACAACCTTTAAAAACATTGTTTTGGTATAAAAGCAAAATCATCAAAATCATGATAAAACCATTTATCAAACAATCTCCCCTTTTTGATGATTACAAACCAAAACAATTTACCAAAGTTGATTTTGAAAACAAAACAATTTTACTGGGTTAAAAAAGAACTATTCGTTGTGGCGACAACATTTCACGCAACATAAACACAAGGATGGGAGTAAAGATTTTCAAAAAACATTTTTGCAAAAGCTCCCCCTATCAACATGCAGAACAAGAGTAAAGTAGAAACAATTAACCAAAAGCTAAAAGCTCAGCTTTTACATATTGAGCTTAAGTAACAAGAGCTTATAAGCTTCCCCTGTCAACAAAACATCATTAGACAAGTATATAAATCCATAATTCAACAAATGGACTAAATATAATCCACAACTTATGGCTTTTAGAAACCATAGCTTATAGCTTCTTTCTCGAGCTTATTTTAGCTTTTATGAGCTAATAAGCTTATAACATGTTTCTCCCCCTTTGGAATCATCAAAAAGAATGTTAGCATGATAAAAACATCATATGATCATATCAAAGTGCGCAACTAAACCGATGTATCGAGCTATTTGAACATTGAAGCTTATGGACCAAATAGGAGGAAAGAGTCGATCATACGACTTGTAGAAGCTTATTAAAACTCATTTGATTTGCAAAACATGATCTCTATAAATATACAAGCCTTTTGAAATCGAGAGAATCATGTAGGTGATGAATTTTTCATTGAGACATTTTATCGAACACTTGGCGGGCGTCAAAAATTGAAGAATATATATAGCCCTTGTAAATGCAATCAAGCCAAGTTTTTCATCACCAAATCAGTTCAAACATAATACAATACATCATAAATAACAATGTCATCATAAACATATACAAATTTTATCAAGAAAATACATATAGGCCAAGTTCTCAAGGGTTCAACCCAATTGAGATAAGGAAGTAGAATTCTTACCATTTAATCGGTAAAGACGAGCAATGATGATGATAATCGAGCCTAAATACATCCAAGATATGAAATGTATGCAACAAAACAAATTTGGAGTGAAATTTGTGTGCAATTTGCGAAGGGGACGAAAAATGGCTAAGTCTGAAAACAGACGCAATTTAAACCAAAAATCCATAAGGGCGACCGGTCCAGGGCATGGGCGACCGGTCGAGCTAGTGGGCGACCGGTCGGCCCGCCCTGGCAGCCCACTGCGACTGGTTCGATACATTTTGAAATTCCAAAATTTGATCCAAAAATCCGATTTTTCGCCCCTAAGTTTTGAAAACGTGCAAAATGCAAACGTAGACCTCATTCAATATACATTATGTCATAATCAAGCTCGAAATGAGGTAAAATACTCGGCGGTGAGCGATTTTAAAAATTCCGCGAGTTATCCTTGAGATGGAATTAAACACGTCTCAAGTTTTTGTTAAACATACAATCCCTTAGAAAAAGATATCGAATCTCAATATGTTTAGTTCGATTACGACGAACCATATTATGAAAAATTATTATCACCAGACTTGTTATCCCAAAAATAAGAACGTTTTAAGACTTTGGATACAACAAGTCATAAGGAAAAGTTCCTTTCAAATATTGGAAAATTTCTTTTAATGACACTTTAATGAGATTCGTTGGGATAGGTTTTGAAGTCGAGCATATAGACATAAGGTTTAGAAAATGTCGAGTCTAAAAGAGTAATAAATGAAGATAAGCATACCTCAAATATGTTTGTCAATCAACATGCCTACTTCAACCTTTTGTCAATTTTCGCATTTGTAGCCATATAGGTTGAAATGGTTCTTTCCTTTTCAATGCCTTATTTCTTCTTTTCTATACTTTGAGTGTGGAATATAACCACCTTCTTGGCATTGTTGAACTTGAATTCCAATGATCAAATTTGAGCTCCCCTCATCATGATCACCTTGAGTTCACCTTGCATTGACTTGGAAAAATATCTTGCACAAATATTCATTAGTAGCACCAAAAATATTATCAACATAAATTTGCACAAGTAAACAACCTTGCCCTTTTTCAAAACAAGGAGTGTAGTATCAACTTTACCTTTTGTAAAATAATTTTGCAAAAATAGCTAAGTCCATCAAACCATATTCGGGGTACTTGTATCAACCGTATAAGGCCATTTATAAAAATCATTTGGCCAAAAAATTTTAAACTTCGATAGATGCTATTTTTGAATAAAACCATTTAGAAAATTGGATTTAACATCCATTTGGTAAAGCTTGAAATATTCTCAAAACAAGAATGGGCAAGTAAAGTGCAAATAACTTCTAAATGTGCTATGAGTGCAAATATTACATCAAAATCATTACCTTCTTCTTGACAATACCCTTAGGCTACTAACCTTGCCTTGTTCCTTAAACTTGTTCAAAATACCAAAAATTTCTGCAAAATCTCAACAAAGAATCTTGCACAAGAGCATAGTAATAACGAATGATAGAGACACTATAGCAAGTAACACATACTATGCTTAAAGAAAATCATCAAATATACTACACCATGTAAGTTCAAATAAGCTTATAGAAAGCTATATAAGGTCTCTTTTGAAATATGAAAATACGAGCACATAGTCGAGACCTCAATCACAAGAATCATATGAACAAGAGCTTTGACATAAGCATCCAAGAATAATGGCATCTATATGTGCAATAAAATGCATAACTAGAAGATCAATTTTTTTATCAAAACAAAATATAATCCTTTAAAAATCTTGGATAAAACAAGCTATGTTAAATAATGCCTTCTCAAAAATCAAAACATCCTCTTGATGGAACTTGTATAAAATAAGCACATAGGCATATGACACAATATGTATCGAGTCTATGAGATGAATAACAATAATGAGTGTACCTCGATAGTTCGTGTTTCTCTTGATATATTACGAGTAAATAACCATATGTGATGATATATGAATCCTACACAATTCTTAAACAAGACTTGCACAAAACAAAAATGATACACGTGTAGGCTAAAACAATAAAAGATATTGCAAGTAAGCTCATGCCATTAAAATTCATAAGAAATGATAAATCAATTAAGTCTAAGCAAATACACAAGAGTTTAATATAAGTATCATACAAGGTCTTCTTTTCAAGGAATTTTTTATAAACACAAATATATATTGAAGACCTTAATTTAAAAAATATTTGAAAACTCATTTGAAATTAAGACACAAGTAAAAACATGCATAATTAATAAAATAAAATGCATATTTAAATGGAGAGATACAGTTTACCAATTTTGCCATTTCCACGGGTTATGTCTCTCCCTTTGTTGGTAGTATCTTCCTCTTGAGAAATCATCTTGTTGATGATGTCTTCTCCAATTTTGCCCATTTCTAGAGTTTTGTCCTTCCCATTTTTGATAGTGTCTTCCTCTTTGAAAATCATCTTGTTGATGATGACTTTGCCATTTCCAAGTATTGTGTCCTTCCCATTTTGATTATATCCTCTTCTTGGAAATTTATTGTGGTGATGTCTTCTTCTTTGATCAAATGGGACGGTCATTTGATATCTCCTTGGCGTCATGAATTTTCCTTGATTTTTATTCCGCCGGGTACCTAATATAACATTGTTTTGTAGTACCCTCAAGTTCTTGGGTCCTTTGGGATTAGTCTTGAGACTTTTAGGTCTCCAAAAATAATTAGAGCTATTTCTAGCCCGACAAGTATTTACCATATGACCCTTTTTACCGCAATAGAAGCAAATAATAATTTTTGGAGCATAATGACCAACATGCATAGGGACTTGATTTCTTTTAACAACACTAGTCTTATGATCAAGTCCTTTATCACAATTATGAATATCAATAATCTTGATCATTTTATCGGTACTCAAGTTGGATTTTGATAAATCCTTTTTTATATAATTAATATCCTCAACAAGAGTACTATTTTCTTTTTTCAAGGTTTCTAACCTTGTTAAGTGTGGTGGTGTGAGCACATGATAGTGATTCATAGGAAGTAGATAAACTATCCTTTTCATTTTTCAAAACATTGAATTCCTTTTTCAAATTTTTGTACTTAACAAGTAAACTTTGGAATTCATTTTGAAGGTCATCAAAATCATCTTGTAAATCACTATAATCATTTTGTATAACAATATCATAGGAAGTAGAGGGTTTAAGACATACCTCGTTTTCTTCTTCGATGCCCATAAAACATTGTTCAATTACTTCATAGTTGGAAGTTGTAAAAGGCTTGTTCCTTAGATTTGACATTGTATCCCTTTGAGAAGTAGATGCTTTTGAGTTGCTCCTATCATTTGCATATACTTCATGAATGGCTTCTAATTTTTGCCATACTTCATGAGCCGATCAATTCCTACAATAAGATCATATTCCAAATTAGTAAGTGAACAATACAAAATATTGAGAGCTTTACCATTTAAGGAGATGATTTTCTTCTCTTCATCATTGAGCTCTTTGAAGCCTTTGGAGGTGTGTGGTGTGTCTTTCATCGGAATGGATTCTCCTTTTATGGCGATGTTCGAATATCGAACCCGCAACCTTGTAGATAACATTCCATTCTTTCTTTCCAAAATATAAAATTTTTGGAATCAAATAGTGGTGGCTTGGTGGTGGATGTGCCAAGAAGATGAGCTTCATTCGTAGGCGACGATCGTTTCTCTTCACTCGCGATTTGAAACGAGCTTGCCAAAGAGTTTGGCTTTGATACCACTTGTAAGTCCAAGCGGCTCACGATAATCTAGAGGGGTGAATTGATTATCTCCATCTTTTCGATTTTGCCCTCTTTTTCAAATCGAATGCTCAAAGACAAAAATAAAGATCGGAGAATGTAAACAACACACGTCGATATATAGAGGTTCAACCCACCTAGGGCCTAATCCTCTACCACCCCAGTATATCCGGGATGGATTTCAAAAAGAAAAAATATTTTATTAATTACCAAAATTAATACAACACCAACTTACAACACATTGAAGAACACCACACTCTTCTTCAACGCCACCTTTGAGATTACCACAATCTCTCTTGAAGATTACCATAATCTCCAACGGCACCTTGTGAAGATTACCACAATCTTCAACCTTGAAGAATACCAAATTCTTCAACACCTCAATAAGAAGATCACCACAATCTTCTTGCACCTATCACCTAGATCATCCAAGTGTGTTCTTACCACAAGAACACTCACAAGGATATCTTGTGTTGAATGATAACCCAAAATTAAGATTACAACTCGATAATGAATATTACAATTATGAGTGCAAGTGTAATCAAGAAATAAGCCTAGACCTCAAGATGTGAAAGTGAAAGACCTTAGGCTATTACAACAAGAATAATAACAATGAAGAACAAATATGTTTGCTTGAGTGTATCTTGTTGTGTTGTAGTATTCTCTCTTGTTGTTGTGCCTCAAATCTTCCTCTATTTATAGGAGATGATTGATACTTGATAGGCTCCTCTTAGAATCTGATATCTACAAAAAAATTGCAATTAAAATCAAGATTATAGCTGTTAAAAATCAATTCCACAAATTAAGGAAAAGCGGTCTGCTGCACAACGGTTAGAATTAGAGATGGCAGTGGGGCGGGGATTCCCCGTTCCCCGTGGGGAACCGCCCCGAACAGGGCGGGGAATCCCCGAAAATTTCCCCCGTGGGGACGGGGACGTGGATTTTTTTCTCCCCGTTGGCGGGGGGCACGGGCGGGGCGGGGATCATAGTCCTTCGCCCGTTCCCATGAGGAACCGAATATTAAGTATATAATATAATATTTTAAAAATATATAATATATTATAAATATATCTACATTAAATATATAAAATCAAAAAATCTTTAATTTTTTTTTTTTTTTCTGTAGAATAAGTGTTTTTTTAGTTTTTATATAATTTATATATATTTTAAATATTAAAAAAATCTTTTTTTAAAAAAAAAATCAGTTTTTTGCAAAAAAAATAATAATAAACGCGGGCGGGGATGGGGGGGTTTTTTCCCCGTTTGTCTCGGAGGACGGGACGGGGATTCCCCACGACCGCTGGGACGGGGATGGGGATTGCTCCCCCGTCCCCGCCCCGCCCCGTTGAAATCCCTAGTTAGAATTTTGCTTTGTCAAAACTTGAGGGCGACCGGTCGCGCACAAATAGACGTTTGAAAATAAGAAAACACATTTACACAGGGTGACCGGTCGACGGGGGGTTCGACCGGTCGACCCCATGCCCAACCGGTCGAGCAAGACCAAAAAACGAGTCCAAAAAGTTCTGTTTGAAATTGCTCCCGTGGCACCATCGACACCCACCGGTCGACGCCGACGCCTCGTCGACCGGTCGACCATATACCTGGTCTACCACCCTGTTGACCGGTCAACCAGCCTTTTTTCAGCAAATAGCTTATTCACTGTTTTTCACAACTATCAGGTACGAGATGCCCTATAGGGCGACCGATTGGCCTCAAAACAAAAGTGTTGTCCAATTTTATATCGAAAATAAACTTCAAGAAATACTCCGAAAAATAGTAAAAATATTTTAGACCGATCGGGAGTATTAGGACAACATTTAGAAATATAGTTTCAATGTAAGAAACCCATTGACACAAAATCATTAAATGTGTTGTCCAATTTTGTCGAAAATAAACTTGAAGAAATACTCCGGAAAATATTAAAACTATTTTAAATCATTTAGGAGTATTTGGACAACCTTTAAAAACATTGTTTTGGTATAAAAGCAAAATTATCAAAATCATGATAAAATCATTTATCAAACACAAAGCTCATATGGAGTTTTATTCATTTTAGGACGAATGTAAACTCGATTAATGACATAGCAAGCGGTACTTACGGCTTCGGCCCAAAATTATTTTGGAAGTGAAAATTCATTGAGCATAAACGACTCATTTTTTGAAGTGTCCGATTATTCCTTTCGGCTACTCCATTTTGTTGAGGTGTCCTTGGAGCCGAAAAATTGTGACTATATCCCTTGGTTTCACAAAAGACTCTAAATTCTCCACCTCGATCACTTCGAATAGACTTAATAGTATCTTCCTTTTTCATTCTCAATAAGTCTACACAACTTAACAAACTCATTAACGGCAAACTTTTATTTGTAAGAAATAGAGCCCAAGTATATCTAGAAAAATCATCAACTATAACAAAAGTGTAATGTTTTCCACTTAAACTTGCCGTACCAATATCACCATACAAATCTAAATGAAGAAGTTGTAGAGGCTTGGTTGTGGAAATTTCATTTTTGGGCTTAAAACTACTCTTAACTAATTTATTCTTTTGACAAGTGTCACATAAGCCAAGATTTTCAAAATTCAATTTGGGTAGTCCTTTTACATGTTGGTTTTTGTAAATAGTTTGCAAATTTTTATATCCAACAGGTCCAAGTCGCCTATGCCATAAACTAGTTAAATCATTATTGGCGACAAGACAAGAAACATTTTGACTAACCAAATCACTTGTACAAATTTTGTAAAGATTGCCTTTTCTAATTGCTTCACAAATAATTTTATCATTTTTGGAAATAAGGCATTTTTCTTTATTACAAACAACATTATAATTTGAATCACAAAGTTGGCTAACACTTATCAAATTAAACTTAAGCCCTTGTACTAAAAGAACATTACTAAGAGTGAAAGAAGAGTTACCAATTTCTCCATTTCCAAGAATTCTTCCTTTGCCATTGCCGAACATGACCATACCATCTTCTTGGAGCTTGATGTTGGTAAAAGTTCTCTCTTCCCGATCATATAGCGTGAACATCCGCTGTCCACGAGCCATTTTGAATCCTCCATAGTTGTTATAGCCCCATGACCTATAAAATAATTATTTTTAGGTACCCTATAGTTTTGGGGTCCATGGGGGTTAGCCTTGAGACCTTTGGGTCTCCAAACAAAGCTAAAATTATTCTTCAATTTACAATGACTAACATAGTGACCAACTTTACCACAATAAAAACAACTAAGATTATGGGCACTACTAGCACGTACAAAAGTCAGACCTTGGTCTTTTTTCTTTGAAAGATGTTGAAAAGGTTTATAGCCAAGTCCTAATTTAGAATTCTCACCTCTTTGTGCATCTAAAATTTTTGTAACTTTATCCGTACTTAAGTTAAAAACGATGCACATCTTTTTTAAACATTCAAGATCATTTGTGAGCGTTTGTTTTTCGATTTCAAGAGTACGAACTTTAGTAAGAGTAATAGCATGAGCTTTATCAAGAGATTCATAAGAAGTAAACAATTTATCCTTTTCTAATTTAAGCTCTTTATGCTCCATTTTTAAAGTCTTGTATTTAACAATCAAATTTTGAATCTTATTTTGTAATTCATCAAAATCACATTGCAAATCATCAACTAAGGAAGAAGATGAAGCGTTAGAGCGTACCTCATTGTTTTCGTCATCTATGGCCATAAGACCATGTTCGGATTCTCCTTCTTCGTCGGTTGTTTCAAGTAGCTCATCCCAAGTTTTGACTTCCGCATTTAGAGCATTCTTTTTCGGAAAAGGCTTCTTCTTCTTTTGTTCCTATTCCTCGAGTTTTGGGCAATCGGCTATGAAGTGCCCGGATTTTCCGCATTTAAAACATGAGTTGTCTCTCGGTTTTCTCGCCTTATTTTTATTCACAAATTTTGCAAATTTACGAACAAGTACGGTTGTCTCATCCTCATCATCATCAATATCATAATATACATTATTAGAAGAAGATTCAAGACCTTTAGGGATATTTTGCATACCCGATTGATTGATGAATGATTTGAAATTTTTCCTCTCCTTGAGATAGACTTCGTAGATGAGGAGGTTCCCGATGAGCTCATCGAATTTGAGTGTCTAGAGATTTTTTGCTTCCGCGATAACCGTCACCTTTTTGGACCATGAGCCGGGAAGAGCGTTCAAAACTTTGGTCACCTTGTCTTCTTCGGATATGACCTTTCCAAGAGCCACAAGAGGATTGACAATGTTGTCAAGCCTTTCCACCATTTTTGATATGCTTTCACCATCATGCATATTGAAATTTTCAAAGTCTTTCACAAGCATTGTTTTTCTTGCTTGCTTCACTTTCTTTGTGCCCTCATAGATGGTTTCTACTTTTTCCCAAACTTCATGTGCCGACCTTATGCCTCTTATACGATTATACTCGGTGGCGGTAAGAGAGCAATGCAAAATATTTAAAGCCTTACCGTTTAATATGCATGATGGTGAAAGCATATCAAAAATGGTGGAAATGCTTGACAACATTATCAATCCTCTTGTAGCTCTTGGTAAGGTCATCTCCAAAGAAGACAAGCTGACGAAAGTTTTGAACGCTCTTCCCGGCTCATGGTCCGAAAAGGTGACGGCTATCACGGAAGCACAAAATCTCGAGACACTCAAATTCGATGAGCTCATCGGGAACCTCCTCATCTACGAAGTCTATCTCAAGGAGAGGAAAAATTCCAAACCGGCCATCAATCAATCGGGTATGCAAAATATTCCTAAAGGTCTTGCATCTTCTTCTAATAATGTATATTATGATATTGATGATGATGAGGAGGAGACGGCCGCACTTGTTCGTAAATTTGCAAAATTTGTGAATAAAAATAAGGCAAGAAAACCGAGAGACAACTCGTGTTTTAAATGCGGAAAATTCGGGCACTTCATAGCCGATTGCCAAAAACTCGAGGAAGAGGAACAAAAGAAGAAGAAGCCTTTTCCGAAAAAGAAGGCTCTAAATTCGGAAGTCAAAACTTGGGATGAGCTACTTGAAACAACCGACGAAGAAGGAAAATTCGAACATGGTCTTATGGCCATAGACGACGAAAACAATGAGGTACGCTCTAACGCTTCATCTTCTTCCTTAGTTGATGATTTACAATGTGATTTTGATGAATTACAAAATGAGTTTCAAAATTTGATTGTTAAATACAAGACTTTAAAAAGGGAGCATAAAAAGCTTAAATTAGAAAAGGATAAATTGTTTACTTCTTGTGAATCTCTTGATAAAGCTCATGCTATTACTCTTACTAAAGTCCGTACTCTTGAAACCCAAAAACAAACGCTAACAAATGATCTTGAATGTTTAAAAAAAAGATATACATCATTTTAACTTAAGTACGGATAAAGTTACAAAAATTTTAGATACACAAAGAGGTGAACATTCTAAATTAGGACTTGGCTATAAACCTTTTCAACCTCTTTCAAAGAAAAAAAGACCAATGTCCGACTTTTGTACGTGCTAGTAGTGCCTATAATCTTATTTGTTTTTATTATGGTAAAGTTGGTCACTATGTTAGTCATTGTAAATTGAAGAATGATTTTAGCTTTGTTTGGAGACCCAAAGGTCTCAAGGCTAACCCCCATGGACCCCAAAACTATAGGGGTACCTAAAAATATTTCTTTTGTAGGTCATAGGGGCTATAACAACTATGAAGGATTCAAAATGGCTCGTGGACAGCGGATGTTCACGCCATATAACCGGAAAGAGATAACTTTTTACCAACATCAATCCCCAAGAAGAGGGTATGGTCATGTTCGGCAATGGCAAAGGAAAAATTCTTGGAAATGGAGAAATTGGTAACTCTTCTTTCTCTCTTAGTAATGTTCTTTTAGTACAAGGGCTTAAGTTTAATTTGATAAGTGTTAGCTAACTTTGTGATTCAAATTATAATGTTGTTTTTAATAAAGAAAAATGCCTTATTTCCAAAAATGATAAAATTATTTGTGAAGCAATTATAAAAGGCAATCTTTACAAAATTTGTACAAGTAATTTGGTTAGTCAAAATGTTTCTTGTCTTGTCGCCAATAATGATTTAACTAGTTTATGGCATAGGCGACTTGAACATGTTGGATATAAAATTTGCAAACTATTTACAAAAACCAACATGTAAAAGGAGTACAAAATTGAATTTTGAAAATCTTGGCTTATGTGACACTTGTCAAAAGAACAAATTAGTTAAGAGTAGTTTTAAGCCCAAAATGAAATTTCCACAACCAAGCCTCTACAACTTCTTCATTTAGGATTTGTATGGGGATATTGGTACGACAAGTCTAAGTGGAAAACATTACACTTTTGTTATAGTTGATGATTTTTCTAGATATACTTGGGCTCTATTTCTTACAAATAAAAGCGTGCCGTTAATGAGTTTGTTAAGTTGTGTAGACTTATTGAAAATGAAAAGGAAGATACTATTAAGTCTATTCGAAGTGATCGAGGTGGAGAATTTGATGGAGAATTTAGAGTCTTTTGTGAAACCAAGGGATATAGTCACAATTTTTCGGCTCCAAGGACACCTCAACAAAATGGAGTAGCCGAAAGGAAGAATCGGACACTTCAAGAAATGAGTCGGTCCATGCTCAATGAATTTTCACTTCCAAAATATTTTTGGGCCGAAGCCGTAAGTACCGCTTGCTATGTCATTAATCGAGTTTATATTCGTTCTAAAATGAATAAAACTCCATATGAGCTTTGGAAAGGAAGAACTCCAAATATTAGCTATTTCAAAATATTTGGATGTAAATGTTTTATTTTGAATACTAAGGATCAATTGGACAAACTTGATCCTAAGGCCGATGAAGGAATATTTATGGGGTATTCAACCAAGAGCAAAGCATATCGGGTTTACAATAAGACTAGTGGGGTTGTTGGAGAATCCATCCATGTCAAATTCAATAAAGCTTCGGGTGTTGAAAGGATACCCAATGATGAAAGTGATGAAGAGGATATTGTTGAACCCATTGTTCAAGATGATACTCAAAATGATCAACCTTCAAGCTCAAATGTTCCTCAAGAAGATAAAGGTGATACTTCGGATCTTCCCATAGCATTGAAATTTAAGGGAGATCACCCAAAAGATCTTATTATTGGTGATCCCCTTGATAAAGTAATGACCCGAGGAAAATTCGCCGATAAAGCTTTTATATCTCAAAAAGAGCCTAAAAATGCTAAGGAAGTTATTGAAGATGAAGATTGGTTTTTAGAAATGCAAGAGGAGTTGAATCAATTTGAAAGGAATGATGTATGGGAATTAGTACCTTGTCCTCCATCTCAAACCATTATTGGTACAAAATGGGTATTTCGGAACAAGCTCGATGACCAAGGCAATATTGTTCGAAACAAAGCAAGATTAGTAGCTCAAGGTTATTGTCAAGAAGAAGGT
The DNA here is from genome assembly GCA_016081115.2 of Rehmannia glutinosa. Lineage (NCBI taxonomy): Eukaryota > Viridiplantae > Streptophyta > Magnoliopsida > Lamiales > Orobanchaceae > Rehmannia > Rehmannia glutinosa. The sequence goes on along the minus strand of CM071924.1, from coordinate 10,328,135 downwards.
ATTGATTATGATGAAACATTTGCATCCGTAGCATGTTTAGAAGCTATTCGTATTTTACTTGCCTATTCTTGTTTTAAAAATTTCAAGCTTTACCAAATGGATGTAAAATCCGCATTTTTAAATGGTCTTATTCAAGAAGAAGTCTATGTAAAACAACCTCCGGGGTTTAAAAATTTCTCTAGGCCTAATGATGTTTATAAACTTAAAAAGGCCTTATATGGTTTGAAACAAGCACCCGTGCATGGTATGATAGACTTAGCTCTTTTCTTTTGCAAAATGGTTTTTACAAGAGGTAAAGTTGATACTACTCTCTTTGTTTTTGAAAAAGGGCAAGATTGCTTATTAGTGCGGTTTATGTTGATGATATTATTTTTGGTGCTACTAATGAATCATTGTGCAAGGAATTTTCTAAGTTAATGCAAGGTGAATTTGGAATGAGCATGATGGGGAGCTCAACTTCTTCCTTGGACTTCAAATTAAGCAATGCCAAGAAGGAATTTATATTTCACAATCAAAATATACAAAGGAGCTTTTGAAGAAGTTTGGCATTGAAGAAAGAAGAACTGTCTCTACCCCAATGGCAACAAACGTCAAGATTGACAAAGATGAAAAAGGCAAGCCGGTTGATGAATCCAAATATCGATGTATGATTGGTAGTTTACTTTATTTAACCGCAAGTAGACCGGATATTCTTCATGTCGTATGCCTATGTGCTCGTTTTCAAAGTAATCCCAAAGAATCTCATATGAGTGCCGTTAAAAGGATTTTTCGATATGAAAGGCACTATTCAATATGGTTTATTTTATCCAAAGAATGAAATTTTTTTCTCTTAAATGTTATAGTGATTCGGATTATGCGGGAAATATTGATGATCGTAAAAGTACTTCCGGATCATATCAATTTCTAGGTGATTGCCTAGTTTCTTGGTTTTCAAAGAAACAAATTTGTGTTTCACTTTCAACAGCCGAAGTCGAATATATTTCCGCAGCCTTTTGTTGTACTCAATTGCTTTGGATGAAACAAACGTTAGCGGATTATAAATGTTCTTTTGAAAGTGTTCCTATTTTTTGTGATAATATATCCGCTATAAATATTGCTCAAAACCCGGTTCATCATAACCGTACTAAATATATTGAGATTCGACATCATTTTCTAAGGGATTGTGTTTCAAAACGAAAAATTTAGATATCTTTTGTTCCATCTCAAGATCAATTGGCGGATATCTTTACAAAACCGCTATCTTTCGAGACTTTTGCTTCAATACAAGCTCGTTTAGGCATAATGCATATTGAATAAGGTCAATGATTGCAATTTGCATGTTTTTTTAAAACTTACGGGTGAAAAATCGGATTTTTGGCGTAAAATTCGGACAGAAAAATAGAACTGGTGTTCGTGCACCGGTTGATGGCATGGTCGACCCGGTCGACCAGTTATATAGGGACCGTCGCCCTCACGGTCGACCAGTCCGCCCGATCGATTTCGATTGACTTTAAAATGGTTCTCATCTCTTAAACGTCATTTTGACTATTTTCTTCCAAAATCGAACCCCTTCGTATTTTTCACTCAAAATTCACTCAAAATGATTTTCTTCTTATAAAATCTATATTTTTGAGTTTATGTAACTTCTATTTCATCCATTTCATCCGACTTCTCCGATCAATTGGTAAGAATTTTCTCCTTTTAATCTCAATTGGGTTGAACCCTTGAGAATGTGCTTGTATCTTGTTATTTTGATGAAATTCTTGTATTAGTATGTTGTATATGATGACTGTTGATGGATGAATGTTGTTGTATTGCAATTGGTGATGAATTTTTTTGGCTTAAACGAATTACAAAGACGGTATACATCTCTTGTTTTATTCGACGCACGCCAAGTGTTCGACAATATGTTTCAATGAAAAATTCATCACCTACATGATTCTCTTGATTTGAAAAGTCTTATAAGTTTATAGAGATCATGTTTTATCATTCAAATGAGCTTTTGCAAATTAAATGAGCAACTTTTCCCTTTTTATTTGGAATTTAAGCTTATATTTTCAAAATGCTCGATAAAACGATTAAATTGCGCACTTTGATATAATTGTATGATGTTTTTATCGTGCTAACATTCTTTTTGATGATTCCAAAGGGGGGGAAACAGGAAAAACGCTCATACGCTCAAAGAAGCAAAAATAAGCTCGCAAGAAAAGCTATAAGCTATGACTCTTAAAAGCCAAAAGTCAGAATAAAACGAGTCCATGTGATGTATTATGGACTTTTATGCTTTACTAATGTGTCTTTGTGACAGGGGAGCTTTTAAGCTCATGAAATTCAAGCTTTTAGCTTGTAGTTGTTTGCTTCTACTTATTTTTGTTATGCATGTTGATAGGGGAAGCTTGTGCAAAAAATGTTTTGAAAAATCTTTGCTCCTATCCTTGTATGTTTTATTTATGGAAAATCTTGTTTGTAATGGATTGATGTTTTAGACTGGAAAATTTGTTTTGTTTTTAAAAATCAATCTCCTAAAATTGTTTTGGTTTGTAATCATCAAAAAGGAGGAGTTTGTTAGATAAATGTTTTTATCAAGATTGATGATTTTGTTTAACTTAATTTTTACACCAAAACAATGTCCCTAAATGTTGTCCAAATACTACCAATTGATTTAAAATATTTTTACTAATTTTTTGGAGTATTTCTTGAAGTTTATGTTTGTCAAAAATTGGACAACACTTCTATTTTGAGGTCAATCGGTCGCCCTAGATGGCAACCCGTGCCTGAAAGTCGAAACCTGAAACAGAAAACAAAACTGGGGATGAAAAAGGCAGGTCGACCGGTGCCTGCAAGTTTGCCAAACTTCAGTTTCGTTTTTGTATTGAAATTTTGAGAGGGCAACCAGTCAACACAGGGGGCGACCGGTCGGACCCCCTGTCGACCGGTCATCCTATGTAAAATAATGTGATCTACTTTCAAATTTCTATCTTTGTGCGACCGTTCAACCTCTATTTTTGATAGCAAAATTCAAACCGTTGGACAACCATTATCAGCTAGATTTACTTTATCAATTTTGTACTATATTTCTACATCTTGTGATCTTCTTTTTGTAGACAAAAATGAAGATGGAGAGCCTATGTTGGAGATCCAATCTTGAATACTCTCCAATAAATAGAGGAAGATTTGAAGCAAACAATACATAAAACACAAGCATACAATACAACAAGAAATCAAAAAATTCTTCAAGCTTTCATTTTTACATTCTTGTTGTAATAGCTAAGTTCTTGCGCTTGCACAACCTTGAGGTCTAGGCTTTTTGTTCTTGATTACATTTGCACTCAAAGTTTGTATACTTCATTTATTGAGTTGTAATCTTGAATTTTTCTATCATCCAAAACAAGATATCCTTGTTAGTGTTCTTGTGGTAAGAACACACTTGGGTGATCTTAGGTGTTGAAGAGTGTGGTACTCATCATAGGTGTTGAAGGAAGATTGTGGTAATCTCCTTGAAGGTGTTGTAAGAAGATTGTGGTAATCTTCAAAGGTGGTGTTGTATTAATTGTGGTAATTAATAAAATCGTTTTTCTTTTTGAAATAATCCACTTTGATATCTTTGGGGTGGTAGTAGATTAGGCCCTAGGTGGGTTGAACTACTATAAATCATCGAGTGTTGTTTAATTTCTGCATTTACATTCTTGTTAATTACGTGTTCATTCGAAAAAGAGGGCGATTTGCGAAAAATCGGCATAATTTATTCACCCCCTCTAGATTATCGTAGCCACTTGGACTAACAACTTCTTCTTATGGCTTGTTTATCCAAAGTTTTAGAACGTACTTATTTTTCGGGATAACAAGTCCGGTATATATTATTTCTCAAAATATGGTTCGTCATAATCGAACTAAACAAATTGAGATTCTATATTTTCTTCTAAGGGATTGCATTTCTTAAACAAAAAATTGAGATGTGTTTAATTCCGTCTCAAAGATAACTCGCGGACATTTGTTTTTAATCGTTAATCGCCGATTCTTTTACCTCATTTCGAGCTTGTCTTAGGTATAATGTATATTGAATGAGGTCTATGTTTGCATTTCGTACGTTTTTAAATCTTAGGGGTGAAAATTTGAATTTTTGGTTCAAAATTCGGGCATAACCACAAAAAGAGCTCCAGGGACCAGTTTGAGGGAGGTGGACCGGTCGGCTTACACCTGGACCGGCCGCCCTGGCAAATTTCAGAGTTAAAATTCGGTTTGTCCAATACTTAGCATATTTGTGCTCTTCTTCTTCAAACACGAACCCCTTTGCAAATTTCACATACAATTCACTCAGAATGATTTCTTTCTTGTAAATTATATATTTTTGAGTTTATACTATTGTTATATCATCTATGATATCCGATATCTCCGATTACTTGGTAAGAATTCTTTTCTTTATCTCAATTGGGTTGAACCCTTGAGAATGTGCGTCATCTTTAATATCTTGTTGGAATTCTTATATATTTGTGTTGGGCATGATGATTGTTCTTTGGATGATATTTGTAAAAAAATGCTTTTGGTGATGAAAAATCGGCTTGGTTAATTTTACTAGGGATATATACATCTTCTTTATTATTTGACGCCCGCCAGTGTTCGATAAAATATTTCAATGAAAAATTCATCACCTACATGATTCTCTCGATTTCTAAAGTCTTATATATTTATAGAGATCATGTTTTGCAAATCAAATGAGCTTTTACGAGCTTTTACAAGTCATATGATCAACTCTTTCCTTAGCTTTTGGAATTTTAAGCAATGATCAATAGCTCGATAAATTGGTTAAATTGCGCACTATGATATGGATACATGATGTTTTTATCGTGTTAACATTCTTTTTATGATTCCAAAGGAGGAAAAATATGACATAAGCTCTTTAGCTTAAAGAAGCTAAAATAAGCTCACGAAAGAAGCTATAAGTTGTGGCTATTAAAAGCCAAAAGTTGTGGATCATACTTAGTCCATTTGTTGTATTATGGACTTATTTACATGTCTAATGATGTTTTGTTGACAGGGGGAGCTTATAAGCTCTTGATACTTAAGCTCAATATGTAAAAGCTAAGCTTTTAGCTTTTAGTTGATTGCTTCTATATAACTCTTGTTGTGCATGTTGATAGGGGGCTTTTGTAAAATGTTTTTGAATATCTCTACTCCCATCCTTGTGTTCATTATGCGTGGAATGTTGTCGCTCACAACGGATAGTTCATTTTTAACCGGATAATTGTTTTGTTTTCAAAATCGACCTCTTTAAATTGTTTTGGTTTGTAATCATCAAAAAGGGGGAGTTTGTTAGATTAATGTTTTTATCATGATTTTGATGATTTTATTTTTACACCAAAACAATGTTTCTAAATGTTGTCCAAATACTTGAATGATTTAAAATGTTTTTACTAATTTTTCGAAGTATTTCTTGAAGTTTATTTTCGACAAAAATTGGACAACTCTTTTAATGATTTTGTGTTAATGTGTTTTTACACCAAAATAATATTTTTAAATTGTTGGGTTTTGCCTATAATTAGACTGAAACTCAAGGGTATTTCTTGTAATTATCCCTTATTTTCGGCCCATAAACCCCAAATATAATCGTAATTTCCTGATTGATGGGTGGTAAAATTAGATGTTCTGTCTAACTGGAGGATTCTTTACAGGCACTAACAGTTCATCAGCTTGTGATCAGGCCTATAGGGATTGCAACTACATTTTCAATGATACTGTTAGCTCCATTAGTGGTGTAAATGACTTCTCAAACGCGGAGCATTTCTTGACAAGATTTCAGTTAAAAAAGCTTTGGGAGTTGGAAACATAGAATTTGTTTCATGTAGTAGTGTAGTTTATGATGCAATGAGAGCGAGGGCGGAGGAGGAATAAAAATGGGGTGGCTAATCACGAAAATGAGGTGGGCGATATACAAAAGCCATATAAATTATTATTAGTTTTTTTTTTTTTGAAAAAACAATTGTAGTGTAAAACACTTTTTAAAAAAAAATTGGGGGGGCAGAGTGACCCCCCTCCCTCCGCCCTTGAATGAGAGGGGACTGGATGAAGAATTTTGTTGTTGGTATTCCTAGGATGAACTCTATCCCTGAGGGTCCCCCATTGCTCTTGCTCTATAGCTTTGTGGAGGAGGTGAATCGCGAAATTTTGCTATTGATATTCCAAAATTACTACAAGATGGAATCAAGTTATTAGTATATGCTGGGGAATACGACTTTGTTTGCAACTAGCTAGGTACACTACATGGTATCGCCAATTCAACTATATTTTAAAATTACAAATACTCCATTGATATTCGTTTCCATTACAAACTGCACCCTTAATAAGGAGGTGTTTGTAATTTAGTTAGGGGTATTTGTAATTTTAAGAAAAATAATTGCATATTTTTTTGCAATTAGACTAAACATTGAGACATAATTTTTGTAATTTAAATCTTATTTAGGGATAATTACAAAAAATATCCTTGAGGTTTGACCTATTTACAAAAAAATTAAGCTAATTTTAAATAAGAATATGGTTTCTCGTGTTCGTGTTAGTCATTTTCGTGTTTGGGTTTATCTCAGTAACTTTAGGTCAGGTTCGTGTCGGGTTATTGTATCATGTCAGAGATTTCTACCCCTACTAAGGATATTGTTAGATAAATGTTTTTATCATGATTTTGATGATTTTATTTTTACACCAAAATAATGTTTCTAAATGTTGTCCAAATACTCCTAAATGATGTAAAATATTTTTACTAATTTTTCGGAGTATTTCTTGAAGTTTATTTTTGACAAAAATTGGACAACACTTTTAATGATTTTGTGTTAATGTGTGTTTACACCAAAACAATATTTTTAAATGTTGTCCAAATACTCTTGATCGATATAAAATATTTTTACTAATTTTTCGGAGTATTTCTTGAAGTTTATTTTTGACAAAAATCGGACAACTCCTCTATTTTGAGGTCAACCGGTCGCCCTAGAGGGCAACCCGTACCTGAACGCGTTTTAAACTTGAAAACAGAGAACATGCTGAGGGAGGTCAACCGGTGTGGTCGACCGGTCCACCAGGGGGTCGACCGGTGCGGTCGACCGGTGCCTGGGAAGGATTATTTTTGCTGAACTTCTCTGTATTGATTTTTGGACAAGGCCAATCGGTCCATGTGCACGTCGACCGATCGGACCACCCGTCGACCGGTCGCCCTATTGTTTTGACAAACAAACTTCTAGTTGTCGCAGTGACCATTCTCCCTTAAATTGTGGAATTGATTTCTAACAGCTATATTCTTCAATTGTCTTGCAATTTTTTTACAGATTTCAATCTCCTAGGAGGAGCCTATCAAGTTCAAGACATCCCCTATAAATAGATGAAGAATTGAATCAACACAATAAGAGAGAAAACTACAACACAACAAGATACATTCAAGCAAACACTTTTGTTCTTCTATTTCAACATTTTTGTTGAATTAGCCTAAGGTCTTACGCTTTCACATCTTGAGGTCTAGGATTTATTCTTGATTACACTTGCACTCAAAATTGTATTGTTCATTATAGAGTTGTAATCTTGAATTTTTAGGTTCATCATTCAACACAAGATATCCTTGTGAGTGTTCTTGTGGTAAGAATACATTTGGGTGATCTAGGTCTTAGGTGCAAGAAGATTGTGGTAATCTTCTTATTGAAGAGTTTGGTGCTCTTTGATGTGTTGAAGAATTTGGTATTCTTCAAGGTTGAAGATTGTGGTAATCTTCATAAGGTGTTGAAGATTGTGGTAATCTTCATAAGGTGTTGAAGATTGTGGTAATCTTCAAGGAGGTTGTGGTAATCTCCAAAGAGGTATTGTAAGGTGATGTTGTATTAATTGCGGTAATTAATAATTTTTTTTTCTTTTTGAAATCCATCCCGGAGATACTGGGGTGATAGAGGAATAGGCCCTAGGTGGGTTGAACTCTATAAATCGACGTGTGTTGTTTACTTCCCGCACTTTCTTTCTTGTCTTGCTTGTTTGATTTGAAAAAGAGGGCATAATCTATTCACCCCTCTAGATTATCGTAGCCACTTGAACTTACGATATGATTGCAAGGCATGCCTCTATGGAAATAGCTAGCGAACGAAGCGCGTCTAGAAAGTTGAACAATTATAAAAATTTCTAAATGAATTAAATGAAAATCGGGTTCTATATAAATTAGGTTCAAATAACTTAATTCTTGATACAAAAATTATTTGTTTAAATCAAAAATCGATATTGTTTTCCTCTCAGATACCTTTCAAAAAAGAAAAAAATAAGATAATAATCCAAATAAGTAAGTGGAGGATTACCAACGTATATCATAATAAATGTCACTTAATTTAGATTTTAACGTAAATTGTCTTAATACAATACTATTGAGGTAAAATTTGTTTTTTCCTATATATTTTATTAATCTTGAAATTATTAATTATTACCCAAATAATATTAATTATTGGGTTTGAATATTATTAATCGCCCATGAGGTTAAAAACATTATTAAACAAATTGACCCACGCCCACGAGACCCACTTTACCCACATCAAGCTCGTGATCTCAAGTATAAAGAGGTCTTTTTATATTCATTTGTAATTAAATTCAATTAATCTGATTGGATTACTTTCCTATGCTCTAGATATTTCTCTCCTACATCGACTTGAGAGTGTCGGAGGGGCTTCCCCTAGGACCAACCAAAGATCTCATAACCTCTTTATGTGTGTTGTAGTCATTCTCACTCGAGAATTTTCCTTAGCTTTGGAGGCTCGAAGCTCATCGTACAAGTCCAACTCTTGGACTAGCTCATATTCTAGCCGGATGAGTGGAATTTTGACCTGCCGAGACTAAACTTCCCTAACTTGGAATGATATGAGCTTTTTGCATCATCATTTTAGCGTATCGCTGGGAACAACCAAGACACGAAAATATGTGGCGAGGTCATATGTACACGAAGTTAACTCTCAACCTATCAAGTCCGTGAGGAATGCCAAGGGAGGAGAGACCTCCCGGAAAACCTAAGAACAATCCCCCTTCCTCGGAGAGGGCGCCCTGGCCGAAGAAGCCCATGTGATTCGAGAAGCTCTTCAAGCTCTGGGCACCCAGAATGCCTTGCGACAACAAGCCATATCAGCAGCTGCAGGAAGACCCCTTAGAGCTCCACCAGCTACGAGTGACCTTAGCTTGACTTGAATGGAAGAAATGAACGAAGGAGTAGGAGACAACCAAACAACGAGGAAGACCATCACTCTGCTAGAAGAGAAGTGGGCGTTAAAGTCCAACGATGACCCTCACAAACTCACCCCTACACTCCATTGAGGAATCAATAGTCATTCATTCTAGTCAATCTATATTTGGAACAAACAATTTCTTATAGAAGAACATAACTCCTAGAGAGACTTGCTAATGACATTTCTTCAACTAAAGGAACTCCACGAGAGAATAAGATACACGTGTTCGTGGAAGCACTACTACCCTTACTAAAGGAGAAGATGAATCTAGTCGAATGAATCTAAGTATAGCGACTGTTATCTCACTACTTCAAGAGGACCAACAATGACCTTGAAATTCACAATAGAGCTTGAAGAATGTGAAAATGAAGAATTCCAAGTCGGAAAAAGTTGAACCACGAAAGAATCAACCGAAGAATCCTTAAAAGTTGTTTTTTTTTTTTAAAATACAAGACGTGCATCGCAAGGATGGTATAATAGTATGGATAAAAGGTTATACAAACTTGCTTGGCGTAACTAGTTTGGATAAAAGATAATAGAAACTTGCTTGGGTAACTTGGTGACTGCTATATATTTTTTTAATTACATTTCTTTCTACTACATTTGTTTTCATATAACTACAACCAACGCTAAAAAGACTTTCAGTTTATCGATAAAAATAATTTTGTCACTAAATTTTAGAATTACTTACAAAATACCGATAATAAAAAATATTATTTCCCAAATTATACCGATCATTCGATGACAAGTCACCAATAATTTTTAAATATAGCGACAAAAATACCGTAGATATTTACCAATATTTTTAGATTTTGTTGGTAAATATTTACCTATAACGATTTTACCTACAATGATTTTACCCACATTTTACAATTATCTTATTACTTAACTACAGATTTTTCTGTAGATTTGTGAGTGAATTGGTTTTTCATTATAGTACAAAGTCTGTCAAAATAATAATAATAATAATTATTATTATAATAATTATTGTCATTCCTTTTTCTCCCCAAAAGATTATCCATTAATAACCAAGCATTTTTTGAAATAAAAAAATCGATCAGATATCATCTAACAAAACTATATTACATCACATGTTATTATAATATCATCTTTCTTTTTTCTATTAGGGATTACAATCAGCCCAGAGTGGGATTCATAATCACCAGAACAGTTACCTTGCAATTAGTCCAAACGGGTCAGAAAAATTAGTCTCATCGGCAAAGTCGAACTGCAGAGTGTTGAAGGCAGTGAACTTCGATCCGAGGTTAGCTCACTCGCGATATTTATCGACGTTTCTACAGGAAACAAAAGAACAGGAAAAGGACGTATTTTTTATTTCCCTTTTCAAAAATTGAAATTCCCTCCTATGTTCAAAACAACCTGTTTTTATTCAAAATCTGTCTTCAATTTCTTGTACTTAATTTGAATCTTCATCAAAACCCAAAAGGGAAATCGAGCTAAATATATTTCATTTTCTTTCTGGTTTTTATTTTATTTTATTCATTTTAAAATTCTCACATTGTAGTTGATTTTTTTTTTTGTTGGAATGAATAGGTAAGTAGTAATTTTTCCTTTTGATACTCTTTTTCTGTTCTGTGTGGCAGTGAATTTGATATTGAGGTGTTGTTTCCCCATACAGAACAGCTTTTCATATGGAGGCGGACAGGTATTTTACTTCATCTCTGTGTGGAAAGTAATTGTGTGTGTGTGTGTGTGTGTGTGTGTGTGTGTGTGTGTGTGTGTGTGTGTGTGATTATGGTTGGAGTTAGCCGTGGACATATTGGGAGTGTTTGCTAAAACTTTTGTTCTTAGAAGAAGTGAGTTATTGTAGCATAAGTAAAATTAGTTGAGATCGAGAAGTCGGTTGTGTTTGCAAATAGAATTAGAATGTGAGTATCAGAAGTTGAGAGTGCTTGATGAAAAAGTTGTAAAAGTGTTTGTTTGTTTGTTTGTAAAAGTCAAATCACAAGCAGAATCGAAAAACTATAGATTATGATTAAAGGATGTAGAAATAGAAGTAGAAGTTGACATTTGCAAACACAATGCAAACACTCTCATTATCACATATTGACTGATATGATGATTCCTAGTTTTACATAATGGCTACTTTGTGTTGTCTTATTGTTTTAAAAGCCTATTAAAGTCTATCTGGAAATCCCCAATTCAGTAAGGAGATTCTTGAAAAATGAAATTGTTTGAATATGGAATCAAAGTGATTTCTTCTTTCCACCTTCTAATACCACTGTGCTCATCTTCTCCTTCCTGCAGTGCAAGCAATGAAGCAATTTTTCCTTTGTTTCTTTCTGTTTCAATCCTATGTATTTACTGTATTGTGTTTGCTTAATTGAATTTTCTAATCTGAGGTCAGAGAATGAAGTTTCTTACAAGTTTCTGTAATTCAGTTTGGGAAGGATTTTGAACTTCGTTCCCAGTTTGGGTGCCCTATTTTCTCTTTCCTGAGTTTGTTTAGGAAATTATGGACTAGAACAAACTCATGACAATAGTGATGTGAGAAAAATAAATGTAAAATGGACACGAATATTTTATGTGGAAACCCCCCAAATTAATTTGAGGTAAAAACTACGGGCAAGTGTAGAAGCAATTCACTATTTTTTAGGGATTACAACACCTTCTCTCTAAATACAAGGAAAACAATATCACACTCTCTCGAAATAGGAGAAAAAAAACTAACATATTTTAAATGATGAAATAATTAGAGGCAAGACTAAATGAGATAGCTTGCTTGGTGTGATTTTTGTTCTCCTTCGAAGAAGCCTTTATATAGGCAAATTGATGATACAAAGTTCAACATTCCTACTAAATTTTTAGCAACTTTCGGTGCCTACCTATAGGCGAAAAGTGATTTACCCCACATGGGTGTTTTGCTTTGTCAAAGTTTGCCCACATTTGGTTATTGCAATTTATTGTGCTTTGCCGAAATTTTCGACAAAGCCAACAAAAACATTGCCACAAAAGTCATAAAAGATGGTTTCACTTTTCACATTCTCCCACTTAAAGTCATTTTTGTAGGCCTTTCATTATTCTCTACTCCTACCACTCATGTTGTTTACGTTTAGGATTGCAATGTCTGGTCTTATACATATCATAGCGAACATTAAACTCTCCACTGTTGATGTATACGGTACTCGAGACATCTCATTCCTCTCTATTTCATTGCTAGGACTCATACTTGAGGGTAATTTGAAATTAATAGTGTGGTGCCATGTTGAAGTATGTGTTGCCATGTTGATAATAAGTGTCATGTGCAAAAAAAAGTAAACCACATGCACACATGGGTTAAAGTAAAAAGGGAAGAAATATGTATGTAGGTTGCCCATGATACTTTAGGAATGTACATGGACACACATGTTTCTTCCCTTTTTACTTTAACTCATGTGTGCATGTGGTTTACTTTTCTTTTTGTACATGACACTTTTTATCAACATGGCAACACATACTTGCACATGGCACCACATCGACGATCGTCATTTTGTCATTTAATTTTGATCAGAATAATTAGTTCCATATAATCTCTCCTTAAGGATCACCAATATTCTCCTAAAGGTTTAAGGTGTGGAACAATTGTGGGTGCTCTAGTAGTATTCACATCGACCAGTGTGAAGCGCGTTTTATATTCGAGTGCGCTTTGAGAGCTTTAGTAGACGAGCTATCAACATCAATGGTCAACAAAAGTGAATCGGTGATTTTTTCCGCTATCTAATTCAAAGGTATCATCGATTCTTAATTACGTGATTATGTGCAAATATATGTGCTTATTTGCTAACAAATAGAAATAGGCGTAAACTAACTTACAATCTTGCATCTTTGGCATCGCAATATTTTCCTTAAGTACTTATGAGAAGGCCAAATCTTCTGAGAACATTGGCAAGTTCGAATGGTGTACCTCGTGTGGCCTAATAGAGCGTAAGCAACATGAGTGACATATGTAGAGACTAGAGAATGATGAAAAGATACAAAAATGACTTTAAGTGGGAGAATGTGAAAAGTAAAACCACTTTTTATGGCTTTTGTGGCAAAAGTTTCTATTGGCTATTGTCAAATGATAATTTTGGGCAGAGCACAATAAATTGCAATAACCACATGTGAGCAGACTCTGACAAAACAAAACACCTATGTGGGTGAATCACTTTTTGCCTATGGGTAGGCACCGAAAGTTGCTGGAAAATTTAGCAGGAATATTGAATTTTGTATCATCAATTTGCCTATATATAGGCTTCTTCGAGCAGAACAAAATCACACTAAGCAAGCTATCTCATTTTGATACGATCCCACATCAAATCTAGTAATCTACAAGCAATTATAGATTGGATCTTAAAGTTGGGGTCAAACCTCCACTCATGAGCTAACTTTTATGGTGGAGTTAGGGCATTGGCCTTAAGGCCTATCATTTGTGCTTTCATTGAGAGCCGGTATGCTACGGAAAAGGGCTATCTGGTGCTTGATAAGGCTAAGAGTGAAGCCGTCCAGGGAAAAAGGCTACCTGGTGCTGAGAAGAGTCCGGAGTGAGAGACGTTTGCGGACGTCCGGCTTGTCAAGGAGACGACAATGATACAATCCCACATAGGATCTACAAGCAATTGTAGATTGGTTCTTAAAGTTGGGGTCAAACCTCCACTCATGAGCTAGCTTTTGTGGTGGAGTTAGGGCCTTGGCCTTAAGGGCCTATCACATTTAGTGAGTGTGATATTGTTCTCTCCTTTTTTTTTAGAGAGAAGGTGTTGTAATCCCAATTTTATAGTGAATTGCTTCTATATAAGATTTTTACCTCAAATTTATTTGTGAGTTTTCCACGTAAAAATATTGGTGTCCATTTTACCTTTATTTTTTCTAACATCACTACTCTCATGAGTTTGTTATGGTCCGTAATTTCTTAACAGTTTGTTAACACATACTCATCAAATGATATATCGGTGTTCACATTGTTATTGCTTTAGAGAAATGAGACTTGCGAGCTCATTTAAATGATTTTCCCAAGAATTCAAAAAAATTATTAAGTCAATATTATAGTTAGTTCTGTACTCATATATTTCAAGCTTATGATCTCATTCATACTTCATTTTCCTTTCTCAGGCTAAATTCTCCCGACACATCAGCAATTATACTTGAAGTTCTTGGCCATCAACTTCATTTTGCACAGGTATTACACGACTATTGATTAGTTTGGGCACTAGTCTTGATTTATTTGGTTATAAAGTTTAAGCGAAAAGTTACATTTCTTGGCATTTGCTATTTTTTAATTTTTCTAGTGGTTTCAAATATTTCCAATGTTTTATCCGAATATCTGTTGTTATGCCCCACTGTTCTTGAATCAGAAATAAATCCAACTGCTTACACTAAAAATCGGACTTTATGACCCTTAAAATTCTTTAGATTTCCTTTTATCAGTGTTGGGTACTTTAAAAGGCAGTACTGCAATTTCAGGATCATTGGCTGTCAAAGATAGGTATAAAAACTAAAGAATCAATATTTGCCTCTTTATCAAGTCATACAGGTTAATAAAGATTCTTTTGAGATAGTAAAAGATAAATAACTTATCTTTTACCCTGGGGCAATTATAGTGATAGTTTATGAGTATGTTGTTATTTAGTGTTTCATTAGAATTTGTTTTGCTGATTTTTTCACCTTTTTCATCTTAAAATAAAAACAGTTTTCCTCTTTCTCGTCACCCTCATTCTCGGTAACTAGTGTGCTGTGATTATCACAGGATCCAAATTCTAAGCACTTAGGGACTACTGTGTGGGATGCGTCAATGGTGTTTGCCAAATTTCTGGTAAAAATATTTCTTGCGTGGTTTCCATTTGCTTTTGTTTTAGAATTTCATGATGCTTTATATAGTTTTTGTTGTACTATGAAATGCATCAATATTTTTGGTTTAATCAGTTCCATTAAAAGTTTAAACGCCTGTGATAAGTCTCATTGCTAACAGATGCCTTTAGCTTTCTCTAGGCAGTGTAACCATCCATTTTTGGTTTAAGCAGCTCTATTAAACTTCTTTTGGTTAATTATGAAGGAAAAAAACTGTAGAAAGGGAAGGTTTTCTCCTTCTAAATTGAAAGGAAAACGTGTAATTGAACTTGGAGCGGGCTGTGGAGTAGCCGGATTTGGTAAGTTTCTTTAAGGGATAATTACAAAAACTACCCCTGAGATTGAAAATTACAAAAAAAAAAAAACCTTGAGGTTTTGTTCTTTATTAAATTTAAGGGGGTAATCGTAATATTTTTACAAATGTAAGGGGATGTTTGAAATGCTTTGTATATGAAGTAAAGTGTACTGTGGAATCAAACATTAAGGTTTTTTTTTTTTTTTTTTTTGCAAGGTTCAAGAACCTCTAACTTTTAACCAAAAGCTTAGGGGTAGTTTTTGTAATTATCCCTTTCTTTAATTGCTGAACTTTTCAAGTGAATAAATGTGAAAGGTGTCAGATTAGAGACTTAACGATAAAAAAAATGGACAATATTTCGTCAGGCATGGCATTGCTGGGGTGTGATGTCATTTCAACTGATCAAACTGAGGTTTTGCCTTTGCTTATGAGAAATGTCGAACGCAATACTTCTAGGATACTTCAGATGAATCCTAGTTCAGGTATTTAGAAACAAGTGATTATTATTATTAGGGATAAGTACATAAACGCCCTTGGAGGTCAATGTAATTACAAAAAGCTCAGTTATCTTTCAAAATTATATATACTCTCCTGATATTTGTTTCTATTTTACAAATTTCTCCCTCAAGAGGGGACACTTGTTAAGAAAATACAAACCTCAAGGGGGTGTTGTGTTTGTAAATACCTTAAGGGGGTATTTGTAATTTTCAAAGATAACTAGAGTTTTTTTGTAATTAGGCTAAACCTGAGGGGTTGTTTTTTGTAATTATCCCTTATTATTGTTTCGCTTTCCTCATTTGGGGGTTTTCATTCTTTGTAGATTCCTTTGGTTCCATCCAAGTTGCGGAGCTTAACTGGGGAAATGCAGATCATATAAGGGCCGTTGACCCACCTTTTGACTATATCATTGGCACTGATGTTGTGAGTTACTACAAATCATAACATCTACATTATTACCAACACGTCTGCTTTTTATCAAATGTTAATACTCAGCTCATTCAGACATAACTTCTTCGATTACCCATGTTTATTTCAAAGCTTTTTCCAATTTGCGTACTAGGTTTATGCGGAGCATCTTTTAGAACCTCTGTTGCAGACAATACTTTCGTTATCTGGACCCAGAACCACCATCGTGGTAGTGCACTTACAAATTTATTGATTTATATAATGTCCAACTTTCAAGCTGGAGACAAGTGGTGCGCTAATTTGTTCAAAAAAACGTGTTTGCAGTTGGGATATGAACTTCGTTCCACGAATGTCCATGATCGAATGCTCGACTTGTGGAAGAGAAATTTTGAGGTTAAAAGTGTTCCAAAAGCAAAGGTATGGATATATATTTGTTTGTAAGAGTCACTGTTGGGTTTTCTAGTTGTTGATCACTGGCAAATAATAAAAGAAATGTAAAATAATTTTTCTACTAGGCAGAATACAAGAATACCATAAAAATCGAGATATATACAAAAACTACCTATGAGGCTTAGCCTAGTTACAAAAAACTCCGGTTATCTTTCAAAATTTCAAATATCTCCTTAAATTGTAGAGGTGCCAAATGGCCGGGCAAACCGAAGTTCCATTGGACTGCTATTTTTCAGACCCAACTCAGCCCAGCCAAGTAAATTCACATGAAATGAACGGGTCGGACCGGCTTTGGGGCCAAATGGGTCCAGTCTCTTTCCGGTCTTCAAAATTGCAGCATGGTCCAACCTTTTCACCGTGCCTATTTTGACACCTCTACTAAAGTGTTACAAGCGTCTCTATTTACCTCACAAATACTCTCCTCTTGAGAGTGCAATTTGTAAAATAGAAACAAATGTCAAAGGCTATTTGTAATTTTCAAAGATAACCAATTTTTTTTTTTTTTGTAATGGCTAAATATCATGGATAGTTTTTGTAATTAATCCTAAAAGAATTTGTCACTACAGTAAATGACCCTTATTCTTATCAACTCTAAATGTAATTATGTGATCCTTGCAGATGCACAGTGAGTACCAACATCCAAGTATACAGTTATTTATGATGAGCCTAAAGCCTTCGGAATGCAAAAGCAATGACATCGATTGCCACATTGAAGACGTTAAATCTGGACGAAACCAAACAAATATTAGAGGAAGACGATGGCAGTAACTGTGTCGTTAATGATCGTAAAGGTGATCAAACTGAGGAAGGAAGCACAGTGGTTGTAGATCTCCAGAATAAAAAGATTAGCGACTGGGAAGCGAGGCGATATGGAGCTATGGCTGCACGGCTTCTTCGAGACGTAAAGATAACATAGACGTTCGAGGTCCGTATGTTGATCAATTTGACTGTTTATACTTGGATTCTGAAATTGTGAAAATTCTCCAAATCATGCATTTCTTTGTGCCTCAGTATTATTCATGGGAATAAACTGCTTCAACTCTCTCGAAAGACAATTACATAAACTTAGGGAGTACGACAACAACAACAAACTAAGTCATATCCCACTATATGGGGTTGTCTATATGGATCATATCATGCTATCGCTTACGGTATCACTATGTCTCATATGACCCATGCCATAAAGGGATGACAAGAGTTTTACGTTGGTTGTTGTCGCAACCCTCCATTATACGGGCTTGGGTCCGACAACATATAGGCATGATAGGATTGGAACCCGTGACATTTTTGACCCTCAACGGCACTACCAAGTCAGCGCTACATCCCTTTCAATTGGTCTACGTGTCATTGTAGAGAATCCCCGCCCTCTTTTCCTCCACAT
This sequence comes from Rehmannia glutinosa, assembly GCA_016081115.2. Taxonomy (NCBI): domain Eukaryota; kingdom Viridiplantae; phylum Streptophyta; class Magnoliopsida; order Lamiales; family Orobanchaceae; genus Rehmannia; species Rehmannia glutinosa. The sequence goes on along the minus strand of CM071924.1, from coordinate 10,310,071 downwards.
CGTTATTTCCTCCATCGATATCCAATTTCTCTTGCCATTTTTTTTTTTTTCTTCTTATCTTATTAGTTTAGTCAAGCGCTAGCGCCCTATAGAGTCCGTTTTTCTCGCTATCAATGAAACCGAAAGAAAGACAAAAAAACCATTGCCTTTCATATAGATCGAGACTTGTAGCTTGATTCTTTACTCATTCCATCTTGGAAAGAATTGCAGAAATCGACTTAAACTCGGAATAAAAAGATTCCTCGCTTTTGTTCAATTATAAATAAGCACTTTGATGGCGACGCCCCCGGCCAGTGAGCAGTGAAACGACGAACTCCGTTGGAGTCTTTGGAGCGCTCTCGGAGTGTCTCTACGGAAAGCCCGGATAGACCCGTTTCCCCGGCAAGCACACAAGGCGTGAGGGGAATGGGGCATCTGGCGGGTAGCGACACGACTAGAGAGGAAGAAGAAGCGCAGGATGTCTTTGCTCGTGCGAGTAGCACGACCGATAACCCCGACTATTCCGTGCGGGAATAGAGTAAGCTCGAAGGAACTCCAAGAACCAACTATACTTTCTCTTTCACACTCCATAACTCTAGCTCTAAGACGAGGATTTGGTTATTAACTCGAAGAGGTGCCCGACGGCGAGCACTAAATGTCATCTTCTACAGGAGCTCGCAAGCTTTAACTTTCTCCCAAACCCTATGAGCGGCGTTCCCATCAAAGCATCTACGTCCCATTCTTTGTCTAATTACTTCTTCACACTCGTCTCGATTTCACCTACATAGCTTCCAATTTTCATTTCTTCTTATTACTGACCCGTGAGCCAACATTTCGATAAACAAAAAGTAGGCCAAAATGTATTTCGTAATAGAGAGTGATACTCGAGAATAGTTTCATTCCTTTCGATAAAATGCCCATCACGCCTCTCTCTCGACAGTCCTTTCATGCACTCGATTCCGCGAAGCACTCGGTGGTGGAGAGTAGCAAGTCAAGTCTATTTTGTTTTGATTAAGGAGAAGAGTCTTTTGATGTATGCGCCTTATATTTTATATGTAGGCGAGTTACATAAAACTTGGGGATAATTAAAAAAATTATCCTTGAAGTTTAATTTAATTAAAAAAATCCAGATTACTTTTTAAAATTACAAATGAACTCTTAAGCATAAAGTTGTCAAAATCGGCCTAGCCCGATAAAAAAGCGGTATGAGTTGTACTTTCATATGCCGAAAGAGACAAGCCTATTCGGCTCGGAAAGCCAAGTCATCCATTTCTTTGTGTATGTTTTCAAAGCATAATCGGGCTTGAACTCCAAAATAGCGGTCCAATGGAATTTTGGCTCGACCGGGTTTTCTCTCTTAACCCCGAGCCATCTGGATCGGCCCATTTAATCCTGCTTAGCATTACAACTACCTCTTGAGGTTTGTAATTTTTACAAATTACAAATTCCCCCTCAATAGAGTGCAATTTGTAAAATGGAAATAGATGTCAATGGGGAATTTGTGATTTTGGAAGAATATCAGACTTTTTGATAAGTATGCTAAACTTCAAAGGTAGCATTTGCAATTATTCCTAAAAGTCTAAAACTTATGAGCTTAAAAGATTTCTAACTTTCATGCACGCTGCTCCGAGCTTTTTGATTCAAAACAAACAAGAATAGCATGTGAAAATACAGGCTATGTACGATCTTGATTTGAGAATTTATCCCCAAGTATTCATGCAAGCAAATCCTTAGAAAAACATGTTTGTAATAGATGAATTTATATATACAAATCATATCTTCGCTAAGGATGCTAAAGAAACACTTGAGGCCTCAAGAACTAAAACAAATCCTATCCATCAAGAACACTGCTAGAACATGATCACTCCATAGATTGCTAAATTAAATTACATATAGTGTTGTTGGAACAATGTTGTTGATGCTCTATTAATTTAACAATTTAAAATTTTGCAAAATATAACATCATGAGAAAATTTGTTATGTTTCCCTATGTTTGTCAATTCTGGTTTTTATGTTTTTTTTTTTTTCTATTTTTCCCTATGCTTGTTATTTTAGCAATAAGAAATAGTTACTTAAGATAATCTTCTATGGCAAAAACTCATATAAGAATGAATTACGGGTCTAAATCCGTAAGACGGATTCAACCCAATATCCTCTCGACGTTTGTAATTATTTGGGGGACGGTGCCACTTTTGTAATATTAAGAGGTGAAACAACAACATTAGGCGCGATGATGTTTTTGTAATATTAGGGAGGCGGAATTGTATCTCTATTGGGCGCGATATTTTTGTAATATTATGTGATGTCACTTTTTATTAGAAAAATATCAATTTACTCCGAAAAGTATACATTTTCAAATGAACAAAACTGATCTGTTACTTGCAAAGTTATATCTAGTCTTGTTCAAAATTATCAATTTTTATTCAAAAAAAAAAAAAAAACTTTTACTCTAAAAGTATATGTTTTCAAAGTATCAAAATTACATTAGTAGTTCACCTTGATATAGTATCACTTTTGACTTGTAAAGTATCTTTTTTAATTGAAAAATGTTTCAATTTTACTTTGAAAAGTTACTTTGATTACTTACTTGCAAAGTTATAGACACCATTATTCAAAAGTACCGCATTTTATTAAAAGAAATATCGAGTTTTGCTTTAAAAAGTATATGTTATAGAAGTAACAAATTTACATTATTAGTTCCCCTAATATAATATCACTTTTGATTCAAAACAAATCATTTCTTTTAATTAAAAATATATGTAACAAACTAATTATTTACTTGTAAAGTTAAATACGACCTTCTTTAATATATCACTTTTTATTTGAAAAGTAGTTCTTTACTCCAAATATATATGTTTTCAAAATAACAAAACTAGTAATAGTAGTTTCCTAGAAAAATATTAGTATTTTCTTAAAAATATTATTATGATTATTGATCAAGTTACTAAATATTTTTCTTCTTTGTGTTCTTCAATCAACCCAAACACCACAATCGTTAATTCAATCATCTGAAAAATCAAATTCATTTCCACTCCAATTCAAATATCAACCATCAATCCTCGAAAGTGGCGTAGATGTTTACGCCAGCGTGAGGCAAAGTTGCGGTGGGGGAGGTTGATGATGATGTAATGTTGAGATATGTCACACAAGTTGTTCCACATTGATTGATTAAGGGAAAATAGTCTACTTTATAAGCCAAGGCTACTCCTATCGCCAATTCGTTTTAGGATGAAACCTCACTCGGCTTGGTGAGGCAGCCTCTCCCATATTAGTCTTCGTGAGAAAATTTAAATAATTTTACCTTGTATGAAAAGTCATTGTCAATTAAAAAAGTACCTTTTGTTTTGTTTTCCGTTTTAATTTAGTTTTCAAATGAGTAAGGTAATTAATTTCTTTAGTCTTAAAAAATTATCCACTCGGTCAAAAAAAAAAATTATCCACCATGTATTCAGTTATCAAACATGGCACTAAGAAATAACGGTAAATACCGATGACTTCCTTTTAAAAAGGACCTGTAGCGCAATTATGTTAAACGTTTCGGGGCTTTAGCACGAAAGCTCAAGTGGGACTCACAACTAAATGCGCCAATTTCAACTCACGTTTAAACGGATCATTATCATCTCTCTTAAAATTCCCAAATACTCTCCGATAATATGCCGAATTAGGGAATTTGACTCTCATTCCCTCGACTTTTTCTCTTCGAAAATAAATCCCCTCGCCTTTTCCTCTTCAAATCAAAAAATAAAAAATAGAAAAATAAAAAAACTCCGAATTACAGTCCCATACAAAATAAAAAAATAATAATTAAAGGGGATTTGACTTACATGTTCATATTGCGTTAAATATCATTTATCTTTACTTTCAAATCCTTAAGATATTTTAAAAAAATCATTAAGATTTTCCGTTAAAATGTTTCTCAAATTTCACGTTAATCTCACATATTATTCTAATAATAGCTTCTATTTCAACAATTTCATTTATTGGCTTTAAAAAATAATAAGAAACTACGTCATAGTTCTTTTATAACTTTTACTTTTTATCTATTAAAAATATTTAAGACATTTTCTTAGAAGAATATATATTTTTTTAAGAAAAATAATGAAATTGTTAGAAGAAAATTATGATCCAACACAAGATATGATAATTATTGAATATTAATGAAAAAAATATGACCGAAAATATTTCACGAGGTTAATACAAAAAGGGTAAAGTTTTTTGAGGAAAAAAGGGGTAAAGTTAAAGAGCATTGGTTGTAATTTTTTTCATCCTAATAATTTAACATATATCAGTTAGGGTTAGGTCTTAGGCGGTTAGCCACCAAATAATTTAACATAAATGTTTAGATTTAATCCTAAAATTACTATTTACTCATCGATATTTACCGAAGGAAAAGAAAGAAAAAAACACCCATTTCCTCTGAATCGTCTCTCTCCCAAACACGACAACGACCTACTCGTACCACAATCCTAAAATTACTGTTTACATTTAGAACAGAAAAAACAAAAAAACAAATTCTCTTTTTCCAAAACCCTCCCCAAATCCCTGTTCGTTTTCTGGTTAGTTTATAAGTTAATACAGAAATTGTTGTTGGCGATGGAAGATAGAACTTGCGGAAGTGATGATGCCAGTGAGATTAACGAGGAAAGGAGTAACAATCCTGTGAATACCCCTTCCTATGTTCAGGTATAAACAACAATGTCTCAAAATATCGAATCGTTTTCCTTCTAATTGAATATTCATTATTTTCATTATTTTCATTATTTTTCTTTTTCCTTTCTCTATCTCATTATGTTCCTGTTGTTCTGTGGAGACCTACCCCTCCCTGTGTGTTTGGGTATTATCTTGGTGATTTGGGTGAATAAATTAGATGTACTTTTGTTCGGGTTGTCTCACCACGAGATTAGGTACTTAGTTTGAGGGACTTGAGGGACCTGTAAAAGAACGAATGATAGGCTGGCCGGTGGATCACCAGCTAAGGCTCTCCTGTGGTTATTATCTTGGTGATTTGGGTGAATAAATTAGATGTACTTTTGTTCGGGTTGTCTCACCACGAGCTTAGGTCTTAGTTTGAGGGCGCGTGAAAAAAAACGAACGATAAATTGGGAGTGAATGCACAAGCTAAGGCCCTCATATGGGAAAGTCAGATACTGGTTATAAGGGCATCCACAGCTGTGCTCTTTTTAAGAGGTTTTTGTCTCGCGCGAGTGTGACTAAATTGGCCCCAGAATTAAAGCTGCAAACCCGCTTTTTGTGTTTCTTTTGGCCTTTATTTATTTTTCTCATTTTTTGAGTACACTTTTTCGTGTTCAAAGAATCAACTTTTGTTTTATTTTTCTTGTTTTACCTGTTACATTATGGTTGGCTTGATTTTCTTTGTTCTGTTTTTATTGAATTTTCATTAAACATTGAAATTTTATATAAAACCTAAATAATGTTTATTAAATATATAATATAAATAATATTAATTTTATTTTTAATAGCCTATAAATAATAAAAATATATAATATATAGATATATAAAACTATGAAATTATATATATATATATATATATATATAAATTATAAAAATATGTAAATATATGGTGGGACCTATTCAAAAGTTGTTGGAGATTTTTTAAAGAGGTGTAATTTGAGTATGAGGCTTATCAAAAAGTTTTGGGAGGTTTTTCGATTGTGGAAAAAGGGTAAGGTTTTTTGGTCTTGATGTGGCGGTGAGGGATCTACAAAAAGCTAGTTTGTGGTTTTTACCACCGGTGATGCCCTAAGGTCGTTTAGAAATTGAAGAGCGAGATAAACAATAATAAATGAAATATGTAGCAAAGGAAAACCAGAATGTATTTATAGGTTTGACTTGATGAGCCATATCGACCTAGATCCACTTGTCAAGATCATCTAGGTCCACTTTGTCACATCATAGTGTAGATGAACGGTGTTGGTCGTGGGCGACCCGTCCCGTGTCTTCGGGTTGGGTTGTGACTCGAATATGAAACACACGGATCTTTGTGTAATTTGGCCTTTTAGCTTATTCACGAGGGTGTAAGGGTAATTTTGACCTGATCCATATCACTTGGCTTAACTGATAGTTGTTTAAGCTACATGATATATGATCTTTCTTTGGCTTTATTCGATATGTTCTTTTGTAAATGTGTAGCTTCTCGACAAAAAGATTATATAATTTATTTTATTGTTTGTAGATTCTTAACTGTGGTGTTTAAACATTTAAATAAGATAGGAGAATTAAAAAAAAACAGCTTTTGACCGTAAACGACGGCGTGATACGATCCATATAGCCGACCACACATAATGGGATTAAGGCTTAGCTTCTTGTTGCTGATGTTAGGAGAATTAAAAAACAGTAAAATAGATCGATAAAGAAAATAAAATATCTCTTAAATATTACCGGCTATAAAAAATCGACCAAATTGCTGATCATGACACTATTATGAAAATCTAGACAAGACAAACATGGGCGGGCACACCTCAAATGTCTTGGCCTAGCATTGATCTGTTAGCATTAAAAATGGTTCACACAAGGCATGTCTCTATGGTTCTCTCTCTACTCTTATTTCTTCACGTTTAAATATTGAAGAGCAATCCGTATTCAACAAAAGTAATTAAATAACACACTGATTAGAATTTACTTGAGATTTGAGAATCCTTGAATAAGTTGAATATGGAGAAAATCCACTATAATTAAAGATGGTCCGTAGAGGAGCTAATTCATGGTTTTTGCAATACCATAAACCTTACTTTATTGTTTGGGTGCACGTCCAAGAAATAGATTTTCTCCTCAACTCTTGATACTTGTCTTGCAGATTCTCGGGAATGGTATGGATACTCAAGACACATCACCCTCAGTGCTATTGTTTTTTGGCACGGAGAGATATGTATTTAATGTTGGAGAAGTAAGCATTACGTTGGTTTCATTTCTTTGCTTTGTAGATTACATGCTAAACCTCCAATTCTTTAAATTGTTGATACAGCACTTGCAAGAATCTTTACCAAAAGTTGGCATTTAGAGGAACACTAGTATATGTTATTAGGAATTTCACAACCAAGTAGATATTTTTTGGTGTACCTTGACAGCCTGACTACGGTAGGTTATGGAGAAAAGGACACAGGTTAAACCAACATGCCATTGTAGAAAATGCGCACACACACACACACAAAAGAAAATTAAACAGCCCCAAAATCAGGAATATGAATAAAGGCTGTAGGAAAGTTGAAAGCTATAAAAATTTGTGCCAAAGCTTAACAATATCAATTGAATGAACATGGACAGAATAAAAGAGAAGGAAAATGGACTGAGAGGTAGATTTACGGTTCGACAAAACTAATCTGTTTCCTTTCTGCATCATGGTTATAACTGTAATTGAAGTGTTAAAATGCTCTTCATTCCAATTTGTAATTTCTCCTCAAATTTTAGGTTTTCCATATAATAATTAGAAGAAAGGGAGTTTTTTCTTTTATTGTTATTTTTTTTTAGTTTCTAACAATACAATGTTTATTACAGGGGTTTCAACGCTTCTGCATCGAGCATAAAATAAAAATGTCAAAGGTATATACATACAAGGACAACTTCCTAGTTCCTACTCAAATTTTCTTTCTTAGGGTGGAAGTTTATTTTCTTTTCAATAAAATGTGCTCCAGATTGATCGCATATTCTTCTCACGAGTCTGTTCAGAAACTGCTGGTGGACTTCCAGGTTATTAAAACACTGAATTATCATAGCTTCATATCACTCAATATAAATCATGACCTTATTTTATAAATTATTACTAACATATCGTGAAAGTTAATATAGGCCTTTTTTAAAGCAGAAAGTTTTATTCTTCTTAACTTGTTGTTTGCAGGTCTCTTATTGACTCTGTCTGGCATTGGACATGTAAGAGAAAATTTTGGCTTGATCAATATTTATTATAAAAATAAGGCATAATTACAAAAAGCCCCCTGAGGCTCGGGCTAATTACAAAAAAATCCATAGGTTTTTAAAATTGCAAAAAAAAAAACCCTCGAGGGTTGATTCTTTCTTACTTTATTAGCAAAAACATTTCCAAAACCCCTGGTATCTATAGAAATATTATTGTTACCCTCTTAAATTTAAGACAAAATCAAACTTTGGGGGCTTTATTTAATTTTGAAACATCTTTAGATTTTTTTTGTAATTAGCCCAAACCTCAGGTTTTTTTAATTATCCCTAAAGTAAACTGTTAAAATTAGTTCAGTAATTGATGGAATTGTGATTGTTTCTTCTTGACTTTTCAGGAGGTCAAAATATGGGGCCCCAAAGATCTCAACTATTTGGCTGCTGCAATGCAACATTTCATCTCTGATAATCTGATGGAACAATTTGATTGGCCTGGCCACGTGCATGATTCTAATGGAGATGCTAATTCCACTTCGCAAAAAATTGATGATCATCACATTCTTCTTAATAATGTTTTTGTAAAAATATCTGCAATAGTACTTCAACCAAGTCAATCAGAATCTGATGTGAGTGGAAAAAACCCTGTAAGTTCTTCTGTCATATATATTTGTGAATTGCAAGAAATAAAGCGAAAATTCGACGCCCAAAAAGCCGATTCACTTGGATTGAAATGTGGGCCAAAGCGTGGAAAATTGCAAGGTGGAGAACCCGTGCAGTCAGATCTTCTGGATATTATGGTAGAGTCATTAAACCTTATAATCCGGTTTTACATTGTTCTCATTTTCAAGTTTCCTATTTATGCCTTGATTCACTTGTGATGTTCAGATTCACCCGGATGATGTACTTGGACCTTCTGTTCCGGGCCCTATAGTGTTGCTAATTGACTGCCCGACGCTGTTGCATTTGCAAGAGTTATTATCTGTACAGAGTTTTAGTCGTTATTATGCAGATTCAGCTGAAAATGCACCAAATAGTTCGAAAAATGTGAACTGTGTAATTCATCTGAGTCCTGCACATGTCACGAAAACAGATGATTATCAAATATGGATGTCAAGATTTGGTGCAGCTCAGCATATTATGGCAGGGCATCAAATGTAAGTTTCATGTCTTCATTTCTTAGTGTAATTTAGGGCTTGATTACGCAATCTTTCTTGAACATTTTGGACTAAGGACTCTGTACTTTGCAGGAAGAACATCAAGGTTCCCATATTAAAAGCAAGTGCAGAAATGGGAATACGACTGAACTACCTGTGTCCCCAGTTCTTTCCAGCTCCTAGATTTTGGTCTCTTCAGGACTGGAAGCGCACGCCCTCTGGCTTAAAGACACAAAATGTCGTAATTTTTCAATCTAAACTCACGTTAATATTGTTGGGATGATTGACTTTTGCATAATTTGCTCATCTTTCTTTTTTCCTCTCAGGATCTCGCCACAAGAGTTTGTGAACCCATTTTAGCAGAGAATTTTCTCAAGGTATGTTTTATAATTATATTGGTTTCCTATTGACTTTATAAGACTTTTGGTGTCAAATTTTGCTGCTTTCAATACATGATGATGTTATGTGAAAAACAGTTCCAGTTGCGTCCCCACAGAAATCTCGGACTTGACAGATCTTGTCTACCAAATTTGACGTCTCCCCAAGAAATCATTCATGAGCTACAGTCAAAGAAACAAAAGATTATGGAAACTAGCGGCGAGAAGGCCTGCGTGCAAGCTAATGTAGTTGTGACCAAACGGCCAAGGTTGAACCGTAGTGCACTTCCAGACTGTATGGAAGGTATAAATAGAGAAGTCATGGAGATTGTTATTCTTGGGACTGGTTCATCTCAGCCTTCAATGTACCGAAATGTTAGTTCAGTCTTTCTCAATCTTTTTTCGAAAGGAAGCTTGCTTTTAGATTGTGGTGAAGCAACGCTGGGACAACTCAAAAGAAGGTGAAAAGACATGTCCGAAGTTCTCTCGCTCACGACCCTTTTTTTTCTGGTCTTGATAATTCTTTCCTTTGTTTTATTTTTTAGGGATAATTACAAAAACTACCCTTAAGATCTGAGATAATTACAAAAAAACCATAGAAGTTTCAAAATTACAAAAAACCTCGAGGTTTGATTCTGTCTCACATTATTCCCCTTCATAAGATTTTTTTCAAAGCCCCAGTTATATAGAATCATTACATTAACCCCTTAAAATCAAGACGGTCAAACCTCATGGGTAATCTTTGTAATTACCCCAAACCTCAGGGGTAGTTTTGTAATTATCCATTATTTTTATTTTTCTAAAATAACCACAATGCTATCTTTTGGAATATCTCCCAACAGGTTTGGCATTGAAGGTGCTGATGAAGTAGTAAGAAGTTTACGATGTATATGGATATCCCATATTCATGCAGATCACCATACGGGTCTAGCTAGGATACTTGCTCAGCGAAGAGATTTGTTAAAGGGAATACCTCACGACCCGTTGATCGTCATAGGCCCTGTGCAACTTAAGGATTACCTGGATGCATACCAGAGGCTCGAGCATCTAGATATGCAGTTTCTTGATTGTGAACATACAAAAGAAAGTCATACGATTGTTGAGTCCTTGAAGAAGGTCCTTGTGGAAGCTGGATTAGAAACATTAATAAGTGTTCCTGTTGAACATTGTGAGCCGGCATATGGTGTTGTGTTAATGGCCGCAAATAGGGTCAACCGCGTTGGTAAAATGATACCGGTGGAAGCTCGTATATTCTGGTGACACGAGGCCGTGTCATGAACTCATCCAGGCTTCAGAAGGAGCCACAGTTCTTATACACGAGGCTACATTCGAAGACGACCTTCTGGATGAGGCTACGCGAAAAATCACAGCACGTTTAGTGAAGCTTTGGGAGTAGGTGACTTGTGTGGTGCGTGTCGCGTAATCCTTACGCACTTCAGCCAGCGTTACCGAAACTTCCCAAGTTTGATGAAAATAAGTTGCGGATTATGCGTCGCGTCCTTTTCGATTTGATGAGTGTTAATTTGGCGATCTTCTTGATCTTCGAAGTGTAATGGAAAACTTGAAACCCCTGTTTCTGGACGAAGAAAAATGAATGTAGATAAAGACTAGATGGGGCAAAATAATTCATAAATTTGTTAATAATTCTTGCAGTGAAATGTCATGGATTTCTGTAATAGAGTCCAACTCACAAAATGGAACAATGAGAGGAAGGTGTGGGTGGGAGAGGGAAATTAAATGTGCATTAAATCATGAAAACATTAATCTATTTCCAAAATTTGAGCCTCAATCGGATTATCATAGTTTGAATCATCATATATATATATAGGGATAATTACAAAAACACCCTAAGGTTTGGGCTAATTACAAAAAAACTCAGAGTTCTTTGAAAATTATAAAATATTTTCCCGGTGATTTTCGAAAACATTTCAAAAACCCCAGACATTTGCAAAAATATTACAGTTACCCCTTAAATTTAAGACAAAACGAAACCCGAAGGTTTTTTTTTTTGTAATTTTGAAACATGTCTGGGTTTTTTGTAATTAACCAAAATATCAGGGTGTTTTTGTAATTATCCCTATATATATATTTCATCCGTGATTCACTGAAACAATCCACTACAGGATTGATGCCGGCATCTTTTTGAGTTCATTAATGCTGGTTTGAAGATTCTTTACTGATCATTCATGAAACAACATTAATGCATCTCCAAATTTTATAGCATTTATTATCAGAGTAAACATCCTTTACTGGTTTTTTCTATCAATCAAAGAGGAACAACTATAATATCAGTATCTCGAATTATGTAGCATTTAAGAATATTAGCAAAAATGTGAAAATGCTTTCGAAAGGCTTTCGCTTCGTTAAATTTCAATGAGAGAGGATGGGTTGGGCCACTACTGGTTCAACCAGCTAGGGTAGCCGGACCAGGTGTTATTCTGGCATTTACACCAAAGAAAGAAAAACTACCATACTGAACTTAGCAGAGGAGTCTTTTATTGTTGTGAATCTTTGTCCTGAAGTTGATTAATCAAGCATATATGTCATTGGACATTCTTCAATGTTTACCATCTAAGTATGCGTCTGTCTTTCCGAGCAAATTTCGCCTGTAGCTGGAAAAAGATTGAAAAAGTCTTATGTTATTGGATGACGTGATCAAGTAGCAGAATATTTGTTTTGTTTTCCTCCAAGCAACCCTTTAATCAAAATTACATGTTGCAATTCAAGCAACATGTAATCTCATTCTCACTATTATTTACCTGCAATATTGATAAACAACAAATTTATTCCAAAAAAAGAGAGAATTAAAATAACAATTTGAAGCTACATGTAACAATTGCCATCTTGGACCGAAATTTCTCTACACATGAGCTAAGAGGTTAGCCCAACTCAACCTGCCCACAAGATGGCATAAATACTTGGTCCAATTGTACATAGATTTCTCTAGAACTTGTAAGAGTTTTGTAGAGAATTATAGGAGAATTCCGGAGCACTCCTTTGTAAATATTTTGTAGGATATTCTAGGAATATTCTTTAAGTCTAGAGACTTACTCGTAACATTGGATCAAACAAATCACCACCGTCCATTTAGGAGGTGGAGTAGTATAAATATGGGTATGGGTTCATTTGTAAACCATCAAACCTTGTAAGCAAGTTTGAGTGAATAATACAAGTGTTCTTTCCCAACTATCTTGTGTACTTTACTTTGCATCTTCTCAAACTTCTTCACACACAAGCACGCCATTGTTAAGAGAATAAGTCAGTGCCATACAACTAACAAGAATGCAGTTTCGGACCACAATAATAGCTACAGCCTACATGTTACAGCTGTTTTAACATAACTGATTTACCTTTGTATTCTTCTGTACCAAATAATCATATATTTCCTCAAGTATCTTTCGGAGTGATAGATCTAACTCCTCTTCCGAAATATTTATAGTTTCCTGCGAAGCAGTGAGAGCACACTAAATGATAAATGAATTGTATTCTTCCGTACCATATAATCATATATTTCCTCAAGTATTTTTCGGAGTGATAAATCTAACTCCTCTTCCGAAATATTTATAGTTTCCTGCGAAGCAGTGAGAGCACACTAAATGATAAATGAACAAAAATAAAAAAAGATAGACATGTGGTCTCGACAAATATCACACTGTTTCCTTTTTACTTATATTTCGAATAATCCGGGAGTTATCTAGACTACATATATCTAACCCGGCATCTCTCAAAATAATAAACCAGAAACAGAGGAATGAAATGAATGAAACCAACTCAAGTTTTCATTTCCTGTGATGATGTATTTATACAAGAAGCTGAGATATTTTGCTCTGTAACATAATTTAACCATCTAACAACTTAACCTCCTAACTGCCTTTAATGTATCTAACTATTATAACCAAATACTCTAATACGCACCCCTCAAACCGAACTAGGGAGCAGCACTTAGGAATTTTATTGTTTAGATTTTGATGAATGCCATGTAAAACTTAGAATAGAAAGTTGGCACCCCAATTCTTGTGTAAAATGTATTGTAACAATTAGAGCCGCCAAGCCGAGTTAAGTCGGCCTCGCCGTAATATGCAAGAAGACAAACAAAACCGGAAGGAAGACCTTCTTTGTGAAACAAATTGAATATGGCAAAGAAGAGTAGACGGAACTCTATCAAGAAGCGGTGAGATGCGGTGAGTGGAGCATCGTCAAGTCAACTCAAGAAAAGCCAAGTCTCAGTTGAAGTGACGGAAGAGTCATCCAATGATTGGAAGGCGATTCTAAGTCACCTGGGAAAGCAAGGAAAAGCGATCAAGTCGAGATAATCGTAAAAGAACGTTGCACGTAAATCAAGAGATTTACTTAAACAAGTAATATCTCCATACCACCTTTCTTGGAGTGCTCGATCCCGAAGCGTGCAAAAGGAATGAACGATGGGAAGCACTACACCGTGTCGAACTCGAAAAGGTGAAAGAACAATTCATACGAGAAAGCGGCAATTCAAGAATCGCAACAAGACAAGCCAACGATGCAAGTGACTTTCAAAAATTAAGCTATCTCTTCAACGGGCAAATTTTTGAAAGTTCACTATAAAAGGCCGAGGAGTTTGTTTGAGAAAAGAGTGATACATATATGACACACACGTGAGATATACAAGCATATTAGAAAAACTCAAACATTCTCAATCCTCAAGCTACATTACGAAGTACATCAATCCAACACTCACCCGTGAAGGAAAGAGAACTTCAATCGGTTGAAGAGGAAAATATGAAAACAAGGGGTCTACATTCCACGAAGGATTGTAGGAAGGTTCAAGGTCGAACCAAGTCTTAAGCTTTTGGAGGGCTTCGTGATCAAATCCAAAGAGCTTGAGCAAGTGAGTCAGTAGTAGCAAAGCGCAAAATGCCGCCTGTGAAGAAGGCGAGTCGTCACGAGAAGCCACCGAGTGATCAAGGCGTCTCCGATCGAGTCCCAAAGGATCAAGTCACCGTGTGATCAAGACTTGATCCGACCGCTACCACTTTGTAAACCGATCATTACCTAGTGTATTCCTCCGGGAGTTGGAGAAGAGGGAGTAGAAGAATTACCCCATCTTCGAACCTCTATAAAAATTTCACCTTTGTGTCATTTACATTTCAAAGATTTTAATTCCTCGCATTTTTAATCGCTTATATATATCTTTGATAAATTTGCTATCCATTGGATAATACAAGTACTAAACCAAGCACTAAACTCCCGCTTAATCAAACTTAAGGGTGTTAAGTCTTCCAATGAAAACAAAACCACACAAGAGTTAATTTAGAGCCAACAAAGAGTTATTCCATCAATGGCTCAAATGAGTCCATTGAGAGATTAACTCTACTTGAGTGACCAAATTGATTGTCCATCAAGGACACGGTTGTGTAGTATTAACTCTGAATATTTTAAAAGGACTAAATCGAGAATTTGGTAAGGTTTATTCAACCCCCTTCTAAACCTTACACTTACACCCCCTTGGACCTACAAGTGGTATCAGGCGGTTGGTTCATTGAACCCTCCGCACCGTTCTTGAACTAGATCTCCAAACTTTTCAAAGTCTCGCTTTAGTACTTAAATCTTCAAAACTCCTTTTATCATTAAAAGTTATTATCATGGAAGCAAATTTGACACGCATCCCTATGTTCACTATTGAAGAATTTGATGATTGGAAAATTCGTATGCGAGCTCATCTATCGGATTACATGATGAAATGTGGATAGTGATAGAAGATGGGCCTCTGCAAATCTTAAAGGTGAACACAATCTGTATTTAAGAGTCGAAATCAAGGAGAAGAAAATATTGCTCCCAAACCGATCATGGTTGAAAAACAAGAACTGAGTGGACAAATGATGACAAAAAAGATACAACCTGGATAATGTAGCCAAGGACATCCTTTACAAAACCTTGACAAAGCCATGTTCAACAAAGTCAAATCATGCAAAACGGCTAAAGAAATGGGACAAGTGACATTAATTTGTGAAGGCTCGAGCAAATCAAAGAAAACAAATTATCGGTGGTGTCAGAGAAATTTGAGAACTTCAAAATGATCTCGGAGAAAATCTGGATCAACTAGACGCTCGGTTCACTGAAATCACAAATGAGTATGCATGACTTGGAAAGGAATATACACAAAAGGAAATGTGTATGAAGATCCTAAAAGTCTCCCGGTGAATGGGAAATGAAGGTCATGGCACCGAGACATTCCATGGACCTATCAAAGACATCCAACCATGAACTATTCTCGGACCTCAAAGCCTACGAGTTTGAGTGATAAGAAAAAGACCAGGAAGAGACAGTACATGTACCCAAAACAAATTTGCTCTAATTGTTAAAGATGGGAAGAGAGTCGGTTAAAGAAGTCATTGACCCGGAAGAAATAGCCATGGGTTAAAAGATTTAACAAGTTATTTAACAAGAACTACAAGAGAGGAAAGGGTGAATCTTCCGAAGAAGACTCGGCTCCCTCCAAATCAAGGGAAGATAGGCCAACCAAGAGAACGATCATCAAAAAGTTGAGTATCAAAGGGTGACAACTCAAGAATGGAAAGAGTCGATCAAAAGGTCAATATCTATGTTGGAACTCAGACAACCAGTCACTATGCCATTGATCGCTCATATCCTGTAGTCAACAAGACAGGATGAAGAAGAAAGAAAGGTCTTGAGAGAAAGAAGACAAGAAAAGAAAAAGGCAATGATGGTCACAGAGACCGACAAGGCAAGTCAAGAGAGAGACAGTGATTGAGAGAGCAAAGGAAGGCGACTACTCAAGTGACTCACGAAGAAGAAGCCTTGATCCGCTTAATGGCCAAAGAACAAGATCAAGAAGATGAGGTACAATCTAACTCAACAAACTCGGACACTAGTGATAGTGATCATGTGACACACACACTTCATCACCCACTCGATCTTTATGATTCATTAGGCAAAATGATGAAAGATTTTGAACACATTAAATCCTCACACACACTATTGAATGAGGAAAACGCTACTCAAAAGTCAAAAACTCAAAGTGACTAAGGAGTTGAGTACTCTAAGTCAAATAGTGATGAGAATGAAAGTTTAAAAGTGAAAATGCTAAATTAGTAGCGAGAAATTGCTTTTATAGAAAAGAGGAGAATGACCTCAAGAATGTTATTGCCTCATTCACTAAGGCATCTAAATCATTGGATGATCTTATTATGAGTCAAAAAGAATATGGAGACAAGACAGGCTTAGGATTTATTTCCTCTATGCTATGTCAAACCTCAAAAGTAATTTTGGAAAAAGGATCTTCAAGTCATGAAGAGTCCGAAAAATCCAAAACTCTAAATGTTGCACACACATTCAATCAAAAGCACCATAACAAGCAAATGGCCTTGGTTACAAAGGAAAAGGAAAACAACCATTGAGTATCTTGAAAGGGCAGTGAGAAGAGATTCACCGAGTCCTCAAAGAAACTCCAAACAAAAATACTCTGTAAAGAAAAAGCGAGAGCTACCAAAATCCCGAAGAAAACCCATAGAAGAAATATATATGATGGGAATGGTAGAAAATATCCAAGCCAAGCCGATTGGAATAATGTGAACCATCGGCATAAAACTTATGGAATATAAGACCAAATGGCAAAGGCCTAGAACTCAACAAAGGCCATTCCAAAAGTATAAGAGCTTTCATCAACACACCTATGCACTGGGCATCACACTCAAAGACACCACAATTACCCAAAAAAGGCAATTGCTAAAAACATATGCGGCATACTGAGACAAAAGAGGCAAATTTGTATGAACCTAGAATCCCCAGCAATTTGCGAGAATTAATTATGATTATGGCATCGATAGATGGCAACCCATTAGAGTCAAATCATTTGACTATAAGTTGGTTGGATCATCTTACAATTCTAACTCCTCGGGACCCAGACAAGTATGGGTACCTAAAACTTAATTTCCTTGATTGCGGGTTCAAGGAATAGTGAGTGCCAGGAACCTGGTACATGGATAGTGGCTGTTCCCGGACACATGACGGAAACAAGAAAAACCTGTCAAAATTCAAGGAAGTCAAAGGAGCAAAAGTCATATTCGGTGGAAATGTAGCTCCTGGTGAAATAAGAGGCATTGGATCCATCAAGAGGAATGGATTAGAAATCACGGATGTTGCATATGTTGAAGGACTCAACTTCAACTTATCGAGCATCGATCCAACTCGTGACAAGGGCTACAATGTTGGATTCAACATGGGTATGTGCCAAATCAAAGATGTCGAATCAAATGAAGTTGTCTTTGCAAGGATGTAAGCGAGAAAAAATATGTATGTAGTGGATTGGTCAATCGCAACACCCAAAGACTGCTGTCTAGCAAAAAAGAGCACACATTTGAATCAAGTTGGGCCGTGGCACAAAAAAGCCGAGTCACCTGAATTTCAAAACAATGAACAAGCTAGCAAGAAGTCAACTTGTAGAAGGACTTCCGGACTCGATATACAAGAAGGAGAGTATGTGATGCATGTCGGAAGGAAAAGCAAATCAAGTCGTCATTCAAAGAAAAGACATGCCCATCCTCAACAAGAATATTGCATCTACTTCATATGGATCTATTTGGCCCAGTGGAACCAGCCCGATAAGTGGAAAGAAATACACCTTGGTGGTAGTAGATGACTACTCAAGATATACATGGACAATATTCATGTGCGAAGAAAGAAACTCTACAAAAACTACCACAACTGATGAAGAAGATTCAAAATGAGAAGAGTCAAACCATTATCAAAATAAGATCGAGATAGAGGAGAACCGAGTTTGTCAATGGAATAATAACTCGATATTGTATTGAGAATGGTATTGGTCATGAACTATCGGCAGCAAGACTCCACAAAAGAATGGAGTTGCGAAAAGAAGAGCAGAACCCTCAAAGAAGCGGCAAGGACCATGTTAGGCAAGACGGGGTTACCAAAAAGATTTTGGGGTCAAGAATCAACACACTTGCTACACCCAAAACAGATGTATGATAAATGACGGTGACAAAGACTCCCTATGAGATCCGGATGGAAGAAAACCAAATGTTGCATATTTCAGGATATTTGGATGTAAATGCTTCATCCACAACAATGGCAAAGACAATCTAAAGGCTTTTGATGCTAAAGGCGATGAAGGTATCTTCTTAGGATACTCAAATCGGTGAAAGCAAAGCCTACAAAATACTCAACAAAAGAACTATGGTTCTGAAAGAATCCATTCATGTAGTATTCGATGAGCCAAATGTAAATGGAGAAGACATTGTAGAGTCACCGATAAGTCAATCATCCAACCATACGGAAGAGTCCCTATCTTTGAAGCTGAAGCTGGAATTATCAATTCGGAAGAAGATGAGATAGCCGAATCTCAAAAACAATTTGGAAAATTTGCGGTAAGTGATTATGAGAGAGCTGACCAAAGAACACAACACTGCAAGTCGATCAATCCAGCTAACTTACTCCAACCTTGATGTAAGATGGCTAAGAGACCATCCACCGAACTTGTCATTGGAGACATAAGAGAAGGTGTGAAAACAAGATCCAAGACTCAACAAGAAGCTATGTTCACATGCTTCATCTCGCAAAATAGAGCCCAAAGATGTGTCACAAGCATTGGACGACACACATTGGATTCAAGCTATGCAAGAAGAGTCAATCGGTTTGAGAGAAATAAAGTATGGGAATTAGTGCAAAGACCCATACATCAAAATGTTATTGGAACCAAATGGGTATTCGAAATAAGATGAACGAGGAAGGTTACGTGGTAAGAAACAAAGCAAGACTAGTAGCCAAAGGATATTGCCAAGAAGAAGGGATAGATTTTGATGAAACATTTGCCCTGTAGCAAGATTGGAAGCTATAAGGATATTTCTTGCCTATGCAACTCACAAGAATTTCATTGTATATCGATGGATGTAAAAAGTGCATTCCTAAATGGTTTATTGGAAGAAGAAGTGTATGTTGAACAACCTCCGAGGATTTGAGCGGGAAGACTCTTGGAGACAAGGTATACAAACTCAAGAAAGCCCTGTATGGATTGAAACAGGCACCCGAGCATGGTATGACACCTGTCACAATTCCTAACGAAAATGGATTCACAAAAGGAAAAGTAGATAGAACACTTTTCGAATTCAAGACAAAAAGAGTATCTTGCTTGTTCAAATATATGTGGATGACATCATTTTTGGATCCACAAACAAAGAGTCATGTGAAAAGTTTTCAAACCTCATGCAAAGTAAATTTGAAATGAGCATGATGGGAGAATCGACATTCTTCCTTGGACTCCAAGTGAAACAAATGAAGGATGGAACCTTCATAAGTCAAACAAAATACACCGAGACTTAATGAAGAAGTTTGGTATGGAGGAGAAGTCTTACGAAAAATACCAATGAACACATTAGTCAAAATGGACATGGATGCGGATGGCAAGCACAGTAGATCAAACAAGATCTGAGCACTTATTGGATCATTGCTCTATCTCACGGCTAGCGCGGACATCACCTTTCCTTTGTAAGGTGTATGTGCAAGATTTAAATCTGCTCCAAAAGAGAGCCACATGACAAAGAAATAAGAGAATATTGAGATACTTGAAATGAAGCCAAGAAGTAGACCTATGGTATCCAAAGGAAGGTGGATTCAAGCTAATTGGCTATTCGATTCCCGACTATCTTCGGATGCAGAGTGGACGGAAAGAGCACTTCGCACATGTCAAATGCTAGGAAACAGTGATTTCATGGTTTAGCAAGAAGCAAAATTCAATAGCCACCTCTACACCGGTGAGGCGAAATACATAGGCGGGCAAACAAGTTGTTACCCAAGTCCTATGGATGAGACAAAGAACAGAGACTATGAAGTTGAGGAAAAAGAAATTCCAATCATGTGTGATAACACAAGTGCAATTGCCATTACTCAAAATCTGTATTGCACTCAAGAACAAAGCATATTGATGTCGGATATCACTTCATAAGAGATCATGTTGAAAAGAAGGACATTATCTTGGAATATATCTCAACTCGATAAACAACTAGCTGACATCTTCACAAAACCATTATGTGAGTCAAGATTTGAAGAACTCAAACATGAGTTGGGGTTAATTGAGTGGTGACACTCTCGATTTAATCAAAGAAGAGAAATGGAACAGAAAAGGGGTGAAAAAGAATCGAAAATCGTAAATCGACCAAGAATCACCAATGTGTCGGAAAAGACAAGATAATTAGTCAAAGTCGGTGATAGCCGAGTCACTAAGAGAATCATGAGAAGTAGAGTTAAATCGGCTAAGGGATAAGTTTTGAATAACTTATGAGCAAAGTGACAAAAACGCAATCGTTTTGACTAAGCGGGAATGTTTTAAGGAATACGTCAAGATAATGATGATGTGTACGGACATAAAAGCCGCACACCAAGCTTATGATTGGATATAAATCTTGCCGCATTAAATACGAGACATGAAATGCTCAATAGGCGTCACGAAATCCAAGCCATTGATTTCGATCACAATTCAAAACCACCCGCACGCCCTTGCATAAACCATATTTAAACCATTTTCGTCCGTTTCTCTCTCACACTTCTAAAAACTATTCATCTCTTTCTCTCAAAAGCAAAGGCAAAATACTCTAAAAACCCTATCAATCTTCAAATCATTTTACGAGTTTATCCTTGAAATAATCCTGAGAAATGGCACCAACTTATGACTTTATCAAGTTAGGAAAGCAAATCCACACCGGCTCTAAGGTGGATTTTGACGGAATGATGAAACAGGGTCCGACGACACCCTAGTGAAGAAAATCGCTGAGAAGTTGGAAACGTCCGGGCTAAAACCGTTTCTAACGTTAGAATATCCGATGACCTATGTGGAGGAGGTCGCACAATTCTACGTGAATGCTTTGAGATTCACGATGAAGGAATCAAGTCATCTCAGATACGGAAAGCGGTGACTATCTCTGCCAGGATTTGGTGAATATTGCTCACTACCAGCAGAAGGAGCATCCGAGATTAAAGAAGCTGATGTAAACTTGACCGACATGGAAAGAAATAGCCAAGTCCGACTTTGCTTTGATAAAATAATATACACAGCAAACAAGAGATCTGCTGAAGGAGGATTATCACAAGTTGTTGGACATAGTTGCCAAATGTATCGACATCAAATTTGGCGGCTTTGACCAATCAAAAGCGAAGCCGATTGTAATGGCTGCAATCATCGAAGAAAAGAAGATAAATCGGGCTGAGTTTGTCTACAATTGACTCTGCGAACGTGGGAAACAAGTCCTTCAAAGAAGATGGCTCATTTGGAGGATCCCTAGGATATGGCCAGTGATTGGCCGGCTATTGGAGGTGAAAGGAGTCCTCTTAGACATGGGAAGGCATTCCATGTTAACAAGAGGATGTTCAGAGCAAACCTCTGCAGCGCACGAGAAGAGAGCTTACGCCAAGAGAGCGACACCGATGAGGGGAATCAGTGACCCCAAGATACAACTGTTTCCTCTCCACCAAGAAGAAAGCGCCCTGCAGCTGCTAAGAAGAAGATCTGCGCCCGCAACAAAGAAAACCAAACATGCTCCTGCCCCTGCAAAAAAAGTCACCGCCCCCAAGAGTGTGTCTCCTGCCCAGTGCGCGGAGAGAAGGATTCACAAATACCTTCTCCGATCGTCAAAAAGAGGAGAACCGAGAAGCCACGACGGCCTGCTCCTCGAGAAAAAGACACCAAAGACTGCCCCGGCCGCACAAGACTCGAGAAGACAACATCTCTCGAACCAGAAATTCCCCTGTACAAACCAGGAGACGAAGAAAAGAATCGTCAAGCGATCCAATCGGAGAAACCAACAGTCGATTACTCACTAAGGCAAATACACGGAGACTACTCGGAGAAGTAGAGTCTCGGATGTAGTTGATGAAACAACCAAGTCTCTTGAAGCGCGTCGAGAGGCAACCCGAAGACACAATCGTAGCTCACACCGAGGAAATGAAGCACAAGAAAGAACATGCCGGCGGATAGTGATGTAATGATCCTATCTCCACCTTACCCGGACATCCAAAATCGTCTGCGTGAGTGGAGAAATGGAAGTTGAGTAAGTCAAGGGAACAGTTCCAACGGCTTGAGTTCATAGAAGAAGAAGAGGAATCGTTGAGCTTCCGATCGACCCTTGTACTCCCAAAGACTGAAGAAAACTGCTTAGACATTCTGCGATCTACAAGGAAAGGGAAAGAGAAAAGAAGGCGAGGAAACGAGGCACGTGAGAAGGCAAGCATCGCCTATCTCCCACACCACGAACACACACATCCTTTCCTTGATGTCTTCTCGGAATGTGATGAGGATCCGGAAATCTTTGGCACTTTGCCCGCGAGAAGAGTTGCAAATCAGCAAGCATTGCGAATCAAGAATCCTTCACGAGCAAAGATTGATGGAGGGACCAGGAGAGTCATCCGAACACAACCGAAATTGATCCAATGGGAGTGGTTGAAGAAATCGCCAATGTTGTTGTTCTTCTACCACTTCCCCACTCACTCGGAAGAAAGCAATAAGGAAAATGGCGATGAAATCGGGATAGTGGGGACCCTACCAAGCCAACCCCTATTGAAGGTGTGTTACCACCGCCCCAACTACCGAACAATCAATCGAAACAGGCGGAGTTTGGAGATGAGTGACCCCATTACAAGTCACTCGGTTGGTGCGCCCGGTGGGGAAACTCCTCCCACCGCAGCAGCAGTTGGAGGATGCTTTCGCAGATGACTCCACAACGAATCAAGGAGGCGAAGGAGAGAAATTACAAACACAAGAAGAACAACAAGTTGCCATCAACGAAGCTCGGGCTTGAGACTGTCTCTCACCGAGGTGCCAACCGCTCCGAAGGCTAATGACGCCGCGATGCGGTCGAGGCCACGAGAAGAATGTACGAGAGTTAACACTGGGGCGATGAAAGTGCAATCCATGGGGTTGAGACTCCAATGGATGCCATCAGTAGAAGACCCTAAGACACCACACTGGCGAAAGGGAGGACCAGTGCCTCGCAGCAGAGGAGACTGCCGGAGGAAATGAAGGCCCACGGAGGTTGAGACTTCCGGGGTAAAGAGCAAGTAGATAACATCCTCCCCGCTATCATCGACCCATCGAGAGAAGGAGATAAAGCGCACTTCATGATTCCCGACAACCCCGATGTCACTTTTCCGGGATCGGGCGAAAAAAGAAGTTTTCGAGTCATCCCCATAACAAATCCAAAAGACTCACCGGGTGTTCCAAGCACGAGTAAGTCGATCCCAAGACTACTCGTCAAACCTTTAACTTTGATGATGAGCCACCAATGGAAATCTCATCATCGTCCGACGACGCTTCGATAAGGCCGAGGACCCGCCATCGAAATGGAAAAATCACCGAGACCAACGAAGTCATTTAAAGACACCGAGGCTCGAAGTCGGTCCACTTCACAACAAGACCTACTCAACAAGAGACCACTTGCGCAGATCCTCAAGGCGCAGCAGATCGATTCCCAAAAGAACGCCCGCGCACCACTCATCATCGAACAGATCCCGGTTGGCGGTGATGAATCCTTCGTAGAGTCCTTTCCGTTTTCACCGGAGATACCGAACTCCACGAAGAGTCGAAACGAACAAGCACGCTATCACGCATCACCAACTCCTGTTTTTCACTCAGGCACCATTGTTCCAAATTGATTTTGATTTTGACGTTGTATGGCCATCAACAATGAAGAATCAAATTAAGTTCAAGAAGTGTTCAAGGCACTCTTTGCTTTGAGGTTGAACGGATGGAGAGGCATCGCCTCTTTGGACATGCGATCGACAACAGAGATGCCAACCTTACATGTAGACTTGAGAGGCATCACAGTCGGGATCGTGGAATGGTGGCAACAAAGAAAACAATGCGTGTGGAACAGGTGAGATACTTCAGGACATTGTTCAACAAGTCACGCTGTGTGGAGAGTGAAAATGCCGATGCAAAAACGGTCGAGAGAACATATTGAGCACATGCATGAAGCTCATCTGCCGAGATAAAGCTACTGCGTGAGCAAAATACGAATGATCCGCAGCGGTTGGAAGAACACATGACAAGAAAATTCACCCTTCTCATGGGCCGAGATGAAGTGATTTCAATGAGTCCAACGCTACTCGATCCGAATTCGTCTTTGCTTACAACGCAGCAGACTTGAAGCGAACTTCGACTATCCACAGTTTCGACTTTATGCTTGCCAAAGATGTTCCTTGGGGTTCCTCTATCCTTTGATGATGCCAAAAGGGGAAGATGAATACCTTAAAGCAAAGAAAATCAAGTCGAAAAGAAAGGAGCGGTGAGAAGGGAAAATCTGGCCGAGGGGGAAGGATCAAAAGATGTGACCTTGATGATTGCACAAACCCCTCAACAGGTCCTGTCACGGTGACATTATAAGCGGCAAACTCCTCAGACTCCCACTCCAACACTCTGCTGTATCTATGGTGAGAAGAGAAAAACAATTGAAGCGAGGGATGAAGGAAGTGGAAGGAAGAATGGATGCCAGGTCATGAACATCTTGAAAAAACATGGAGGCATTCCAAAGAGATGAGAGACACCTATGCCATCTCGGATGTCGGAGAGAGCCACGATCTGTTGACGAATTTAAAACGCTCGAATCAAGGATACTTTGCAAATATGTCTATGGCTCAAGCTTGGGACTTGTACTTGGGAAAAGGGTCTCACATTATGTGAAGAAGGCGACAGACGTGGACTCACCTCAGCTCTACTTGGTCACTCTCTATCGGTCACTCACCGGGAAAAAGAAGACCCCAAGACAAAGATACGCCCCCGAGGTAGTAGAGGAAGAAGCGATGGCGGAGGAAGAAGCTACGGACTGAGCCTCCGCCCAAGAATATTGAGTATATAGATCCGAGGAAAGAAAGGAGGGATCTACTGGGCCGGGCTTGACCAAGTGGCAAATTTGCGAGTGGCTAAAAGTAACGCCGAGTATGCAAAAAGATTAGAAGAAGAAAACAAGAGACAAACTCAAATGTGGGAGAAAGACAGAAAGATTAAGAAGAGATGAAGTCGAGAAAGGCATATGAGAAGAAAAAGAAGGCAAATGACGACGAAAAAAGAGAAGAAGAGAAGAAGATCTTGATCAAGATGAAAGAAGGAGACAACGAAGGAGATGAAGTGTTGTCTTTGTCAACCCTTCATGTATTTTATTATGTAAATACATACAATGTAAGTCTTCTCCGTAATAAAGCTATAAATTCTTTATTTTCAGTGTAGACAAATATGTGCTCGATACACCTTGTAAACATTGTGTAAAAGAACAGAATGATATGATCAATAAACAGATCCATTCTCATGCGCATACATTCTATGTCAATACACTATCTGTATGTATCTTTCTTTGTTTGCATTTTCGAATGATTTAAGTTTTGGCATCATCAAAAAGGGGGAAATTGTTAGGAATTTTATTGTTTAGATTTTGATGAATGCCATGTAAAACTTAGAATAGAAAGTTGGCACCCCAATTCTTGCTGTAAAATGTATTGTAACAATTAGAGTGGCCAAGTGAGTTAAGTCACTACGCCGTAATATGCAAGAAGACAGCAAGACCGGAAGGAAGACCTTGCTGTGAAACAAATTGAATATGGCAAAGAAGAGTAGACGGGAACTCTATCAAGAAGCAAGCGGTGAGATGCAACAGTGGAGCATCATCAAGTCAACTCAAGAAAAGCCAAGTCTCAAGTTGAAGTGACAAAGAGTCATCCAATGATTGGAAGGCGATTCTAAGTCACCTGGGAAAGCAAGGAAAAGCAATCAAGTCGAGATAATCAGAAAAGAACCGTTGCCGCGAGAAATCAAGAGATTTACTTAAACAAGTAATATCTCCATACCACCTTTCTTGGAGTGCTCACCCCGAAGCGTGCAAAAGGAATGAACCAATGGGAAGCACTACACCGTGTCGAACTCCGAAAAGGTGAAAGAACAATTCATACGAGAAACGACAATTCTAAGAACTCGCAACAAGACAAACCACTAATTATATATATATTTCATCCGTGATTCACCAAACAATCCACTACAGGATTGATGCCTCGCATCTTTTGAGTTCATTAATCTTGGTTTGAAGATTCTTTACTGATCATTCATGAAACAATATTAATGCATCTCCAAATTTTATAGCATTTATTATCGCAGTAAACATCCTTTAATTGGTTTTTTCTATCAATCAATGAGGAACAATATAACTATAATATCGATCTCGAATTATGTAGCATTTAAGAATATTAGCAAAAATGTGAAAATGCTTTGAAAGGCTTTCGCCGTTAAATTTCAATGAGAGAGGATGGGTTGGGCCACTCTCGGTTCAACCAAACTAGGTAATGCCGGACCAGTGTTATTCGGCATTTACACCAAAGAAAGAAAAACCACCATACCGAACTTAGCAGAGGAGTCTTTTATTGTTGTGAATCTTTGTCCTGGTTGATTAATCAAGCATATATGTCATTGGACATTCTTCAATGTTTACCATCTAAGTATCGTCTGTCTTTTTCCAAGCAAATTTCACTGTAGGCTGGAAAAAGATTGAAAAAGTCTTATGTTATTGGATGACGTGATCAAGTAGCGAATATTTGTTTTGTTTTCCTCCAAGCAACCCTTTAATCAAAATTACATGTTGCAATTCAAGCAACATGTAATCTCATTCTCACTATTATTTACCTGCAATATTGATAAACAACAAATTTATTCCAAAAAAAGAGAGAATTAAAATAACAATTTGAAGCTACATGTAACAATTGCCATCTTGGACCGAAATTTCTCTACACATGAGCTAAGAGGTTAGCCCAACTCCAAGCCCACAAGATGGCATAAATACGTCCAATTGTACATAGATTTCTCTAGAACTTGTAAGAGTTTTGTAGAGAATTATAGGAGAATTCTGAGCACTCCTTTGTAAATATTTTGTAGGATATTCTAGGAATATTCTGGGAGAAGTCTAGAGACTTACTCGTAACCGTTGGATCAAATAAATCACCACCGTCCATTTAGGAGGTGGAGTAGTATAAATATGGGTATGGGTTCATTTGTAAACCATCAAGCCTTGTAAAGCAAGTTTGAGTGAATAATACAAGTGTTCTTTCCCAACTATCTTGTGTACTTTACTTTGCATCTTCTCAAACTTCTTCACACAAGCACGCCATTGTTAAGAGAATAAGTCAGTGCCATACAACTAACAAGAATGCGATTTCGGACCACAATAATAGCTACAAATTTACATGTTACAACTGTTTTAACATAACTGATTTACCTTTGTATTCTTCCGTACCAAATAATCATATATTTCCTCAAGTATCTTTCGAGTGATAGATCTAACTCCTCTTCCGAAATATTTATAGTTTCTCATGAAAGCGATGAGAGCACACTAAATGATAAATGAATTGTATTCTTCCGTACCATATAATCATATATTTCCTCAAGTATTTTTCGGAGTGATAAATCTAACTCCTCTTCCGAAATATTTATAGTTTCCTGCGAAGCAGTGAGAGCACACTAAATGATAAATGAACAAAAATAAAAAAGATAGACATGTGGTCTCGACAAATATCACACCGTTTCCTTTTTACTTATATTTGAATAATCCGGAGTTATCTAGACTACATATATCTAACCCGACATCTCTCAAAATAATAAACCGAAAAGCAGAGGAATGAAATGAATGAAACCAACTCAAGTTTTCATTTCTGTGATGATGTATTTATACAAGAAGTTTTGATATTTTGCTTTGTGTAACATAATTTAACCATCTAACAACTTAACCTCCTAACTCGCTTTAATGTATCTAACTATTATAACCAAATACTCTAATACGCACCCCTCAAACCGAACTAGGGGAGACTGTTAGGAATTTTATTGTTTAGATTTTGATGAATGCCATGTAAAACTTAGAATAGAAAGTTGGCACCCCAATTCTTGTCAGAAATGTATTGTAACAATTAGAGCCGCCAAGCGAGTTAAGTCGCCTACGCCGTAATATGCAAGAAGACAAAAAAGACCGGAAGGAAGACCTTGCTTGAAACAATTGAATATGGCAAAAAAAGAAGAGTAGACGGAACTCTATCAAGAAGCGGTGAGATGCAAATGAGTGGAGCATCACCAAGTCAACTCAAGAAAAGCCAAGTCTCAAGTTGAAGTGACAAGAGTCATCCAACGATTGGAAGCGATTCTAAGTCACCTGGGAAAAGCAAGGAAAAGCGATCAAGTCGAGATAATCGTAAAAAGAACCGTTTGACAGAATCAAGAGATTTACTTAAACAAGTAATATCTCCATACCACCTTTCTTGGAGTGCTCGGTCCCGAAGCGTGCAAAAGGAATGAACCAATGGGAAGCACTACACCGTGTCGAACTCGAAAAGGTGAAAGAACAATTCATACGAGAAAACGCGGCAATTCCAAGAACTCGCAACAAGACAAGCCAACGATCGCAAGTGACTTTCAAAAATTAAGCCTATCTCTTCAACGGGCAAATTTTTGAAAGTTCACTATAAAAGGCCGAGGAGTTTGTTTGAGAAAAGAGTGATACATATATGACACACACGTGAGATATACAAGCATATTAGAAAAACTAAAACATTCTCAATCCTCAAGCCTACATTACGAAGTACATCAATCCAACACTCACCTGTGAAGGAAAGAGAACTTCAATCGTTGAAGAGGAAAATACGAAAACAAAGGGTCTACATTCCACGAAGGATTGTAGGAAGGTTCAAGGTCGAACCAAGTCTTAAGCTTTTGGAGGGCTTCGTGATCAAATCCAAAGAGCTTGAGCAAGTGAGTCAGAGTAGCAAGGCAAAGCGCCCAATGAAGAAGGCGAGTCGTCACGAGAAGCCACCGAGTGATCAAGCGTCTCCAGATCGAGTCCCAAAGGATCAAGTCACCGTGTGATCAAGACTTGTATCCGGGTATTTACCACTTTGTAAACCGATCATTACCTAGTGGATTCCTCCGAGTTGGAGAAGAGAGGAGTAGAAGAATTACCCCATCTTCGAACCTCTATAAAAATTTCATTTGTGTCATTTACATTTCAAAGATTTTAATTCCCGCATTTTTAATCGCTTATATATATCTTTGATAAATTTGCTATCCATTGGATAATACAAGTACTAAACCAAGCACTAAACTCCCGCTTAATCAAACTTAAGGGTGTTAAGTCTTCCAAAAAAACAAAACCACAATCGAGTTAATTTAGAGCCAACATCGAGTTATTCCATCAACACTCAAATTTGAGTCATTTGAGAGATTAACTCTACTTGAGTGACCAAATTGATTCCATCAAGGACACAAATGTGTAGTATTAACTCAATATTTTAAAAGGACTAAATCGAGAATTTGGTAAGGTTTATTCAACCCCTTCTAAACCTTACACTTACACCCCTTTGAGACCTACAAGCACATACCAAGTTTAGTACATAAAGTGGTGAATCGTGTGTGAGACAAAGGTTTAGTAAGAACATCAGAAACTTGATCCTTTGAAGGAATAAAGCGGACATCTATCTCCCTTTGCTGGACTTTATCACAGATGTAGTGAACATCAACCTCAACGTGCTTGGTTTTGGAATGAAAGACATGATTGTAAGATAAGGAAATTGCACTCTCATTGTCACACCAGAGAAGAGAGGGTGTAGACAAAGGAAGCCCCCGTTCCAGAAATAACGATTGAACCCATACTAACTCTGTGGCAGCCGTGGCAAGAGAACGGTACTCAGATTCTGTGCTACTACGGGCTACGACCGATTGCTTTTTGGAACTCCAAGTAACAAGGTTGGGGCCAAGAAAAACACAATAGCCAGTGGTGGAGCGTCGACCATCTATACAACTGGCCCAATCTGCGTCAGCATATCCTTCAAGAGTCTTAGAGGAGGAAGGAGTGAATTTTAAACCTGTGGAAATAGAACCTTTGAGGTAACGGAGCACGCGTTTGCAGGCAGCCCAATGATGAACTGTAGGTGCGTGAAGAAACTGGCTGAGCTTATTTACAATCCAAGAAATGTCTGGACGAGTAAGTGTAAGATACTGAAGTGCACCCACAATGCTATGGTACATGGAAGGTGTATCGAAAGTAGCACTATCATGAAGACTTAGTTTCTGAGATGAGCAGTATGGAGTAGCACAAGGTTTGGCCTGAAACATATTTGTCCTGTGGAGAAGATCATTTATATATTTAGTCTGAGTAAGAAGGATACCAGAAGAAGAGTGAAGAGGCTCTAAACCAAGAAAATAATGAACCTCCCCAAGGTGTTTGAGAGAAAAAGTGTGATGCAGCTTGGTGATAATGGACTGAACCATAATTGAATCATCCCCCGTGATCAAAATGTCGTCAACATAAACCAAATGAGAAGAAGCTTGCCACCAACTGATTGAAAAATAAAGAGTGATCCGAACTACTGCGAGTGAAACCAAGACTGATAAGAAATCCCTTAAGCTTTTCGAACCATGCCCGAGGGGCTTGTTTTAGACCATATAGAGCTTTAACCAACTTGCAAACATGAGTGGGTTTGGATGGATCCTCAAAACCCAACGGTTGAGACATGTAGACTGTTTGAGTGAGATCCCCTTAAGAAGGCATTATTTATATCCACCTGCTGAATTTTCCACCCTTTGGACACAGCCAAAGCAAACAGAATCATCACTGTGGTGGACTTAACGACTGGACTAAACGTTTCAAAATAATCAATACCGGGCATTTGCTGAAACCTCTTAGCAACTAAGCGGGATTTATACCTATCAACCAACCCATCAGTAAGATATTTAACCCGAAACACCTACTTATGATCCAACACATTTAAATCTGGAGAGAAAGGAACCAATTCCCAAGTGTTGTTTTTCTGTAATGCAGTGAACTCAACATCCATGGCCTGCTTCCAGAGGGGATCATTTAAAGCTTGAGCAACTGAGGATGATTCCAAGACAGATGAAAGGACAGTGGAAAGTGCTTTAGGTTTGTGGATACCATTTTTACTTCTAGTGACCATAGAGTGAACATTAAGAGCATGAGGAGAAACAGGTGGGGGAGGAGTAGGAGGTTGTTGTAATAGAAGAGGTAATTAAGGTGGTGAAAGAGGAGGAAAAGCAGCTGGAGAAGGGGTAGGAGTTGGTGCAGGAAGAGGTAAGCAAGGAAGAAATAAAGGAGCAGGGGATGAAACATTAGATACAGGAGATGAGAATAGAGAAGGATATGGAAATTCAGATTCATCAAAGTGAACTGATCTTGCAATGTAAACCCTGCCAGATGAACTTAGGCACCTATATCATTAGTGAGAAGGACTATAGCTAAGGAAGACACATTTTGCTGATCGAAAGTGAAGTTTTTGAGTGCTATAGGGTCTTAAATAAGGATAACAAGCACAACCAAAAGTCTTTAAAAACTTGTAGTCTGGAGTTTTACCAAATAACTTCTGATATGGAGATAAATTGGAGAGGATAGAAGTTGGTAGTCTATTTATGAGATATACAGAGGTAGAAAAAGCATCCCATCAATGCTTGAGAGGAATCTGAGAATGAGAGAGTAAGGCTAAACCAGTTTCAACAATATGTTGATGTTTTCTCTCAGGTTTTCCATTTTGAGGATGAGTGTGGGGACAAGGGTGTTGGAAGTGAATGCCTAGTTTGAGAAGAATAGGAGAAAGAGCTCTGTATTCTTCTCCCCAATCAGATTGAAAAGTTTTGATAGAAGTCTGAAACTGATTTTTAACATATGAGTGAAAATGTTGAAAAACAGATACAACCTCTCCTTTGGAATGAAGAGGATAAATCCATGTATACCTTGTGAAATCATCCAAAAAATGAGCATAGTATTTATACCCTTCAATAGATGATATGGCTGCAGGACCCCATACATCAGAAAACACTAATTGAAAGGGAGCAAGAGATTTTGAAGTGCTAGAATGAAATGAATTACTATGCATTTTTCCAACTTGACAAGCATCACAAAATGGCAGATTATTAGCAGAAAAGGAAACATGCATTTGTTTAAGAACATTACCAAGCACATGTGTACAAGGATGTCCCAACCTTTTGTGCTAAATAGACGCAACAGGTTTCAGAGAAGAGAAATTACAACTAGCAGCTGGGTTATTACAGGTAAGAACAGAGTTATTACAAGAAAAATTAGCATTATTGTGATTGCTGGACTTTGATCTGAGAGAGGATGAGTTGAAGTGAGACAAATCCAGTTCATAGAGGCCTTGATTAAGAGCACCCTTCAGCAGGATCTGGTGAGTGAACTTGTCCTTGACAAAACAAGAAGTGTCATGAAACTCAACTATAACACCATTATCTTTGGTAAATTTGGAAATACTTAGGAGATTTTAGAGATGTCAGGGACACGGAGGATATTATGAAGATATAGGGACTGAGAATGAGAGAGAGAAGGAAAAGAGGATTTACCAATGTGAGATATGGAAAGCTTGGAACCATCACCAACATCTAGCTTTTCTGAGCCTCCATAAGCAGTATGAAGCTTGAGATTTGCAAGATTGGAGGTAACATGATTTGTAGCTCCACTATCCATGTACCAATTCGGATCAGATTCAGAGATAGAGTTGCCAGAGAAAAAACCAGAGTCTCAGCCAACAAAGTGAGCCTGAGGAGAGCCAACTTCGAATCCAGTGAAGTTTGTATCAAATCGTTTGTAACATTTCAGAGCAACGTGGTTGTTGCGTCCACAAATTTGACAAACAAGTCTATTTCAATTATTGCCACGGCCATGACCACGAAATCTACCACCAAAACCTCCTCGAGAACCAAGATGTCGAAACCGCCGACAAGATTAGTGGAAGAAGATTGTGCGAGATGCACAAATGTTAATGGTAACAACCGTCAAATGAAGCTAATTGAGACAATCTCATCTCATGAGATTGTAAAGGCAAACTCAACGTGAAGATTGAGAGTCACATCCGGATGTGAGATTGACCACCACAGATTCAAAATCGGATCTAAAACCAAAGAAGTATATACTCAGAACCAAATCTTCATCGAAATATCTTGACCAACAAAGATGAAGAGCATCCGCAATTCCACGCATCTTGAAATATATTCTTCAAATGATAAATCACCTTGGCGAGTTGTTTGAAGTTGCAATCGTAAATTTAGAACTATGGCCTTCGATTAAGACTCAAAAAATTGTTCAAACACCTTCCAAATATCAAAGAAATGTGGAACATCGGTTTACATGGCCCATCATCGCTTAAATCGGGCCGATAACTCACCGATCAAAAATTGATCTCTACGCCTCCAAATTAGATACTCACCTCCAAATTAGATACTCGGGATCGGTTGTGGGGAACAACTGCAAAGACTGAAAATATGATCTTCAAAGCCATGCGCAATGACATTCGAGAGCACTTGAGCCTTCCAATAGGTATAATTTGTGCGATTTAGACGCAGCGTAATTAGAGTGAAAGAAGTAAGAACAACAGAGGTGGATGAAGAAGAAGCCATATCAGATCAATTGAGAGAGATAGGCGAAAGCTAGGGAAATCTCCCAGCGAATGATACCATATCAATAAACCAGAAACAGAGGAATGAAATGAATGAAACCAACTCAAGTTTTCATTTCCTGTGATGATGTATTTATACAAGAAGAAGCTGAGATATTTTGTTGTGTAACAGAATTACCCATCTAACAACTTAACCTCCTAACTGCCTTTATTGTAACTAACTATTATAACCAAATACTCTAATAGATGAAAGCGAAACTGGAAGCCATCTGTCAAAATAATACCAAGCAACTCCGTGAATATATTTCAATGCCTAAGATTTTACAAGTCATCCTCAAATGATATAAACATTTAATTAATTTTGTAAAGATATGAGTCGACTAAAATGAATATATACTTTAATAGGACAACCATGGAGAATTATCGTTTATCTAAAAATGAACACACCTTTCCTTATGTTCTAGTTTTAATGTTACAGCTTTCTGTAAAGTCATGAAAATAAATTGATTGTAAAAGGAACGACATGTATTCCTTCATCACTAATTCATCATAGAGTCATTAGAGAAACCATTATATCATCAACATATAGGCTAGATGAGATATATGTATTCCTCCATGAGAGTGGTAGTACATAGAAGGGTTTCGAGAAAAAAACTAACAAGCATAGAAAACCAGAAATTAGAGATGGCATTGTCAAGAAGGGAAATCCATCTTTCAGGAAAGCCCATTTTAGAGAGGATATTTTTTTAAAAAATGCCATTGGACTCTATCGTAAGCTTTGGCCATGTCCAACTTGAAAGCCACATTCCCAGGCTCAATATTAAGATAAACGGAGTGGATCACCTCTTGAGTCAAGAGAACATTATCACTAAGAAGCCTATCCCTGATGAAACCACTTTGGTTAGGAGAAATGAGAAGTGGCATGAGAGGGGCAAGTCTATTATTCAAGATTTTGGTGATGATTTTATTAGTGACATTGCAAAGATTGATAGGTCTGTAATCAGACCAGTCATTAGGATCAGGTTTCTTTGGAATGAGCACAATAGTGATGGATGTATAACATTTAGGAAAAAGTTGGTCATTAAAAAGTCATGCACAACTTGAATAACATCAGTATGAACCACATTCCAACAAGTTTGGAAGAAATGGGCTGAAAAGCCATCAGGCCCTGTAGCACTATAAGGGCTGATATCAAACACAACCTGATTGACCTTAGTTGCAGAAGGAGCAGAACAAAGAGAGGAAAGGTCAACGCACTCAGGGAGAATATGAATAGGGAAAGGACAAGAAAAATCAGTACAGGAGAAATCATTAGCCATATAATTGGTGAAATACTGAACGCAAGACTGCTGAAGACCAAGATCAGAATCAATGCACACACCATTATCCATCTCAGAGTGGATTCTAGCCTTAACTCTTTTTCTATTTGACAAGACTATGTAAGTAAGAAGTGTTTCTATCTCCTTCTACAATCCATTTAGAGGAAGATTTTTGGTGCCAAAAATCTTCCTCAATTTTGGCAGCCAAGCCAAGCTCAATAATAGCGTTATTCAGGGAAGCAAGAAAGAAGGGAGAAGGATCAGAGTCAAGCCTTTTCAGCCTCAACAACTCTATCTTGAGTAGATTTAAGCTTATCAAAAAATGTTCCCAACAATATTTTTATTCCACCATTGAAATCTTTGCTTAACTCTAATGAGTTTATAATAAGGATTTTTAAGAGCAAAGACCCCTGTAAAAGGCCAAACTTCAGTCACATTATCCATGAAACTAGCATGCCTGGACCACATATTCATTTATCTAAACTTAGTAGGAGACCTAGTGACAGTCAAGAAGTTATTAAAAAGATGGGAATTGTCAGATTTAACTTTGGGTAAGTATCTCATAGAAAGTTTGGGAAATAGGCCAGACCAATGGCAATTGATGAAAATCCTATCCAATCTCTCCTTTAAATCTCCTCTACTCCAAGTGTGCATGATATTACCCTCAAAGCCAACATCTAACAACTCACAATCACTAACCATGAGGCCAAACTCTTCCATATCTATAGAGGTGGAGCTAGACGTGTAATTTTGGAGGGGTAAATCAATAAAAAATAATTATTTAGTACCAAAAATTAATATTTTAAAATGAAATATAGAAATAATTAATTTTAAAAAAGATTGGCCCCCCATGTACAAAGGAGGATTCACCCCTGCATATCTAAATGTCTATTGGTATCACTACCTATTCTCTCACTGTCACTAAGGAAACAGTTGAAATCTCTACCAACACTAAAATAAATTTCTACCAACAGGAACTGGTTTCAGTTATTCTTCCGACAAGGACGACATACGCACAAGCTCAGCTTCCTCTGGTGCCGATTTCTGTGACTTCTTGAACATATTTTTCTAACTTCTCTCAATTTTACTTACGGAATGTTTGCAATCACTTAAGAAAAGTGATTCTCACCTTCTCGATGGAAAAAAATAGTCATTAGTGTTTGCAAATGACAAGTTTTGCGTGATTTAATCAGTATCTTAAAACACGGAATTTATATTTTTGATTTTGCTCTTGTTTCACTTTTACAAACAACGAAGATTTTTACAACTTATTTATCAAACACACTCAATTAATTAATTCAACTTGTCGGGCATTTTTTTGAAAAGCATCCTCAGTATGAAAAGAATGATTTGTACATCACTGGAGAATCATACGCCGATCATTATATTCCTGCTTTCGCGGCTCAGATTCACCAGAGAAACAAAAACAAACAAGGGCTTTACATAAACCTGAAAGTATGTTATCAGTTTTATCCAATTTTAGTCCTTTTAACTATACGAGATGACAATAATAGTCCTGCATAAATCACGATTTGCAAAAAAATCTTGCAACTTTCAAAATACTCTTGATTTTAGTCCTTTCGTGGCTGGAAGTTGGAAAATTTGTCGGAAAATCCACGTGGCCACATATCCGACCAAACCCTCTGATGTTGAAACCAATTTCGCATGTGGACATCTTACAAATGTGTTGGTAAGAAAGAAAAAATAATTTAGAGGATGACCATATAAGCGAAATTGGTTTTCATATCAATGATTGTGCGCTTAAATGTGGCCACGTGGTTTTTTTTTTCGTAAATTTCCAATTTCAAGCGATCAAATTAAAGAACTAAAACATATTTGTAATTTTGAAAGATAATAGATATTTTCATAATTAGGACAAACCTCAGGGGCAGTTTTTGTAATTACCCCAAATTTCTGATGGATGGTTGCTAAAATCAGATGTGCTGTCTAACTGGAGTATTCATTACAGGCTGTAACAGTTCATCAACTTGTGATCAGGCCTACAGGGATGGCAACTACATTTTCAGTGATATTCTTAGCTCCATTGGTGGTGTAAATGTAAAAAACATTACTTGACATAAATAATTTTTCGTACCTTGTTAATGTTTCTAAATAAATTTAACTCTCTGTATTATTTTTCCAGTACTATGATATTCGAAAACAATGTCGTGGTTCTCTGTGCGACGACTTCTCAAACGCAGAGCATTTCCTGAATTAAAAAGGCTTTGCGAGTTGGAGACATAGAATTTGTTTCATGTAGTAGTGTAGTTTATGATGCAATGACAGGGGTCTGGATGAGGAATTTTGCTGTTGGTATTCCTAAATTATTAGATGGAATCAAGTTATTAGTATATGCTAGGGAATACGATCTTGTTTGCAACTCACTATCGTACACTACACACTGTCTCCAACTAAGCTACGTTTCAAAATTGTAAATTACTCCATTGATATTTGTTAGAATTGGTTTTATTAAATTGGGTTTTGACCCGATTTTGACCAATTATTTAAGTGGGGTCATTTATTCAAAGTATGAAATAAATGAGATAAACGTCATCTACGCCGGTAGATGAGTTTAGCATTTTGAATTTCTCAAAACCAATATCGGGTGAATGAGAAATAAATGCATAAAGTTAGCCACTTAAAATGCTTTTATATATGGAATATAAAGGGTGGAATATGAAAGCCATATCCCACATAGGAAACATAGTAAATATTTTACTAGTTAATAAAGAGCTTCACCACTAATAAGGAGAATCAAGTGGAACTCCTTATGACACCCTAGTGGACCAAGTCAATTTTGACTAGCCTTTGGCTAGCTCAAAAGGCACCGAGGACATCGAGCACCATACGAGCCGAGCCGAGACGCCGGCCCGCGCACGCCGCACATAGTCGCATTGGCGCTTTCGAGGCGCACTGTGACGTACGCATCGTCGCGAGTAGCTTTGATGAGCCTTAAAGGTTTGGAAAATCGAACCAGGGTTCATCCAGTGGCTTGACGGGCGTGGCGAAGGCGGCTGGGTGGCGCCGACTTGGCAGATCGCATGCGATTGGCGACACGTGGCGCTGTTTCGATCGTCTCGTTGACGGGGCACTATGACCTGGCCCAAAGTGTGTGAAGGGTGTATGCTAATAGGTGTTTCCTTCGACAGAGAGATCGACCATTAGATCGCAAATCGCAACCACGGGCGCGATCCGACCGGCCACGACCGATCCGGACGAGGGGTTGCACCTCACTCAAGAGACACCAGAGCTCTATATAAACCAGCCCCCAGATTCATTTCATGACATCGAAAATTTCAAAATTCTTTTGTTTCTTCTTCATTCTTCATTAGTCAATCAAAAGAGAGTTCAAAAACATCTAAGTGTTCGTTGTGCTTGCGATTTGTAGTGCAACTATCGCAAGTGTTTGTCGTTGTATCTTGGGAGACAATTTCTGTATATCGTACGCACCGTGAGCGGGGCAATCTTGTCTTAAAGAGAAAGAGTCCAACTCTTGCCTCGACATTACTCTGCTCAATTGTTCTTTGGCCATTCGGTATACACCATCCAGATTTCCAACAATTTAAGACAAGAGATTCGTGTATACCAAATGGCTCCGACGTCTTCGATTCCAAGACAAAGACCAACACCGGAGAGAAACCCGAGAAGTTTGGGGTTCGGACTTCAAAAGATGGCAACGAAAAATGTTGTTCTCGTCGTCTTACGACTCAACCTTGCCTCGTTTCCTCTACGAGAATGCCCCAACCGTGGGGGAAGAGGAGACATATAAGGAGAAGAGGATGGCGTTCGATGCTTGAGTCAAAGCGACTTCCCCGTGCCGGAACTACATACTCAACGGATCGACAACATATTGTATAATGTGTATTGTTCGGAAAGATCGCTAAAGAGTCAGTGGAGCTCTTTAGAGAAAAAGTACAAAACGGAAGATGCTTTGCACAAATAAATTTGTTGTCGGCAAATTCCTTGAGTTCAAGATGGTTGACACCAAGACGGTGATCGACAAGTTCAAGAAATCAACTCATTCTCGCACGATATAATTGCGAAGGGATGGTCGTGAGTGAATCCTTTCAAGTAGTGCTATTATCGAGAAGCTACCGCCATGGAAGGATTTCAAAATTACCTGAGCATAAGCGGAAGGAGATGGGGCTTGAAGACTTAATTGTCGATTGCGAATGAAGAAGATAATCGCAAGTCCGAGATTAAGTCCGCAAGCTTCCTATGGAGGCAAAGGCAAACTTGGTGGAGCCCAATGCTAGCAAGAAGAGAAAGCACCGGGAATAATCGGAAATAGGGGAAGGCTAAAAAGTTCAAAGGAATCTGCTTCAACGTGGAATGCCGAATCACAAGGCTAAAGATTGTCGTCTTCCTAAAAAGGCCAATCGAAACCAGTGCATGTGACCGAGGACAAATCGATACCAATTGATATGTCCGAGCTTGATCTCTCATTGTTGTGTATGAAGGCAACAAGTGCTACATGGTGGAGAACCCGAGAGAATGGTGGGTGGACACAGTGCTACACGCCACATATGCTCCGACGAAGACATGTTCTCAACGTATACTCCTATCAACGGAAGAAAGCTATACATGGAGAATCATGCAACGTCAAAATTGTCGGTCTCGGCAAGGTGGTGTCAAGATGACCTCGGGCAAGGAGCGACCCTCGTTGATGTCCTTCATGTTCCGGACATTCGGAAGAACTTAGTGTCGGGGATCGTTGTTGGTCAAGGGGTTTAGATTAGTATTTGAGGCTCAAAAGTTTGTACTTATGAAAAATGGACAGTTCATAGGGAAGGGGTACTTAGATAATGGACTGTTCAAGAAGAATGTAATGAATGTACTCCGAAACTTTGAAAACAATAAAATTAATGCTTCTTCTTATTTGCTTGAGTGTTCAAATTTATGGCATGTTAGATTAGGACATGTGAATTTTAACACTTTGAAAATGTTAGTAAACTTGGAATTACTACCTAACTTTAAAATAGATTCACATCACAAGTGTGAAATCTGTGTTGAGGCAAAAATGGCCAAAACACCATTCCACTCGGTGGAAAGAGAAACAGAACCTCTAGAATTAATTCATAGTGATATATGTGATTTAAAGTTTGTGCAAACTAGAGGTGGGAAAAAGTATTTTATTACTTTTATCGATGATTGCACAAAATACTGTTATGTATATCTTTTAAGAAGTAAAGATGAGGCCTTAGAAGCTTTTAAAAGCTATAAGAATGAGGTTGAAAATCAACTAAGCAAACGAATTAAGATAAATCGAAGTGATAGAGGTGGAATATGGAGCTCCTTTTGATGAATTTTGCTCGGATTCTCGTATTATTCATCAAACGATGACTCCTTATTCACCACAATCAAACGATCGCTTTGAACGCAAAACCAAACTCTAAAAGAAATGATGAATGCTTTGTTGATAAATTCTGGTTTACCTCAGAATTTGTGGGGGGAAGCAATTCTCTCGGCTAACCACATTCTTAACAAAATACCACACAAAAATAAAGATAAAACTCCGCATGAGTTATGGAAAGGTTGAAAACCTTCCTATAAATACCTGAAAGTGTGGGGGTGTTTGGCTAAAGTAGAAATACCTAAGCCAAAACAAGTCAAGATAGGGCCTAAAACTATTGATTGCATTTTCATTGGATATGCAAATAACAAGATGAGTGCATATCGATTTTTAGTGCACAAATCAAGAATTCGGATGTACAAGAATGTACAATTATTGAGTCAAGGAATCTTTGTATTTTTTGAAGACGTGTTTCCTTGTCAAGAAAAGAAAGAAGCTAGTTCTAGCAAAAGAACACGTGATACTGCCGATAGTGATCATCAAAGTGATGAAGAACCAAGACGCAGAAAAAAGGGCCAAAACAACTAAGTCTTTTGGTCCAGATTTTCTAACTTATGTTTTAGAAAATGAACCAAGGACAATTGGTGAAGCATTGTCTGGGTCCAGAAGCTCCATTCTGGAAAGAAGCTATTAACAGTGAGATAGATTCCATTATGCAAAATCATACTTGGGAGTTGGTAGATCTCCCACCAAAATAAGCCTTTAGGATGCAAGTGGATCCTTAAAAGGAAATATCAAGCGATGGAACTATTGATAAGTACAAGGCCAGTTAGTAGCTAAGGGATTTAAACAAAGAGAAGGCCTTGATTTCTTTGATACATATTCACTGTGATTAGAATCACATCCATTAGAGTTCTCATTGCTATTGCAGCATTGCATAACCTTGAGATACATCAAATGGATGTGAAAACGGCTTTTCTAAATGGTGAATTAGAAGAGGAAATCTATATGGAACAACCCGAAGGGTTTGTTGCTCCTGGACAGGAGAAGAAGGTGTGCAAACTCGTTAAGTCATTGTATGGCCTTAAGCAAGCTCCGAGACAATGGCACGAAAAATTTGACAGTATCTTTGTCAAAATGGTTTCAAAATTAATAAGTGTGATAAATGTATTTATATTAAAGACACACCTAATGCTTATGTAATTGTCTGTCTTTATGTTGACGACATGTTAATTATGGGTAGTAATCATGATATAATCATGAATACTAAGAAAATGTTAATTAAACATTTTGATATGAAAGATATGGGTGTAGCAGATGTTATTCGGGAATTAAGATCTCTAAAACATCGATGGACTTATTTTGTCACAATCTCATTATATTGAGACAAAGATTTTGAAAGTTCAATGCTTATGATAGTCCTCCAGGCTAAAAAACGCCTATTGATTTAAGCTTACACTTAGCTAAAAATCAAGGCGAGCCTCAGTATCTCAACTAGAATATTCTCGGATTATTGGCGCCTAATGTATGTAACAAACGCATACGTCCGGATATTGCCTACGCAGATTAATAAACCGAGTAGATTTACGAGTAATCCTGGAAATGACCATTGGAAGGCATTGATAAGGGTTCTTAGGTATCTAAGACTCACCTTGAATTATGCTCGAGATATCCAAAGTATTAGAAGGATACTGATTATGCTAATTGGATATCCGACTCAAAAGACTCCAAGTCCACTAGTGGTTATATTTTTACCATTGGTGGTGGAGCGGTGTCATGGAAATCCTCTAAACAAACGTGTATAGCCCGATCCACGATGGAATCGAGTTTATAGCATTGGATAAAGTCAAGCGAAGAAGCGGAATGACTTTGTAACTTTTTAGAGATATTCCTTGTTGGCCTAAGCGATGCAAGTTGCAATCATGATACATTGTGATAGTCGATCGGTGATAGGAAGGGCTCAAAATAGTATGTACAACGGTAAGTCTCGACATATACGTCGAAGACATAACACCGTTAGGCGATTGATCTCAAATGGGGTTATTACAATCGATTACGTGAAATCGAAAGAAAACCTAGCGGATCCGTTAACTAAAGGTTTGAATAGAGATCAAGTATACGCTTATCGAAAGGAATGTGCTTAAAATCCACAAAATAAGAATGTTCATAGCGGTAACCCAACCTTGTGAATTGGAGATCCCAAGACCTTGGTTCAATTATGAATATTCAGAAAAACACTTGGAACATATTACAGCTCATTCCTGTCCAAGTGGAGAAACCTGCTAAATGTGGTGAGGTTAAGTTATGAACTTTTAATTATTCCTATACTTTAAAGAAGTGGAGTATGGCAGGATTTCTTAATAGGAGATCACCTATATAAGTGTGAAGACGGGCCGCTTCAACGAAACACTTATGAATCTAAGATGTTGTCCAGGGCCAAAATGGACACAACCGTGAGAACCAAATGATGTTAGGAAAGATGTTGTGTGGATGTTGTTGTTTTGGTTTACATAAACAAATTTGAGCAGTTCAAGACATCGCGTCATCAGCGGCTAGTAAATCTGATAGCATTCCACTAAGGAAGGTTCAAAGCCACAAGCTACCTCTCCCGATGCAATAGCTTTCCGTTTGAACTCTCTTAAGTGTCTGCATACTCATATGCATTTATTTTCATTCATGTGGGGGATTGTTGGAATTGGTTTTATTAAATTGGGTTTTGACCCGATTTTGACCAATTATTTAAGTGGGGTCATTTATTCAAAGTATGAAATAAATGAGATAAACGTCATCTACGCCGCAAGTAGATGAGTTTAGCATTTTGAAT
The DNA here is from genome assembly GCA_016081115.2 of Rehmannia glutinosa. Lineage (NCBI taxonomy): Eukaryota > Viridiplantae > Streptophyta > Magnoliopsida > Lamiales > Orobanchaceae > Rehmannia > Rehmannia glutinosa. Next base: position 10,266,821 of record CM071924.1, on the reverse strand, counting down.
TTCTCAAAACCAATGTCGGGTGAATAAGAAATAAATGCATGAAGTTGGCCACTTAAAATGCTTTTATATATGGAATATAAAAGGGTGAATATGGAAAGCCATATCCCACATAGGAAACATAGTAAATGTTTTACTAGTTAATAAAGAGCTTCACCACTAATAAGGAGTAATCAAGTGGAACTCCTTATGGTACACCCTAGTGGACCAAGTCAATTTTGACTAGCCTTTGGCTAGCTCAAAAGGCACCAAGGACGGTGCGGAGCACCGTCCGAGCTGAGCGAGCCGGGCCCGGACCGGCCCGTACACGCCGCACATAGTCACATTGGCGCTTTCGAGACGCACTTTGCACTTCGCACGTGCGCATCGTCGCGAGGAGCTTTGATGAGCCTTAAAGTTTTGGAAAATCGAACCAGGGTTCATCGAGTGGCGTGGTGATGTGGCAGGCGGCTCGGGTGCGATGACTTGGCAGATCGTCACGAACGCGACACGCGGCAATCGCTTTTGATGCATCCGTTCACGACGGGGAGACTATGATCGACATGACCGCCCAGCCGGTGTGAAGGGTGTATGCTAATAGGTGTGTTCTTCAGCAGAGAGATCGGACCATCGAATGCAAATCGATAACCACAGGGCACGATCCGACGGTCATGACTAATCCGGACCAGGGTTGCACCCGATCAAGAGACACCAGGAGCTCTATATAAACCAGCCCCCAGATTCATTTCATGACATCAGAAATTTCGAAAATTCTCTTGCTTCCTCTTCATTCTGCATTAGTTAATCAAAAGAGAGTTCAAAAACATCTAAGTGTTCGTTGTGCTTGCATTTTGTAGTGCAACTATCGCAAGTGTTTGTCGTTGTATCTTGGGAAACAATTGCCGTATACCGTACGCACCGTGAGCGGGGCAATCTTGTCTTAAAGAGAAAGAGTCCAACTCTTGCCTCGACATTACTTTGCTCAATTGTTCTTTGGCCATTCGGTATACACCATCCAAATTTCCAACAATATTTGTTTCTGTTTTACAAATTACACCCTCAATAGGGACGTGTTTGTAATTTAGTTGGGGGTATTTGTAATTTTGAGAAATATAATTGCATTTTTTTTGCAATTAGGCTAAACACTAAGACGTAATTTTTGTAATTTAAATCTTATTTAGGGATAATTACAAAAACTACCGTTGAGGTTTGACCTAATTACAAAAAAATCAAGCTAATTTAAAAATTACAAAAACCACCCTTGATAGTTACATTTGTCTTACATTTTTCACCTGACGTTAGTGAAACTAACTGAAATTGTTGATTGCATCAAATATATTTATAATTACATTTCTAAACTTTTCTAAATATTACATACAAATAGGCAAAAAAAAGTTGAGGCTATTTGTTATATTTTAAAAAATTTGAAGGGTGTAATTATAAAACATTTGATGATACCAACAAATTCCGTCAGGTCAATTATTGTAATTTTTAACGTTAGCTGTGTTTTCTTACGATTTAACCAAACCTTAGGTTTTTTTTTTGAGAGAGACTTAGGTAGTTTTTAATTATCCCTCTTATTTATGACATATATCATCAAATGGAACACTTTTGACATTGTTTTTTGAACATGTTGAGGAAACTCGAGATGGGTAGATAATATGAAATGATCAGTCGTCGAAAGACTTCTAGCGTTCCTTGTGTCCCTTTTACGGTGGATGGTGTGGAGGTCAAGGTTACAAAAAGCCATCAACTTCTTACTTTCTTGAAGGTTTACAATGTTGGTCACCTGGTTCCAATGGATCAACCAAAAGCATTGTTGGAAATGCTAGGAGATGGTTTTGATGACACCCGAGCCGAGCTGGAAAAAATTGTCCCACGTAGCCATCCAATAACGCATATATGGGGTCCACAGGACGATGTGGACTGTGCGCCAGTGACGTCAGCTGGGGTATCTGATGACATATCACCTGTTAGGCTCAGCGACCCCCGAGCCCAACTCCCGAGCCCGATTTCCGAGCCCAAGTTTTGGCAGGAAACGCGTACGCGGCAAATTTAAAGGATAATTATCTGCCCATGCTTAACACTCCATTAGCACCAGAAGCTGCCACGTGTTAGAATATGGTTAACATGAGTCACCAAGTGGCAAAAACATGGCTAACATGCATGATTAGGAGAGGACATGTGTCCTTTTTAAGCTATTTTACTAATTAGTGCAAAGATGACTATTGAAAACCCACTTACTAGAGGGGTATAAAAAGCCTCATTTAAGAGGAAAAAAGGGGAGAAAAATTCGAAGGAAAAAGCACCTGTAAACGCATCATTTTTGTAAGCAAGACCGACCCCAACTTTCGGCTCGGCATTGTATAAAAAGGCAGAATCAGCCATAAATAAACGCTCCTTACGCTCATTTACATTTCCACGTGTTAAATTTTCCATATATTCTGCTTGTTGACAAAAACGCACGTCAACAAATTGGCGCTAGAAGGAGGGCCCCGTATTGGTCGATCAGGAGTTCCAAGCTAAGTCGAGTTAAGTGAAATCGTAAAATCCAACGTTAACCTTTTCATAATAGATAAAATGAGTCAAGAACCGCTAGATCAACCAAACTCGGGGCCCCCTTGTGGCGGGAGCGAGAAGTAGAAATTCAGCGCCTTCGTTGCCGATTGAACAAGCTAGAGGGTGGTCCTGAAGGTGACCAGTTCCAGAGGCCACCCCAAGTGATGAGCCAGCCTGCCGTTATATATCCTTTTGCCCCTGGCATTTTGGCGACCCCGTTGCCACTAAAGTTGAAAATCCCCCAGGTCGGTCTATACAATGGGGAGACCGACCCGACGACCCATATCCACAAATACTTAGCGTGGATGGAACTATACGGCCCTAGCGATGCCACCTTTGCAGGGCGTTTCCATTGACGTTGGGCGACCAAGCCCACCGCTGGTTTAGGACCCTGCCGCAGGGTCCATCCGAACATGGGGAGATTTGGCCTCCGCCTTCACGACGCACTTTTTGACCTCCAAGGTCCGAGCTGTACTGAAGGATTCCCTTGTGAACATTAAACAAGGGAAAGACGAGCCCCTGAAGAGTTATATCGCTCGGTTCAATAAGCAAGTTTGAGAATGGAACCAGTGTCGGATGATGCCATTTTGATTGCAGCCATGGCCGGTCTCACCCCCGAGACCTGGTTTAACTATTCGATCCACGAATCAGGGGCGACTTCGTATCAAGAATTTCTGATCCGCGCGGAACGTCACATCTGCGCGAAAGAAGCCATGGCAAGCCACCGCATCGAGTAGAAGACGGGGGGTGTAAAAAGGGATGGAAAGAAGGAACCCGCATCCGGGTTAGGGTTGGGATTCAGACCATTTTTGGAAAACCCGACCACCAGGCTTAAGGCCCGCCAGGAAGCGCGAGCCGAGGTTGCCGCGCTGAAGAGTGCCTTGACCCACACTCCTTCAGCTATATGGAACGAAATACAAGGTCTAAATTTGCTGCCACCGGCCCGGCCTTTGAAGATAGAGCCGGCCAAACTAGATGCACGCCGATATTGCGCCTATCATAAGTCGATAAGCCATGGTAGTGATGAGTGCTGGGATCTCATCAGGGAGATTATGCGCATTATTCAGCGAGGCGGTCTTAAAAGATACGTCCATGAATTGCCACCCCCACCAGCGCTGGCTCCAGGTGTTAACCCGGAGCGATTGACAATTTCGGCTCCCCTACCGCTGCCATCAAATGAAAATCAAGGTAGGGAGATCCTCATGATGTCTGGTGTGAATCAGATCAACACCAATGCGGCTGAAGATAGCCGCTCCAATCGGAAAAGAAAGACTGATATAAGACAAACCCCCCATGCAGAAAGACAAGCCTGGGTGGCAGAAATTAAAGAGGGCCAACCCACGGGCCATTTTGTTTTCTCAGACGTAGATGCCGACCAGCTGGTCCATCCGCATTCTGATCCCCTGGTCATTACTGCACCGATCTTGGGTATCCCAATCCACGTAATTCTAATTGACTTAGGGAGTTACTCGTCGGTGATTTATGTTCGAGCTTTTAGGAGGTTAAATGTGGACGATAGCTATATTCGTCCATGAAACGACATTATTTTGGGCTTCGGAGGAGGAAGAATAATCCCGCTCGGGGAAGTTGACCTGCCCATCCAAATGGGACAGGGGCCGCATAAACGAACCGTCATCACCACATTCAAAATAATCAATGCTGATTCGGAGTATAATGCTATTATTGGGAGGCCGTTGCTTTATCATTTAAAAGCGGATGTTTCAATATATCACTTTTGCGTGAAGTTCCCAACACCTGACGGAGAGACTATATATAAGGGGAATCAGAGGGAGTCGCGAGAGTGATCTCTCAAACTACGACCAATGGAGATTAACGTGGTGGAACGAGGAGAAACCAGTGGGATGATCAAAGACGACCCCGGACAAGAGAACGAGCCTGAGCGAGATCCAAGGATTGTTTCGGAGAATGATCCAGGTAGACGACCTAGAAAAGAACCAATGGTGGAGGACCAAAAGAAGAAAGAAAGTGAGTCGGAGACGAGCCAAAGAACGAAAGAAGCGGCAACGAAGGATGAGCCGACAAAATCGAATGATCCAGGTAGACGACCTAGAAAAGAACTAATGCCTGTCATCGCCTTAACATCGACTTGACATTCCGCCTGGTTATCCAAAAGAGGCGCAAACTCGCCCCGATAAGCAGGTGTCGCCGAAGCCGAGGTCAATAAGTTGCTCGACAATCAATTTATCAGGGAGGCCCTCTATCCCCGATGGGTAGCCAACCCTGTGCTAGTGAAGAAAAGCAACGGCCAATGGCGCCTTTGCGTGGATTTTACCGACCTCAATAAGGCGTGCCCCAAGGACAGTTATCCATTGCCTAATATTGATTACATGGTAGATGCCACGGCCGGACATGAGATGATGAGCTTTATGGACGCGTACTCAGGGTACAACCAAATACGAATGCATCCAGACGATGAAGAAAATACGTCGTTTTTCTCCGCTCGCGGTATCTACTGTTATAAGATGATGCCCTTTGGGTTGAAGAACGCTGGTGCGACCTACCAAAGGTTAGTTAATAAAATGTTTGAGGAAATGGTAGGTCGCACTATGGAGGTTTATGTAGATGATATGTTGGTAAAATCTCTGTATATATCCGATCATCTTAGTGATCTTAATAAAATTTTTCCCATTTTGAGAGAGTACAAGATGATGTTAAACCCGAGAAAGTGTACTTTTGGGGTTGGCTCAGGTAAATTTTTAGGATATATGGTTAGCCAAAGGGGGATCGAAGCCAACCTGGATAAAATAAAAGCTATCATTGATCTTGAACCCTCTAATTCTGTCAAAAGAGTACAAAGCCTAACAAGCCGATTAGCCGCCCTTAACCGGTTTGTTTCACGGTCCACGGACAAGTGCAAACCTTTCTTTGAAATCATAAAGAAAAATAAGAATTTTGAGTGGACCGAGCAGGCACAGGCTGACTTTGAATCACTCAAGCAACACTTGTCCTCAATCCCTGTACTACAAAAACCCACCCAAGGGGAGGATTTATATTTATACTTAGCGGTATCCGAATACGCCATCAGCTCGGTGTTAATCAGACTAGATAAATCTGTCCAACATCCGGTTTATTACACCAGTCAAGCACTACATGATGCCGAGCTTCGATACCCACCTATGGAGATGTTTGCCTATTCGTTATTTATTACAGCACGAAAACTCTGCCCGTATTTCTTGGAGCATAGAATCGTGGTCCTCACTAACTACCCCTTGAAACAAGTGTTACACTGACCTGACACCTCTGGTTGGATGATCAAGTGGGATGTCGAGCTCAGCCAGTTTGATATTCTATATGAACCCCGCACAACAATCAAAGGACAAGCACTGGCCGACTTCGTAGCTGAATTCACACCTTCCATCCAGCTAAAGGTGGTTGAAGATCAAGTATGGGAGTTGTTTGTTGATGGCTCTTCCACCGCAGGCCGAGCAGGGGGCGGGATTGTGATAATCGATCCAACACATAAGTGCTACTGCTCGGCTGTGCGGTTCCAATTCCCAACAACAAACAATGAAGCTAAATATGAAGCACTTCTAGCAGGACTGGAAATGGTAGCCTCGATGGGCCTAAAACGACTATTGGTACATAGTGACTCGCAGCTGGTCGTCCATCAGATCAACAACGAGTACGAGGCGAAGGAACAAAAGACTGCCCGATATCTGGAATTGGTCAAGAAAAAACTTTCGCATTTTGAGGCAGAAGTCTTACACGTGCCCCGAACCGAGAATATGCAGGCAAATGCTTTGGCTCGGCTCGCTTCTAGCCCAGGGACGGATGCCATTGCAGATGTAACTATCACTCAATTATCCGCCCCGTCACTTAACACAAAAAAGATACATGCTACCGAAGCCACTGAGCTGACCTGGATGACCCCTATCATCCAGTATTTAGAAAAAGGAGTTCAACCGAAAAACAAAACCGAAGCCAGAACACTGCGCACTCAGGCATCTCGGTTCACACTAATAAACGACGTCCTGTACAAACGTGGATACTCCGTCCCACTCCTTCGGTGCTTGTCCAAAACAGATGCGGATTATGCACTTCGGGAGGTACACGAGAGAATATGCAGGAACCACGCCGGGGGCCAAACGCTAGCTCACAAGTTAATACGGCAAGGGTACTACTGGCCATCCCTAAAAAATGACGCGACCGACCTTGTCAAGAAATGAGAAAGGTGCCAGAGATTTGCACCACAGGTCAGGTACCATCCTGAGCAGCTTACCTCCATATTTAGTCATTGGCCGTTTGCCAAATGGGGAATGGACCTCATCGGACCACTCCCCACTGGCAAAGGGGGCGTAAAGTATGCTATTGTGGCAGTGGATTATTTCACGAAATGGGCCGAGGCAGAACCTCTGGCAAAGATAGACGAGGAGAAGATCGTTAATTTTGTATAGAAGTCCATTATCTGCAGATTTGGGATACCATACTCAATCGTCACGGATAATGGGAAGCAATTCGATAACCGGAGGTTTCAAAATTTTTGTGAAGGATTTCACATCAAAAACCATTTCTCGACTCCGTACCACCCTCAATCAAATGGGCAGGTTGAAGCAGTTAATAAAATACTCAAATATACATTGAAGGCAGGATTGGAGGAGTCTAAGGGTAATTGGCCTGAGGAGCTACCAGGCATACTGTGGTCGTACAGAACAACACACCGAGCGGCCACAGGGGAGACACCTTTCTCTTTAGCTTACGGAACCGAGGCGGTTATCCCTATAGAAATCGAGCCCCTACCTTCAGAGTTGCAAATTTTTCTGAAGAGAATAATGAGGTTGCGCTTCGAGCCGAGCTGGATCTGCTAGAGGAAAAAAGATGTAGTGCCGAGATGAGAAACGCCGTGTACAAACAAAGAAGTGAGAGGTACTACAACTCAAAAGTAAAAGAAAGAAGATTCCGGATCGGCGACCTTGTTCTAAAAAGAGTGACGGGGCTTGAGTCCAGCCCGTTGAAATTGACCTGGGAGGGCCCATTTCGGGTCAGCAATGTCTTATCTGGTGGGGCGTATGAGCTGGAGTATTTGAGTGGAGAAAAATTTGTACATCCATGGAATGTAGCATACCTAAAAATGTACTATCAATAAAGATGTCGGTTTATGATTCAGATAAGATTCTGAGGAGTTATCCTTTCATCTGATATTCTGTGAGCTCTCTAAAGGGGGAGGAAACTTTTATTCGCCTCGGCTGCATGCTGAGCGCCATAAAAATTTGCCTCGGCTACGTGCCGAACGCCGTAAAAATTTGCCTCGGCTACGTACCGAGCGCCGCAAAAATTGCCCCAGCCAAAAACCTGGGCGCCGACAAGTCGTCTCGGGTACGTCCCTTACACGCTAATAAAGGGAGGCTCGCCCAAAAGGTGGACCTACCCTAAAAACAAAGACTCAGCTAATCCCGAGCAAAATCCAAGACTCGGTTCAAGTTCCGAGCACAGGAATCAACTCAGGCAGATAAAGCCCATTACTTGTGCCACGCGAGCGCTGGAAACCGAGCCCCATACTTGGGAAAACAAAAAGGCAAATAGCCATACAACGAAAAGAAAGCGAGCAAAGCAAACACAAAAAATTTAAGTACATACACAAGTGACTGGGAAGAAATTTTATTTCAACATCCAAAAATACTTACAAAAGGGGGGAGGAGGGGCGGAGCCCATTACATTCAAAGGCTCAAGGCCAACTAGTCTATTCACAAACAAGTACAAAAGGAGAAAAAGAAGGAAAACTAAGCCCCGGCAGGAGGCAGGATCTCAACGGGCCCACTGGAGCCAACCTCTTCTGCTTTTGGAGGAGGAGAACCCTGATTTCCGGCGGCCCCAACAAATTGGGGACGAAGAGTATCGAGGTCAGCGTCCAAAAGGGCCAGGTCCTCCTCGAGCTGTGCAATAGTCCTCCCAGCATTAAGAACCCTGAGGATTTCCGCAATGCTGGTTGCGTGGCCGCAAGTCAACATAAAGGCGTACTCTTCAGAGTCCTTGTAAACTTGGACGGCATCTATATGAGCCTCCTCAACTTGCTTACGAGCAGCCTCTTCTTCGCCTCTTTTGCGCATCCCGCCACGCGTCTCTTTCGTCTCTTCAGCCGGACGGTGGTCGCACGCTCCAATCGCGACCTTCGCCCAAAGTTCTTCCTCGGCCTTGCGAGCTTGATCCTGCTTGGCCTCAGCCATCGCAGCAGCTTCCCTCTCAAGGCTGGCCCGGGCCACAGCTTCCTCTGCTTGGGTTTTCAAGGATTCTTGCACTCCTTGGCATAGCGCATGAGCCTCCTGCAGATCTTGATGGCGCTTCTCCAATTCTTCCATTCCGCCGATCATGTGCGACAAGATCCCAGTAATGCGCCCAGACAACCCCACGACATATTGGGCCTTCTCCTTCCAGTCGATCTCTGAGCAGAATTGCTCATTCCCGGTGGTCCACATCCTCGCAGACACGTCTCTGGCTGCCCACCCAGCCTTAGGCAAGCCCTTCACCTACTCCTCAGTAGGCGTGGAACACCTCACGAACTCCATAAACCATTGAGGGTGAGACCCAGCCATCCCGTCGCAGGCCTCGTTCCTCACTTGGCTTGGAGGAATGAAGTGACCCTCTCGGCTGAGGTCGTCCGAGAAGGTCCGCGGGACTCCACCTCCAGAAGTCCGCACAGGATATACCGGCGATGTCCAACCAACACTTTCCGTCTGCCCGGGTTCCTCAAATATAATTCCCCCTCTTCTCCTTTGGGATGGGGGCTCCTCTGCCTCAAGGACGCCATCAGCAGGACGCTTCCCAGCCCGGATCTCCTCTATCCGGGCCGCCTCCGCATCCACAGGTTGGTTCGCAGCCGCTTGGGTTCGGTGCATGGCTGTGTTCCTCACACTCCGAAGGCGCGCGCGGAGGTCCAAGCCACGCCCTACAAGAAGTGTACACTGGGTCAGAGGCCAAGAACAGAAAGAAAGAAATGTAAAGAGAAAAAGAAAAGTACGAGAAATATAAAATATATACCTCGACCCAAGGCAGCCCTCGGTTTCTCAGGAGTCTGTCTTTGTTTGGACGGCATAGATGCTTGCCCTGGAGGACTAGCTGCTACAGGAGACGGCCTAGCCCACTCTGTCTGCACAGGCCGTTCCTCCAGCATAGTGGGTTGCACCTCCTCAGCCCTCGGAGGACTACCTTGAGGCTCCCCCCTGGCCTCCTCTTCTCTTCCTGCCGTCTCCCCGAGCGCCCCTCGGCCCCTTTGGGGTCACCTGGGCGAGCGGCGGGCCTTAAGCCCGGTGCGAGGCCGGGGCGGGCCTCGTGGCCAATCTCTCAATCTGCCTATCCATTGCGCCCCTAACCTGGATGTTCTCCAGCCTGCGGACGAAAGTGGCCGACAATGGACCCCTTAGATGGTCGGTTCCCTGATAAGAAAAAAGAAAAGAAGAAAAAGGCAGAATTAGCCCCAGAAAAATGAAATGAAGAAAGAGTAAAAAATGAAGAAGAATAAACTTACTGAAACCGAAAGTGAAGTTTGAAGGGGGTGAAGGACAGTCTCGTCTGCTCCGACCCCAACGCGAGCCTGCCACTCGCTGCTCACCCAAATCCATTTATCCTTCCACTCTTTTAAAGATTGTGGAAGGCCTTCGACTAGGCTGTCTGGGTACCCGGATCGGGTCTGCACATAGTACCATCCCGATGGCTGCCCCCGACTCGGCGACGCAGGGGTCGCCCGCAAGATAAAGAACTCATTTATATCTCAGAATTTGGGGCGAGGGTACCCCTCCATGTGAAACATCACCAATAAGCCGACGATACGGCCCCAAGAGATGGGGTGCACTTGAGTAAGTGGAAGGCCCCACTTACAAAAACCACCGAGTAAGGAAAACCGGCAGTGGGAAGCGCAGTCCGTATAGGAGACTGGGCACATGTATAGCCACACACCTCTCCGGTGGGTGCTGGGGGCACTCTACACCGTCCGGTACCCAAAAATGTATGCCGCTCGGAATTCGATACTTCCGGCGAAGCTCTCCCATCTCCGGAACCATCAACATGCTGGGGATGTCATTTAAATCGCATGGAGTCCACCCGGGCTCTACACGCAATGGGGGACCTCCTCCCCGCCTGCCATCACCGTTACGATGGCCCGCTAGCCCTAAAGGCCTTTTGACCCTAGAATCCCCGGAGGGTTCATCCACCCGCTCCGCGTGATCACGCTCAGGCTCCGATGGGTTCATATCTTCTACCCCTTCTTGCTCTCAGTGTTGGGGCTCGGTACTTGGGACTCCCTCGCTGGAGTCTTCTTGCGCTAGTCCAGGCTGGTACACCACACCCTCTCGAAAAACAGTCACCGGCACCGGATTAAAGATTGTATGTGTCTGTTCTAACGGAGTCTCAACAGGAGGAGTGTGGCTCGAACTTGAAATTTGGACAACACTCGGACTGGGAGGCGGAGTTTGATGGGCTGGAGAAAAAGAAACAGAAGGTTCAGAAAGGGGGTCTTCAATTTCGACCTCCACATTGTAATTACGGCTCCGGCTATCTTCAAGAGAAGACATTTTATTTGAAAAGAAAGAATTTTTGAGAAAATACCTAGTTCTGAAGTCTCTGGGCTTTGAAAGCCAACCCGAAATTTCTGCTCGGTCTCAACGGATTTAGCTTGGAAGAGAAGGGATGCGAAAGTGTAGAATGAAGAAGGAAAAATGTATTTATAGATACAATTCTCTCGAAAAGTGAAACGCCCACTCGAAAAGACGCGCCTTTTCAGTCTCAAAAGCCGTCAAAAGTGTCAGAAGCGTCATGTCCCCACGCCCGCGACAGATCGACGCACCTCTTCTTGATTCTGCGTCATTATGGCACCACAATTAATGCGCCGCTGCAAGCATTTATCACTACATGCCAGGTGTCAGGGAAGGATGACTTTTGAGGTTCCCTCTTCCCCATTAAAGACTCATGATTAGCATTAAAGTTTAAATCCAACTTCGGAAGTTTTTCTCTCGGAATTAAACTTGGGGGCCATTGATGACACCCGAGCCAAGCTGAAAAAAATTGTCCCACATGGCCATCCAGTAAACGCATACACGGGGTCCACATGACGATGTGGACTGCGCGCCAATGACGTCAGCTGGGGTATTTGATGACATATCACCTGTTAGGCTCGGGACCCCCGAGCCCAACTCCCGAGCCCGATTTCCGAGCCCAAGTTTTGGCAGGAAACGCGTACGCAGGAAATTTAAAGGATAATTATCTGCCCATGCTTAACACTTCATTAGCACCAGAAGCTGCCACGTGTTAGAATGCGGTTAGGATGAGTCACCAAGTGGCAAAAACATGGCTAACATGCATGATTAGGAGAGAACATGTGTCCTTTTTAAGCTATTTTACTAATTAGTGCAAAGATGACTATTGAAAACCCACTTACTAGAGGGGTATAAAAAGCCTCATCTAAGAGGAAAAAAGGGGGAGAAAAATTCGAAGGAAAAAGCACTAGTAAACGCACTGCTGTAAGCAAGACCGACCCCGACTTTCGGCTCGACATTGTATAAAAAGGCAGAATTAGCCATAAATAAATGCTCCTTACGCTCATTTACATTTCCACGTGTTAAATTTTCCATATATTCTGCTTGCTGACAAAAACGCACGTCAACAGGTTTCAAGGCGTTCCTCTATGGAATTAGCGAAACGATCGAAGGGTCTTTGCTTTGAAGATTTGGCTTTGATTCTAATAATAAAGTTGCTTTAGATTTCAATATTTTTTAGAGTCTAGAAAGTTGGACGATTATTAAAAGGGTGGCGCTATTTGCCCCCCCAAGATTTGATTAATACATCCCTACTCCCAATATTTATAAAAATGCCATAAGTTAAAAAAAAAAGTAAATACACCCCTTTAAATGCTTGGAAACAATTTTGTTTTTTCCCAAAAAAGTTGTTTCTCTTGTTTTCCCAAAAAAACTGATTTTTTCCCCGAAAAAATCTGTTTTTTTTTCCCAAAAACGCAGGATACATTCTTTTTTTCCCCAAAAAAAACTGTTTCTATTTTTCCAAAAAAAACTGATTTTTCCAGCTTTTTGTTTTTCAAAAAAAGCTGATTTTTTGAAGCTTTTTTTTCGAGAAAAAATTGTTTTTTTCCAAAAATGCTGGAAACAGTTTTTTTTTCCCAAAAAAAGCCGTTTCTCTTTTTTCCCCAAAAAACTGATTTTTTCCAGCTTTTTTTTTCCGAAAAAAGCTGAATTTTTCCAGCTTTTTTTTTCGAAAAAAAACTGATTTTTACAGTTTTTTTTTTCGAGAAAAAGGTTTTTTTTTTCCAAAAAAACGCTGGAAACAACTTTTTTTCCCCAAAAAAGCTGATTTTTTCCAGCTTTGTTTTTTTTCCGAAAAAAGTTGTATTTCCCAAAAACATTGGCAACAACTTTTTTTTTCCCAAAAAAAGCTGTTTCTCTTTTTTCCCGAAAAAAGCTGATTTTTTAAGTTAAGGTTTTTTAGTTGGGAGGGTAAAATTGTAAATATAGGTGTGGTGTATTTAGTAATTAGATGGGTTTGCATAATAGGGATGAGATGTATGTAGAAATATGGTGTATTAATCAAATATTGGGGTGCAAATAGTGGCACCCTTATCAAAATTACTAAATGAATTAAATAATAATCAGGTTCTATATAAATTAGGTTCAAATAACTTAATTATTGATATAAAACTTATTTGTTTAAATCAAAAATCGATATTGTTTCTTGTGCAGATACCTTTCAAAATAAGAAAGATAAGATAATAATGCAAATAAATAAGTGGAGGATTACCAACGTACATAACAAATGTCGCTTTAATTCAGATTTAAACTGTAAACTAAATTGTCTTAATACAATATTGTTGGGGCAAAATTAGTTTTTCCATATATATTTTTATTAATTTTGAAATTATTAATTATTGCCCAAATAATATTAATTATTAGTTTCATATATGATCAACCGGCCCATGAGACTAAATCAGCCCACAAGGCCCACTTTACCACATCGGGCCCATGAGGCTCATGATCTCAAGTACAAAAATGTCTCTCCATATTCATTTGTAAGTAAATTCAATTAATCTGATCAATTACTATCCCATGTCATGGACTTTTCTCTCCTACAGTCACTGATTTGAGTGTCGGAGGGGTCTCCATATAACCAACCAATGACCCCCTAACTTAAAGTCCTGCGAGGACACTCACAGACTCACCCCTACGCTGTAGCTGAGGAATCAAGTCATCCATTTTATTCAAGCTATGTCTGGAACAAACAATTTCTTACATAAGGACATAACTCCTATAGTTAATGACATTCCTTCAACTGAAGCAACTCCACAAGAGAATAAGATACATATGTCTGTGGAAACACTACTACTTTTGCTAAAGGAGAAGATGAAGCTAAGGATAGCTTGACCAGTTATCTCACTACCTCGAAGAGGACTGACAGTGACCTTGGAATTCACAAAAGAGCTTGAAGAATGTGAAAATGAAGAATCCCAAGTTGAAGAAAGCTGAACCGTAGAAGAATCAATCGAAGATTTCCTAAAAGTTATTTTTATTAAAATACAGTACATGCATTGCATGGATGAAATAAAATGAGGATAAAAGGTAATACAAACTTACTTGGCGTAAATAGTGTGGATAAAGATAAGAAACTTGTTTGGCGTAACTTGGTGACTAATATATATTTTATTTAATTACATCTCTTTCTACTGCATTTGTTTTCATAGAATTACAACCAACGCTAAAAGAAACTTTTAAGTTTGCCGATAAAAATAATTTTATCACTAAATTTAAAAATTATTTACATAATACCGACATAATAAAAATATTATTTTCCCCCAAACTATAATGATCATTTCCCTGACAAATCACCACAATTTTTAAATTTAACGACAAAAATTATGTAGATATTTACCAATACTTTTCGATTTTGTTGGTAAATATTACCTATAATGATTTTACCCGCACTTTACAGTTATCTGAATACTTACCTATATAATTTCCTTCCTGTAGGTTTGTGAGTGAATTGGTTTTTTCTTATAGTGCAAACTGTATGTCCAAAATAATAATAATAATAATAATAATAATAATAATAATAATAATAATAATAATAATAATAATAATAACAACTGTCATTACTTTTTTTCTCCCCAAAAAATCATCCATTAATAACCAAACATTTTTTTTAAATTTAAAAAAAAAAAACAATTCAATCAGATATCATCTTACAAAAATATGTTACATCAAATGTTATTATAATACCATCTCTTCTTTTTTTCCTTCAAAAAAAATGTTATTATAATACTTTTTCTTTGGAAAAAAAGAGAAATTTTATCAAAATACATATATAATTTTGATTCTCATTTTTCTCAAATTAAATTTCTAATACATAAAATTAATCATGGGTGGCGCTATTCACGCCCCCAAAATTGATGAATACACCTATATCCATATAATTGCAAAAGTATCATTCACTTAAAAGACTATATTACCGTACTTAAAGAATAAGTTTTAAATACACACACATCATTCACCCAACAATTACCCGTTAAATTCTACTTAATTAAAATTGAAGTTGATGGTGGTGGTGGCACATCATCATTCTCATCCTTTGTCACCAATCTTCTTATCTGGTAAGTGACCAAGTCTCGAGCCATTGTGAATGACATAGTAAATTTTCACACAGTTATTTATGGGTGTATTTAGTATTTTGTGAGAAAATAGCGCAAGGATAAAATTGAAAATTATGGAGGTGATTTAGTAATTAAGTTACATTTTAAAAAATGGGTGATAATACATTCAATAAGTGAGTGTATTCATCAATCTTGAGGGTGTGAACAGCACCACCCTTAATTATGGTCCAAGCCTCTTCCTCGGATTACAATCAGCCCAAAGTGGGATTTCATAATCACCTGAACAATTAATTACCTTTTCACCAAACATTAGTCCAAACGGGTTAGAAAAATTAGTCTCATAGGCAAAGTCGAATTGCAAAGTGCATAGCTGTTCCTGGGGCGGTCAAGGCAGTGCTTTGTCACACAGGGCCCCCTGCAACGAGGGCCCCCGACGCCCGATTTTTTTTTATATTTAAAGGTTTAAATTATATAATATATAAATTAAAGTTTGTTGATATAACCAGAAGATGTGTTCTACCTAGCGGATATTCCTCCGTTCTTGCACATTGAGGTCATGGTATCGATACTAGCACTGGACCCAATGTTTTTTTCTATTTCAATATTGGTGTAATATATAGAGAAACCAAAACCCTTTCTCTCTCTTCTTCCATTCTCTCTACCTTCTCTCTACATCCTCTCAACCACAAACCCCATTTTTCCCCCATTCCTCCAACAAGGAGGATGGGGGAACAACTAAAATGCTCTAGTTTTTCGGTTTCTTGCATTTTCTCCCGGTTTGGGAGTGTATTTTTCCCCTTGTGGGACTTTAGTCTCTCTTAATGGGAGTGTTTGGTTTTCCTTTGTGGGAATTTATTTTTGTTCTGTTTTTTATTTTTATTTTCGTTTGTTATTTTTTAGATCGACCATTTGGGTTCTAGATCCGGTCTTTTGGATGCGATCCGGCCGATGAATTTGATCTAGTGACTTTGGTGGTTGATGATAGACTGCAGAAAGTGGTTTCACAATGGTTTCATCGAAGAAAGACACGAGATGGAGTTGGATCCGGTATTTTGATGATTGAAGGAAGGTTTTGTGACGGATTTGGAACTACTAGCCATTTGATGGAGTTTTGGTTTTATCTTTTGTAACAAAATTTTTCATTTGTTATTTTTCCAAGCCTTGTATTTTTCTTTTCATTTGGGATTGTGACCACTTTTTATGCGTTTATCTTGCAATTTTCAGTCTTTCATTTTGAATCTGGAAAATTGCTTTCCATATGGATCGCTCTATGTAATCTTATGGATTGGGCTATTTAGCCTCTTTGTATGTTTTTTTTCTTCAGTTATATATAAAACTATCGTTTCGAAAAAAAAAATATTGGTGTAATATATTATAATCAAGTACTGCAGGCTTCATCAAAAAAACAGTTTAGTGTAGTGGTGAAAACAACTTTTCTTGTTATTGAGGTCGTGGTTCTACCTTTCATAATACCAAAAAATTTCTTTATTTTTCCTTTCACCAAATAAAATAAAAAACAGAACTTTGGTCAATTTCTGTTTGATTTCGTTTAGAGTTTTATTATCTTGGCAATGTCTATTATATATTAGTTAAGGTTTTTTTCTCAATTTCTTTTTAAAATTTAAGATATATGTAGATTTAGTTGTTTGATTTCACCATTAACAACATTCTATCTATACTACGAATGAAAAAAAGAGAGCAGAGGTGATGTTGTCTCTCAACGGAGGTTGCCTTCTATCTTCTATTCAATCATAATTCATTCGATCATGGAGATTGATTCATTTTTGTTCCCCGAAATTCATATATCTAATCATGCTCAATATACTGCTTCTTAGAAAAATTCTCGTTCATCTTTTTCTAAGGAGATTTTCAATGAAAACCCTAATCCTACGCTATAAGATCAATCGTTTTCTTCTTCTTCGATGATCCCTTTCAGATCGACAGCTGCACCCTATGACCACACGATTTCTTTAGGTTTGTAGGTTTCTCAATATATTAGGACAGCTACATATGTTCATTCTCCCCTTTCTAGGGTTTGCCACATGGCCCCTTTAAACCCTATAGGATAAACCTTACGTTAAACCCTACTTTTAATTCAATATCACCATACAAAAATGAAACCTCAAATTCTCAAAAACAGCACGAAGTTCAGCGTTTGGATCCTTATCATTCTCTCAATTCTCAGCGCACGACATCGCATCGATGTATAGATTCCATGCATGGAGTACAATCTTTTGCCCAGACCTAGCCCCGGGAGAGGATTTTCAACCCATCCAGAAAGGATATTACTTCTTCGTTACTATGAACGAAGAAATCTATCAACAAAGGACGAATGAGTTAAAAAATTCTCTGATTGGAGATGTTAAGCCTTATTCACTGGAGGATTTAAAATTAAAATTGCATTCAATATGGCAACCTTCAAGCATTGGAAGATTATTCCACTCGGAAAGGGTTACTATAATATTCAATTTAATTCCATGACGGATCAAAATCGGGTTTTTGCAAACTTCTCTTGGAATATGCAGCCCGTGACAATGCGTCTCATGAATTGGGTGCCTAATTTCAATCCCTATAAAATAAACTCTTCCATTGCGCATGTTTGGATTTGAATTTACGAATTGAGTTATGAGTATTGACATCATTCTTTAATTACTAAAATTGCGTCTTCAATTGGTACTCCAATACAGAGTGATAACCGTTCTTTATCTGGAGAGGTTGGACATTTTGTTCGTATTTTGGTGGAACTGGATTAAAATAAGCCCATTCAAGAGTTTGTCATGGTCGAACGAGTAGGCCATTGTTCCTTTGTTTCTACTAGATACGAAAATCTCCCTAATTTCTGTATTCTTTGCCAAATTGTTGGGCATAATATCAATCAATTGTTGCCAAATTATGCCAAAATTGTTGGGCATAATATCAATCCCGAATTTCTGTACTCTTTGCCAAATTATTGGATACGAAAATCTCCCAAATTTAATGTCTGTAATTATAAACTCCATTAAATTTTGATTTGAATGAAAAATAAGTCAGCTCCTCCATTAAACAAAAATAAAAATGAATATAGTGTTTTGCTATCTATTGGTAAATTACATATCATTCAAGTGGGTAGGTGCCTAAGTCGGTGCAACACCATTAGATCAACACATGTGTAAATTAAGTTATCGTAGTTCTATCATCCAATTTCCAATTTCCAATTATTACTGTATCTTATCTTACTTGCATATACTACAATGAAGAGGCAGTTGAAGATGTTCTTCAAGAGGTTGTCAGTTCATAACTTTAGTTTACACTATTTTAATTCTAAAATATTCAATTTCACGGTTTATGTCATGTTTGGTTTTTATTTTGGTTTACCACTATAGTATTATCCTCCCCATATTCTCTGAAGTTACAAATTTATCATGCTTAATAGAAGCTAAAGAAGAAAAAATGTTCTTTTACCAATATTGCCACCTTATTTTTACTGGTTGGTATACAGAATTTGCTAGTTTGAATTTTGTTTCAAAATTTTCTCAGAATATATAGAGAATCCAACATGAAACATCGAATATTGTGATCTAAGATAAAGCCACCATTTCTCAGGTGTGCAAAAGTTGGTATAAAATTGACAAAATTGCTAGAAGCACGTCACAATCAAATCTAACTATTGTAACAGACTTGTTCCCTTAACAACAACCGTGTGGCCTTAACTCCTTCAATCACCCTTTGCGATTTAGCTAAGTCAACCTCATCCAAATGCTTGTGTGTGGAGAAGTATATGAGGATGACTAAGTCATAAACACACAAGATATCTTGGAAATGAACACTTGTATATTAACTCAAACTTGCTTATAATTCATTGATTAGTTATAAATGAGCTCCTAATTCCTATATATACTACTACACTTCTTCAATGTATAGTGGTGATTGATTTGATCGCAAGGTTGGTTGAAGTTCTCTAGAAATCTCCCAAGAATTCCTACTTTGTCTATAAATCTCTACACTATTTCACATACTTCTAGATGGTTCTACACTACTCTACGATAATTTTTACAATATTCTACATTATTCTAGAATATTCCAGATTCTTCTAAAATATTCTAAACTCTTGTACAATATTCTATATTCTTCTAAAATATTCCTGACTCTTCTGCACTATTCTAAAATCATATTAGGTTTCTAAATACAAAATGGATTATGTACAATGATGAGCCTCTTTGTTTCTGTAGAGAGCGAAAGATGGGTCATAAAGGCCACTATCCTGTAGAACAAAAAGACTTTTCCCTGTGTTTTCCAAGCTATATAGGTTGTTGATTGTTGGCATTTCATTCCACTATTTTCTATTTTTAAAGAAAATAGTATGATATATTTATTTGGAAAAATAAAAATAAATTTTGAGAATGTGATTGAATATAAGAAGAAAATTTGATCATGATAGTTGATATGATAATTTTTTAGTTTTTATTGAATGTATTACAATTTTATGTGGGAAGTATTACATATTTAAGTGAAAAGTATTAAATATGAAACTGAAAAGTATTAATAGGTCCTATGAAAAGTATTAATTTTTCATCTTAAAAATATTTAGTAGTTCCCCTAAAAAATATTAGATTTTTCTCTCTAAAGTATTACCCTCAAATTCCAAAATCTAATTCTTAAAGTCTTCTGCATCTTCTTTTTGTTTTTCTTTTTTCTTTTTTTGTCCTGAACGCCTTAAAAACCATATAAAGATTTACATGTGTTCATTGTAAATACTAGAAAACACAGTCAATTCCTTCGACAAAATATTGAAAAAAACTAAACTCCTCTCACGGAAATAACCTTGTTGAGGGAAAAACAAACCTTGTTGAGAATATAATATCGAGTAATGAAAACTATATCTTTCATGGCAATTCATGCCAAGGAAGGTAAAACACAACAAACCTTTCGAAAATTCCAAGTTGCAGGGAGGGTTGACAACGGAAATTATGAAAACTATTCAAGATGTGAAGATTTCCAAGGGATGATTCGAGAAGAAATTATTAGGCACAACAATGAGAAAAACAGAATACGCCAAAAAAATAATAGAATGCTTTCCACAATAGCGTTTAAGTTAAAGACCAACTTATTTATTTATTTTAGTGTACGTTCAATGATAATTACACCGAGATGAAGATAATGATTCACCATATAAGCATTATGATACCAAAAGTCTATGCGGTTCTCGCATCTCCCCACCCCTCCTCCCTTTCTCGAGAATTGAGGTTGGGTATGAATCTATTTTGGGTATTGAGGATCCATCTCACGGATTTGAATTCGTGAGATCTTCTCACAAGATACTCACTCTAGTATAGTTGTGATATGATTATGGAACGATGCCAACTGATTGTAATGTTTTTTTATTAAAAAAATATTTTTTTGTGGTTAATGATTAGAAAGTGAGAATAAGTGATAGTGTAACATTTTGAAAAGTTTACCAAACAATCGCATGTTGGCCAGAAAAAAAAATTTAAGATTGTGATTGATTGTTCTTTTATTCCGTCCATTTTCATTTTCTGAGAGAATAGTAGTGAATTTTTTAAGAAAAAATAAAAGTGGATGTATAGAAAAAAAAAGTAATGATTGTGTTTATGTAATGGAAAATCTTTTGGAGATTGTTGATTATTTGTGAAAATTTTGTAGAAAAAATAGTGTAAAATACAATACAAAAAAATCGAATAAAAAAATTGAATCTAAAATAGACAACATGTATAATATTTTATACTTTTTGTTATCAAAATTAAGAGAAAAAATAATAAAAATAGTGATAAATTAAAGAAATTAACATAATTTTTTATATGAATGGGGGGATGAGAGATAAATAAATAGTATACTTGGGCATTAAGAAGTGTGAGAAAAAAGAGTAAAATGAGTTAATTTTGAAGAGAAATTAGATTTTTTTTAAAAATTTTCATTTCTTCCACAAACAATCACATATCCCATAAAATTTTCACTCAAAAATGAAAACTTGGGAAAATATTTCACCACCAATTACAACCTAAGGAATTTTTTTTGATAAAAAATCTCTCATTCATCCACTGCCATATATTCTCTAGCCTTACTGGGAACTACCATTTTTTAAGGCTAAATTGCATTTTTAGTCCTATATCTTTGGGCCAGTAGCATTTTTAGTCCTTTAACTATTTAGAGTTGCAGTTTTGGTCCTGAACAATTTTGCCCATATGACAGAATATCATTTTTGGTCCTTTATCTTTCTAAGATAGCAATAATAGTCCTATAACTTTCGAGAATAAGCAATATCAATCCTTTCATACCATAGCTAGTTTCAATAAACCCAAATTTCATAGATTATAGGAATTTGCTTTTTCTCAAACCTATTTTGTTCGTGACATTGTTACACCTACTTAGATCCAGTCTTATTCGAGGTTTTAAATGGATCATGTCGGGTTTCCGACTTATAAACTCAATAGGACATACTTCGCAAAATTCTCATAATACTAAATAATTTGATTTCGGACTAAGTTTTTGTTAAAACGGATATAGTCCATCACGACCATATCGCCCAACATGTTTCCGCAAAATTAATAAATCCCTTAAAATTCATACCTTCTTTGGCCAAAACAAAGACCGGGTGAAATGGTTCGCAACACCACCATCGGAAGATTCACGCCCAGATCGTTTGACAAACGGCTCCTCACTGTTCAACCTCACCTCGGGAAGATGATCTCGCAAGTTATCCGACTCCTTCAAAGAATCGCTCAAAGACAACCTTGGTTCGTTTTCTACTCCAGGCATATAAGTAATTCTTAAACGGGATGAATTAATGGAACATTATGAAGACATGTTGAAGCAGAAAGCCCCTTTTTATTAAGAACTTACAGAAATATTTATTACATTAGTAATCTCCTTTTGGGAGGAGAATACTGGTTTAGCCTGTCATAGATGAGGCGTACACTCGTAAACACATAAAACTTAAAACTAAAACACTCAAACTATTATAAATTTTCACTCAGATTTTATTGTAAGAAAACTAAGGAAAATGTTCGATGTCCTCAGCTTCCTTCAAATCTCGCATTTTATAGATGTAAGTCCGGACTTGAAAGGCAGACTCCAAATCTTGCTGATACTTATGACGTCACTACTTATGTCATATCCTGCATTATTGCCTCGCCAGCTGGTTTTCTTTTTCTTCCGCGTGACTCAGCCCATGTGAAAGTTGTCGGGGAATCTTCTAAAAAGTTGGTTTGCGTGGTCCCCGAGGAAAACGCGTTTTGTGAGCTGGGCCCTTGTCCTTTCCAGTTGCCTAGTCTTGTCGGTCGGGTTTGGGTTGAAAACCTTTCCCAAACTCGGGTTCCTTCTATTCGGGGCATGCTTGACAGATCCGGTCGATCCAACGGCCAACATGCGTCATATTACGAATTTCGGTAAGTTTCTTTGCTTGCGGAATCTTGTTTTCCCGAGAGAATTCTTCTTTTGGTCTCGAAGAGTTCCTCCGCAAATCTGTGGTTGATCCAAGTCATCGAATTCAAAAGGAAAGATCCATTTGCCGAATTTTGGAAGAACTTGAATGGATATTTGACCTTGTCCATTTCGATTAGACAAACCCAAATACCCCATGCTCGCCTGTGGTAGAAGCTTCGCGTCTTGAAAAATGCTCCTACTAACACCGGTCCTTCTTCCAAAGAAACCGCTTAATGTATTTTAAAGCATTTCCATCCGGTCTTAGCTTGATGAAATGAAAAGCTTCATTAAAGCCTTTCTTCTTCGCTGTTCGAGCTGCACCGATAAAATACGCTTCCAAAATATCTCATCTCGGCCAAGTGTGGATTATTGGCCCAGGTCTCGAAATCGCTTCCCCAATCCATTTCGGTAATTTTGAAATTTCGGGAATCTGGTGACATGGTATAGATTGAAGCTAAAGCTCCAAAAGTATACCATTCCTATACTTCATTTGGATGACTTCCTGGTTTCATCCAAACTCGGGATACTTGCCTGAGATATCAACCATTGTTTTCTCTCGGGTTAATACCTTGTCTTGTAACTAGTTTCTCCCATTGCCGCCGATATACCCGCATAGGAGAAATCTTATTCTCATCGTTTGAACCTTAGATTTTCCCCGTCTCGTGGCCTAAGATTCAACTCTCCCTCTTTTACCCCAGGTCTTTGGGTTGACTTGAAGACTCGGGTTGTGACACCGGAGCTTCAACATTCGTTCTGATTTGTACACCCTCGGGGATGCATCACCGCAACACTTGTGATTATGGTACTTGAATCCATAACCTCCGGGTTAGAGCCCCGTACTCTCTCGGCCCCTTTTTGCACCGTAGGAGATGCGGCTGGAAGAGAGGCCTTGCGGCGCTAAGAACAATTGTCCTTGAGCGAATCGGCATGCTCGTATTTGACTAGAAACGGATTTACGGTCAGCCGTTGTTGAAGTCGTCCAACAACTTCTCGCATTGAGACATAACGTCCCAAAATCTCGTTCTAGACTCTCCAGGTTTTCCCGAGATGTCTTACTCGTTTAAGGACCTCGTCAACAACGCGTCCTTCTATCTCGTGTTAAGAAATCTGCAAGAATATTTTCATGAGATTTTATAATGATAATATCATAATCATAATATTGACATTCACTTGCCATCTAAGTAATCGAGCCTTTTCTGTTTTGATTCAATTTTGTTTTTCGAAAAGCCTTGACACTTGAATTATCAATTTTTAAAGTAAACTTTTAGCCAAGAAAAATAGAGGCCATTTTTTAAAAGCCTTTCTCGATCGCAAAGAATTCTTTCTCGTTGATATGCCATCTATTTGCTTCACCGGATGTGAATAAACCGCTGCAATATCTGCATGGCACTTCCTCGTTTGGTGTGACCTTAGTAAGAATCTGCCGCCCACCAATCATCACGGCATCCGTGTAAAGAACCATTCGTTCTCGTCTTGGGAATTGCAAGCTTTGGAAGCTTTTTACAAACTTCTTTAAGTTGCTTAATTCCTTCTTGATGTTCCTCTTCCCATTTCAATATCGCATCCTTTTTAAGCAATGGGCTAAACATCTTCCCGTAATATGCCGATTGTTAATGAACATCCCAAAAAATTAACAACTCCAAGAAAACTCAAGTTGCTTCTTGTCTTTTAGTGTATCCGAAATCCCTCAGTATCTTTTCCACAATATGATTCTCGTAGAATAATTCCAGATTCATCGATTTCAATTCCGAGGAATTCAATCTGTCTTGTTGCGATTACGCCTTCTTTTCCGAAAGCACTAATCCTTCTTTGTGACAAACATCTCAAAATATTTCCAAATGTTTGAGATGCTCCTTCATGTTCTTTGATGCGATCGAATATCGTCGATATACACGAACACGAAACTGAAATAATCTTTGAAAAGATTATCCATCTTTCTTTGATATATCCGGGGTGCGTTAGCCAATCCCATAGGCATAACGTTCCAAATATAGTGTCCTGCGGTGTAGAGAAAGTCAAACTTCTTACTTTCTTCCTCCATCTTAATCTGGTAGAATCCGTTTGCAATCGAACTTTGAGAATATCTTGGCACCTTTGATGCAAGCGATTAACTGATGTTCTCGACTTGGGATATAGTATCCGTCGAACTCCAAAATGTTATTAATCCCCTTGTAATTAATAACAAGTCTTGGCTTTCCTCTTTTGATTTCTCCATGGTTTCTGACTAAGAATCCTGGACTGCTATATGGAGAAACTCCTGGTGAAATTAATTTAAGGTCAAGATATTCCTTAAGTATTTTCTGCATATCCTCACGATCCTCCTGGTTCATAAGGATTGGTTTGAATCTTACAAACTCGTACTCATTTCCGGGTTTAACCTTTAAGGATGCTTTGAGCTCATTCTTGTCCCACCATGCCAAATGATCTTCATTATAATTCCTTTGGATTTTCTTCTTGATATCCTCGAGTGATATTTGTTCTTCAATGGTTACGTCACTCTGTGGATTCTCCATTAGGCTCACCATCAATTCATTCAGCAATAACCTCTGGAGTAACTCGTTCTTCTCCTTGCACTCTGAATGAATACAAGTTATTATCCCAAAGCTTCTTATCCTTTCGAGAACCGAATTGTCTATAGGATAATAAAGCTTCACCAAATTTCCTTCGATCCGCCATTTTTGGATTGCTAAGTTTGGCTTCATCACCACGCTTGCTGCGAAAATTAATAGGCATTTTTCTGTAAAATGCTTCCCGCAGTCTCTGGACAATAATCTTATGATCACATAATGTTGTGAAAATAAGTCTTCTTGTCTCATTTTCCTGTGTAAATCTCTTGAATGTTTGTAGGAAATTATTTCCTAGCAAAACATCTGCACCTGTATCATAGAAATAGATTGGTGGCGTCTTCACTTTGTACCATGGGGTACCGCCTGCGCCTCCGATCATGATTTCTGCTTGTTTAATTCCCTTATTAAGGATAAGAATCCTTTTAGAGAAATCTCTTCCTGCAATAGCTGGTAAATCTTCTCAAATTTCTTTAGGAAAAACATCCAGCTTTGCAGTACATATTCCGGCACCTGAATGAATATAGGCGGCGAAATATTCGGCCTTGTATTCAAATATAACATTCCGATGGAAATGTATATGGAGAATGGACTAGTGGTCATTTGATTACGTATCTTTTATTAGCCACTGTGAACTCCATTCCGTCTTGTAATCTTTCCCAAGGTTTATGATCCTCAAGAAATTCAATTCCCAAAGTATTAATTGTTCGGGGTTTTTCCCGCAACTCCCCGTGATAGTCACTCAATTTCACCTATCTTTAGGCTTTCTTGATACCGTCCAACTATTGGTTGTTGGAGATAATATAGAACATCACAAGGAAAAATATTATCCTTTTTGAGTGATGTCGAATATTACTTCAACTTCTCGCCATCCTTCGGACATTTCGCTCTCCTGCCGTTTTGAAAACATCTAGGATATCTTTGAATTGTACTTTATATCCTTTCTTCCCAACGATCAAGCTATGTCATTACTGTCTGTTGGAAAGACATCCTCCTTGGCTCAACTCTAAGACTTAGGCTTTTGTTGAAGACTGGTTCATCTTGTATTTTCATATCGATCTCCTTGATAGTTGGAGACTCAATAATCTCTGGTAAAACCACCCTGGCAAAGTCCTCGAAAATCCTTGGGATTTCAAAAATTCCTTTCTCAAGAATACTTCAATGATGTGTATTCGAGAGAGCATAGGATATCTTGTATGTGATCGAGTAGGTCTATTCCCTTCTTTCATCAAATCATCTCTTTTGAAATCTTGATGAAGGGTTAGGACTCTACGAAATCTCGATCTCCCAAATTGTATGCAATTCTAGAATAGACATTAAAGGCCAATTTCCCGGCATACAAATTTCTCAGAACCGCTCCAAGGCATGAATCCTTGAGGTTTGATATTCGCTTGTCAATAATGGCCGATTGAGTGGCGAATCTATCCCTTCTTTGAATGTTGCTTTAATGATGACTCTTATGGCTCCAATATGAATCCATGAGAGTGTATTTGCAACTTCTCTTTTAACTCTACTTTTGATCTCCCGAATTTCTTTAATAGGGACCAACCGCATCTCGATCGT
Source organism: Rehmannia glutinosa (assembly GCA_016081115.2). Lineage (NCBI taxonomy): Eukaryota > Viridiplantae > Streptophyta > Magnoliopsida > Lamiales > Orobanchaceae > Rehmannia > Rehmannia glutinosa. The sequence continues at coordinate 10,240,142 of CM071924.1, read as the reverse complement.
TACCTGCAGAAACTCCATCGAATAGCAAATTCTCCGGTTGTTACCCTGTGGATAATTTGGTGTTTTCTTCTGAAACCCAATTTTATCCAATGCTTTTTCCATAGCTCCAATTGTAAATCCATCATAGACTTGAAGCTTTGGATCTTCCTTCATGATTCTCATAAGAGTTTTATGAGAAACCGTCGTGTGAGAGAGGAATCGACATATCCTCCTGCATATCTCAAGAATTTCTTCTTCACTCGATTCTGAGTGAGTCACTTCCATCGTCGAATAGATCTCCTCTTCATAGATGCTTTCATCCGAGGAATATCCTCAAACCGATACACCTGTATTAAATCATGATAATAGACAAACTTCTTCGATTTACGGTGTGGCTTCGAACTGTCTAACTCCTCATTTTTGATTATCCGGGCAATCTGTTGAGATATGCCCTCTTGCTCGCATGTCCAACAATTACAATCTTTGAAACTTTCATTAGCTCTGGTGTGAGCACGTCTGAAAGTTCTTCTTCCTGGATTTCTGCTGGTACTTGCTTGGTTAGAACCTAGATGATGAGGCTCTACTCCTGCTTGGTGCTGGTCTTTGCCCTGATTTATAACTTCGGGCTTTTTGTTTTGACCAGAACCTTCTAGGTCTCCATGAAGACCTGCTTCTTTTGCTGCTGCTTCCTCGGCGGTATGGATGGCTTATGTCCTTCTTTTTCTTGTGTCGCCTTGGTTGACCTCTTACCATGGTTGGGATGTCATTATCCACGCAACATAGAGGAACTGCTTTGTTAATTCCTCTTAATCTCTTGTAATTCATGTACAGAGCTGCTTGGTAACACCATTTAGATAACTTGGCCTTTAGGAAAGACATTTTTCTGGCCACAGTTTCTACTTCCGCTCCATCCTTGTATTCCCTGATAAGCATTTCCCTCCAGAGACTCGGAATCTTGGCAAAGAATAGCTGTGCAGCTTCATTTTCTTCAATCTTAGATTTCCACCGGTATTCGGTGAATAACTTGATATATTCGTCAATATGACAAATATCATGTAACTCAAGGCTATAGAGGGCTTGCTTATATCTCTTTCTTTTTTCATCATCTAATCCCTCAAAATAACCTGTGCCGATGAACTGGATTTTGAATAGTTTTGCCATACCATCGACAATTCCTTTAAGTGATTCTCCTGATGTGACCGAACTTTTTGTACTAGCATCGGTCATATCCCAGGCAATCTTCACCGATCCTTCAAGACTCATTTCAAGGAGTAAAATGAATGAATCCTTTGTAAGATCGAGGTTCTCTTTGAAATTCTCATAGTCAAGCCCATTCATCAATAAGAACTTCTCTATTTTTAAAATCTGGGATGTCCAGATTTAACATCAACCCATATGGATGTATTGGGTCGAGGTGCGATCTTCCATAAGGCGTCGATAAACATTTAACCTTCCAAAGAGGGTTGTCTAGTTCCCGCAAGAGGGTTTCGACCTCCTGTCCCTGAAAGTGGATCACTTCCAGTTGTGAAATCCCCAGTGTGTGGCATCCTCTCGTCCCGAGCTCCATGATTCGAACCCGTACTTTCTTCGACGTTAGGATTAACTGGTGGTTGTGGTGGAATTGGTCTTCCTGCTGGATCATATGTGACCAATGTTCCATCTCCTGTGTTCATCTTTAAATCTACAATTCCTAATCCTGCGAAAAATTCTGCAAGGTCATGTAGATCTTTAAGATTCATCTTTTCCATATCCATCCTTTTTAATTTTTGATAGATTTCCTTTGATTAGAGTGATGAGCTTCTCCTCATCTGTCATCTTTCGTATAACTTCGGTTGGTTTTCCTTTTTGGTGTAAATAGTGGTACCGTCCTAAGTCTATACGCTTCTTTCCTCCGTAAGAACTCGGCTGTCCTCCGGTTCTTGACTCATTTCTCAATATCATGAAGGAGTTCAAGAGTTTCATTCGATATTTCACCATCGTCTCCATCCGTTACTCGATCTGATGAACTTGTGCTAGTAGATGAATATGGCGGTTGCCATAATTCGCACCGTCTTACGGACTTCTCTAAGATCTTCGGAGAACATAGATTTGTCAGGAAGTATCTCGTTCCACTCGGGTACTCCATCGGAATCATTGTTCGATGGGAATTTTCATGAACCGTTTCTTAAAGGTCCATCAAGTGAACATATAGGGTCCAGTTAAGCATCCGTAGAATTGCCTATAATATTATGCTTGCATTTTGCATTGCCTTAAGGTTTCCCTCGGCTCTTGCCTGTTCCTTTTCTTCATGTTGGTATTCCCAATATGAAACCTGGTCAAGGTGTTCTTGTGCATACATCGTCAATATTTGACGATATGTCCTGTAAGGGGTACATCTCGGACATCGGTCCGGATCCATTTTCTCGGAGTAAATTCTCCTCACCAATTGTTAATTACATAAATATAATAAATATAACTAAAAGTTCTTAATAAACCTGGGCTCTGATACCATTTTGTACACAATACTTAGTCAAATCAGCCAATAGTATGAATAAGGGTATAATGGATATTATGAAAAATATGAAATAAATCCGGTGAACCAATTTTGCCAAGACTTGAAACTTACTGGACTAAAATTGCTCACGTGTAAAACTTATAGGACCAATTTTGCAAAAACTTTTAAACTTACAGGACTAATTTTGCGAACTCAATACTTAGAGGACCAAAATTGCAAACCGTTCATAGTTACAGGACCAATTTTGCAATTTACCCATTTTTTAATGCTTAACCGGTTTTAGCAAAAAGTGAACTCGAGTTTTTTTGTGGTGGTTTTTGAACTGAGCAGTGACCGCAATAAACCCTGAAGTTTTTTGGGTGGTCGAACGAGCAAACAATCTGGAGCAAATCAATTTCCGTAGACATCGTGCGAGTAGAGTAATAGGTATTTGGAAAAAAAAGCAAGCTATTATGTCCCATGCACTGATGCACATCAATATAATACATATATATATATATATATATATATTGTGAGGCCCCGAATTTTAACAACGTGAGATACGGTGTTATGTAGTGATTATTTATTCGGCTATGTATCACAAACCTATTATTAATGAAACGCGACTCTACTTTCACTACAACATAAATGACATTAGGTAACACTCAAAAAATGTTACCTAATGGCCATAAAATGTTACTATAGACAATAGGTAGCACTTTTATGGCGTTGCACTTGCCCGTATTACCTATAGTCTAAGATATCACTTTTAGTAGCTTTTAGTAACACTTTTTCTAAATGTTACATTAAGTTTTCTATTGGTAACACTTTGAAAAAATATTTCTAAAATGTTACATATGAATCTTATGTAACATTTTTTTGTAACACTTTTTATATTTGTAACACTTTAAAATAAATACTTCTAAAGTGTTACATATGACACTTTTTTTGTAGCACTTTGTAGAAATACTATTTTTGTCACCAAGTAGATTCGAACTCACGACTGTTTATGTATGGAAGTGGCAATTTGCCACTAAGCCAAGTTGATTCTTATTACAACTTTTGCTTTGTATTATATATATACACACACACACACTTATATATATATATATATTATATTTATATATAATATATTTTATATAACAAAGATTATATTTTATAATATATGTATTAAATTATATTATACATTGTATATATCAAATTTTATATTGTATAGTATATAGTTTGTCACGCCCAAACGGGACGCGACGAACGATTCACAACTTAAATACAAATGGACTAACAGTCCAGGCATAATACCAATGAGAACCCAATAAAACAGCGAGTCTAAATAGCAAATGAAATAAATAACGGATACAAGTTATCACTTAAAGTCTACATCCCATCACCAAATTACAATCCGAAATTCAACAAGGTAGTAACTTAACGTCAAAGGGTCATACGCCCCTCAATTACAAACCGAATTGATTAGGATACAAAAATCCAACAACAACATAATAAGAAAAGAGTCCGATCAACAATAAGATACGAAAAATCCAACAAGCGTAGTACAAGGTCTCAATCCGAGGCGGTTCGATCCCCAAATAAATCCTCATCTAAGGTTAGAAAAGCAGTAGGATGAGACAAAAATCTCGATGGATGGGGTGATCGGTAAGTAGTGTGGCATAATATAGATAATGTGAGAAAGCGGTTATACAAAAACGCGCGTGAGTATGATGCATGGTTTCACACACGCTTCACAAGCGTCATGATAAATTATTTAAATAATATAATTATACATTTAAGAAAACATTCATGGTCACACAGGCACTATGTGATACGATCCAAGACATGTAGGATTGCGTGCGGAAGTGTAACGCCAATCCTATGCAAGGCAATTAATGGTTGCGTGCGGACTTGTAGCGCCAACCCATGCAAAACATGTAGCGGTTGCGTGCACGGAATGTAACGCCAACCAAAACGGACGATAACTCCGGAATCGTGTGGATCGACAACGATTCCTTCGTTCTTCCTTGTAACTCCCCAGTCAAGATGGTCCAAGACCGCACCTTATCGCTCCGTAGGCAAAGACAAAATTCCAAAGAGAGTGGCGAGGCTCGGATCTGTCATAATCATGATTATACCTCAGTACTACGACCCGCTTCCCTTGGACAAACTCCGTCCCTCAGTTGCGGGATTAGGACGATGGGGCCGGAAGAGTGGAATAGCAGCCGAGCTGCCCGGTTCCATCCCCGACGTATCCATTCCGACTGTGAGCTCGACACACCAAGTTGACTCGGCAGGAAGGTAATTACAATTACAGGCAGTCAACCAGGCAGTCGAGTATTATTGATTCAGGGAAGCAGTTTAGGAAATATTTTAAAAATGCGAGTGGCAATTATGGCATTGGTGGAGTTTTTGGATGAAGATGATTATCGGAAGGATAAGCAACCTTCGATATCTTGAAAGATTGGGTGGAACATAAGTCCCGTTATAGAATCAATTAGCAAGACGGGAAGTCGCTCATGATCGGGTATTAATCGGTCAAATTGATCCGATAAGTTAGGGTTTTTGGGAAAGTAAAATATTTAAATTAAATCTCAATTTTAGAGAGTCCAGGGCTATTTTAGTAAAAGAGAAATTAATTTGAGTTAGGTCCTTTATAAAAGAAAAATTGTAATTTAGCCCCGTTTTGTAAAAACCAACACTTTTGGGGTTAAAAATTGAATAAATAAATATCCCGACCTTGAAAAATTATGAGGTCAGTTCCTAAATTCTCCAAATTGTCCAGAGGTTCAGGTTTTTAAAGTTTTATGATTTGATATATAAAATTGACATGCAATACATAGATTATATATATCTCAAGGCTCATGATCAAATTTTCTACATGCATTTTAATAAAACACCTAAAAGTTGGAAAAATAATTTTCCACCCACCTTAATTTTGGAAATTGTGAAATAAAAGGATAATTTCACAATTTTTTGGATGAGGCTTCTTAGGTCAGCCCCTAAGTCAAGAAAATATCAAAATTTGGAGTTAGAAAAATGAGAGAAAAATTAAGGAGAAAAGAAGGAAATAAGGAAATGAAAAGGACTACACTTTACCTTGTGTAATAGATGTTTGGAGACTAGTTGAAGCTCAAAAATTGGAAATTTGGCTCAACTCCAAAAATCTCCTAAGGTCAGCCCCTATTTCTCAAAATGAAAAAGGGGTGTTAAAATTTGAAAAAAAAATAGGAAGAGTAGGAAAGAAGGGGTCTAGTACACAATTCTTACCTTGTAGTCAAATTTTCTCTACTATTTTCTTCTTCAAGCTTGAGGTCCTTCTTAAAAATGTTGTCAAGCTCTAACCTTCAAAGTCTTCTAAATGTACCTCCAAAACCAAATTCAAACTTAAGTTAAGAAGGTGGAAGAGATGAACAATGTGATATCCAAAAATGGATTGAAGCTAAAATTTCTTACCTTGTAGTATAGTGGTTCGATTTTTATGGTGTATAAGGAGGAAAATGTTGAATTTTTTTCTAAGTATGGAAGAAGAAAGTAAGAAGAAGAGTAGAGAGAAGTTGGGAGTTTTTAGAGAGAAGGAGGAGGATTTTTGCAAGACTTAGAACATGAGTTGGTGAAATGAAGAGAAATTTTGTGTAGGAAATGGCCATATGGCCGTCCACTTCAAGAGAGAGAGGGAGATGATTTTGATCAAATTGTGTCTTGTAATTTGTCTCTTGCATGGAGACAAAAATGCAAGTCAAAGTGTGGGTCAATTTGAATTTGAGAGGAATAAGAAGAATGTTTGTTAAGTGGGAATAAGTTGGGGAAAATAGTAATAAAGAATTGGTGTATAAGATGATGTGTATAATGTTTGAATTAATGATATAATTATACACAAGATGACTAATATATGGTGTATGTGTACAAGAGTTGGATGATATTTTTATCCCAAAATATCCATCATGGCCGTCCATTATGAGGGTAAAATGGTAATTCCATATATTTTTTTTTGTCCCAATTTTGATGATAATAGATGAAATATATCAATCTCCAAAATAATTAGTGATTCCCTTGATCACTTGTAAGTCTCATGATCACTTAAACTAAATTAAAGTTTTAATTCTATAAGGTAAAAGTCTCCAAGATAAATAGTCTCTTAAAATTCTAAGGTGACTAATAAATACAAAATAGTAGTAATGATCAATCAAGTGATCATAAATGAGAATAGAATTAATGATGATCATGATCACAAGTAATTAAATAAAATGAAATAAAATACAAAATGTATATATTATTAATAATTACCCGTCAAAATGACGCGGTAAAATGGTCGATCATAAGTATAAACAACAATAAGGTTCAATTAATAGCTTCGAAAAATCGGGGCTTCACATAGTTTGAAAATCATATTATATTATATATTAAAGGACACAATAAATTAAAAACATCAAAAATATATAAAATAAATTTACCGATTGATAAATATTCAATCGGTAAAAATAAAAAATATATAAAAATATAAAATTAATTTACCGACAGATAAAAAGTTCTAACAAGAAAAAAATTAAATAATAAAGAAAATAATGAAAAATAATTTACATCTAAAAACATTCCTAAGTAATTACCGACAACATCAATTTTCATTGGTAATTTTTTCTAAAAAATAAAAATAAAATAAAAAAAAAAGTTTAACGATGAAATTGGTCTCCGTTAATAAAAATTAAAAAATAAATAAATAATAATAATAAAATATATACATTCGCATTTTCTAAGTCGGTATTAAGACGGAATTAATTGCTTTCGTAAAAAAAAAAAAAATAAAAGCAAAACTAAAATACTTTGTAAAAAGAAAACAAAAATTCAGTTAAAAAACAGTAGTACATGATGTCTACAATTTTTAGATTTAGTGACATCAATTAATTAAATAAATCTTTGACATGATTTAATAATAGTTATATAATTTTGTGTTACTAAAATATAGCTTAAAAAGTATTACAATCAATAAAATATAGTGTTGCCAAGAGTGCTTATTAAATAAAGTGATACCTATTTGCGTTACAAAAAAATAACAAAAACAAAGTGATACTTAAAAGGTGTTACATATAAGCGTTGCATATTGATAAAAGTGTTACCTATTTGCGTTACAAAAAAAAATAACAAAAAAAAAATGATATTTAAAAAGTGTTACTTATATAAAAGTGTTACATATAAGTGTTACATATTGATAAAGTGCTACAAAAGTGTTACATAAATATTGTAATGTAAAAAAGTGTTACAAACATGTGTTACATATGTACCTTATGTAAAAAGTGCTACAAAATTTATGTTACCTAATGTCATTTATGTTGTAGTGTTTTATTTAATTCTTCCAACGTCAATTACGCATTTCGCATTTTTGAGCTTAGCAATTTTGTATTCTCCTCTAGTATTAATACTTGATCGATTGACTACGACTTTAGAATATTTGGACCTCGATAATTTAGGAGTATATTCCGACCCTTATCCAAATATTTCATCTTATTCTATAATTCGTCCCAACCAACTTCCAATTTACTTTTCGAGTACATATTTCTTATTTCACATTTTTATTTTAAGTTTCTAAATATTTAATTATGGATATTTATACATTTTATCTTCCTCAATTTTATAAAGAAAAGAAACCAAATATTTTTTTCCCTAATTTTCGAATTTATCACATAAAATGACGAAATAACTCATTTTTCTTTGCATTACTATTTTATTTTTTTTGTATCTCCCATGCAACTAGATTATTATGGGACAAAATAATAATAAATAAAATTTTGATAATTTTATTTCTATTTTATTTTATGTTTTGCAAGCCTACAATTAAAAATTTTCTCTACAAATCCCACTACCCCATTAGTCAACTCAACAAATTTTAAATTTCCCCCTAAAAACTAGTTTTTGGCTTCATGTCCCTAGTAAAGGAAGCTAGCTATTTTCTTAATTCCCTAATTATTCCCTACTAACCCATCTTTTAACATCAAAACTCTAAAATCCTCCCACATTTTCTCTAAGCATATGTTCATCTTCTTCTTCAAACCTTCAAACACTTGACCAAAAATTTCAATAACTCCCTCTTCTACTTACACAAAAAAACCTAACCCCCCTACAACAAGGTAAGAAATTGTGTTCAAAAAATCATCTTGTTATCCTCTAGCTCATCATCTTCATTTCTTAACCTAAGTTTGATTTTTGGATTAAGGTATACTTAGAAGACTTGGGAGACACTAAGAGCCTTACCATCATTTTGAAAAGGACTTCAAGACTTTGAAGATTTTGAAGAGAAATTGGACTATAAAGCAAGAAATGGAATTTTTAGTACATTTTCTTCTTTTCTTCTATTTTCCAAAATTTTAATACTCCATTTTCATTTTTGGACTTTTAGGGGCTGACATTAAGAGTTGTTTTAAGAGTGAGCAAAGAGACCTATTTTGAGACCTCTACTAGTCTTATTTTATCTACTACACAAGGTAAGTGTAGTTTTACCAATATTCTTCACCTCCTTCTTCTTTCCTTAAATTTTTAACCTCATTTCCTAACTCCTACAGTTTTTTTGGTATTCCTTGACCTAGGGGGCTGACCTAAGTCACTTCTCCTTCAAGAGTGATTTATTTCATCTTTCACCAACAAGTTCATTTTTAAGGTGGGTGGAAAAATCTTTCCAACTTCTAGGTGTTTTTACTTAAAATGCATGTAGTATTTTGATATTGAGCACTTGAGATATATATATATATATGTTATGTATTGCATGTTAATTTCTTGTATCAAGTTGAAAATTTCTCAAGTATAACTCAAAATGCTATTTGTTGAAAAATAGGTGCATACATGTACACTTTATTGTGATATTTGATGAAATCTTGTGTGAAATGGACTTGTATATGTATGACCCTTGAAATCCATGTTTTGTATGATTTATAACCTGGACAAGTCAATGATAATTGATTAAATTTCAATTTTTGGACTTAACACTACAACATAAATGACATTAGGTAACACAAATTTTGTAGCACTTTTTACATAAGGTACATATGTAACACATGTTTGTAACACTTTTTACATTACAATATTTATGTAATACTTTTGTAGCACTTTATCAATATGTAACACTTATACGTAATACCTTTTAAGTATCACTTTTTTTTGTTATTTCTTTTGTAACGCAAATATGTAACACTTTTATCAATATGTAACGCTTATATGTAACACTTTTATATAAGTAACATTTTTTAAGTATCACTTTGTTTTTGTTATTTCTTTTGTAACGCAAATAGGTATCACTTTATTTAAGAAGACTCTTGGCAACACTATATTTTATTGATTGTAACACTTTTTAAGCTATATTTTAGTAACACAAAATTATATAACTATCATTAAATCATGTCAAAGATTTATTTAATTAATTGATGTCACCAAACCTAAAAATTGTAGACATCATGTACTCTATTTTTTTAACTGAATTTTGTTTTCTTTTTACAAAGTATTTTACTTTGCTTTTATTTTTTATTTTTTACGAAGGTAATTAATTCCGTCTTAATCCGAAACGGAAAATGCGCATGTATATATTTTATTATTTATTTTTTAGTTTTTAATAACGGAGACCAATTTCATCATAAACTTTTTTTTTTATTTCTTTTTACTTTTTTAAAAAAATGCTAATGAAAATTGATGTTATCGGTAATTACTTAGGATTTTTTCCGCTTGCAAATAATTTTTCGTTATTTTCTTTATTATTTAATTTTTTTTTGTTAGAACTTTTTATCCGTCGGTGAATTAATTTTATATTTTTATATATTTTTTATTTTTACCGATTGAATATTTATCGTCGATAAATTTATTTTATATATTTTTGATATTTTTAATTTGTTGTGTCCTTTAATATATAATATAATATTATTTTCAAACTATATACTATACCATATAAAATTTGATATATACAAGATAATATATATATATATATTATAAAATATAATCTTTATTATATAAAATATATTATATATAGTATATATATGTGTGTGTATGTGTATATATAAAACAAAGCAAAAGTTGTAATAAGAATCAACTTATCTTAGTGGCAAATTGCCACCGCAATACATAACAGTCATGGGTTCGAACCTACTTGTGGCAAAAATAGTATTTCTACGAAGTGCTACAAAAACGTGTTACATAAGATTCATATGTAACACTTTAGAAGTATTTTTTAAAGTGTTACAAATATAAAGTGTTACAAAAAAGTGTTACATAAGATCCATATGTAACACTTTAGAAATATTGCTTCAAAGTGTTACCAATAGAAAACTTAATGTAACACTTAGAAAAAGTGTTACTAAAAGCTAATAAAAGTGATACCTTAGACTATAGGTAGCACGGGCAAGTGCGGCGCCATAAAAATGCTACCTATTGTCTATAGTAACATCTTATGGCCATTAGGTAACATTTTTTGAGTGTTACCTAATGTCATTTATGTTGTAGTGATATAAAATGCGAAAATGGAAAGTTGGTGGACTTAATTGCAAGAAAATAAAACTTAAGCGACCCCTCTGTAATTTTCGAGTTTTGGGACTGCACTCAGGTTCAAAAATGATGTTTAGACATTTTAATAAAGTTTTAAGAGTTTTTAGATAAATAAAATCAACCCTTAAAAGACAAGGACTAGATTGTAAAATTTTAGAAGTTTAAGGGCTATATTGCAAATTTTGACTGTATGCAGACCCTATTTTTAAAATTTGCAATTTTAACTCTTAAGAGACTGAAAATAACATATTTTAAGTGTATTCCAAAAATCCAAGTGTTTAGAGCTTGGAAAGTAATTTTATAAAAATTGAGGGACCAATTGTAAAAGATTAAACTTGAGGACCCAAATGAAATTTTCAGAATTATACAGCCCATGTACCTGAAATACTAATTTAACTATAACATAATTATATTTTCAAAATGGGACAAAAATGAGATTTTCAAAAGTTAAGGGACCTATACTTATTTCTTTTTAAAACCATTTTTGTCCCAATATCCCACTAACCTTAGTGACATTTTCCAACCGGAATCACATTAAAAGCCGTTCCGGTTTGTGAGTTCAAATTACTTTAAACTTAGGGCCCAAAATAATAATTTAACAAATTTGGGGCCAATGTGAGAATTTTAAAAACTTGACCTCAAAACTTTAATAACCTGAATTTACGAAGTTTAGAGAATTTAGGAACTGACCTCATAATTTTTCAAGGTCGGGACATTTACTTATTCACTTTTTAACCCCAAGAGTATTGGTTTTTACTAAATGGGGCCAATTGTAAATTTTCTTTTTAACAAGGACCTAACTCGAATTATTTTTCTTTTAAAGAAACACCCTGACCCTCGACTTTTAATAATTAATTAAAATATTTTATTTTCTTAAAACCCTTGACTTGTCGGATCGTGCTTGACGATTAATACCCGATCGCGGGGCGACCGCCTCGTCTTGCGATTTCGAATCTATAACGGGACTTATGTTCCACCTAATCTTTCAAGATATCGAAGATTGCTTATCCTCCCGATAATCATCTTCATCCAAATAACTCCACCAACGCCATAATTGCCACTCGTGATTTTGAAACTTTTCCCGAATCGCTTCCACTAAATCAATAATACTCATTGCTGGTTGACTACGAACTTGTATTTACTTTCTGTCCTGAGTCAACTTGGTGTGTCGAGCTTACGCTGAAATGGATACGTCGGGGATGGAACAAGGCAGCTCGGCTACTATTCCACTCTCCCTTGTCGTCATAATCCCGCAATTGAGGGATGGAGTTTGTCCAGGAAGCGGGTGGTAGTACTTGAGGTATAATCATGATTATGACAAATCCGAGCCTTGCTAGCTCCATTGTGGATTTTGTCTTTGCCTATGGAGCAATAAGGTGACCGTCTTGGACCATCTTGCTCGGGAGTTACAAGGAAGAACGAAGGAATCATTTGTCGATCCACACGATTAAAGAGTTAATCGGACTGTTTGGTTGGTGCTACAAATCGCGTGCGCAACCGCTACTTGTATTGCATTGGTTGGCACTACAAATCCGTATGACTTTAAGCATATGGATATTGAGAACGTGGTATGATGCTTTGAATTACATATTTACAAGCTTGTGAGATTTTGAGCCTTTCATCTTCTATTTTGTGCGATCTTGTTTGTAATTTGAGTGTATCATTCATGTTGTTAGAATTCTAGAACTTGCTCGGCATCTCTGTCAAGGTCACATGTTGTATGCGGTGTGAAAATGATCAAAGGCCATTTTGTTAGCCCTTCAAGCCTTTTGCTTACCTAATGATGATATTGAAATCCCTAGTTAGCCAACTTGAGCCTATTGCCTAATTTTTAATAGCCACAATTTAAGCACTTAACTTGATAAATCTTTTACCCAACACTTGAGCGTATAACATTGAGTAAAGGAATTGAATAAGGGTGAATGGGTGAAATCAAAATGTTAGAAGGTGATGTTATAGTTGGTTGATGAGAACAAAAGAGAAAGAAAAGGAGATATGAAATGTTGAAAACTCATATAAGAGTAAAAAAAAAAAAAAAAAAATAGATCGATGAATGATTTTTCTTTGAATGAACTTGGAGGTTAAGAATTGTAATGTGAATGGTTGAGTTTACAAAATAAAGGGGATGGAGATAAGAAGAGTTGGTGAAAATGAGAGGTGATTTGAGTAGCATATTGAGCTTTAATGTAGATGAATTATATGCTCACCGGTCTATACGCTCGAGTTTGAGTCACTCTATCCATATTTTCCTACCCCAACCAAAGAGCCTTCATTTCAACCAAAGGAAAAAAGTCCTTTTTGATTCACAATTTTGCATACATCCTAGTGGCGGAGATATGAGACGATTTGCAAGCCTATGGTAATTCTCGCAATAATGAATTAAATTGAGCGTAAACACGTCCTATATTCATTCGAGATGAGAGTATACACTTGATCTTTGTGAGGTGTAATTCTTAGCATTTACCATGGTTTCTTTAATATGTGCTCTATGTTAGATGTTTGAGGCTTTAATTCGTTTGCTTGATACCTACAATGGACAATACAAAATTTTATGGAGTTGTTGTGCGTTCAACTTTTCATTACTCCCAGTCATGTTTTGTCTTGTTTTTAAAAGTGTTGACCGGACGACCAACGATTTAAGTTTGGGGGTATTTGTTCACTTGGTTTTATACCATTGATTTGGGCTTCCAAGACTTGAGTTTTGTGTTGTTTTTGAGTATTTTGAGTCATTTGAGTAGCCAAGCCATGTTGAGAGCCAATTATATTGAGTTTATAGTCATAGTAATGAATCGTGTATCAAAAGAAGTACAAACGAGCAAACAAAGAGAGATTGATTTGAAGAAACGTCCAAACGCGTCTGAAATTTCCATCACTGGCAGTGTTTCGTATTTTGGCCATAACTCTCTCTACAAAATTGATATTGAGATGATTCAAGTGGCTATGGAAAGCTAAGAGATAGGGCTACAACTTTGAAGAAGGGCTCAAAAGCAAATTCCAACATTTGGTGGGTGAAAAACTCAGGCGGGCGCTGCAGCGCCCGTCCACGGGCGCTGCAGCGCCCAAGACAGCAAATTCACTCCAAAATTCACGTCCCGGGCGCCGCAGCGCCCCTGGACGGAAATTCCTAAGTTCTTCCACCTATTTCTTGAACTTTTGAGGGGCTATAAATACATACATGGGAGGCTTGATCTAGGGTATGGAGGAAAGGCTGGGAATACACCCAAGAACACAAGAAACACATCAATTTCATCAAGGAAGAATCAAGAGAAGAATCGGGTCGAATCGGAGCTTGAGGATTGAAGATTAATCGAGAGATTATCCATTTCCCTAAGTTTTCTCATTCTTTGTGCTTTAATCTTTCATTTTAGCTTCTTATGAAGATGAACAATTTGTCTATGAGTTGTTTATTTATAATGGGTAGCTAAACTTCTTGTGATTTCCGGGTTTTGGAAGTAAATTAATTGAACTCTTGTTGATTGTTTTAATCTTAATTGAAGTTATTGTCTTGAAGCCTATTTGAGTACTTTGTTCTTATTCTTGTTTTATCATTTGGCCAATGATTTAGCATGTTTGATATATTGATTCATAATTCGAGAGATGAGTTTCAATATTAGATCTTGAGTACTTGACATGAATATTTGCATAATCGAGAGGTTTGTGAATATTTGTGAGGATATTTGATCTTTTGTGCATTTGGGAGTTGTGTATCTTATGTTGAGTAGAGATACTAGCATAAATATTTCAATCTACACTTTATATACATCTCAAGAGGGAGGATAAAATACCGTTGTGATCGTCTTATAGGTGTATTGACAATAACTTTGGCTTTGATTAAATCGTAAAACAAGAGGAATATTAATTGAAACCATAACTCGGGAATCCATTTCATTTCCCTTGGTAATTCCACTATTATTTTCATCTTGTGTTTTTGTGGTTATTCTTATCTTTTCTTCCACAACAATCATTCAATTTCAATCGTCTAAATAAAAATAAGGCTATCTTAGTTCAATACTTAGCGCATTAATTTATTAGTCTCCGTGGATACGACCTTGCTTACCCTATTCTATAAACTACACCGTACACTTGCGGTGAAGCTAAAAAATAAGGCGAACAAGTTTTTGTTTTTTTTTTTACACACTTCAAATCAAAATACTCACACATTTCAAATCAAAATACTAACTCTCCCCCAACTTGAATGAAATTATATCGAAACAAGGAAAAGATAGAATTTCAAGAAAGAAAAATGTGAAGTTACCATTGGCATGTGACCTTGCTTACCCTATTCTATCTTATCCACACACGATTTACCATTCGCATACAACATGTGACCTTGTGAGAGATGCGAGCAAGTTCTAGAATTCTAACAACATGAATGATACACTCAAATTACAAACAAGACGCACAAAATAGAAGCGGTAAAGGCTCAAAATCTCACAAGCTTGTAAATATGTAATTCAAAGCATCATACCACGTTCTCAATATCCATATGCTTAAAGTCATCTATTCATGGCTCAATCAACTCATACTCGACACCCAATCCAAACAATACAAAATTTTCAAAAATAAAGCACGAGAATCCCAATATCGGTCAACTCACTCTCTAAACTCTATGAAAGCAATAAACGTGCTAAAGATGTAAACGTGCTTCTAATGCAATGCAACCTAAAATGCTCTACATGCAACTATATGAAAACACACAAAAATGCAATTTTTTTTTTTTTTAATCCACACATTTCATATCAAAATAACTATCTCCCCAAACTTAAATAAAATTATATCGCACGTAAGAGAAGATAGAATTTCAATATAAAACTCGTGTGGATTTACCTGATTCATTGTGCGGGTGGTGGCCCTCCTTGGCATCTCCTCATATCGCTAGGACTTCTTCCTTCAACCATCACTTCAAATTTTGTACCTTAATATTATCTCAGCTGAAGGACGCACGGGTTGTGCGCCTTGCGCACGGGCTGCCCGTGCATGATGCCGTTATAACAACACTCAGTTTTTTTTTTTTTTTTACAAAAGAAAACAAACAATAACAAAAATCACACCACAAACCGTTGGGTTGCCTCCCAACAAGCGCTATATTTAACGTCTTTAGCTTGACGCCTATTTATTTCGATTCGTACCACCTTTGAATGCATATATTAGTTGTTTTGGATCGTGGTCAAGAACCGTTTTGCTCTTCTGTTTGCATCTAGTAATGCATACTTAGGCTTTCAAGCAAGTATTGGAGTCCCGATGTTGGAACACTTTGATTTGAATTATGCTCATGTTGTCCATGCGTGTACGCATATTCCGTGCTTGTCTCATTATGGAATAGTTTTCTTATATCTTGCACGCAATGCACGGGCGTACACACATGGTTCGTGTGTTTCTTGTCCTCTTTTTTGCTCCTTTTTCGGTACCACACACGGGCTGAAAGTGCATAAACACACAATCCGTATTTGGTTCGAACTTTCTTGCTTTTCCAGGATCTTCATCTTCTCGTATTCGGTACCACTCATTTGATGAATGGCACTAGATTGTTCCTTCGAGTTGGCTTGATGGTGCTTAAAAATTGGCTCTTTTGATGTTGCCCACCAACAATTGTAACTAATTGGCCCATTTGAGTCTCGAGATTTTTCAATTGTGAATCCATAGTATTGGCCAATTGTGTCAATTGCAACTTCATCTTGTCCATCTTTGCTTCGTTTTTGGTAAGGCTATTTCCCATTTCCCTCATGAATAAATTTATTTGACTCATAAATGAAGTCGTTTGATTCATGAATGAAATGAGGGCGTCTTCCAAAGATGGTTTCGCCTCTTCCATCCGAACGGGTGCACCTATACCAATTCAAAGAAACAAATCAAGCATTGTAGAAGTAGAATTTACAAAAGAAAAATGAAAAAAATAAAAAAAATGTCTAAATTAAGAATAATTCTATCTATCGCAATATTAGCACCAAAAATTGTATTAGTCCCCGGCAACGGCGCCAAAAACTTGTTCGCCTTATTTTTAGCTTCACCGCAAGTGTACGGTGTAGTTTATAGAATAGGGTAAGCAAGGTCGTATCCACGGAGACTAATAAATTAATGCGCTAAGTATTGAACTAAGATAGCCTTATTTTTATTTAGACGATCGAAATTGAATGATTGTTGTGGAAGAAAAGATAAGAATAACCACAAAAACACAAGATGAAAATAATAGTGGAATTACCAAGGGAAATGAAATGGATTCCCGAGTTATGGTTTCAATTAATATTCCTCTTGTTTTACGATTTAATCAAAGCCAAAGTTATTGTCAATACACCTATAAGACGATCACAACGGTATTTTATCCTCCCTCTTGAGATGTATATAAAGTGTAGATTGAAATATTTATGCTAGTATCTCTACTCAACATAAGATACACAACTCCCAAATGCACAAAAGATCAAATATCCTCACAAATATTCACAAACCTCTCGATTATGCAAATATTCATGTCAAGTACTCAAGATCTAATATTGAAACTCATCTCTCGAATTATGAATCAATATATCAAACATGCTAAATCATTGGCCAAATGATAAAACAAGAATAAGAACAAAGTACTCAAATAGGCTTCAAGACAATAACTTCAATTAAGATTAAAACAATCAACAAGAGTTCAATTAATTTACTTCCAAAACCCGAAATCACAAGAAGTTTAGCTACCCATTATAAATAAACAACTCATAGACAAATTGTTCATCTTCATAAGAAGCTAAAATGAAAGATTAAAGCACAAAGAATGAGAAAACTTAGGAAATGGATAATCTCTCGATTAATCTTCAATCCTCAAGCTCCGATTCGACCCGATTCTTCTCTTGATTCTTCCTTGATGAAATTGATGTGTTTCTTGTGTTCTTGGGTGTATTCCCAGCCTTTCCTCCATACCCTAGATCAAGCCTCCCATGTATGTATTTATAGCCCCTCAAAAGTTCAAGAAATAGGTGGAAGAACTTAGGAATTTCCGTCCAGGGGCGCTGCGGCTCGGGGACGGGCGCTGCGGCGCCCGGGACGTGAATTTTGGAGTGAATTTGCTGTCTTGGGCGCTGCAGCGCCCGTGGACGGGCGCTGCAGCGCCCGCCTGAGTTTTTCACCCACCAAATGTTGGAATTTGCTTTTGAGCCCTTCTTCAAAGTTGTAGCCCTATCTCTTAGCTTTCCATAGCCACTTGAATCATCTCAATATCAATTTTGTAGAGAGAGTTATGGCCAAAATACGAAACACTGCCAGTGATGGAAATTTCGTGACGCGTTTGGACGTTTCTTCAAATCAATCTCTCTTTGTTTGCTCGTTTGTACTTCTTTTGATACACGATTCATTACTATGACTATAAACTCAATATAATTGGCTCTCAACATGGCTTGGCTACTCAAATGACTCAAAATACTCAAAAACAACACAAAACTCAAGTCTTGGAAGCCCAAATTAATGGTATAAAACCAAGTGAACAGTTGGCACTACAAATCCGTATGCAATCGCTACTTGTCTTGCATAGGATTGACGCTACAAATCCATACGCAATCTTCGGTCTTGCTTGAATCACATAGTGCCTGTGTGACCACGAACTATATTCTTAAAACTGTATAAGTATATTATTTAAATATATTTCTCACTACGCTTGTGGGCTGTGTGTGAAATCACGCATCATATCTCACGCATTTTTCATACGACTGTTTTCTTGCATCAAAATATATACTGCCACACTTGCACACGATCACCCATCTACTGAGATTTATGTCACATTCCCTCATGTTTTCTAACCTTTAGATGGGGACGATGTTGAGGATGTCAACCCGACCCGCATTGTTGACCTCGCCCGCTTTGTCGAACTTGTACCATTTTCTGATGATTGTACTTATTTCATGTACTTCTGCGAATGTTGGACTCCCTTTTATCCTGCTACTCTTTTCTCTCTTCGACTGTAATTTGAGGGCCTTGACATTTAAGATTTGGATATGGTGTTCTTTATGCTTTAGTTTCGGCATGTAAACTTATTCAGGTTATTATGTCGGATGTATTTGGATCTCGCTAGACTTTAAGTTGTAATTCGTACTTATGTTATTTTATTTCCACTACTTTAGACTCTGTTTCACTTGGGATTGTTGTATCATTTGTCTAGACTGTTGGGATCAATTCTGTTTAAGTGGTTGATCATCGTCGCGTCGCGTTAGGGGTGTGACAGTTATGGTATCAGAGCTCGGTTTGTAAGGAGGAAACTTACACCGAGCTGACCCAGGATAGGTTCCTCTGACATTGGATTGGGTACCACTACTAGATGACTTAAGTTAAATCCTATATGAAAATTTGAACTCCTTCAGGTGGTCATAGTGTCAAATATCCGGATATTCCTCTGTGTGATTTAGAAAATCCATGATTTGGAGATTATAATGTCTGATATGATGAGACTTGAAGGATATGAGGTTATCTGTTGATAAGCATATGATTTGGATGTGATATATTATGGGATCAAGATACCTAATGATATTACTTTGGGAAATAATAGTAGAGGACTCACTAAGTATAATTATCGATGATAGTACCCTTGTGTTATTCATTCCCAAATACTTGTACAAGCTTAAATATGGAAATTTAACTTGTGGTTTAGGTATCACGGATAAGATACATTAAGGATGAGACTATTATACGATCTCGACTAGATGTAACCACTAAATATACCCTCCTAAGGATAGACGAACTATTTGATCAACTTCAAGGAGCGACGGTGTACTCGAAGTTTGATTTACAACAAGGATATTATCAATTGAAGATCCGTGAAGAAGACGTTTCCAAAACATCATTTCAAACAAGATATGGACACTACGAGTTTGTAGTGATGCCTTTCGGTCTGACGAACGCACCAGCAGCGTTTATGGATCTGATGCATCGAGTCTTTCAACCTTATTTGGATCAATTCGTAGTGATATTCATTGATGACATACTCGTATACTCTAAGTCTAGAGAAGAGCATGAACGCTCATCCAAAATTGTTTTGGAGACACTACGAGAGCACAAGCTGTATGTCAAATTCAGCAAGTGCGAATTTTGGCTTAGTCTGTCGCATTCTTGGGACACATAGTATACGGCACTGGGATCACCGTAGACCCTTCAAAGGTACAGAAAGTGGTTGAATGGAAACAACCCGAGTGCGAATTGGAGATCGAGTTTCTTAGGACTACCTGGATATTATCGAAGATTTATCCAGGATTTCTCCAAGATAGCCGTACCAGTCACTCGACTAACCCATAAGCAAGTCAAGTTTGTGTGGAATGACAAGTGTGAGGCTAGTTTCCAAGAGCTGAAGAAACGACTCACTACAGCTCCGGTCTTAGCCCTTCCAAAGGGAACATAACACTTTGTAGTCTACAGTGATGCATCAAAGGAAGGACTAGGAGCAGTGCTCATACAGGAAGGAAAGGTCATTACTTATGCATCACGAAAGCTCAAGCCGTATGAGGCCAATTACCCAACGCATGACTTGGAATTGGCAGCGACAAAGATTCACATTAAAGAAATGGAGGCACTATCTCTACGGAGCAACCTTCACGATTTTCACAGATCACAAGAGCTTGAAGTATCTATTCTCTCAGAAAGACCTCAATCTGAGGCAACGGAGATGGATGGAGTTAATTAAGGACTATCACTTTGATATTCAATACCATCCCGGGAAAGCTAACGTAGTAGTTGACGCCTTGAGCGAGTAAAAGCGAGTTTAGCCGGTAATGATTTGAGAGTGGAAATCATTAGAAGAGCTGAGCACTTGGAATCCGACGAGAACCAATACTCATATTTCATGTGCTAACATTTCGGTTGAACCCGATCTACTGAACGAGATCAAGGAAGCACAGTGAATATATGTGCATCTTCAAAAACTTAAAGAGAAGATACTTAAGGGAGAGAGTTCAGAATTCTCGATACATGAAGATGGAATTATTAGATTCCAAAAATCGAGTTTGTGTACCGAGTGACGGGCAAATTGGGAATAGAATCCTTGCAGAGGCACACCGTTCAAAATACACTATACATCCTGGAGGAAACAAGATGTATAAGGACTTGAAACGGAATTATTGGTGGGTAAACATAAAGAACCAGGTAGCGGAGTTCGTTGCGAGATGTTTGACTTGTCAACGAGTAAAAGCAGAACACCAACGACCATTTGGTTTATTACAACCGTTGAGAATTCCTGAGTGGAAATGGGAACACATAACGATGGACTTCGTGACGGATCTACCAAGGACCGAGGAGGCCATGATGTTGTATGGGTAGCCGTAGACAGACTCACGAAATCTGCACACTGCTTACCCATGAAGAAAACCGACAGCTTGCAAAAACTCGCGCAGATTTATATCCGAGAGATCATTCGACTGCATGGAGTGCCAGTCGACATTGTGTCAGACAGAGACCCGAGATTTGTCTCCAGATTCTGGAAGTGCTTGTACGAGGAATCGGGTACCTCGCTAAGTTTCAAAGACAAAGAAGACATCCACAAACCGATGGCCGGTTTGAGCGAACGATTCAAACCCTGCAAGATATCTGCCGCGAGCCCCGCACGTTGGATTTCCAAGGAAGTTGGGATTCGCACGTACTATTGGCCGAGTTAGATCTCCACTACACTGGGAGATTGATGACCAATGGACTCCAAAAGGGAAATGAAATTCGCCTCGATTCCAAAGGTCGACTTAGTTCAGAGGTCATGGAGAAGGTCAAGGCGATCAAGGAACGGAGCCGCACACTCAAAAGCCGCCAAAAGAGTTACGCAGACAAGAGGAGAAAGGACTTGGAATTTGAAGCGGAGATGAAGTATTTCTCGGACTCTCTCCACGGAAGGATTGATCAAACCGAAGAAAGGAGGCAAGTTGAGCCCGAGATATGTTGGACCTTATAAGATTTTGCGGAGGATCGGAAGTTAGCTACCGACTCGAGTTACCCGACAAGATATCTTGCGGAATGCACGATGTATTCCACGATCGAGGTTAAAGAAGTATCAACCGGATCCCGAGCATATCATCACCCAAGATACTCCTCCTATGATGGAAAATTTATCCTACATCGAGAAATCAATCCGGATCATTGACCAGCAGATACGTCAGATGCGTAATAGAGAGATTCCGATCATTAAAGTGGTATGGTGAAACGACAACCGAGACGAAAACGCAAACGAGGGAGATGGAAGAAGACATGAGAAATCAATATCCAGAGTTGTTCTGAAGAGAATTTGGGACCAAATTCTTTTAAGTAGGGGTGAATGTGAGGCCCCGAATTTTAACAACGTGAGATACGGTGTTATGTAGTGATTATTAATTCGGCTATGTATCACAAACCTATTATTAATGAAACGCAACTCTACTTTTATTTAATTCTTCCAACGTCAATTACGCATTTCGCATTTTTGAGCTTAGCAATTTTGTATTCTCCTCTAGTATTAATACTTGATCGATTGACTATGACTTTAGAATTTTTGGACCCTCGATAATTTAGGAGTATATTCCGACCCTTATCCGAATATTTCATCTTATTCTATAATTCATCCCAACCAACATCTAATTTACTTTTGGAGTACATATTTCTTATTTCACGTTTTTATTTTAAGTTTCTAAATATTTAATTATGGATATTTATACATTTTATTTTCCTCAATTTTATAAAGAAAAGAAACCAAATATTTTTTTTCCTTTTCCCTAATTTTCAAATTTATCACATAAAATGAGAAAATAACTCATTTTTCTTTGCATTACTATTTTTTTTTGTATCTCCCAACTAGATTATTATGGGACAAAAAATAATAAATTAAATTTTGATAATTTTATTTCTATTTTATTTTATGTCTTGCAAGCCTACAATTAAAAATTTTCTCTACAAATCCCACTACCCCATTAGTCAACTCAACAAATTTTAAATTTCCCCCTAAAAACTAGCTTTTGACTTCATGTCCCTAGTAAAGGAAGCTAGCTATTTTCTTAATTCTCTAATTATTCCCTACTAACCCATCTTTTAACATCAAAACTCTAAAATCCTCCCACATTTTCTCTAAGCATATGTTCATCTTCTTCTTCAAACCTTCAAACACTTAACTAAAAATTTCAAGAACTCCCTTCTACTTACACAAAAAATTTGAACCCCCTACAACAGGGTAAGAAATTGTGTTCAAAAATCATCTTGTTATCCTCTAGCTCATTATCTTCACTTCTTAACCTAAGCTTGATTTTTGGATTGAGGTATACTTAGAAGACTTGGGACTCACTAAGAGCCTTACCATCATTTTGAAAAGGACTTCAAGACTTTGAAGATTTTGAAGAGAAATTGGACTATAAGGTAAGCAATGGGATTTTTAGTACATTTTCTTCTTCTCTTCTATTTTCCAAAATTTTGATACTCCATTTTCATTTTTGGACTTTTAGGGGCTAACCTTAAGAGTTGTTTTAAGAGTGAGCAAAGAGACCCATTTTGAGACCTCTACTAGTCTTATTTTATCTACTACACAAGGTAAGTGTAGTTTTACCAATATTCTTCACCTCCTTCTTCTTTCCTTAAATTTTTAACCTCATTTCCTAACTCCTACATTTTGTTTGGTATTCCTTGACCTATGGGGTTGACCTAAGTCACTTCTCCTTCAAGAGTGATTTATTTCATCTTTCACCAACAAGTTCATTTTTAAGGTGGGTGGAAAAATCTTTCCAACTTCTAGGTGTTTTTACTTAAAATGTATGTAGTATTTTGATATTGAGCACTTGAGATATATATATATATATATGTTATGTATTGCATGTTAATTTCTTGTATCAAGTTGAAAGTTTCTCAAGTATGGCTCAAAATGCTATTTGTTGAAAAATAGGTGCATACATGTACACTTTATTGTGATATTTGATGAATTCTTGTGTGAAATGGACTTGTATATGTATGACCCTTGAAATCCATGATTTTTATGATTTATAACCTGGACAAGTCAAGGATAATTGATTAAATTTCAATTTTTGGACTTAAAATGCGAAAATGGAAAGTTGGTGGACTTAATTGCAAGAAAATAAAACGTAAGGGACCCCTCTGTATTTTTTGAGTTTTGGGACTGTACTCAGGTTCAAAAATGATGTTTGGACATTTTAATAAAGTTTTAAGAGTTTTTAGATAAATAAAATCAACCCTTAAAAGCCCAAGGACTAGATTGTAAAATTTTAGAAGTTTAAGGGCTATATTGCAAATTTTGAAACTGTACCAGACCCTATTTTTAAAATTTGAAATTTTAACTCTTAAGGGACTGAAAATAACATATTTTAAGTGTATTCTAAAAATCTAAGTGTTTAGAGCTTGGAAAATAATTTTATAAAAATTGAGGGACCAATTGTAAAAGATTAAACTTGAGGATCCAAATGAAATTTCCAGGAATTATATAGCCATTGTACCTGGAAATACTAATTTAACTATAACATAATTATATTTTGGACCCAAGTTTCAAATTTCATAACAATTGGATCCCTAAAAGCCTTAAAGGCAATAATTTCAAAATAGGACAAAAATGTGATTTTCAAAAGTTAAGGGACCTATACTTAATTTATTTTAAAACTGTTTTTGTGCCAATATCCCACTAACCTTAGTGACATTTTCCAACTGGAATCACATTAAAAGCCCTTCCGGTTTGTGAGTTCCGATTACTTTAAACTTAGGGCCCGAAATAATAATTTTAACAAATTTGGGACCAATGTGAGAATTTTATAAAAACTCGACCTCAAAACTTTAAAAAGCTGAATCTCTGAACAATTTAGAGAATTTAGGAACTGACCTCATAATATTTTAAGGTCGGAATATTTACTTATTCACTTTTTAACCCCAAGAGTATTTGTTTTTACTAAACGGGGCTAATTGTAAATTTTCTTTTTAACAAGGACCTAACTCAAATTATTTTTCTTTTAAAGAAACATCCCTGCACACTCTGACTTTTAATAATTAATTAAAAGATTTTATTTTCTTAAAACCCCTTGACTTGTCTGATCGTCTTGACCGATTAATACCCGATCGCGGGGCGACTTCCTCGTCTTGCGATTTCGAATCTATAACAGGACTTATGTTCCACCTAATCTTTCAAGATATCGAATATTGCTTATCCTCCCCATAATCATCTTCATCCAAATAACTCCACCAACGCCATAATTGCCACTCGCGATTTTCGAAACTTTTCCTGAACTGCTTCCCTGAATCAATAATACTCGACTGCCTGGTTGACTACCTGAACTTGTATTTACTTTCCTTCCGGAGTCAACTTGGTGTGTCGAGCTCACAGACGGAATGGATACATCGGGGATAGAACCGGGCAGCTCGGCTGCTATTCCACTCTCCGGCCCTATCGTCCTAATCTCGCAACTGAGGGACGGAGTTTGTCCAAGAGAAGCGGGTCGTAGTACTTAAGGTATAATCATGATTATGACAAATCCGAGCCTTGCTAGCTCGAGTGTGGATTTTGTCTTTGCCTATGGAGCGATAAGGTGACAAGTCTTGGACCATCTTGCTCGGGGAGTTACAAGGAAGAACGAAAGAATCGCTGTCTGATCCACACGATTCTGGAGTTAATCGGACCCGTTTGGTTGGCGCTACAAATCCGTACGCAACCGCTACTTGTATTGCATTGGTTGGCGTTACAAATCCGTTCTCAATCCTCATGTCTTTCTTGAATCACATAGTGCATGTGTGACCACGAACTATATTCTTAAAAACTCGTATAAGTATATTACTTTAATATATTTCTCACTACGCTTGTGGGTCATGTGGAATCACGCATCATATCTCACGCATTTTTCATACATTTTTTTCTTGCATCAAAATATATATCGCCACACTTGCACACGATCACCCATCCACCGAGATTTTTGTCTCATTCCCTCATGTTTTCTAACCTTTAGACGGGGACGATGTTGAGGATGTCGACCGACCGCGATTGTTGACCCTCGCCCCCGCCTATCAAACTTGCACCATTTTCGATGATTGTACTTATTTCATGTACTTCTCGCGAATGTTGGACTCCCTTTATCCTGCTACTCTTTTCTCTCTTGGATCGTAATTTGAGGCGTAGGACCTCGACATTTAAGATTTGGATATGGTGTTCTTTACGCTTTATAGTTTCGGCCTGTAAACTTATTCAAGTTATTATGTCGGATGTATTTGGATCTCGCTAGACTTTAAGTTGTAATTCGTACTTATGTTATTTTATTTCCACTGCTTTAGACTCTGCTTCACTTGGGATTGTTGTATCATTTGTCTAGACTGTTGGGATCATTTCTGTTTAAGTGGTTGATCATTGTCGCGTCGCGTTTGGGGCGTGACATATATTATATATATACTATTATTAAAAGTGTGAATAGGTTTTAAGGTTTCTTGAAAATTTTGAATTGCTAAATATGTCCTTATAGTAAAGTTAGCTTTAAAGGTAATTAAATACTTTTCCATATTTATTTTGCTTTTATTTGTTTAATAATACTGACAAGTGTCTCTTTATATTCTAAACTCTTCTTATGTGATTTATTTCAGTTTTAATTCTCAGAATATTTTAAAGTTTTAGATAATAGTATTCCTTTTATATTAGGGTAAATCTCACTTTACCCCCATAGTCTCATTGAGTCTTACGTTACCCCCTTGTACTTTCAATTGTATCACATTACCCCTTGTAATCTCAATTTGTATCACTTTACCCACTTATACAATTAAAATATTATTTTATCCTCATATTCCTTTATTAAATGACCTAAATATCCCTACTATTATTTTTAAATTATTTTAATGGCATTCAATTCATATGTTTATTTTTTGGGAAAGTTTATTTGATATAAAATAAATTTAATATAGTTCCTATTAAATAACTATATTCTAGATTATTTTACGTTATCTAACAGATTCATTTTTGTTTCCATGATAAATCTAAAAAATGTGTATTATATTTTAAATAATATTTTGTAATATAAATAAACTATTTGTATTAAGTTTTTCATCATTAATGAATTATAATAATATAATTTAAAAAATATAGATAAATGTAAAGACATATTTTATAGAAATCATGTTAAATTTAATAATATTCGTTTTAGTATTAAGAAATTAACCACTAAAAATGACTATTTTTTTTTCTATTTAACATAGTTTTAATTTCAAATTAACTTTCACAATTTAATTAGTTAATTTAAATTTATTTAAATTATTTAAATTTTATACTTTGTTGCTAATTATTTAACTTTTTAATTACTATATAAAATGATATTTTCTATTAGTTGATGCATTTATACTTTAAATATTTTTATTCATCACAAACTTAAAATTATATAATATATATTAAATGCATTTTTATTGAATATGTAAAATGTTATTAGTAATTTTTCAATTATTTTAAAAGAAATAAGTATAAGTTTATTAATATTAAATACTTTTAAAATAATTTGTTATTTTACTAAAACTAATAGATGAGGATAAAATAGTCTTTTAATAAAAGAATATGAATATAAAATAATATTATAATAGTATAAGGGGGCAAAGTGATACAAATTGAGAGTATAAGGGGGTCAAAAAATACAATTGAAAGTACAAGGGAGTAAAGTGGGATTCAATGAGAGTATAGGGGGTAAAGTGAGATTTACCCTTTATATTACACTAGATATCGAGAGCTTTCCAGCCATATGTCATAAGCATATATACAAAGGACTTCATATGAGAGACTTTTAGCCATTTATAATCGAGTGTTATGCAAAATGTACATTTATAATATTTTTCTTTAATTTTCTAAATAATTAAATACATCAAAAAAGAAAACAGAATATGAATTTACAGCAAAATGAAGAGAAAATTAAATAAATAAAATATTTAAGTTAAGTTTATTCTAAATAAATAGCAGAAAAATATATTTTCTGAATTTTACTACTGGTTGAAAATATCCATACAATAATTAATTTATCATCTATCACAAACCTTAAATTGTGAGATAATATTTTCTTTGGTTGGAGTAAATGAAACATTTTATAGATATGAGAAGATGAGGATTTGCGACTATTGAAAATTTCAAGGAATTTTATATTTTCCCATAAAAAATAATTAGTTTTTAAGATAAGTTAAATAAAACTTTTTACTAAAATTTTGAATAAATATTATTTTGTTTCTAAGATTTATTCATTAATCTTTATGTATATTTTTTCCCGTAATATATATACGGTTTAACATGATTTAGATTATATTATCACTTTATTTTATTCATGTATTATTTTGATTAAAAAAAACTCAATCATTATGATTATATAAAGTTAAATTTGCAAAACAAATATAATAAGTGTGTACTCTAAAATTTAAGAATAAACTAAGAGTATATTATAAGTATATACTCTTAATAGTCATGTGTTTGAAATTAATGAAATGAGATTTTAAAATCTCAACATGTAGTGGATGGGATACGAGTAATATTTATTTAATTTTGATTATTCACAACTGTATATGCACAACTGTGTATTTATAATATTTTTACTTTTTTTAAGGATTGACATGTTTCTATTGTAAAACTAAATAAATAAAAATGAATGAAAAATGATTTTACAGCGAAAATTACAATAAAAATATAAAACAATTAATACTAAGGTTTTGATGCTAAATTAAAAATTTGGCTCCAAGAAGAAACAATGTAAGAGAACCAAAATTTATTTTTCATTTATTTATGCATTTATTTATTATGGATTCACCATTTGACCTTTCACGTATTCATTTATCAATTTTAATAATATATTATTGTATATTCTTTTACTTAAATAAGTCCAATAAATGTGATAATAAAAACATGAAATTAACTATAAAATATATTTAAAAGGATAAATATTTGTTTCTCAAGCTTAACGAAATGTAATTCTAATTTATGTTTTAATATAGAGGTATAGAGAGCAAGAAAATATATTTATAATTTTGATTATATTGTTCCTGGCATAACAAAATTTTAATTAATAGGGTGGAAGGTCTAATAAGTTTTGGGGAAGAAAACTAAGTAATTTTATTGTAACAAAACATTTTAGTTTTAATTATAAATAAGAAGTCAATATGAATTTTAATAATCTTATTCTATTTTACAGTTCAAGAATTTTAGATTGAAATTATTTCTCCTACTTAGCCCCTTCTATTTTATGGTAGTTTTTTTATTTATTACTTATATAGAGGTGTATTGGTTGCTACATCAATAAACAAACTTTGATCTTTAAAAAGTAAAACTTAATATAATAAATTAAAATAGATTTAAATAAAATATAGTTAAAAATTATATTTATATATACTCTTGTAAGAATGACAGAAGAAATATTGAAGAAAAATCACTTTTATAGGTACATTTTAAATTTACGACAACACTTAACATTGCTTAAAACTTACATATAGCCTTAAAAAAATTATATAAGTTTAGGTATAAACACGATATTTATTATACTATTTAGGTAGAGAAATAACCTAACTTAACCAAAAAAATGTAATATACTATAAAGCACATACACTTCTCTGAAGATGTCGTACCCGTACCGAATACGTGTCCGATACTATACTTTGTCCGATACCTCATGGATACTCCATGGATACATCTACACATGGAAATAGATAGAATTTATTTTAATGTTTATTTTTTCAATATTTTCTTTTGTGTGTCTATGTGTGTTATCACATTTGATTTGAGTACTTATCAAATTTTAGTTTTTATACTTGAAATATATATATTTTTTTAATCATACTTAGTACGCTTTGTATTTTTAATAATATAAAATATATAATTTTATATGTATATATATACCATACTTGTATCCTTAAAATTTCAAATATACCGTGTTCCCGTACCTGTGTCGTATCGTATCGTGTCACGTATCCATACCAAGATGCTTCATAGGTAATATATAGAAACAAAAATCAATACCTGAAAAAATAAATAAAGAAGTATGTATAATTATATATATATATATATACCTATATGCTAAGAAAAACTAAAAAATAATAATCTGACATTTATATCATAAGTACATCTTTCCTAATCTACATGTTGATATGTTAATCTTTTTCTTAAAAAATATGGTATTAAATTATGCACAATAAGTATAAAACTTACTTGATATTTGAATTTCTTGCGACCACAACATCACATTTGATTAATTTTTTTATCAAAAGTTTATTTATGGATCAAAGTAATATATTCCTTCTCATTTTCAAAAATAGAAATGATTTTGAAAATAAATTATTCATTATAATTTAAAATATCGATTGTATTAACAAAAGTAACTGATTTTAGTCGACTTCAAATCTTGAGTCTCTTTGAAGAAATAATCATTATACATTAATTTTTATATATATAAAAATAACTATGATTATGATCTAACATTCTTTTCATAGCTGTGCATTTTAAAACATGACCCCCTCTTGAACAATTTAATTTTTAAAATGTGTACTTTTTTCAAGTGAAACCAGATTTATCGTAAATATTAAATTAACTATTAATAGCATTTTTCATGTTTTTCTTCTAAATTTTACAATGACAAAATGTCATTTTTCATCCTCTTTACTTTTAACCTTTTTTCTTATAATTTTTCATATTATATTTTATTTTGTTAAATAAAATTCTACGTATGAATAACAATACACATACATATAATTAATAAATGTAGAATTTGATGAAGTAAATTTGCATCTCGGATGCAACTCAAAATTGGAGGAACAAGTTGAGATATTATATTTATGTTATTATGTATTATAGTGAGATGTTAGTCCTCTATTTATACAAATAGAGGAAACACGAGTTTAAGCAAACTAATCAGTTACAAAAGGTAAAACGGGACTTGTAACGGAAATAACAAACTATAAATCTACACCCCCCCTTAAGTTGGACGGAGGTGTAAAGCACGAAAACCCAACTTGGACAAAAGAAGAGAGAACTGAGGGAAGGCCAAAGCCTTTGTAAATACGTCAGCAAGCTGTAGCTTCAAAGAGATGCAGTGAGGAAGAATGCAGCCCGACTTAAAATGATCCCGCACCAAATGACAATCAATGTCAAGATGTTTGGTGCACTCATGGAACACCGGATTGGCAACAATGTGTCCGCGACTTGATTGTCACACCAAAGGAAGATAGGCAAAACCTAGGAGATGCCTAAATCAACAGCCACATAAGAAATCACAAACCGTAGCCCCCAACGCTCGATATTCAGCCTCAGCCGATGAGCGAGAAATGGTAGATTGTTTTTTTGTTTTCCAAGAAACCAAAGCACCACCCAAAAAAATGCAGTAACCAATGAAGGACGGACGAGAATCCGAACAAGAAGCCCAATCCGCATCACTATAGGCCGTAAGAGAAGCAGTAGGTGCAACAGGATAAAAGAGCCCCAAGGAGGGAGTGTGCTTAAAATATTTAAGGAGGTGTAGCGCAGCGTCCCAATGAGAAGAATGAGGAGAGTTTACGAATTGTCTTAATTATTGTACACAATAGGTAACATCAGGCCGGGTAAGATTCAAATACAACAAATGCCCAACCAAACAATGATACTTTTCACCATCATCCAAAGGCTCACCCGCTTGTGTAGCCAACTTAAGCCCAGAGGGAAAATGGGTATGGACGGGCTTACAATGTAGCAAACATGAATCTGACAGCAAGTCAAGAATATATTTGCTTTGATTCAAATATGTACCATCTGAACCACGAGCAATCTCCATACCAAGAAAGTATTTAGCGTGGCCTAAATCTTTAATGGTAAACAACTTGTCCAAATATGCCTTGAAATCATCCAATAGATGAGGGTGTGTATCAGTTAGCGAAACATCATCGATGTAAACTAACACAACCAAAAAAACATCCACAGTCCTTTTTGTGAACAAACAATGATCATGGGCTGACTGTTTAAACCCATAGGCAAGAACTTTATCACAAAACTCGGCATTCCATTGGGATGAGGCCTGTTTAAGGCCATATGAGCTCTTTCGTAACTCACAAACCTGATCAGGAGCAGCAGTAAGATACCCCTAAGGTGGTGTCATGTAAATTTTCTCATCAAGAAACCCGTGCAAGAATGCATTATTAATATCTAATTGGTACAAAACCCACTGTTTAACAGTTTCCAAAGCTATGACCATCCGAACAGTCACTAAATTGGGTACGAGGGAGAAAATATCAACATAATCGACCCCAAAAACTTGATTGTAGCCCTTGGCTACCAATCGAGCCTTGCACCTATCAACAGACCCATTTGGCTTCCTTTTTAGCTTAAACACCCACTTACAACCAATGGCTTTTTTACCCAGAGGTAGGGTGGTTAAAACCCAAGTGTCATGTCATTCTTCTCAAGGGCTAATAACTCCGAATTCATAGCATCAATCCATTCCGAAAACTGACAAACTTGTTCATAGGAATAAGGTTCTGAGGAGGAAGAAAGATTGGCCAAAAAACAAGTATATGTAGGAATTAAAACAGGGGATAGAGTAAAACGAAATGTGGAAAGGAGAGAAGGATTACCTGCATGACCATCCACTGAGAAGGGAGCCGCTGTGGAAGAGCAAGACACAATGGAGTTGTTTGTGACAAAATCCGAGAGCCAAGAAGGCTAAGTTTTAGTGCGGACACTCTTACGAAGGGTAAGAGGTAGTTCAGGACTTTGCAATGATTCAGTGGCTCGAGGAGAAGTAGGTATTAGAACAAGAGCACTAGGTGAAGTGATGGAAGGATAATTCATATCAGAATCACAAGAGAAATCCTCTATGGCAATCTGAGGTAGAAGGGTAGTAACAGGTGGTGTGGAATGTGATAGAAAAGGCAATTGATCTTCTAAAAACTTCACATCCCTGGAAATCACAATTTCCTTATCATCCAAATTATAAAGCTTATAACCTTCTACCTTTGCTCATAACCCAAAAAAACACAGCAAAAAGCCCTAGCATCAAACTTCTTTTTATGAGTCAAAACATTAGTGGCAAACACCAAATAACCAAAAGGTTTCAATCGAGTATAATCCGGGGCAACACCATAAAGTTTCTCATAGGGAGTGATCCAATGGAGGACTAAATTAGGTAGACGATTGATAAGAAAAATAGCAGTCAAAAGGGAGAAAGGCCAAAGAAAAGAAGATAGATTAGATTGAAACATGAGAGACCTAGCCACATCCAATAAATGTCGATGTTTTCGCTCAACAACCCCATTTTGTTGAGGTGTATAGTTGCAGCTCTTATGGTGTTCAATACCAAAAGACTGAAACAAGTCAACACACTCATTGTTAACAAACTCAGTTCCATTATCCGTTTTAACCACTTTAACAGTTTTATGGAATTGTGTCTGCACCATTGTAATGAATGCTTTTAACAGCTTAGGGACTTGTGACTTATGCCCCATCAAGTAAGTCCAAGTTGCCCTACTATGATCATCTACCACAGTCAACATATAAGGAGTATGACAAATAGATGGTGCAAGATAAGGATCCCAAACATCCACATGAATTAAATCAAAATTTTCTGAAGCATAAGAATGACTTTGAGGAAAAGGTAATCTGCCTTGTTTAGCTTTATGACAGATTGCACAATGAGTAGAAATTCTCTTAGCAGCAGCATTACACAGAGGTTTCAAAAAAGAGAGATGTTTTATAACATTCTGAGAGGGACGCCCCAACCTCAGGTGTCATAAATCCAGGACATTATTACAAGAAAAGGTAGTACAGGAGAAATGAAGGCCAGGAACATGATTAAGGGAGGTGTGTGGTTGAAGAATATAGAGTTCGCCAAGTGCCTTGCCCACAACCAACACCCTTTCAGTCTCCTAGTCCTGCAAGAGACAGTGAGAGGGAAGAAAAACACATTTTAGTTAAGGAAGAATGGCATAATTGAGTTACAAATAACAGATTGTACTTGAATCTCGGCACCATCAACACATTAGTAAGAGTAATATCACAGGAAATAATCACCATTCCAGTGTGAATTACTTGCTTAGTACTACCATCAGGTAGATAGGCATTAAGTGCAAGATTCATTTGCACTAAGTTAATCATCATATGTGGATTAACACACGTATGTGTCTTTGCCCCCGATCGCTGATTTAGGCCTCAACCAATCCTCTCATAGGTTGACAAGGTAAAATCGACTGCGCACAAGCCGCAAAGTGAGCATACTCGAGTGTCTCTATGCATATGAGATATTTTGGTTGCCAAAAATTTTGAGATCTCTTCTTTGAACAAGTCTTTCGCAATATTTCCACTAGCTTCATCTCAAATATCATCCTTATTATCTTTGTGTCACATCCCTATCATCTCAGTAGAATTTGCTCCATCTACAAAATTAGCCATAGCCTTCCTCATTTGCTCTTTATAATTTTTGTACCAATCAGGAAATCCATGGAGCTTGAAGCATCCACTCCTTTCATGTCCATTAATATTTCAATAGTCACAGTACAACTTAGTCTTCTCTTCCTTAGTTCTTTGATAAAATCCTCTACCTCTCTCTCCTTGCCAATTCGATCCAGGACTAGAACCCCCTTGACAATTCGATCCAAGACTAGAACCCCCTTGCCAATTCGATCCAGGACTAGGACCTCCTCTGTCTCTTCCAACCAAGGTATTAGCAGTAGACATCACACCAACACCTTCCAGAAAGTCATTTTCTCCCTAATTAACTGTTCTATAACGTTCTACCCTCAAGATCATAGAATAGGCCTTGTTTAAAGTTGGTAGAGGATCTAGAAGTAGTACTTGACTACGCACATGATCATAGGTATCATTTAATCCCATAAGAAACTGCATTAATTTCATATTAACATCAAGTTCTCCCAACATCTTACCAGCTCCACAATTACACACTGGCATCGGAGTTAGTGTGTTGTACTCATCCCATAGACGTTTAAGTTTCGTGAAGTAAATGACAATAGAAGTTGTACCTTACATCGTGGTAGCGATTTCCTTTTGTAGTTGGTACATCATCGGACCATTGCATTCTCCAAACCATTCTCCAATATCCTCCCAGAGAGCTCTAGCTATATCGGCGTAGATGAAGGCATCTACAATGTCCTTCGAGAGTGTATTCAAAATCCAACTGGTTACCATTCAGTCCACACGTTTTCATTGGTCATATTCAATGGATCCTTCTTCTAGTGGCCCAATTTTGCCATTAATGAACCCCAACTTGATTTTCGCACCTAGTGCAATGATCATTGATCTCTTCCACGAGAGATTCAAGCCGGTCAAGGGTGTTGAAACGAGAAGCATGCCAGGATGATCGGAGCCATGTAATTGGTAGGGAGGATCAGTTTGCACAACGATTTCCTTGCTTGAGCTTTCATCAGTTAGCACGTTCCAGGCGACATGCCTGTTCTTCGTCATTCGGATCGATCTACGCTATGGATACCATGTAGAATTTGATGAAGTAAATCTGCATCTCAGATGCAACTCGAAAATTTGGAGGGAACAAGCTCATATATTATATTTATGTTATTATGCATTACCGTGAAATGTTAGTCCTCTATTTATACAAATAGAGGAAACACGAGTTTAAGCAAATTAATCAGCTACAAAAGGTAAAACACGACTTGTAAAGGAAATAACAAACTATAACTCTACAATAAATAAAAAAGTTGTGATGGAATATCAAGAGACAAAAAAGAACAATAATTTGTGTAAGATTTGAAAAGTTATATTATTTCCTTCTTTAAAGTTTAAAAGTAACATTTTAAACATTCAAATATAAAATTCCATATATGGATAACAATTAATCCTCTAATCAAATACTCAAATGTATATATTTACATTCTTCAACATCAAAATCATCATCTGGTAAAGTTGATTTAATATTAGGTTGAAGATTTAACATTTTAAGCATTCAGATACATGCAATATACTTTCGTGAACGGTGTTGTAAATTTTATGCTACATTGAAAGATACTCATCGACAAAGATAAAATGAATAAAATGTTTTTTTTTGCTTAGACAATTAAAAGATAGGCCTATCAATTCAACATCTTACGGTTGTTTGACACACTTATAGACTATTATAGTTTATATTCTATAATTTTGTTGTAGAGCTCTAAATAATGGATTATTCTTGGATATGCTCCATTGGATGGATTTTTAAAAGATAAAGTGATTTTTTGAAAGAAAACAACATGAAAGAGATATTTTTGGATGTTACAAGTTATTTAAATTAGCTCAACTATAAAAAAAAAAGACGTAATTGAGGTCCTTCATATTATTTATTTTGAAGTATTGATTAATATTTTTTATTGTTGTTAAATTTGTCATTACTATATTACATACTTAAATTTTGATAAAACAAGTTAATTAGAATAATTATTAATCACATCAGCACACTTAATAGTAAAAAGTTATGTGGAAACAATAAATTTATAATGTTGTACATGTTCATAATCATAATAGAATGGAGCTAAATCATGTTACACACTCAATAAGTTTGATTCTCTATGATGTGGTTATGTAGTTTATTTGATGTATAAATGTGATTGTTCTTTCAAATTGAATCAATTTATTGATCGTTTTCAATTACAATTGATTAGTCTACTTTATCTTCATTTCTAATAAATAAATATATAATTAATCATGAAGAACATGAGAAAATAGGATAATGGTCGAGTGGTTAAGACTCTCGTCCTAGCTAGAGGTGTGGGGTTCGATTCCCATCATCCATCCCCTCCCAAGATATGTACTTAATTATCAAAAGCAATAGGAGGACAAAATATTACGGGAGCTAAGCTTCTAAACATAAAATGAAATTTTACTTTCTCATCGTTCATAACAAAACAGGCACATACATGTGGTGAATGAAAAACTGAATTCCGTAGTCAAACCGATTTAAAAGATAACACCTATTAGGAAATGGGTAAAAGAGAAAGACATATGTCAACCAATCATGCTCGGGTTAAAAGTACATTCAAAAACAAAATCGCAACAAAATCTCAAAGCTAAGTATGAAGAAGAAGTAGACACTAAAAAAAAAAAATAACAAGAGATGTATTAATTTAAAATGAGTTCTTGGAATATATTTTTTTGATTTATATACAGATTACACATTAGTTTTTTAATGTAAATTGTACTTTTGTTAGCGATAATATCATTTAAGTATCATGTTTTTTGTTCAAAATGTCTTAACCATAAAGTTTAAATCTAGTCTTTTGCAACATTTCTTTTAGGATCAAAATATACATGAATGACATTTATTATTATGCAAGTAATATAATAAAAATTGATTGCAATTTCAAGATTTAAATTGAATTAAATTAATAAAATTATTTAGTTCACGTGTAATGCATGTTCACCGTACTAGTATAGACAAAAGCACTTGTCAAATGGTCTAACGGGTCAAAATCCGTTAAACAAATCTCAGAAACCAACTCGGTGATGTGTTTCTTTTATCAGTAGGGACCGGTATTAGTTGTCCTTCTGAAAAGTATTAGCAGTTCCTCTAAAAAAATTCGTACGTAGTTCACTTGAAAGTATTAATTTTTTTGTAATATTTGGACAGTGATATAATATCATGAGCGCTGAAAAGTATTAGGTTTTCATCTTAAAAGTATTTTGACGTAGTTCACTTGAAAATATTTAACAACCTTCTAAAAAGTATTAATAGTCCCCATGCAATGTATTAGTTTCCCCCTGAAAGGTTTCCAGTGATTCTATAAATATTAAGGGGTTTTTGAAATATTTTTTGCTTATAAAAATAGAAATGTAATTAAGATGGAATTAAACAAAGGTTTTTTTTTTTGTAATTTTCAATAACCTCTAGAGTTTTTTTTTTTTGTAATTAGCCTGAACCTCAGTTTGTTTTTTAATCATCCCTATATATATCCCAAATCTTTTTTTTTTGTGGGGACGACACCACTTTTTGTACCATTATTGAAACGAGAAAATTGTAGATTTATTACATTTTAATGGAAGCAACTTCCAACTCTATTAACATGTAACTAGACGTGGCCACAGTTCCGAAACCATCAGTTGCAGTTCCAAAACCGCAGATTTTGGTTCCTCAAAAATGAGGAATCGAAACCCGATTTCTCTACGATTCGTACCGTTTAACTTAACCGACTTTTTTTAACTTTTAAAAAATAATATGTTAATTTCAATTAAAAAAGAAAAAGAACTTGGACTTCATATTAAGTTTTCTATGTATCTTCTTCACCCGAAGAAGTTGTTAAATAATTCACAAGCTCTATATTTGAGTTTGAGGAACCCCTTAAATATTTACTCTTTCTAGAGTCGGTCCAAGTTTTCGAGGGGCCTAGAGAGAATAAATAAAGAGGGCTATTAATATAAAAAAATTAAAATGAATAAAATCAATATCTCAAATGTTATTTTATTGATTTAATATTTAAAATAAGATATGTAATAAATGATGTATCAACTCCAACGGGAACGTGCTAGATGAAAAAAAGATGGGCGGCCATCAACGAAAACCCTAATGGGTTGAGGTGATGCTCTCTCTCAACGGCGGTCGCTTCTCTCTTCCATTCAATCTTAATTCATTCGATCATGGAGATTGATTCATCTTTATTCCCTGAAATTTATAGATCTAATCATGCTCAATATACTGCTCCTCACGATAATTCTCGTTCATCTTTTTCTAAGGAGATTTTCAATGAAAACCCTAATCCTACGCTACAAGATCGATCGCTTCCTTCTTCTTCGATGACCCCTTTCAGATCGATAGTTGCACCCTACGACCACACGGTTTCTTCAGGTTTGTAGCGCACGACATCACCTCAACATACGGATTTCATGCATGGAGTACAATCTTTTGCCCAAATCCTAGCCCCAGGAGATGATTTTCGACCCATCAAAAAAGGAGATTACTTCTCGGTTACTATGGACGAAGAAATCTATCAATAAAAGACGGCTGAGTTAAAAAGCTCTCTGATTGGACGCATTCTTCTATCCAAAGGCGTTAAGCCTTATTTGCTGGAGGATTTAAAGGCAAAATTGCATTCATCATGGCAACCTTCAAGCAGCTCGAAGATTGTTTCACTTGGAAAGGGTTACTATAATATTCAATTTAATTCCATGACGGATCAAAATCGGATTTTGGCAAAATCTTCTTAGAATTTGCAGCCCAGGACAATTCGTGTCATGAATTGGGTGCCCGATTTCAACCCCTACAAGATAAATTCTTCCGTTACGTAGGTTTGGATTTGAATTTACGAATTGAGTTATGAGTACTGGCACCATTCTTTAATTACTAAAATTGCGTCTTCAATTGGTACGCCAATGCAAATTGATAACCGTTCTTTATCTGGAGAAGTTGGACATTTTGTTCATGTTTTAGTGGAACTAGATTTAAAT
The DNA here is from genome assembly GCA_016081115.2 of Rehmannia glutinosa. NCBI lineage: Eukaryota > Viridiplantae > Streptophyta > Magnoliopsida > Lamiales > Orobanchaceae > Rehmannia > Rehmannia glutinosa. The sequence continues at coordinate 10,200,897 of CM071924.1, read as the reverse complement.
AAGCCCATTCAAAATTTTGTTATGGTCGAATGAGTAGGCCATTGTTCTTTTGTTTCTATCGGATACGAAAATCTCTCAAATTTCTGTGTTCATTGTCGAATTATCGGGCATAATATCAATCAATGTTGTAATACCAATACTAAAGAAGCGTCAAAGCCTGGGGAAAAAAGCAAAAAAGAGGTTAGTCCAGTCCATGGTAGATCATTGCGGCGTGATCGTCCTCCCGGTGGATAAGAGTAAGGTTTTAGCCGTGAAAATTGGAGTGCGAGTTCAAAACGACACGGTAGAGTTAATGATATTGGAAAATCCATCCGGAAGTCCACACGAAAAATTCTTTTGAGGCATTAAGTGGCGATGGGGTCGAAGATACAGTGGTGGTCGGAGACACTATTGATAGGGAAATCTTGAAAAATCCAAGGTTAATGAGGATCGAAGCTTGGCAATGGTCGATAATGTTGATAGTAACATACCTACACCTTTGCATGTGGTATATCACTCTTCTCAGCACCAAAGTAATCATGCAGCTGATTTAAATGACGTAAGGAAAGATGAATTACGATGAGCAATTACCGACGTCTCGAAGAACTTAGCTTTGACGGTCTACGAGTTGAACTCTTATGACCTTTCTTTTATATATATTTATTTATTTAAAAAAACTCCAAGTTTAAGATTTCGTTTCATTAAAATAAAGTTACTAAAAAATAGTTAAATATAATTTATGTAGAGAAAAGATAAAACAGAAAAATAATTAGTTAGACGAAAAGGGAAAAATTTTCTTGACCTTTGCACTAACCTCGAATTGAACTCTAGCGAGACTTTAAAGGCCAAGCATTATATCTATGTCACTCTATCAACTTACTATATGTTATTTGTATCAACTTTTGTAGATATAACTAAATATATGTGTATAGGCAGGGATGAAGCTATTAAAGGGCCAAGAGGCGCACTGAGCTCCCTCAAATTTTGAAAAAAAAGTAGGAGTATTTTAGTCATTTCACATTTTAATCTTAAAATAAATAAAAAATAGAAAAATGGGATAAAAATGTCTTCAATTATATTTCATTCCTTTTTCCTTTTTTGATTTGTGAATCTTGAAAAATATGAATCTTAATCATTTTTTCCCTTTTCTTAAAATTTTGTACATACATTTTCTAAATTCCACCATAAACTTTAACTTGAATTTTGCATTATTCTCTCGTGTCTCTATTTGTCCTTTTTGGTATATTGATTTAATTGTATTTTGTTATTTATTTTTAAATATTAAAGTGTGATTGAATTAATACAATGACTTATCAAAACTTTCACTTAATTTAAATTTGATCTATTGTTTTTCATTTTTATATGTTGTAATGGACAAATTGTCCACTTACGTTTTGTAAAAATAAAAATAGTCATAATTTTCGAAAACATATTTTTTAGTCATTTTGACACGGCCATACCCTTCTTCTTGTGTTTTCTGATGGGGTACTTGATTATATTTCAAAAAATTGATGCTTTACATTTTTGGGTACCGACTTATGCATGGACCGGTCCATAGAAATGAAAAAAGATAAAGAGAAAATTTGAACTAAAAAATAATTAAAAAAACATGGTTAAAATTTTTCTATCTTGGAGAAATAGCCAAAAATCTGACGAACTCTATTCATATTAATATTAATTGGCCCCCCAACCCAAAAATCCTGGCTTCGTCACTGTGTATATGATTTGGATCTGATGAGTCCATATAATTTAAATAAGTACGTGAGACCAAATATGGAGCGTTGACCTCTACTTTTTAATGATGCAGATTTAATTAATTTTTATTTTAGTTTATATTTAATTAATGGTTGTTAAGGATAAGTAGGTAATTTTATTTGAATAGCAGTAAAAAACGGGAGTTATTTTAGGTAATGCTCTGTCACGCCCCAAACGGGACGCGACGAACGATCCACAACTTAAATACAAATGAACCAACAAATCCGCACAATATCAATGAGAACCCAATAAGACAGAGTCTAAATAGCGTGAAATAAATAATGGATACAAGTTACCACTTAAGGTCTACATTCCATCATCCAAATTACAACCCGAATTTCAACAGGTAGCAACTTAAAGTCAAAGGGTCATACGCCCCTCAATTACAAACCCGAATTGATTAGAATACAAAAGTCCGACAACAACATAATAAGAAAAGAGTCCAATCAACAACAAGAAGCGAGAAATCCAACAAGCGTAGTACAAAGTCTCAATCCAGAGCCGGTTCAAAGATCTCCAACGAAATCCTCATCTAAGGTTAGAAAACAAAGGGAAATGAGACAAAAATCTCAGATGGATGGGGTGATCATGTGCGAGTGTGGCGCAATATAGTTAATGTGAGAAAAACAGTTATATGAAAACGCGTGAGTATGATGCATGATTCCACACACATTCACAAGCGTCGTGATAAAATAATACAATAGTATATTTATACGATTCAAGAAAACATTCATGGTCACACAGCACTATGTGAATTAGTCAAGACAGTAGGATTGCGTGCGGAAGTGTAACGCCAATCCTATGCAAGGCAAATAATGGTTGCGTCACGGATTTGTAGCGCCAACCAATGCAAAATAGGTAGCGGTTGCGTGCGGAAATGTGACGCCAACCAAAACGGGACGATAACTCCGGAATCGTGTGGATCGACAAATGATTCCTTCGTTCTTCCTTGTAACTCCCGGTCACCAAGATGATCCAAGACCGCACCTTATCACTCCGTAGGCAAAGACAAAATCCAAATGGAGTCAAGGCGAGGCTCGGATCTGTCATAATCATGATTATACCTCGATTACGACCGCGCCTTCCCTTGGACAAACTCCGTCCCTCGATTGGGGATTAGGGCGGTGGGGCCGGAAGAGTGGAATAGCGGCCAAGCTGCCTTCCCCATCCCCCGACGTATCCATTCCGAGTCGTGAGCTCGACACACCAAGTTGACTCGGCAGAAAGTAATTATAATTACAGCATCAACCAGCAATGAGTATTATTGATTCGAAGCGCTTTAGGAAAATTTTTGAAAACGCGAGTGGCAATTATGGCGTTGGTGGAGTTTTTGGATGAGGATGATTATCGGAAGGATAAGCAACCTTCGATATCTTGAAAAAATATTGGGTGGGACATAAGTCCCATTATAGATTCAATTCGCAAGGCGGGAAGTCGCTCCGCGATCGGGTATTAATCGGTCAAATTGATCCGATAAGTCGTGGGTTTTGGGAAAGTAAAATATTTAAATTAAATCTCCAAGTCGGAGTCCAGGGCTATTTTAGTAAAAGAGAAAATAATTTGAGTTAGGTCCTTTATAAAAGAAAATTTGTAATTTAGCCCCGTTTTGTAAAAACTAAAAATTTTGGGGTTAAAAATTGAATAATTAAATATCCCGACCTTGAAAAATTATGAGTGTTAGGAATTTTATTGTTTAGATTTTGATGAATGCCATGTAAAACTTAGAATAGAAAGTTGGCACCCCAATTTTTGTTGTAAAATGCATTGTAATGAATAGAGCCGCCAAGCCGAGTTAAGTCGCCTACGCCCTAACATGCAAGAAGACAATCAAGACCGGAAGGAAGACTCTGTGCGAGACAATTTGAATATGGCAAAGAAGAGTAGACGGAACTCTATCAAGAAGCGGTGAGATGCAACAGTGGAGCATCACGGTCAAGTCAACTCAAGAAAAGCCAAGTCTCAAGTTGAAGTGACAAAGAGTCATCCAATGATTGGAAGTGACTCTAAGTCACCTGGGAAAGCAAGGAAATGCAAATAAGTCGAGATAATCGTAAAAGAACCGTTGATAGAAATCAAGAGATTTACTTAAACAAGTAATATCTCCATACCACCTTTCTTGGAGTGCTCGGTCCCGAGAAGCGTGCAAAAGGAATGAACCAATGGGAAGCACTACACCATGTCGAACTCGAAAAGGTGAAAGAACAATTCATACGAGAAACGGCAATTCCAAGAACGCAAGCCAACGATCGCAAAGTGACTTTCAAAAATAAGCCTATCTCTTCAACAGCAAATTTTTGAAAGTTCACTATAAAAGGCCGAGGAGTTTGTTTGAGAAGTAGGATGACACACACGTGAGATAAACAAGCATATTAGAAAAATCAAACATTCTCAATCCTCAAGCCTACATTACGAAGTACATCAATCCAACACTCACCTGTGAAGGAAAGAGAACTTCAATCGAGTTGAAGAGGAAATCTTTGAAAACAATGGGTCTACATTCCGGAAGGATTGTAGAAAGGTTCAAGGTTGAGCCAAGTCTTAAGCTTTTGGAGGGCTTCATGATCAAATCCAAAGAGCTTGAGCAAGTGAGTCAGTAGTAGTAGCAAGTGCACAGCCTGTGAAGAAGCCGAGTCGTCACGAGAAGCCACCGAGTGATCAAGCGTCTCAGGCATCGAGTCCCAAAGGATCAAGTCACCGTGTGATCAAGACTTGCATCCGGATCTGTTACCACTTTGTAAACCGATCATTACTTAGTGGATTCCTCCAGGAGTTGGAGAAGAGAGGAGTAGAAGAATTACCCCATCTTCGAACCTCTATAAAAATTTCATTGTGTCATTTACATTTCAAAGACTTTAATTCTTGCACTTTTAACTGCTTTATCTGGCGATAAATTTGCTATCTATTTGATAATTTATAAGTACTAAATCAAGCTCTAAAATCTTGCTTAATCAAACTTAAGGGTGTTAAGTCTTCCAAAAAATAAAACCACAGCTTAAGTTAAATTATAGCCAACAAATGAGTTACTCCATCAACAAACAAATTTAGTCATGTTGAGAGATTAACTCTCTTGAGTGACTAATTCGATCATCCATCAAGGACACAAATTGTAGAATCAACTCGTAGATTTAAAAGGACTAAATCGAAAATTTGGTAAGGTTTATTCAACCCCCTTCTAAACCTTACACTTACACCCCTTGGGACCTACAAGTGGTATCGGAGCGGTTGGTTCATTGAACCCTCCGCACCGTTCTTGAACTAGATCTCCAATCTTTTCAAAGTCCGCTTTAGTACTTAAACCTTCAAATTTTTTTTTTTTAAAAAACAAATCATTATCATGGAAGCAAATTTGACACGCATCCCTATGTTCACTATTGAAGAATTTGATGATTGGAAAATTCGTATGCGAGCTCATCTATCAAAGATTACATGATGAGATGTGGATAGTGATAGAAGATGGGCCTCTGCAAATATTAAAGGTGAACACATCCGCATGCGAAGAGTTGCACCAAGGAGAAGAAGATCTTTGCTCCCATCAGGACGATTATGGTTGAAAAACCAAGAACCGAGTGGACAAATGATGACAGAAAAAGATACAACCTGGACAATGTAGCCAAGGACATCCTTTACAAAACCTTGACAAAGCCATGTTCAATAAAGTCAAATCATGCAAAACGGCCAAAGAAATATGGGACAAGTTGACATTGATTTGTGAAGGCTCGAGCAAATCAAAGAAAACAAATTATCGGTGGCGTACGAAATTTGAAAATTTCAAAATGATCTCGGAGAGAACCTGGATCAACTAGACGCTCGGTTCACGAAATCACAAATGAGTCTGTCTACACTTGGAAAGGAATATACACAGAAGAAATGTGTATGAAGATCCTAAAAAGTCTTGCAGTGAATGGGAAATGAAGGTCATGGCAATCGAGACACTCCATGGACCTATCAAAGACATCCAACCATGAACTATTCTCGGACCTCAAAGCCTACGAGTTTGAGCTAAGAAGAAAAGACCAGGAAGAGACAAACAGTACCCAAAACAATGCTCTAATTGTTAAAGATGGGAATAGAGTGAGGTCAAAGAAGTCATTGACCCGAAAAAATAGCCCGATGGTTAAGAGGTTCAACAAGTTCTTCAATAAGAATTACAAAAGAGGAAATGACGAATCTTCCGGAAGACACTCGGCTCCCTCCAAATCAAGGGAAGACAGGCCAACCAAGAGAATAGATCATCAAAAAGTTGAGTATCAAAGGGTGACAACTCAAGAATGGAAAGAGCTGATCAAAAGGTGAATATCTATGTTGAACTCAGACAACCAGTCACTATGCCATTGATCGCTCATATCCTCGTAGTCAACAAGTACGGGGATGAAGAAGAAAGAAAGATCTTGAGAGAAAGAAGACAAGAAAGGAAAAAGGCAATGATGGGCAGAGACTATCAAAACAAAATAAGTCAAGGGAGACAAATGATTGAGATGATGAAGCCGACTACTCAAGTGACTCGAAGAAGAAGCCCTAATATGCTTGATGGCCAAAGAACAAGATCAAGAAGATGAGGTACAATCTAACTCAACAAACTTAGACACTAGTGATAGTGATCGTGACACACTCACTTCATCACCTACTGATCTTTATGATTCATTAAGCAAAATGATGAAAGATTTTGAACACATCAAATCCTCACACACATTATTGAATGAGGAAAACAACCTCTTTGAAAAGTCAAAACTCAAAGTGACTAAGGAGCCGAGAACTCTAAGTCAAATAGTCATTGAAAATGAAAGTTTAAAATGAAAATGCTAAATTAGTAATGTAAATTGCCGCTATAGAAAAGAGGGAGAATGACCTCAAGAATGTTATTGCCTCATTTACTAAGGCATCTAAATCATTGGATGATCTTATCATGAGTCAAAGAGAATGTGGAGACAAGACAGCTTAGGATTTAATTCCTCTGTGCCATGTCAAACCTCAAGAGTAATTTTGGAAAAAGGATCTTCAAGTCATGAAGAGTCTCGAAAAATCCAAAACTCTAAATGCTGCACACACATTCACTCCAAAGCACAACACTAAGCAAACGGCCTTGGTTACAAAGGAAAAGAAAAATGGCCGATTGAGTGTCTTTGAAAGAACAACGTGAGAAGAGATTCACCGAGTCCTCAAAGAAATTCCAAACAGAAAATACTCTGTAAAGAAGAAGCGAGCTACCAAAAATCCCGAAAAACCCATAAAAGAAATACATATGATGGGAATGGTAGAAAATATCCAAGCCAAGTGATTGGAATAATGTGAACTATCGGCCACGGACTTATGGAATATAAGCCCAAATGGCAAAGGCCTAGAACTCAAAGAAAGGCCATTCCAAAAGTATAAGAGCTTTCATCAAAGACACACATGCACCTAGGCACTACACTCAAAAACACCACAATTACCCAAGGAAGGCAATTGCTAAAACACATATGCAGCATACGAGACAAAAGAGACAAACAATGAACCTAGAATCCCCAAGCAATTTGCGTAATTAATTATGATTATGGCACGATAGATGGCAACCCCTTAGAGTCAAATCATTTGGCTATAGGTTGGTTGGATCATCTTACAATTCTAACCCCTCGTGACCCGCACAAGTATGGGTACCTAAAACTTAATTTCCTTGATTGCGGTTCAAGGAACAACCGAGTGCCAAGGAACCTGGTACATGGATAGTGGTCGCATTCCGGACATATGACAGAAATAAGTGAAATCTGTCAAAATTCAAGGAAGTCAAAGGAGCAAAAGTCATATTTGGAGGAAATGAAGCTCCTGGTGAAATAAGAGGCATTGGATCCATCAAGAGGAATGGATTAGAAATCACAGATGTTGCATATGTTGAAGGACTCAACTTCAACTTATCGAGTATCGATCGGCTCTGCGGACAAGGGCTACAATGTTGGATTCAACATGGGAATATGCCAAATCAAAGATATTGAATCAAATGAAGTTGTGCTACAAGGATGTAGACAGAAAAATATGTATGTAGTGGATTGGTCAACCGCAACACCCAAGACTGCTGTCTCTACTAGCAAAGAGCACAAATCAAATCAAGTTGGTGGTGGGCACAAAAAGTCCGAGTCACCCGAATTTCAAAACAATTAACAAGTCGGCAAGAAGTCATCTTGTAGAAGGACTTCCGGACTCGATACAAGAAGGAGAGTATATGTGATGCATGTCGGAAGGAAAGCAAATCAAATCATCATTCAAAGAAAAGACATGCCTATCCTCAACAAGAATATTGCATCTACTTCATATGGATCTATTTGGCCCAAAGGAACCAAACAAAGATAAGTGGAAAGAAATACACCTTGGTGGTAGTAGATGACTACTCAAGATATACATGGACAATATTAATGTGCAAGAAGAAAGAAACTCTACAAAAACTACCACAAATGATGAAGAGGATTCAAAATGAGAAGAGTCAAACCATTATCAAAATAAGATCGGATAGAGGAACCGAGTTTGTCAATGGAATAATAACTCGATTGTATTGAGAATGGTATTGGTCATGAACTATCGGCGAGCAAGGACTCCACAAGAATGGAGTTGCGAGAAGAAGAAGCAGAACCCTCAAGGAAGCGGCAAGGACCATGTTAGGCAAGCAGGTTACCAAAAAGATTTTGGGTCAAGCAATCAACACAAATTGCTACACCCAAAACAGATGTATGATAAATAGACAAATGACAAAGACTCCTATGAGATCCGGACTGGAAGAAAACCAAATGTTGCATATTTCAGGATATTTGGATGTAAATGCTTCATCCACAACAATGGCAAAGACAATCTAAAGGCTTTTGATGCTAAAGGCGATGAAGGTATCTTCTTAGGATACTCAAATGAAAGCAAAGCCTACGGAGGATACTCAACAAAAGAACTATGGTTACAGAGAGAATCCATTCATGTAGTATTCGATGAGCCAAATGTAAATGGAGAAGACATTGAAGAGTCACCGATAAGTGAATCATCCAACCATACGAGAAGAGTCCCTTTGTCAAGTCAAGGAATTATCAATTCGAAAGAAGATGAGATAGTCAATCTCAAAAACAATGGAAAACTTGCACTAAGTGATAACGAGAGGGTGACCACACCAACACAATCGCAAGTCGATCAATCCAACTAACTTACTCCAACTTTGATGTAAGATGGCCGAGAGACCATCCACCGAACTTGTCATTGGAGATATGAGAGAAGGTGTCAAAACAAGATCCAGAACTCAACAAGAAGCTATGTTCACATGCTTCATCTCGCAAATAGAGCCAAAAGATGTGTCACAAGCATTGGATGACACACATTGGATTCAAGCTATGCAAGACGAGTGAATCGGTTTGAAAGAAATAAAGTGTGGGAATTAGTGCAAAGACCCATGCACCAAAATGTTATTGGCACCAAATGGGTATTCAGAAATAAAATGAACGAGGAAGGCTTTGTGGTAAGAAACAAAGCAAGATTGGTAGCCAAAGGATATTGCCAAGAAGAAGGGATAGATTTTGATGAAACATTTGCCCCTGTAGCAAGATTGGAAGCTATAAGGATGTTTCTTGCCTATGCAGCTCACAAGAACTTCATTGTATATCAGATGGATGTAAAAAGTGCATTCCTAAATGGTTTATTGGAAGAAGAAGTGTACGTTGAACAACCTCCAGGATTTGAGCAGAAGACTCTTGGAGACAAGGTATACAAACTCAAGAAAGCCCTGTATGGATTGAAACAGGCACCCAGAGCATGGTATGACACCCTGTCACAATTCCTAACTGAAAATGGATTCACAAAAGGAAAAGTAGATAGAACACTCTTCAGAATTCAAGACAAGAAGAGTATACTGCTTGTTCAAATATATGTGGATGACATCATTTTTGGATCCACTAACAAGGAGTCTGTGTGAAAAATTTTCAAACCTCATGCAAAGCAAATTTGAAATGAGCATGATGGGAGAGCGACATTCTTCCTTGGACTCCAAGTGAAACAATGAAGGATGGAACCTTCATAAGTCAAACAAAATACACCAGAGACTTAATGAAGAAGTTTGGTATGGAGGAGAAGTCTTCAGAAAATACCAATGAACACATCAAAAATGGACATGGATGCGGATGGCAAGCCTAGATCAAACAAGATACTGAGCACTTATTGGATCATTGCTCTATCTCACGACTAGTAGGCCGGACATCACCTTTGCTTTGTAGGTGTATGTGCAAGATTTCAATCTGCTCCAAAAGAGAGCCACATGACAAAGAACTAAGAGAATATTGAGATACTTGAAAGGAAGCCAAGAAGTAGACCTATGGTATCCAAAGGAAGGTGGATTCAAGCTAATTGGCTATTGATTCGACTATCTTTGGATGCGAGTGGGCAGGAAGAGCACTTCGAGGCACATGTCAAATGCTAGGAAACAGTGATTTCATGGTTTAGCAAGAAGCAAAATTCAATAGCCACCTCTACAAATGAGGCGAATACATAGGCGCGGCAAACAGCCAAGTCCTATGGATGAGACAAAGAATGAGAGACTATGAAGTTGAAGAAAAAGAAATTCCAATCATGTGTGATAACACAAGTGCTATTGCAATCACTCAAAATCATGTGTTGCACTCAAGAACAAAACATATTGATGTCGAGATATCACTTCATAAGAGATCATGTTGAAAAGGACATTATCTTGGAATATATCTCAACCGATAAACAACTAGTGACATCTTCACAAAACCATTATGTGAGTCAAGATTTGAAGAACTCAAGCATGAGTTAAGCTAATTGAGAAATGGTGACACTCGAGACAAATCAAAGAAGAGAAATAGAACATAAAAGGAGTGAAAAGAGTTTGAAATCGGCTTTCGAATCAAAGAATCACGGAAAAAAGACAACTACACCGAGTCGGTGATAGTGAGTCACTAAGAGAATCTACGAGGAGTAGAGTTAAATCACTAAGGGATAAGCTGAATAACTTACGAACAAAGTGACAAAAACACAATCGTTTGACTAAGCGGGAATGTTTTAAGGAATACGTCGAATAATGATGATGTGTACAGACAAAAAGCCGCACACCAAGCTTATGATTGGATATAAATGCTTTGCCGCATTAAATACGAGACATGAAATGCTAAATAGGCGTCACGAAATCCAAGCCGTTGATTTCGATCACGATTCAAAACCACCCGCACGTCCCTTTCATAAACCATATTTAAACCATTTTCGTCCATTTCTCTCTCACACTTCTAAAAACTGTTCATCTCTTTCTCTCAAAAGCAAAGGCGAGAATACTCTCGAAACCCTATCAACCTTCAAATCAATTTCTCGAGTTTTTCCTTGATATAATCCTGAAAAATGGCACCAACTTATGACTTTACCAAGTTAGGAAAGCAAATCCACACCGGTTCGACGGTGGATTTCGGAATGGTGAAGCGGGGGTCCGACGACACCCTGGTGAAGAAAATCGCCGAGAAGTTGGAAACGTCCGGACTAAAACCGTTTCTAACGTTAGAATATCCGATGACCTATGTGGAGGAGGTCGCACAATTCTACGTGAATGCCGAGATTCACGATGAAGGAATCAAGTCATTTGTTCACGGAAAGCGACTAACTATCTCTCGCGAAGGATTTGGTGAATATTGCTTACTACCCGAAGGAGCATCCGAGATCAAAGAAGCTGATGTAAACCCTGGGCCGACGCATGGAAAGAAATAGCCAAGTCCGACTTTGCCGATAAAATAATATACACAAAAAACAAGAGATCTGCTGAAGGAGGATTATCACAAGTTGTTGGACATAGTTGCCAAATGTATCGACATCAAATTTGGCGACTTTGACCAATCACAAAGGCAAAGCCGATTGTAATGGCTGCAATCATCGAAGAAAAGAAGATAAATCAACTGAGTTTGTCTACAGCAGACTCTACTACGAACGTGGGGAACAAGTCCTTCAAAGAAGATGGTTCATTTGGAGGATACCTAGGATATGGCCTGGTGATTGGCCGGCTATTAGAGGTGAAAGGAGTCCCTCTTAGACATGGGAAGGCATTCCATGTTAACAAGAGGATGTTCGAGCAAACCTCTCTCGGCGCACAAGAAGAGAGCTTACGCCAAGAGAGCGACACGGTGAGGGGGGAATCACCCGAAAATATAGTTGTTTCCTCTCTCCCAAGAAGAAAAGCCCCTGCGCACGCTAAAAGATCACGCCCCTGCGCAAAGAAAAAAACCAAACATGCTCCGCCGCCCAAAGCGCGGTCGAGAAGGACTCACAAATACCTTCTCCGATCGTCAAAAGGAGGAGAACCGACAAGCCAAGATGGCCACTCTCCTCGAAAAAAGACACCAACACCGCCCCGGCCGCCCCAAGACTCGAGAGGACAACATCTCTCAACCGAGAAATTCCCACAGTACAAACCAGGAGACGAAGAAGAATAGTCAAGCAATCCGAATCGAGAAACCAAATAAGTCGGTTACTCAGCTAGCACAAATACCGGAGACTCTTTTGAGAAGTAGAGTCTCCGATGTAGTTAATGAAACAAAGTCTCCAAAGCGTCGAAATGAGAGGCAACCCAACGAAGACACAATCAGTAGCTCACACACCAAGCACAAGAAGAACTCGCCAGAGCGGATAGTGATGTAATGATCCTATCTCCACCTTACCCGGACATCCAAAATCGTCTGCGTGAGTGGAGGAAATGGAAGTTGAGCAAGTCAAGGGAACAGCAGTTCCAACGCCCGAGTTCATAGAAGAAGAAGAGGAACTGCTAAATTTCCTCGATTAACTAATGTGCTTCCAAATCGGCTCGGATGAAGACAATCGCACGGACATCCTGCAGATCTACAAGGACGAGGAGAGAGAAAAGCAAGGCGAAGAAGCCGAAGCACGTGAGAAAGGCAAGCATCCGCCCTATCTCCCGCACCCGTAACACACACATCCTCTTCTTGATGTCTTCTCGGACGGTGATGAGGATCAAGAGAATGTTCGCGCCCGAAGAGTTGCAAATGCAGCAAGCATTGCACGAATCAAAAATCCTTCACGAGCAAAGATTGATGGAGGGACCAGGAGAGTCATCCGAACACGGTGGAAATTGATCTAATGGGAGTGGTTCAAAGAAATCGCCAATGTTGTTCTTGCTACCACTTCCCACTCACCCCCGGAAGAAGCGCAATAAGGAATCGCGATGAACCGGGATAGTGGGGACCCCAATCGAGCCAACCCCTATTGAAGGTGTGCTATCACCGCCCCAACTACTGAACAATCAATCGAAACAGCCGGGAGTTTGGAGACGAGTGACCCCATTCCAAGTCACTCACCGGTGCCCCACCGAGGGGAAACTCCTCCACCGCAGCAAGTCGGAGGATGCTGCAGATGACTCCACAACGAATCAAGGAGGCGAAGAAGAGATATTAAAATCACAAGAAGAAAACAACAAAGTAGACATCAACGAAGCTCGAGGCAGTTGAGACTGTCTCACCGAGGTGCCAACCGCTCTGGAAGGCTAATGACGCCGCTGCGATGCGATCGAGGCACGAGGAATGAACAGGGAGTTAACACTGGGCGATGAAAGTGCAATCCATGGGGTTGAGACTCCGGTGGATGCCATCAGTAGAAGACCCTAAGACAGTGACTCACGAAAGGGAGGACCAAGGCCTCGCAGAGAGAGACCGCCGGAGGAAATGAAGGCCCACGGGAGGTTGAGACTTCCCAAAGTAAAGAGGCTAAAGTAGAGAACATCCCTCCTGCTATAATCGACCCATCCGAGAAGGAGATAAGCACACTTCATGATTCCCAGGACAACCCCGATGTCACTTTTCCGGGATCGGAAGGCGAAGAAGAAGTCAGTCATCCCCATGACAAATCCAAAAGACTCACTGCGGGTGTTCCAAGCACGAGTAAGTCGATCCCAAGACTACTCGTCAAACCTTTAACTTTGATGATGAGCCACCAATGGAAATCTCATCATCGCTCGATGACGCTTCGATAAGGCCGAGGATCGATCTCGAATGGAAAAATCACCGAGACCAACGAAGGCTGTTAAGACATGAGGCTCGGCAAAGCGGGTCCACTTCACAACAAGACCCGGCTCAACAAGAGACCACTGCGAGCTCCTCAAGCCGCAGCAGATCGATTCCCAAAAGAACCGCCAGCGCACCACTCATCATCGAATGCATCCTTGGCGGTGATGAATCCTTTGTAGAGTCTTTTCCTTTTCACTGAAATACCGGAACTCCACGAAGAGTCGAAAACGAACAAGCACGCTATCACACGCACCAGCTCCTGTTTTTCACTCGAGCACCATTGTTCCGGCCGATTTTGATTTTGACGTTGTATGGCCATCATCCGCAAATGAAGAATCACCAAGTTCGAGAAGTGTTCAAGGCACTCTTTGGCCGAGGTTGAACGGATGGAGAGGCATCGAACCCTTTTTGGACATGCGAATGGACAACAGAGATGCCAACCTTACGGTGACTTGAGAGGCATCACAAATCGGGATAAGGGAGTGGTGGCAACAAAGAAATCAATGCGTGTGGAACAGTGAGATACTTGAACTTTGTTCAACAAGTCGGTGTGTGGAGAGTCGAAAATGCCGATGCGAAAACGAAGGCGAGAGAACACATTGAACATATGCATGAAGCTCACACCGCCGAAATCAAGTCTAGCTGCGTGAGCAAAATACAAATGATATGGCGTTTGGAAGAACACATGACTAGAAAATTCAGCCTTCTCATGGCCGAGATGAAGCCGATTTCACCAGTCCAACGCTACTCGATCCGAATTCCGTCGCTTACAATGCAAAGACTTGAAATGAACTCCGACTATCCGCAGCTCGATTTCATGCTTGCCAAAGATGTTCCCGGGGTTCCTCTATCCTTTGATGATGCCAAAAAGGGGAAGAGGAATACCTTAAAGCAAAGAAAATCAAGTCGAAAAGAAAGGAGCAAAATGAGAAGGAAACAAATTGAGAAGGGAAAATCACCGAGGAAATTTTGAAACAAAAGAAAAGAAAATCAACTGAGGGGAAGGATCAAAAGATATGACCTTGATGATTGCACAAACCCCTCAACAGGTCCTGTCACGGTGACATTATAAGCAAAGAAACTCCCGTGACTCGCCACCCCAACACTCTCATGTATCTATGGCCGAGAAGAGAAAAGCAATTGAAGCGAGGGGATGAAGGAAGTGGAAGGAATAATGGATGCCGAGTTATGAACATCTTGAAAGAACACGGAGGCATTCCGGTGAAGAGAGAGAGACACGTATGCCATTTCGGATGTCGGGACAGAGCCACGATCGGTTGACGAATTCAAAACGCTCGAATCAAGGATATTTTGCAAATATGTCCATGGCTCAAGCTTGGGACTTATCTTGGAAAAGGGTCTCACGTTATGTGAAGAAGGCCGACAGACAATGCAGACTTCCTGATCCTCTGCTGGTCACTCGCTAGTCACTCACCGGGAAGAAGAAGACCCCAAGACAAAGATACGCCCGCAGGTAGAGGAAGGAAGAAGCGATGTGGAGGAAGAAGCTTGGACCTGGGCCTCGCGCCCAAGAATATTGAATACGTAGATCCGAGAAAGAAAGGAGGGATCTACTGGGCTGGGCTTGACCAAGTGGCAAATTTGAAAGTGGCTAAAACTAATTATAATTACAGGCAATCAACCAGCAATGAGTATTATTGATTCGTAAGCGATTTAGGAAAATTTTTGAAAACGCGAGTGGCAATTATGGCGTTGGTGGAGTTTTTGGATGAGGATGATTATCGGAAGGATAAGCAACCTTCGATATCTTGAAAAAAATATTGGGTGGACATAAGTCCCGTTATAGATTCAATTCGCAAGGCGGAGGAAGTCGCTCCGCGATCGGGTATTAATCGGTCAAATTGATCCGATAAGTCGGGGTTTTTGGAAAGTAAAATATTTAAATTAAATCTCCAAGTCGAGAGAGTCCAGGGCTATTTTAGTAAAAGAGAAAATAATTTGAGTTAGGTCCTTTATAAAAGAAAATTTGTAATTTAGCCCGTTTTGTAAAAACTAAAAATTTTGGGGTTAAAAATTGAATAATTAAATATCCCGACCTTGAAAAATTATGAGTGTTAGGAATTTTATTGTTTAGATTTTGATGAATGCCATGTAAAACTTAGAATAGAAAGTTGGCACCCCAATTTTTGTTGTAAAATGCATTGTAATGAATAGAGTGGCCAAGCCGAGTTAAGTCGCCTACGCCCTAACATGCAAGAAGACAAATCAAGACTGGAAGGAAGACTCTGGCTGCGAGACAATTTGAATATGGCAAAGAAGAGTAGACGGGAACTCTATCAAGAAGCGGTGAGATGCAAAGTGGAGCATCAGTCAAGTCAACTCAAGAAAAGCCAAGTCTCAAGTTGAAGTGACAAAGAGTCATCCAATGATTGGAGGCTGACTCTAAGTCACCTGGGGAAAGCAAGGAAATGCAGTCAAGTCGAGATAATCTGTAAAAAGAACCGTTGCCGCGAGAAATCAAGAGATTTACTTAAACAAGTAATATCTCCATACCACCTTTCTTGGAGTGCTCATCCCGAGAAGCGTGCAAAAGGAATGAACCAATGGGAAGCACTACACCATGTCGAACTCGAAAAGGTGAAAGAACAATTCATACGAGGAAACGGCAATTCCAAGAACTGCAAGCCAACGATCGCAAAGTGACTTTCAAAAATAAGCCTATCTCTTCAACGGGCAAATTTTTGAAAGTTCACTATAAAAGGCCGAGGAGTTTGTTTGAGAAGTAGGATGACACACACGTGAGATAAACAAGCATATTAGAAAAATCAAACATTCTCAATCCTCAAGCCTACATTACGAAGTACATCAATCCAACACTCACCTGTGAAGGAAAGAGAACTTCAATCGAGTTGAAGAGGAAATCTTTAAAAACAATGGGTCTACATTCCGGGAAGGATTGTAGAAAGGTTCAAGGTTGAGCCAAGTCTTAAGCTTTTGGAGGGCTTCGTGATCAAATCCAAAGAGCTTGAGCAAGTGAGTCAGTAGTAGCAAAGCAAAATGCCTGTGAAGAAGCCGAGTCGTCGAGAAAGCCGTGAGTGATCAAGGCGTCTCCGGATCGAGTCCCAAAGGATCAAGTCACCAGTGTGATCAAGACTTGCATCCTGGATGTTACCACTTTGTAAACCGATCATTACTTAGTGGATTCCTCCGGAGTTGGAGAAGAGAGGAGTAGAAGAATTACCCCATCTTCGAACCTCTATAAAAATTTCATTGTGTCATTTACATTTCAAAGACTTTAATTCTTGCACTTTTAACTCGCTTTATCTGCCGATATATTTGCTATCCATTTGATAATTTATAAGTACTAAATCAAGCTCTAAAATCTTGCTTAATCAAACTTAAGGGTGTTAAGTCTTCTTAATGAAAATAAAACCACAATTGAGTTAAATTATAGCCAACAAATGAGTTACTCCATCAATGTACTCAAATTTGTCTGCATTGAGAGATTAACTCTCTTGAGTGACTAATTCGATTTGTCCATCAAGGACACAAATGTGTAGAATCAACTCAGAGATTTAAAAGGACTAAATCGAAAATTTGGTAAGGTTTATTCAACCCCCTTCTAAACCTTACACTTACACCCCTTGGGACCTACAAGTGGTATCGAGCGGTTGGTTCATTGAACCCTCCGCATCGTTACCGAACTAGATCTCCAATCTTTTCAAAGTCTGCTTTAGTACTTAAACCTTCAAAACATAGATTTTAAAGATCATACACATGCATGTCCAATACATACAAAAATTCATCAAATAAAACATTAAAGTGTACATGCATGCACCTAAAATTCAATAAATAATAATTTTGAGCAACTCTTGAGAATTTTCATGATTTGATATATAAAATTAACATGCAATACATAATTATATATATCTCAAGGCTCATGATTAAAGTTTCTACATGCATTTAATCAAAACACCTAAAAGTTGGAAAATAATTTTCCACCCACCTTAAATTTGGAAATTGTGAAATAAAAGGATAATTTCACAATTTTTGGATGAGGCTTCTTAGGTCAGCCCCTAAGTCAAGAAAATATCAAAATTTGGAGTTAGAAAAATGAGAGAAAAATTAAGGAGAAAAGAAGGAAATAAGGAGATGAAAAGGACTACACTTTACCTTGTGTAGTAGATGTTTGGAGACTAGTTGAAGCTCAAAATTGGAAATTTGGCTCAACTCCAAAAATCTCCTAAGGTCAGCCCCTATTTCTCAAAAATGAAAAGGGGTGTTAAAATTTAAAAAAAATAGGAAGAGTAGGAAAGAAGGGGTCTAGTACACAATTCTTACCTTGTAGTCTAGTTTTCTCTACTATTTTCTTCTTCAAACTTGAGGTCCTTCTTCAAAAATGTTGTCAAGTTCTAACCTTCAAAGTCTTCTAAATGTACCTCCAAAACCAAATTCAAACTTAAGTTAAGAAGGTGGAAGAGATGAACAATGTGATATCCAAAATGGATTGAAGCTAAAATTTTTTACCTTGTATGATGATGGTTTCGATTTTTATGAAGAATAGGGAGGAAAATGTTGAAAATTTTCTAAGTATGGAAGAAGAAAGTGAAAGAAAGAATAGAGAGAAGTTGGGAGATTTTAGAGAGAAGGAGGAGAATTGGTTTGGAAGATCAAATGTGTTGGTGAAATTTTGAGATGAAATTTTGACAAAATTAGGCCATATGGCCGTCCACTTCATGGAGAGAGAGGGAGAGGATTTTGTTCAAATTGTGTCTTGTAATTTGTCTCTTGCATGGAGACAAAATGCAAGTCAAAGTATGGGTTTGAATGGTGTTGGGGAATATTGAGAAGAATGTTGGTTAAGTGGGAATAAGTTGGGGAAAATAGTAATAAAGAATTGGTGTATATGATGATGTGTATAATGTTTGAATTAATGATATAATTATACACAAGATGACTAATATATGGTGTAGGTGTACAAGAGTTGGATGGTATTTTTATCCCAAAAATACCACCATGGCCGTCCACTATGAGGGCAAAATGGTAATTCCATATATTTTTTTGTCCCAAATTTGATGATAATAGTTGAAATATATCAATCTCCAAAATAATTAGTAATCTCCTTGATCACTTGTAAGTCTCATGATCACTTAATCTAAGTCAAAATCTTAATTCTATAAGGTAAAAGTCTCCAAAATAAATAGTCTCTTAAAATTCTAAGGTGGCTAATAAATACAAAAATAGTAATAATGATCAATCAAGTGATCATAAATGAGGAATAGAATTAATGATGATCATGATCACAAGTAATTAAATAAAATGAAATAAAATACAAAATGTATATATTATTATTAATTACCCGTCAAAATGACGCGATAAAATAGTCGATCAAAAGTATAAACAACAATAAGGTTCAACTAATAGTTCGGAAAAATCGGGGCTTCACATCCTCCCCTCCTTAAAAGAATTTGGTCCCCAAATTCTCTTCAGAATAGTTCTGGATATTGATTCCTTATGTCTTCTTCCATTTCCCACGTTGCGTCTTCGTCTCGGTTGTGGTTCTCGCCACACCACTTTAACCATCGGAATTTCTCTCTTACGCAATCGCGTATATCGCTAATCGATGATCCGGATTGGCCTCTCGGTGTAGGATAGATTTTCCATTAGAGGAGGAGTATCTCGAGTGATGATATGCTCGGGATCCGGTTGATACTTCTTCACCTCGAAATGTGGAATACATCGTGCATTCCCGCATATGGTGCTTTGTAACTCGAGTATGTAGGCTAACTTCCCGATCCTCTCGTAAAATCTTGTAAGGTCCAACATATCTCGACTTAACTTGCCTCCTTTCTTCGGATTGATCAATCCTTTCCGTGGTGAAAGTCCGAGAAATACTTCATCACCGACTTCAAATTCCAAATCCTTTCTTCTCTTGTCCGCGTAACTCTTTTGGCGGCTCGAGCTGCGCGAATCTGCTCCTTGATCGCTTGACTTTCTCCATGGCCTCCTGAACTAAGTCGACCTTTGGAATCGGGGCGACTTTCGTTTCTCTTTCGAGTCCATTGGTCATCAATCTCCCAAAGTGTAGTGGGGATCTACATTTTTGCCCATACAATGCCTCATAGGTGCCATCCCAATCGTGGCTTGATAACTCAAGTATTGTAGGCGAACTCGGCTAATGGTAAGTGTGAATCCCAACTTCCTTGAAAGTCCAGTGCGGGCTCGCAACATATCTTCAAGGGTTTGAATTGTTCGCTCGGACCGTCCCATCGGTTTGTGGATGTCTTCTTTGTCTTTGAAACTTAGTGAGGTACCCAATTCCTCGTGCAAGTACTTCCAAAATCTGAGACAAACCTCGGGTCTGTCGGATACTATATCGACCGGTACTCCATGCAAATCGAATGATTTCTGGATATAAATCATGCAAAGTTTCTCGCAAGCTATCGGTTTTCTTGATGGGTAAAAAGTGTGCGATTTCGTGAGTCGGTCTACAACTACCCGATAGCGTCCTGGCCTCCTCCGTCCTTGGTAGATCCGTCACGAAGTCCATTGTTATATGTTCCCATTTCCACTGAATCCTCAACGGTTGTAGTAAACCGGATGGTCGTTGGTGTTCTACTTTTACTCGTTGACAAGTCAAACATCTCCCAACGAACTCGCTACCTGGTTCTTCATGTTTACCCACCAATAACTCCGTTTCAAATCCCTATACATCTTGTTTCCTCCAGGATGTATAGTGTATTTTGAACGGTGTGCCTCTGCTAGATTTTATTCCTAATATGCTCGTCATTTGGTACACACACTCGATTCGAACCCGATAACTCCATCTTCGTGTACCGAGAATTCCGATCTTTCTCCTTTACGTATTTTCTCCTCCGCTTTTTGAAGATGTGTATCTTTCTTTTGTGCTTCTTTGATCTCATTCATTCGATTGTTTAACCGAAATGTTAGCACATGAAATCGAGTATTGGTTCTCGTCGATTCCAATTGCTCAGCTCTTTTAATAATTCCCACTCTCGAATCATGAGTCCGCTAAACTCGCCTTTACAGAGCGTGCCTCACGACGTTAGCTTTTCCCGGGATGGTATTGAATATCAAAATGATAGTCCTCAATCAACTCCACCCATCTCCGTTGCCTCGTTGAGGTCTTTCTCGGGAGAATAGATACTTCAAGCTCTTATGATCCGTGAAAACCGTGAATGTTGCTCCGTAGAGATAGTGTCTCCATTTCTTCAACGTGAAAACTATCGCGCCAATTCCAAGTCATGCGTTGGATAATTGGCCTCATACGGCTTGAGCATTCGTGACGCATAAGCGATAACCTTTCCTTCCCGCATGAGCAATCTTTGCTCCTAGTCCTTCTTTTGATGCATCACTGTGGACGACAAAGTTTTCTTCCCTTTGGAAGGGCTAAGACTGAGCCGTAGTAAGTCGTTTCTTGACTCTTGGAAACTCGTCTCGCACTTGTCATTCCACTCAAACTTGACTTGCTTCTCGGGTTAGTCGAGTGAGTGGTCCGGCTATCTTGGAGAAGTCCCGGATAAATCTTCGATAATATCCAGCTAGTCCTAGAAACTTCGATTTCGTTCTGCACTCGGGTTGTTTCCATTCAACCACCGTATGTACCTTCAAAGGATCTACCGCAATCCCGATGTCGGATACTATATGTCCCAAGAATGCGACTTCACTAAGCCAAAATTCGCGATTCTTTGAATTTGGCATACGACTTATGCTCGTCGAGTGTCTCTAAAACGATTCTCGGTGACGTTAGTGCTCTTCTCTGACTTAGAGTATCTTGGTATGTCATCAATGAATATTACTACGAATTGATCCAAATAAGGTTGGAAGACTCGATGCATCGTGTCCATAAATGCTCGCTGGTGCATTCGCCGGACCGAAGGCATTACTACAAACTCGTAGTGTCCATATCGGGTTTGAAATGCGCTTTTGAAATGTCTCCTTCGTGGATTTTCAGTTGGTAATATCCTTGTTGTAAATCAAACTTGAGTACACCGTTGCTCCTTGAAGTTGATCAAATAGTTCGTCTATCCTCGGGAGGGGATATTTGTTCTTGATGGTCACACTATTAAGTCCACGATAATCTATACATAGTCTTAATGTGCCATCCTTCTTTTTGACGAACAAAGACAGTGCTCCCCCGGAGACGCACTCGGTCGGATAAATCCCACATCCATCGGTTTACGAATTGCGTTTTCAACTCTTGTAACTCAAGAGCCATTCTATACGGTGTTACCCGCAATCGGGGCGCCCCCGGCAACACCTCGATGGTGAACTCGACTTCCTATCCGGAGGGACAAAGGGTGAGTTCTTGTGGAAATACATCCGTATATGCCGATACTATAGGTACTTGGTTGATTTGTATCTCAACCTTGGGTTTGTTAATTACAAACGCCAAGTACCCCGAGCCCCTCTAGTGATCGCCCTTCTCGCTTTCATTGCTTTGAAATGATTGGGGCAATCTTAACTCGTGCCCTTCCCGAAATATCCACTTCGGGTTTTCCTCGGTTCACACGACAATGGACTTGTTATGGCAGTCCATTTGTGCATGGTGTGCGAGATAACCGATTCATTCCCAATATTACGTCGTATTCGGATATAGGTAATAAGATCAAATCGACAGAAAGTTTATCTCAAAGAATCTTAACTTCGCATGCATTATAGATAATATCTGTTATCCGACTTGCACCCATAGGAATTGACACTTCTAAGCATATAGGCATATGTTCCATGCATGCATGCGGTTTGTGTACAAAATGCGGTGCAACAAATGAATGCGTTGATCCAGGGTCGAACAATATTTTAGCGTAGTGGTTAGATACTAGAAGCGTACCTTCCACCACGCCTCTGTTGCCTCCCGAGCCTCCCTGTCCGGCTAGTGCAAATGCTCGAGCGGGCATCCTCGCCCGATTACCCTGGCCGTTTCCTGGCTTCGTGGTTGCGCTTGTTTAGGTCGGTCATTGTACTTGGGCAATCTTGCACTGGTGCTGATTACTACACAAAGATAAACACCTTCCTTGTTTACGCCAATAGTTGTCGGCATATGTCCCGTTTCTGGCAATGCGCATTCTTGACCCGCTTTCCTTGTACTGGTCTCTTTCCTTTGTCTGTCCCACGTTAACCGATCCCTTCAAACTTAGCAGGCGGTTTAGACGGTTGTCCCACACCGGCCTCTTAAAACTGTTCGATGGCCTACTCTGCTGAATCCGTCCAATACGGTTCGATCCCGACTCAATGCGGAGAGTCGCCTTTACCAAGGCCGAGTAGGTTGCCGTTCAACAGATCAACAATCAAGCTTCAAGTTCCGCTTTCAATCCTCGAGTGAACTTGTAAAGCTTATCCTCTTGATCGATTGTCTCCGAGCGTACTTGGACAATCGGTGAAATTCGACTCATCGAGCCACGATCGAGTTCCTTGCCTCAATCTATGGAACTCATCCCTGCGTGCTTCCTTCACGACACTGGGAATATACTTGTTCATTGAACTCGGCCAAGAAATTTCCCCATGATCCGACTACCCGGTCTTGTTCCCATCTTCTTTCAACGCGCTCCACCATCTCTAGCGGCCGATTCCGCATTTAAATACAAATGAGTGTGACTCCTTGCGCGTCGGAGTATTGAAGAGCATTAAAGATATTTTCTAGCTTCTCTATCCATTCTTCCGCTTTCACATCGTCCGCTCCCCAAGAAGGTTGGTGGGTCGAACCGCGAGAATCGCTCCAATGTGCGATCGTTCGCCTCTCGGGCGGGTTCGGGAGCACGGGTTGAGGCTCACCCCGCCTCATAAACACCAGTATTTGTTGCAAGGCTTGTGCGGTCATTGTCTCCTCCGCAGGGGAGGAGGTGGTGGCAATTCCCGGAGAGGGTACCCGATCCCCGGGTACATCGTCGTCTCCTCGTGGAACGCGACGAGGTCTCCCACGTCCTCGATGTTACGCCATTCTCGTATCTTGAAGTGTTATTTGCGATTTGCGAGTAAATGAATACAATAATTATTCGCGTAAAGCAAAAGATATCGAAGGGAAAGTAACATCAACACAAGACACTCAATAAATGGCAAAAGGCATATCCATTAATATAAAATTTGAATACACCCAAAGTACAACAATGAGAATACTAAGTCGGATACATGGAATCAAAATACATCCGAATCTAGTACAATAATGTAAGGTACAACACTGGATTACACGGCTACAACAACAAAGTACAAATCGACAATCTACTAGCTAATCGGTGAGATCGCCATCATCATCGCCGCAGCCTATGTCTATAATCGGGTCGGTCGGGCCGAGGTGGCGCCTCAACCTCGGGTCAATCCACAAAGTCCAACCACCGCTCAATCCCCGAGCCTCATCGAGTGGAGCAAAGATCCGGCTCTCCCATGTCGATGGATCCTCCTCGGGATCGGTGCGGGCTCGCCTCGGGCGGTGGCAATGGGCCGAGCATTAGGCGCTAGAGCAGCCTCTAGTGCGGCGTCCTGCGAGCTAGGGCCTGTAAGGTCCTCAATGACTATCATCTCGCTTGATAAGGGTCTCCTCCAAGCGATCGACGGTACTACGGGATATGGCGGGCATCAATCTCCCATTTCGCGATCGCCGCTTGTCCTCTTTCATTTTCTCCCGCATGTTATCCAGGCGCTCTTGATACTTTGTATTTGGTCCTCCCGCGTTCTTATGGTGTTATCGCGGTCCTTGATGACAGATGGTCGGGCCGTTCTTCTCATCTTGGCTTATCGCCAAGCGCCGAGTCGTCTGCATTGCGTTGGCGCTCCCGGCTAGTTCTCGTCGTCGCGCGTTCGCTTTCCCGGTGCCAATGAATCATCGCCGTGCCGGTAATATTCCCCAAAGACACGGGCATGGAATACATCCCACCACGTAGGCGGCGTCGGCTCCATCCGATAAAACAAACTAAGGCGGATCACCAAAGGTAGAGGAAGGATAAGAAAAGAATAAGGAAGAATGAGTAAGGAAATCGATCAAAATCAACTAAGTCAAGACAAGTATGATTATGAAATCTCAAAGTATGCATTCTAACTAAGTTCAAATATCAATAAGACGGTTCTATGCCAATTTAAAATCGATTTCACAGTTAATTAGTCAAGTCGCGGTACTACCTAAAACACGAGACCGAGGTCCTATCCTCGGGTCAGCTCGGTGTAAGTTTCCATCTTACTAGCCGAGCTCTGATACCACTCTTACTGTCACGCCCCAAACGGGACGCGACGAACGATCCACAACTTAAATACAAATGAACCAACAAATCGGACAATATCAATGAGAACCCATAAGATAGAGTCTAAATAGCAAATGAAATAAATAACGATACAAGTTACCACTTAAGGTCTACATTCCATCATCCAAATTACAACCCGAATTTCAACAAGTAGCAACTTAAAGTCAAAGGGTCATACGCCCCTCAATTACAAACCCGAATTGATTAGAATACAAAAGTCCGACAACAACATAATAAGAAAAGAGTCCAATCAACAACAAGAAGCGAGAAATCCAACAAGCGTAGTACAAGGTCTCAATCCGAGTCGGTTCAACATCTCCAACGAAATCCTCATCTAAGATTAGAAAACAAAGGGGAATGAGACAAAAATCTCGATGGATGGGGTGATCGGTAATGCGAGTGTGGCGCAATATAGTTAATGTGAGAAAACAAATTATATGAAAACGCGCGTGAGTATGATGCATGATTCCACACACACATTCAAGCGTCGTGATAAAATAATACAATAGATATTTATACACTTCAAGAAAATTCATATGGTCACACAGCACTATGTGAATCAATCAAGCAGTAGATTGCGTGCGGAAGTGTAACGCCAATCCTATGCAAGGCAAATAATGGTTGCGTACGGATTTGTAGCGCCAACCAATGCAAAAATGGTAGTGGTTGCATACGGAAATGTAACGCCAACCAAAACGGGACGATAATTCCTAATCGTGTGGATCGGGACATACGATTCCTTCGTTCTTCCTTGTAACTCCCAACAAGATGGTCCAAGACCGGCACCTTATCGCTCCGTAGGCAAAGACAAAATCCAAATGGAGTCGGGCGAGGCTCGGATCTGTCATAATCATGATTATACCTCGATTACGACCCGCTTCCTTGGACAAACTCCGTCCCTCGCCATGGGATTAGGGCGATGGGCCGGAAGAGTGGAATAGCGGCCGAGCTGCCCGGTTCCCATCCCCGACGTATCCATTCCGAGTCGTGAGCTCGACACACCAAGTTGACTCAGCAGAAAGTAATTATAATTACAAAAAATAACTAGCAATGAGTATTATTGATTCGAAGCGATTTGGGAAAATTTTTGAAAACGCGAGTGGCAATTATGGCGTTGGTGGAGTTTTTGGATGAGGATGATTATCGGAAGGATAAGAAACCTTCGATATCTTGAAAAAAAAAATATTGGGTGGGCCATAAGTCCCGTTATAGATTCAATTCGCAAGGCGAAAAGTAAACTCGCGATCGGGTATTAATCGGTCAAATTGATCCGATAAGTCGTGGGTTTTTGGGAAAGTAAAATATTTAAAATAATTCTCCAAGTCAGAGAGTCCAGGGCTATTTTAGTAAAAGAGAAAATAATTTGAGTTAGGTCCTTTATAAAAGAAAAATTGTAATTTAGCCCCGTTTTGTATAAACTAACACTTTTGGGGTTAAAAATTGGATAATTAAATATCCCGACCTTGAAAAATTATGAGGTCAGTTCCTAAATTCTCCAAATTGTCCAGAGATTCAGGTTTTTAAAGTTTTATGGTCGAGTTTTTATAAAAATCTCACATTGGCCCCAAATTTGTAAAAATTGTCAATTCGGACCTTAAGTTTTAAAAATTCGGAACTCACAAACCGGAAGGGCTTTTAATGTGATTCCAGTTGGAAAATGTCACTAAGGTTGGTAGGATATTGGGACAAAAGCAGTTTTGAAAAGCAATATGTGTAGGTCCTTCAACTTTTGAAAATATCATTTTTGTCCCATTTTAAAATAATTGCCTTTAAGGCTTTTAGGGGTCCAATTGTTATGTAATTTGAACCTTGGGTCCAAAATACAATTAAGTTATAGTTAAGTTAGTATTTCCAGGTGCATGGGCTGCATAAGTCCTGGAAGTTTCATTTGGGTCCTCAAGTTTAATAATTTTCACATTAGTCCCTCAATTTTAGTAAAATTGTTTTCCAAGCCCTAACCACTTGGATTTTTGGAATACTTTTAAAATGTGTCATTCCCAGTAACTTAAGAGTAAAAATTTCAATTTATAAGGTTTAGGTCTGGTACAGTTTTAAAATTGTAAAGTAGCCCTTATATTTTCAAAATTTTACAAACTAGTCCTTGGGCTTTTAAAGGTTGATTTTATTTATCTCAAAACTCTTAAAACTTTATTAAAATGTCCAAAAGTCATTTTTGAACCTGAGTACAGTCCCAAATTTCGAAATTTGCAGAGGGTCCTTTAATTTTTATTTTCTTACAAATTATTCCACCAACTTTCCATTTTTGCATTTTTAAGTCTAAAATTGAAATTTAATCAATTATGCTCGACTTTTCCAGGTTATAAGTCATCCAAAATATAGATTTTAAAGATCATACACATGCATGTCCAATACGTACAAAAAATTCATCAATTAAAACATTAAAGTGTACATGCATGCACCTAAAATTCAATAAATAATAATTTTGAGCAACTCTTGAGAATTTTCATGATTTGATATATAAAATTAACATGCAATACATAATTATATATATCTCAAGGCTCATGATTAAAGTTTCTACATGCATTTAATCAAAACACCTAAAAGTTGGAAAATAATTTTCCACCCACCTTAAATTTGGAAATTGTGAAATAAAAGGATAATTTCACAATTTTTGGATGAGGCTTCTTAGGTCAGCCCCTAAGTCAAGAAAATATCAAAATTTGGAGTTAGAAAAATGAGAGAAAAATTAAGGAGAAAAGAAGGAAATAAGGAAATGAAAAGGACTGACTACTTTACCTTGTGTAGTAGATGTTTGGAGACTAGTTGAAGCTCAAAATTGGAAATTTGGCTCAACTCCAAAAATCTCCTAAGGTCAGCCCCTATTTCTCAAAAATGAAAAGGGGTGTTAAAATTTAAAAAAAATAGGAAGAGTAGGAAAGAAGGGGTCTAGTACACAATTCTTACCTTGTAGTCTAGTTTTCTCTACTATTTTCTTCTTCAAACTTGAGGTCCTTCTTCAAAAATGTTGTCAAGTTCTAACCTTCAAAGTCTTCTAAATGTACCTCCAAAACCAAATTCAAACTTAAGTTAAGAAGGTGGAAGAGATGAACAATGTGATATCCAAAAATGGATTGAAGCTAAAATTTCTTACCTTGTATGATGATGGTTTCGATTTTTATGAAGAATAGGGAGGAAAATGTTGAAAATTTTCTAAGTATGGAAGAAGAAAGTGAAAGAAAGAATAGAGAGAAGTTGGGAGTTTTTAGAGAGAAGGAGGAGAATTGGTTTGGAAGATCAAATGTGTTGGTGAAATTTTGAGATGAAATTTTGACAAAATTAGGCCATATGGCCATCCACTTCATGGAGAGAGAGGGAGAGGATTTTGTTCAAATTGTGTCTTGTAATTTGTCTCTTGCATGGAGACAAAATGCAAGTCAAAGTATGGGTTTGAATGGTGTTGGGGAATATTGAGAAGAATGTTGGTTAAATGGGAATAAGTTGGGGAAAATAGTAATAAAGAATTGGTGTATATGATGATGTGTATAATGTTTGAATTAATGATATAATTATACATAAGATGACTAATATATGGTGTAGGTGTACA
This sequence comes from Rehmannia glutinosa, assembly GCA_016081115.2. NCBI lineage: Eukaryota > Viridiplantae > Streptophyta > Magnoliopsida > Lamiales > Orobanchaceae > Rehmannia > Rehmannia glutinosa. The sequence goes on along the minus strand of CM071924.1, from coordinate 10,172,380 downwards.
AGAGTTGGATGGTATTTTTATCCCAAAAATACCACCATGGCAAATCACTATGACGACAAAATGGTAATTCCATGTATTTTTTTGTCCCAAATTTGATGATAATAGATGAAATATATCAATCTCCAAAATAATTAGTAATCTCCTTGATCACTTGTAAGTCTCATGATCACTTATTCTAAGTCAAAATCTTAATTCTATAAGGTAAAAGTCTCCAAAATAAATAGTCTCTTAAAATTCTAAGGTGGCTAATAAATACAAAAATAGTAATAATGATCAATCAAGTGATCATAAATGAGGAATATAATTAATGATGATCATGATCACAAATAATTAAATAAAATGAAATAAAATACAAAATGTATATATTATTATTAATTACCCGTCAAAATGACGCGATAAAATAGTCGATCAAAAGTATAAACAACAATAAGGTTCAACTAATAGTTCGGAAAAATCGGGGCTTCACATGCTCGTTCACATTCCGAATTTTTTGGGATTTATTTGAAACTGTATCTCTGATTTTATCCGCTGTAAGAAATATGTTGCTTATTGAAGACAAATATGTTACTTATTGAAGACAAATATGTTGCTTTTTTTTGGATTTGTTTGAAACCGTATCTCTGAATTCTCTTTTGTTTCACATTCAAACTCACAATTAATATTGGCGCATTCCGCTGTGCGAAATATGTTGCTTATTGAGGACAAATATGTTGCTTATTTAGGCAGACAATGTTGCAACCACAAACTATTCCCTTCGATTTGTCTTTTTATATATATGTAATTCTGTTGCTTATTTGTGTCAACTATGTTGCATATCAAAGACAAATATGTTGTTTATTTAGGCAGACAATGTTGCTAAGTAGTAAGTATCTTCTTTTTTTGGGATATGTTGCTTCTTGAAGACAATTATTTTGCTTATTTAAGTAGACAATGTTGCTAAGATGGGTGCAAATTTGTTGATTTAAATATGTCATAGGTCTTGTATATATGTATTTTTGTTGCTTTTTATGTCAACCGTGTTGCTTATTTATGACAAATATGTTGCTTAAACATTGTATATTTGTTGCATACAAAAATTACGTAATTTTGCTATGGTTTTAGATGGTAAGATAACATATATATTTTTGTGTGCAACTTCCCTAATTTCATGGGATATGATTGATTGGTTTGGACTAATATACCCCTTTTATCAATTTAATTAGGTATTTTTATATATTTTAAGCATATTTATTATTAGTCATTCAAATTTGTTGATCTATGGTCCAGATTTGGTCTCACGTACTTACCTAAGGTATTGGTCTCGTATAATCCTTCCCCTATGTGTATATATATAAAGAATTATGGGGCCCTTATCGGTGCATAATGCACCGAGGGCCGCCTCGGACTCTTTCCCTAAATAGTCATTATGCAACAATTAATTTATTTAGGGATGCAATGGGAGCCGGTCAAAATCCGGCTCCACATTAAACTCCCCCAAACCCGGTTAAACGGGTCCCGGAGTGGGTCGTGAGACTGATTTGAAAAACCCGTCAGGTTCGGAGGGTAACAGTCCTTAAAGACCCGCCATATATACAATTAACTTAGTCAAATTTATATTTAATTTTTAAGTCAAGAAGAGGACTAACGTGCACACGAGTTCGATTCTTTTCCCGCCTCACTCGGGATTGGCCGTATGGGAAATCGAAATTTACGCCCTCACTGGTGACTACCCCTCCGACTACCCATTCACCTCCCTCCGCCGTGCACCGTGTTTTACTATATTCTGAAATTTGAAGTGTTGGGTGGCTTCTTTGTGTGTCTTAATAATAAATTTATGTTTGCAAATAATCGAGGATTGAAAAAAAAAAAAAAAATGGGCGCCACCTACGACTTGATTCTTGAATGATTGTCTATAATTTAGATTTTAATATTACAAAAGTAGAATTTTTGAAATAAAAGAACAGAGGGGCTCAATCATTGTCTTGATCGGGCAAAAGATGACTGGACAAATATAATTTTCATTGTAGGGGGTCCAGCTTGATTGAACCGGTCGGGTCGCGGGTCCAATACGGGATGGGGCAGACGGGTCTTGGGTCCATGATTTTCTTCGTGGGGCGGGTCTCGGATTTGGCCAAACCCATCCCAGATCCGCCCCGTTGTCATCCCTAAATTTACTAAAACCATATGATGTACTAAAACTAAAATTGTCAAGCCCCAATTTCCACATATTCATTAACTTAGGCTCGAGAAGATCTCAATAAAACGGAAGTCTATGAATCCATACAATTTCAATAGAGTTGCAGTCAACCTATCTTTACAAAATAAAATAGTTTAATGTCATGAAGTTCATGAAATAGCTAATGCCATGAAATATATGAAATTATAAGCAAATCTAATTTCTTTAGAAAAATGATATATTACCCAATTTTGGTTCGCATCTTCGTTTGAGCAGGGGCAATCAAGGCACTGATCATTCGCTAGGTTTGACTCTGACAATAAATCATGGCGATGACTCATGACGGTGGTTTATTACGAGGTTGTGATGATGTTGGAAATAAATACGGATAATACGAAGATGGGGATAGGGAATATATAAAAAATATGAAGAGAACTGAAATTTATTGATTTCTTAATGAACTGAGAAACAATAGGAACATTCTATATATATATTTCAAAAAGCTTCTGGTTGCACAAATACGTAATAGAAGCGATTTGCAAATCAACTTAATCGATGAAGCATGTCACGACAATCGCTACAAAAGCTACTGCAAATCAAAAGTTGCTGAAGCAGGTGTTAGTCCAAGTGGCTACGATAATCTAGAGAGGGTGGATAGATTATGCCGATTTTCCAATTTTTGCCCTATTTTCGAATGTAAGAATTAATGATAACAAAACTGAAAGTGCGGGAATATAAACAACACACGTTGATTTATAGAAGTTCAACCCACCTAGGGCCTAATCTTCTACCACACCGGTATATCCGAAGTGGATTTCGAAAAAAGAAAAATATTTTATTGATACCAAACAATTACAAACCTTTACCTTGAAGAGCACCTCACACTTCTTACAACACCACCTATGAAGATTAATCACAACAATGAAGAGTACCACACTCTTCAACACCTAAAAATCACCCAAGTGTGTTCTTACCACAAGAACACTAACAAAGATGTCTTGTTTTGGATGATTGAAAGTTACAATCAAGATTACACTTTGTTTGAAAAATATTACAACTCAAAAGTGCAAGTGTAATCAAGAAGGAAGCCTAATACTCAAGATGTGCAAGTGTAAAACTAGATTAAAAATACAAGAAGAATTATGTCAAGAAAGAATAAGAAGTTTGCTGAGAATTTTCTTGTTATTTGAATGCTTGTGTGTTGTGTTTGATCCTTCAAAGACGTCATCTATTTATAGGAGAGTCTTCAAGATTGGATCTCCAACATAGGCTCCTCCATCTTCACTTTTGTCTACAAAAGAAGGATCAAAAGATCTACAAAAATGGTTAAGAATTTTATATAAATCATGACAGATAATGACTAAAAAATGGATAGAATGTTGCTGTCAAAAATCATAGGCCGACCGGTTGACCTGTTGAAAATTCGAATGTTTAAAAAGTTAATTTAAGATCTGACATAATTAAACATGGTGTTGGACCGGTCCAAGGAGGGTTGGACCGGTCGACTAGGGGTACGACCGGTCGACCCCCAACTAGACTGGTCACCCTATCAATTTTAAAGATCAGTGAACAAGTTTGAAGAAAAAATGTGCTCAGCTAATGGTCGTGTGAAGCCCCTGATTTTTTCCGAGCATATGATTGATCCTTTTGTCGTCTATGTATTTGATCGACTATTTTACCGCGTCACTTTGACGGGTAAATAATAATGATATATATATTTTGCAATTTATTTCATTTTATTTATTACTTGTGATCATGATCATTTATTAATTCTATTTCGCATTTATGATCACTTGATTGATCATTCACTACAACACAAATGACATTAGGTAACACAAATTTTGTAGCACTTTTTACTTAAGGTACATATGTAACACATGTTTGTAACACTTTTTACATTACAATATTTATGTAACACTTTTGTAGCACTTTATGAATATGTAACGCTTTTATGTAACACTTTTAAATAAGTAACACTTTTTAAGTATCATTTTTTTTGGTTATTTCTTTTGTAACGCAAATAGGTATCACTTTATTTAAGAAGCACTTTTGGCAACACTACATTTTATTAATTTTAACACTTTTTAGGCTATATTTTAGTAACACAAAATTATATAACTATCATTAAATCATGTCAATGATTTATTTAATTAATTGATGTCAAAAAATAGGTGAAGACAAAAAAAAAAAAGCCACCAAACCTAAAAATTGTAGACATCATGTACTCTTTTTTTTACTAAATTTTTGTTTTCTTTTTATAAAGTATTTTAGTTTTGCTTTTATTTTTTATTTTTACGGAGGTAGTTAATTCCATCGTATCTTGACGGAAAATGAGCATGTATATATTTCATTATAGTATTTATTTATTTTTTAATTTTCACTAACTAGAACCAATTTCATCGTTAACTTTTTTTTTTACTTTCTAAAAATATTACCAATGAAAATTGATGTTGTCGGTAATTATTTAGGAATTTTTCCGTCAAGTAATTTATTTTTCATTATTTATTTATTATTTAATCATTTTATCAGAACTTTTTTATCTATTGGTAAATTAATTTTATATTTTTATATATTTTTTATTTTTACCGATTGAATATTGATCATCGATAAATTTATTTTATATATTTTTGATATTTTTAATTTTTTGTGTCCTTTAATATATAACATAATATGATTTTCAAACTATATACTATATAATATAAAATTTGATATATACGGTTTATAATCTAATTTAATACATATATTATGTAATATAATCTTTATTATATAGAATATATTATATATACATATAATATATTTCTTATACAATTTTAATATAATATATATATATATATATATATGTATGTGTATGTGTATGTGTATATATAAAACAAAGTAAAAGTTGTAATAAGAATCAACTTAGCTTAGTGGCAAATTTGTCACTTCCACACATAAAAGGTCATGGGTTCAAATCTACTTGGTGGCAAAAAACAGTATTTCGACGAAGTGCTACAAAAAAATATTACATAAGATTCATATGTAACAATGTAGAAGTATTTTTTTAAAGTGTTACAAATATAAAAAGTGTTACAAAAAGTGTTACATAAGATTCATATCTAACACTTTAGAATATTGCTTCAAAGTGTTATCAATAGAGAACTTAATGTAACACTTAGAAAATGTGTCACTAAAAGCTAATAAAAGTGATAAATTAGACTATAGGTAGCACGGGCAAGTGCAGCACCATAAAAGTGCTACCTATTGTCTATAGTAACATTTTATGACCATTAGGTAACATTTTTTGGGTGTTATCTAATATAATTTATGTTGTAGTGATTATTACTATTTTGTATGTATTAGTCACCTTAGAATTTTAAGAGACTATTTATTTTAGAGACTTTTACCTTATAGAATTAAGAATTTGATTTAGATTAAGTGATTGTGAGACTTATAAGTGATCAAGGAAATCACTAATTATTTTGGAGATTGATATTATTCTTCTATTATCATCAAATTGGGACAAAAAAATATGGAATTACCAAATTGCCCCTATAGTGGACGGCAATGATGAGATTTTTGGAGTAGAAATATCATCCAACTCTTGTACACTTACATCTTATATTAGTCATCTTGTGTATAATTACACCATTAATTCAAACATTATACACATCATCTTATACATAAATTCTTTAATATTAAATCTTCCAACATGTTGGAGTCTTCCCAACATTCCATTCAAACCCATCTCATGCCCATACCTTTGACCACCAAAATGTCTCCCATGCAAGAAGCAAAATTCAAGACACAAATTAAACAAAAAAATCTCTCCTCCTCTCTATTGTGGACGGCTAAGAGGTCTTTTTTTTTCAAAAATTTTGTTAAAAATTTTATCAAACACATTTTAATTATCAAGCAAATTCTCCTCCTTGTCTCTAATCTCTCTCTAAAAATCATTCACATCTTCAAATCTTCAAACACCAACCCTTCATATCTTCAAATCTTCAAACACCAAGTTCTTCATATCTTCAAATCTCCAAGTACCATTTATTCACATCTTCATATATTCAAACACAAGTCCTTCACATCTTCAAGCATACCTTCATACATTCAAGAACATCTTCTTCCTATCATCAAACACTCTTTCTTTCTTCAAACATCTAAACCAAAACAAACATTCTTCCTACTTAAAACCATAAAATTCGAACCCCCCATCTCAAAGGTAAGAAATTTCATTCCTCAATTCAACTTGATATCTTACTACTCATCACCTTCTCTTCTTAATTTAAGTTTGAATTTTGGATTTTGAGGTACTTAGAAGACTACTTGAAGACATGCATACATGGTGGTGAATTTAGAAGACTTGAAGAGTAATTAGTAGAGAAATTTGGACTACAAGGTAAGATTTGGACACTAGAGCCCTTCTTTCTTCTTCTCCCTATTTTCTTCAAATTTTAACACCCCTTTTTCATTTTTGAGAAATAGGGACTGACTTTAAGTGATTTTGGAGTTGAACCAAAAATCCCAAATTTGAAGCTTCAACTAGTTTCAAATCACCTACTACACAAGGTAAAGTGTAGTATTTCCAATTTTCTTATCTTCTTCTATTTTCTTCTTAATTTTCCACTCATTTTTCTAACTCCAAATTTTTGATATTTCTTGACTTAGGGGCTGACCTAAGTGACCTCAAACCAAGTTGTGAAATTATCCTTTTTATTTCACAATTTTCCAAATTTAAGGTGGGTGGAAAAATCCTTTCAACTTCTAGGTGCTTTTGTTAAATGCATGTAGTGTTTTGATCATGAGCACTTGAGATATGTATATTTTATATATTGCATGTTAATTTTATGTATCAAGTTATGAAATTTTTCATGTGTTGCTAAAAAATGCTAATTATTGAAATTTAGGTGCATGCATGTACAATTTAATGTACTATTTGATGAATTCTTGTATGAAATGAACATGCATGTGTATGATCCTTGAACTCCATGTTTTGTATGACTTATAACCTGGACAAGTCGAGCATAATTGATTAAATTTCAATTTTTGGACTTAAATGCAAAAATAGAAAGTTGGTGGACTTAATTGCAAGAAAATAAAACTTAAGGGACCCCTCTGCAATTTTCGAATTTTGGGACTGTACACAGGTTCAAAAATGACTTTTGGACATTTTAATAAAGTTTTAAGAGTTTTAAGATAAATAAAATCAACCTTTAAAAACCCAAGGACTATATTGTAAACTTTTAGAAGTTTAAGGGGTACTTTGCAATTTCTGAAACTGTACCAAACCTTACTTTCAAAAATTTGAAATTTTCACTCTTAATGGACTAGAAATGACATATTTTAAATGTATTCCAAAAATCAAAGTGTTTAGAGCTTGGAAAGTAATTTTACTAAAATTGAGGGACCGAATTGTAAAAGATTAAACTTGAGGACCCAAATGAAATTTCCAGGACTTATACGGCCCATGTACCTGGAATTACTAATTTAACTATAACTTAATTATATTTTGGACCCAAGGTTCAAAATTCATAACAATTGGACCCCTAAAAGCCTTAAAGGCAATTATTTCAAAATGGGACAAAAATGAGATTTTCAAAAGTTAAAGGACCTACACTTATTTCTCTTAGAAACTGCTTTTGTCCCAATATCCTACTAACCTTAGTGACATTTTCCAACTGGAATCACATTAAAAGCCCTTCCGATTTGTGAGTTCCAATTATTTTAAACTAAGGGCCCGAAATGACAATTTTTACAAATTTGGGGCCAATGTGAGAATTTTATAAAAACTCGACCTCAAAACCTTAAAAACCTGAATCTCTGAACAATTTAGAGATTTTAGGAACTGACCTCATAATGTTTCAAGATCGGGATATTTATTTATTTAATTTTTAACCCCAAAAGTATTAGTTTTTACAAAACGGGGCTAATTGTAAATTTTCTTTTTATCAAGGACCTAACTCAAATTATTTTACTTTTACTAAAACAGTCCTGGACCCTCTGACTTTAATTATTAATTAAAATATTTTATTTTCTCAAAAACCCCTTGACTTATCGGATCGTCTTGACCGATTAATACCCGATCGCGGGACGACTTCCTCGTCGTGCGATTTCAATTCTATAACGGGACTTATGTTCCACCTAATCTTTCAAGATATCGAAGATTGCTTATCCTCCCGATAATCATCTTTATCCAAATAACTCCACCAACGCCATAATTGTCACTCGCGATTTTGAAAATTTTCCTGAAACGACTTCCCTGAATCAATAATACTCATTTGCACTGGTTGACTACCAACTTGTTTTTACTTTCTGCTGAGTCAACTTGGTGTGTCGAGCTCTCACGTCGGAATGGATACGTCGGGGATGAAACCGGCAGCTCGGCCGCTATTCCACTCTTCCGCCCCATCGCCCTAATCCCGCAAATCGAGGGACGAAGTTTGTCCAAGGGAAGCGGGTCGTAGTACTTGAGGTATAATCATGATTATGACGAATCCGAGCCTTGCAAGCTCCACTATGGATTTCGTCTTTGCCTATGGAGCGATAAGGTGACAGGTCTTGGACCATCTTGCTCGGGGAGTTACAAGGAAGAACGAAAGAATCGTTGTCTAATCCACACGATTCCGGAGTTAATCAGACCCGTTTGGTTGGTGCTACAAATCCGTACGCAACCGCTACTTGTATTACATTGGTTGGCGCTACAAATCCGTACGCAACCATTATTTGTCTTGCATAGGATTGGCGTTACATTCCGTACGCAATCCTACATGTCTTGCCTGAATCATATAGTGTTTGTGTGACCACGAACTGGTTTTCTTAAACTGTATAAGTATATTACTTAAATATTTTATCACGACGCTTGTGGACTGTGTATGGATTCATGCATCATATCTCACGCGTTTTCATACAACTATTTTCTCGCATTAACTATATATCGCCACACTTGCACACGATCACCCTATCCACCGAGATTTTACTCTCTCATCCCCTCCGTTTTCTAACCTTTAGATGAGGACTTTGTCAAGGATGTTGAACCGACCACGATCGAGCTTAGTGCTCGCTTGTTGGACTTACTACCCCGTTGTTGTTATTGTTCTTGGACTTATTTCTTGTATTTCTGTTGGACTCTTTTATTCTCTTTTCATTCTCGTCCAGAATCGCGCGTAGGACCCTTTGACTATTAAGTTGTTATCTTTAGTTGATTTCGGGATGTAATTCGGATATTTGTGGGACTCGTAAGTTGTAATTTGTACTTATGTTATTTTATTTCATTTTGTTATTTGACTCTTTTCATTGGGTTTTCATTGATATTCGCTCTGACTCGTTTGGTTATTGTAATTAAGTTGTGGATCGTCGTCGCGTCCCGTTTGGGCGTGACAGTCGACTTCACACCTCGTCGCCTCGTGGTCGACCGTTGGCCTGACCCATTTTTAATCACAGTTTCGTTTCTGTTTCGATATTCAACTTTCAGGCATGGGTTGCCCTCTAGGGTGACCGGTTGACCTCGAAACAGAAGTGTTGTCCAATTTTTGTCAAAAATAAACTTTAAGAAATACTCCGAAAAATTAGTAAAAATCATTTAAATCAATTTGGAGTATTTGGACAACATTTTGGAATATTGTTTTGGTGTAAAAAATCCGCTTAAACAAAATCATCAAAATCAAGATAAAAATATTTTTCTAACAAACTCACCCTTTTTGATGATTACAAACCAAAATAATTTTATAAGATCAAATAAGTTTTCCAGACGAAAAAAGTAGTCTATCTGTTTTAAGCAAGATTTATCAAAAATAAAATTTTAACAAGGAAAGGAGCAAATTTTTACAAAAGAAGTTTTAAGAAGCTCCCCTATAAATAAGCTTAATCAAAACACACAAAACCTGAAATTTAAAGCATAAAAGCTACAACTTTTACAATATAGATTAAAAGATATATCTTAACAACTTCCCATGTCAATGAAAATCATTAGTAACATGCTAAATCAATTAAAGGAGCAAAATATAAATAGTTGTAGCTCCAAAAAGCTAGTTTTATAAGTGTTTTTCTTAAGAGCTTTTGAAGATCTAAAGAAACTTAAAAGCTCCCCCTGTCAAAATAAACTTGTTAGAAGCATAACTAAATAAAGTGAGGGAATACAAAAGAGTTAGATCATGAAAAAACTACAAAAGCTCCAGCTTTTGAAAACCAGTTTTTATGTCCAAGAGCTTTTTCTGTGAGCTTTTACAAGCTCTTTTACCTCATCAAAAATACTTTAGGCTCAAGACATGTTTCTCCACCTTTGAAATCATCAAAAATACCATTAGCATAAATAAAACAATAGAAATTAACATCAAAGTAGCGCATTACAATAGTTCATACAAATCAAATGCTAGAAATATAAAGACATAAGTTCAAAATCTAAGTATAACAAAGGAAATGTATCACTCTTTGTCGGAAGAGAAACACGCGGTTGGAAGGAGTTCTTTAATAAACCTCTTCAATTTTCCAACCGATTTTTTTAACCTTAAATTTTCTTTATGAAGCTCCACATTTTGTGTTTCAAGAGATGTACAACGAGCTTGAAGTTGCCCTATAACATCATCATTTTGAACCTCGGCACCGGTATTACCCCCCGGATTGCCTTCATTACCACCCGCTGCCAATCTTTCGGCTTTTTCATCATCAAAAATATATCTGGGTTATGTGATGTTGATCCTTGTTATTTTTCCTTAGCCGACTTAGTAGGACGTTTGGGCATTGTCCTACGCATCCTAATCATTAGTTGAACAATATCATTATCAAAGTCGTCTTGGATGATTTGGAAGTTGAACTCGGAAGAAGGTAGTCCCAACTGTAAGAGCAATTTGCAAATCCAATTTCCCATTGAGAATTTCTTATTTCCTTGGGTAATCGACTCAATTGGTACTGCTCCAAAAATCACTGGCCCCCTCTTTGAGATTTTGTAAGTCAAAAAATAATCCATGTTGTTAGGCAATTTCGCAGATACAATCATGGATATTAAACGGAGCTTGGTTGTCATGGCTAAAAGTGTGAAATCGGGCCAAACACCCAAATAAGTCTTAATCTCCTCTAAAGACACTCCAAAAATGTCATCATTCTAATGAGAACAACCAAAATAATCCCAACCTCCTTCACGAACATTCAACAACCAACAAATATCATTAGACGTCCAACGAAAATGACGCCCCTTAACAAATGAATTCATAGCAATCGACTTTTCACCCATATCATACTCAATCCACAAATTTGTATAAAAGAGCATAATTAACTCATCATCATACATCACAAAAGGGTGTTCCCATTAATACATCCACCCTTGAGTCTCAAAATAACCTCTAATTGTAGGAAATTCATTAGAAAAAGTACCAAATCGACAAATTTTAGTTCGCTCAATTGATTTATTACTCAACTCTAAATCCTCAAAAGTTTTCTCCGCAAATTTATTGATGAACTTCATCGAATTAGAAAGACAAGAAGCTTGAGATAAAGGGGATTTCTTACTTTTGCCCATTTAACATTGTCCTTTGAGATGGTAGTCCGAAGCTCGGAAATTTGGGCCCGTGTAAGTTGGGGTTTTGGATTTTTGCCATGCTCCTGAGCTATATTCCTTTGTGTAGCTCGAATTTCACGTTGCTCGGCTTCATCTTGGCAAAAACTTGAAGAACCCTCTCCTGCTCTTCTTCTTTTGGGATTAGGATTTTGACAGGTAAAATTCTTGGGAGGTGCCATAAGATTGAAATTCTCACAAAAATAAAGAGATTAGTGACAAGAATTAAGAGATTTGGTGAAAAACGAGTGAACTAAAAGCGAAATAGGAAAAAAAGAGCTTAGGTTTCCAAAGAGAAGAAGAAGGGGGTTGTTTGCTATTGTTCTGAAAAAATGAGACATAAACATTTTTAACTTTGAAAACATGTAGGTCGACCAGTCAAGGGGGGTTTCGACCAGTGCCTGCACAGGTCGAACGGTCGACCCACTAGTCCGACTGGTACCAGTGTGTTTTGTTCTATTTCTGTTTTAAAATTTTGCAGAAAATTCGATTTTTCACCCCAAAAATTTTAAAATGCATCAAAAATGAAAATATAGACTTTATTCAATATGTATTATGCCTAAACGAGCTCGAATTGAAGTAATAGTCTCGGCGGGTAACAATTTTGTAAAAATATCCGCAAGTTGATCTTGAGACGGAACAAAGCACATCTCAATTTTACGTTTAGAAACACAATCCCTTAAAAAATTGTGTCGAACCTCAATATATTTTGTTCGGTTATGATGAACCGGATTTTGTGAAATATTAATAATGGATGTATTGTCACAAAAATAGGAACATTTTTGAAAGAGCATTTATAATCCGCTAAAGTTTGTTTCGTCCAAAGAAGTTGAGTACAACAATAAGCCGCGGAAATATATTCGTCTTCGGTCGTTGATAAAGATACACAATTTTGTTTCTAGAAAACCAAGATACTAGGCAATCGCCTAAAAATTGACATGATCCGGAAGTACTTTTACGATCATCAATATTTCCCGCATAATCTGAATCACTATATCCTTTTAAAGAAAAAATTGCATTCTTTGGATAAAACAAGCCATAAGAAATAGTGCCTTTTAAAAATCAAAAAATTCTTTTAACGGCACTTAAATGAGATTCTTTGAGATTGCTTTGAAATCGAGCGCATAGGCATACTACATGAAGAATATCGGATCTACTTGAGGTTAAATAATGTAAACTGCCAATCATACCACGATATTTTGTTTGATCTACCGGTTTACCTTTCTCGTCTTTGTCGAGCTTCATATTTGTTGCCATCGGGGTAGCAACGGTCCTTCCTTCTTCAATTCTGAACTTCTTTAGAAGTTCTTTTGTATACTTGGATTGGGATATATATATGCCTTCTTGACATTGTTTAATTTGAAGCCCAAGAAAGAAGTTGAGTTCTCCCATCATGCTCATCTCAAATTCACCTTGCATGAGCTTAGAAAATTTCTTGCAAAGAGACTCATTAATAGCACCAAATATAATGTCATCAACATAAATTTGAACTAATAAGCAATCTTGCCCTTTTTCAAAAACAAAGAGAGTAGTATCAACTTTACCTCTTGAAAATTCATTTTGTAAAAGAAAAGAGCTAAGTCTATCATACCATGCTCGGAGTGCTTGTTTTAAACCATATAAGGCCTTTTTAAGTTTATAAACATCATTTGGCCTCGAAAAATTTTCAAACCCCGGAGGTTGTTTTACATAGACTTATTCTTGAATAAAACTATTTAAAAAGGTGGATTTAACATCTATTTGGTAAAGTTTGAAATTTTTAAAACAAGAATAGACAAGTAAAATTCGAATAGCTTCTAAATGTGCTACGGGTGCAAATCATCATAGTCAATATCTTCTTCTTGACAATACCCTTGAGCTAGTAATTTGTTCTTTTGACAAGTGTTCTTTTGACATGTTGATTTTTGTAAATCTCTTGCAAATTTTTGTATCCAACATGTCCAAGTCGCCTATGCCATAAACTTGTTAAATCATTATTGGCGACAAGACAAGAAATATTTTGACTAACCAAATCACTTGTGCAAATTTTGTAAAGATTGTCTTTTCTACTTGCTTCACAAATAATTTTATCATTTTTGAGAATAAGTCATTTTCTTTATTAAAAATAACATTATAATTAGAATCACAAAGTTGGCTAACACTTATCAAATTGAACTTAAGCCATTCAACTAATAAAACATTACTAAGAGAGAAAGAAGAGTTACCAATTTCTCAATTTTCAAGAATTATTCCTTTGTCATTCCCGAACATGACCATCCCTTCTTATTGGAGCTTGATGTTGGTAAAAAGTTCTCTCCTTCCGGTTATATGACGTGAACACACGCTGTCCACGAGCCATTTTGAATTTTCCGAAATTGTTATAGCCCCTAGCACCTACAAATGGATTATTTTTTGGTATCCTATAGTTTTGAGGTCTATGGGGGTTAGTCTTGAGACCTTGGGTCTCCAAAAATGACTAAAGCTATTTTTCAATTTACAATCATTTTCATAATGTCCTTTTTACCACAATAAAAATAAGTAATAATGTTAGATTTCTTGGCACGAATGAAAGTCGGGACTTGGTCATTTTTCTTAAAATCGGTTTGAAAAGGTTTGTAACCAAGTCCTAATTTTGAATGCTCACTTCTTTGTGCACCAAAAAATTTTGTAACTTTACCCGTACTTAAATTAAAATGTTGCACATCCTTTTTCAAATTTTCGATTTCTTTTGTGAGCATTTATTTTTTGGAATCAAGAGTATGCATTTTAGCAAGAGTAATAGCATGAGCATGATCAAGAGATTCATAAGAGGTAAATAATTTATCCTTTTCTGATTTAAGCTCTTTATACTCCTTTTTCAAAAGTTTGTACTTGCAAATCATATCTCTAAACTCATTTTGCAACTCATTATAATCACATTGTAGTTCATCAATTAAAGAAGAAGATGAAGAGTTAGAGCGTGTTAGATAAATATTTTTATCGTAATTTTGATGATTTTATTTATCTGAGTTTTTCACCAAAACAATGTCCCTAAATATTGTTCAAATACTCCTAGTCACTTTAAACTATTTTTACTAATTTTTTGGAGTATTTCTTGAAGTTTATTTTTAACAAAAATTGGACAACACTTCTGTTTCGTGGTCAACTGGTCGCCCTAGAGGGCAACCCTTGCTTGAAAGTTTGATTTCTGAAACAAAAAAGAGACGGATTGAAAAAAATTGGAGGTCGACCGGTAGCCCTATGCATGGTGTTTTGTATTGTATTATTCGGGTCTCTTTCCTTGTATGATTTTCCTTAATTTTTGGAACTTGATATCTTTCTCTTGTGACGCCCTTATTTCTTCCAACAAGGTAGGTCTTAGTGACATGTTAGCACATAAGAGATGTGTACATGTTATTTTAGGACTCCAAAAACTCAATTCTTCTAACGTTTTCCATTCTCTAATCATTAGTCTAGCCAAACTTGCTTTTCTACTCAAAGCATCTGCCACTACATTGGCTTTTCCTGGATGATATTAAATGGAAAAATGATAGTCTTCTAAAAGTTCCATCCATCTCCATTGCCTTAAGTTTAATTCCTTTTGTCAAAATAAATACTTAAGACTTTTATGATCAGCGTAAACTGTGAATGACGCTCCATATAAATAATGGTGCCATTTCTTCAAAGCGAAAACAATAGCACCTAATTCTAGATCATGTGTTGGATAGTTCATCTCGTAAGGTTTGAGCTTCCTTGATGCGTACATGATCACCTTTCCATTCTGCATAAGTACAGTTCCCAATCCTTCCTTGGAAGCATCACTGTAGACAACAACATTTTTATTTCCTTCAGGAAGTGCTAAAATAGGTGTTGTTGTAAGTCGTTTCTTCAATTCTTGGAAACTAGATTTACATTTATCATTCCACTCAAATTTAACTTGCTTCTGAGTCAACCTAGTTAATGGACTGGCTATTTTGGAAAAATCTTTGATAAATCTATGATAGTATCCAGCCAGACCTAAGAAACTCCTGATCTCCGATACATTCTCAGGTCTTTTCCAATTCACAACTGTTTCTACTTTCGAAGGGTCTACCGAGATTCCATCACCTGACACTATATGACCCAAAAAGACAACCTTGTCTAAATAAAATTCACATCTGCTAAGTCTGGCATAAAGTTTATTCTGTTGTAACCTTTCCAACAAAGACTTTAGATGTTGTTCATGTTCTTCCTTGGTCTTGGAATATACCGAATATCATCATAAAAATGACTACAAATTAATCAAGATAAGGATGGAATATCCTATGCATGGGGTCCATGAAAGGCCCAAGGGCATTAGTTAAACCAAAAGGCATAACCACGAACTTATAATGACCATATCTGGTTTGGAATGTTGTCTTTGATATATCTTCCTCACGTATTCTTAATTGATAATACTCATGTGCAGATGTAGCAGGATCGTCTTGAGCATACCATTAGTAATCCATTATCATACGTGCCATCTCTTGTACCTATAACTGCAACTAAGAATAATCATGACGATCCTTATCCAGCTGCTCATGTAACATGGTACGGTCAAGACGATCCTCTTCCATCTGCACATGCATTTGAGCACACTCCTCACGCTCCTTCTCCAACTGTTCTTGCAGAGTCGCCATCTGCGCATTCACTTGTTCAGACACCTGTCTCATCAATGTCTCCTCAATGATCTGTGGAGTGCTAGGACGGGCCCTACTGGGACCACCAATGGTGGTGAACAAACACGTCTGACTCCCGTTCGCCTTAATTTTAGCTTTACCGCAAGTGAATGGCGTAGTTAATAGATAAGGTAAGCAAGGTCGATCCCACAGAGACTAATAAATTATTGTACTAAGTATTGAGATTATAATAGCACTGTTTTTATTTAGACGATTGAAGTGTGATTGTTGTTTTATATAACTAAGAAAATATATTATCATAACAAGAACAAAGCAGAGAGTTGCGATTAAAAAGATCAAGTAGATGGATGGATTCCAGGGTTATGGTTTCAGTTAATCTCCCTCTTGTTATCAGATTAATCAAATCAAAGTTATTATTTATCTTCCCTATAAGACGATCAAAAAAGTAATTTATCCTCTCTCTCGAGACACAATAAATATGTTGATTGAATGATCTATACTAGCATCTCTACTCAATATAAGATAAACAACTCCCAAAAGCATATAAGATCAGTTATCCTCACAAATACTCACATATTTCTCAATCATGCAAAGTATTCATGTCAAGTACTCAAGATCTAGTATTGAAACTCATCTCTCAAATTATGAATCAACACATCAAGCATGTTAAACCATTGGCCATATGATAAAAACAAGTAATAAAACAAAGTACTCGAATAGGGTTCGAAATAATAACTTCAATTAAAATTAAGCATCAAATATGATGCAATTTATAAATCCCACTCTTATTTAATATACTCCTCCATGAATCCATGTTAAATGTTAAATGTCATTTAACACAATATCTTGAATCATATACTTCAACTGTTTTTGTGATTTTATATTTGAGAACTTGACAGGTGCATTGGCCACAACTGCAATAGGGAAATGGCCTATAATTCCTGAGTTCTTCCCAGATGGTGTTCAAAGAGGTGAAGTAGTCAGATATGGAGGAAGAACCTTGAGAAGCAGAACTCAGCTGTTGTTGAAGTTGATAGATTCTCACACTATCAGGTTGGGAGTATCTAGTCTTGAGAGTCTCCCAAACTTCTTTGGCAGAGTTCATATAAATGATAGAGGATGTAATTTCCTTAGTGACTGAATTAATGAGCCAAGTGAGGATGAGGTTGTTGCATAGAAGCCAAGGTATGTAGAGAGGATCACTGAAGTCAGGCACAAGGATGGAACCATCCAGGAAGCCTTGTTTATTTTTGACTGAGATACTGAGGGAAAATGCACGGCTCCAGGCTGTATTATAATTTGTGCACATTATTTAAAAATCCCACACAAAAACTATATTTGTGATTCTATTTAAAAGTATATTCAAAATCCAAATGTAATTTTTCTATTATAAAATCGATTTTATTTTCTTTGTTTTAAATAAGGGTTTATCACATTCCGTTGTCTGAAAGAATTTAGGAAATCACTTTATGTCCGACATTTTGCAAAAGGTCTGGCTAATCAGAGTTAATGGGCTAATATAACCATTTAATTTGAATTTATAAATCCCACTAGCTTCGTCATCACTTTGTACTAGACTTGGTTGGAAAGGAAGATATGATTGATTCTAGTCCCTGAAAACCAAGAGATGAGCACACTACCACTATGAATTGTAATTGTACAAAACCAAACTTGGCAAATAAAACAAAGCAAGCAAATTTCCGTGTGTGGAAGTACAAAAAGAGAAGTGGCATAGCCAATTCACAAAGTGATCTCGAAGCTCACATTCACTATTCGGGTGAACAATATAAAGGAGTGGAATTTTCAATTTTGAAGGTGCCATCCTTCTAATAAGATAATAATAGCGAGGATAATATGGCATTTCTCATTTTTGGAAATCTTCTTAAACAAGAATTAATTAATCAATTGTTTTGAATCTTTGATAGGAGAATTAAATACTTACTCACTATTATTAATTGCGTTACTACTACTTAGAAACCTTTGAGGAGAATTCAATAATGACATTGGGGGATTTGATACACATCGTACCAAACATATTAAGTTCTTAATGTAGTGCTTTTGCTCCGGAGACAACATGATTCCCATTATTGGTATCAAAACTGTTAGGAAAATTTATGTTTAGCTTTTGATGATACCATGTAAAACTTAGTATAGGAAGCTGGCACCCCATTTTCGTTGTAATTCAACTTGTAATAGATAGGTCTATTTGAGCTAAGTTGGAGTCAGCTAAGTTGAAGATTACAAGAGTTGACTGAAGATCAAAGAGACGACTCAGCTGTGTGTCAACTGTGTGAAGCCAAGCGAAGGATCAGTCAAGTGACAAAAAAGTTGTCTCAGTCAGCTGACTGACATCTAAGTCATTCCAAATGATTGGAATCGAATGTCAAAGGGGTTTGCAACAGATAAGACTTGAAGAAAGCTTATAGAGCTCCGTTGGCAACACAAGTCAAGACTTTGCTGAAAATAGGCATGTGTCAGTGGACAATAAAGTTGTTTTTCTTTGAAACAAAGTCTGCAAATAGCAAGGAACCAATAGGATGTACCTGAAAACTTATAGAGACCAAGGAAAGGCTGCAGAGCATTAAAAACATGGTACGATCCTCATTAATGTTGCAAGGACAAGACATGCCAACAACCTTCGAGTGGGATTTGAAATATATGTCTATTTCTTCAACGGACATATTTTCGAATCCTCACTATAAAAGGCTGAGGGAGCAAGTGAGAGAAGAAAATGAATTTGAAGAGAAAAATTAAGCATTCAAGCAAGCAAACCAAGAATACTCTCAAACTTTCAAAGTTATTCCTCGTGCCTAAATTCAAGTAACTCAATCCAACATATTCAGTGAAGGAAAGAATACTTCATCAAGTTGAAGATGAAACTATTTGAAGAACAAAAGGGATCTACTCTCCAAGGTTGAAGGAGTTGTAGTAAGGTTCAAGTTCGAACCAGAAGTTTTGAGCTCGTTGGAAGGCTATGTGATCAAATCCAAGAGTTCGAGGAGTCAAGTAGCAAGATACCCATTCAGCGAAGAAGTGCGTCCCGGGAGCGATCACCGTGTGATCAAGGCCGACTCGGACTGATAACTGCTTTGTAACCAGATCTGTTACTTAGTGGATTCCTCCAGGAGTTGGAGAAGAATGGATTACAGGAATTACCCCATCCTCGAACCACTATAAAGTTTGCTTGTGTCATTTTTACTTATAGCATTTTATTTTCCTGCATATTATACAAATATGCTGATAAGTTAAATCTGCTTAACTCAACTGATAACAACTTTATTAAAAACAAGTGTTGAAAACGAGTTTAAAACGTTAAGGGTGAAAAGTCTTCCGCTGAACAAAACCAAATCAACCGTAAAGTTAAGTGTTAGCTAATCCAACTGAGTTATACTATCAACAGCTCAATCGAGTTTGTTGAGTGGGTAACTTTGTCAAGAGAGCCAACTTAGTCAGTCCCTCAAAGACTTAGTTGATTTGAGTTAACTCTGTAAAATATTTTAAAAGGACTAAGTTCGAGAATTTGGTAAAGTTTATTTAACCCCCCCTTCTAAACCTTACAACTCACCCGTTGGGACCTATAAGTGGTATCAGAGCGGTTGGTTCATTGAGCCTTCCACACTGGTTACTGAACTAGATCTCAATCTTTTCAAAAGATACAACACTTGAGTTTTCAAAGCATTTATTTCAAAAGTAAAGTTATTATCATTTAGGCAAATCTAACTCGCATTTCCATGTTCACTGTGAAAGAGTTTGATGACTGGAAAATTTGTATACAGTCTCATCTATCAGCTTTGCACGATGAGATGTGGCTAGTGATAGAAGAGGGGCCATTGCAAATCCTAAAGGTCAATAATGCTATAAGAAGAGCACCTCCAAATGAAGGAGAAGATCTTTGCAGAGCCTGCACTGATATGGTTGAAAAGACACGTTGTGAATGGACCAACGAAGACAGAAAGAGATACAATCTTGACAATGTTGCCAATGACTTTGATCTGTGAAGGTGATTGGTATGAGTTTTGCATGTAATTTGGGCTTAATTGTGGTTAGAATAAGTTGATATGCATGCATTACTTGAGTAAAATGTGCTATATTCTTGTAAAGTGGAAAATGTATTACGCTTTACTCATTTTGTAGGAATTAATCGATATTTAAATAATTTTGGTGACAAATCGGAGCATTGCGGTAAAGGACCACCAATAATCGAGCTAATGTATGATGTTTGGAGTTGAATCGAGAAGAAGTCGACGAACCGGCAAGAGACGGAAAAAAATGAAGCCGAATCGGCCTTTAGCAAAGGCGCACGGGGCGTGGCCCTATAGCACGACCGTGCGTGATCACCAAGTGCGGCAATGCCTACGGCATGATGCACGGGCTGGTCGTGCATGAAGCGCACGGCCCGTGCGCCAACTCAGCAAAGGGCCATCTATACGGCCTGACGCATGGGCTGGTCGTGCGTGAGGCGCACGACCCGTATGTCTGTGCGGGGAAAAACAGGTTTGACAGATTTTAATGAGGTTTTGACCCAAACGGAGTATAAATAGAGACGAGGTGGCCCCAAATGAGGACAGATTGATTTTTGCCCTAGAAAGCAGAGAAAAGAGCAACCTTCTACCGCAGGATTCGAGAGATTGATCAAGGTCGCAACCACACGCTTGAGGATTGAAGATAGATCGAGAGATCGTCGACATCCCTGAGTTTTCTCATTCTATTGTATCATTTACTTTCGATTAGTTAGATATGAACATGAATAATTTGTCTATGAATTGTTTATTTCCCATGTCTGGCTAAACATCTTGTGATTCCCGGATTTGGGATTAGGTTAATGGATACTTTTGTTTGATGTTTAATTGCAATTGAAGTTATTATTTTCAAAATCTATTCGAGTACTTTGTTTTATTTCTGGTTTTATCAAAAGGCCTTTGGTTTAACTTGTTTTGATATATTGATTCATAATTCAAGAGATGAGTTTCAATACTAGATCTTTGAGTACTTGACATGAATATTTGCAAGATTGAGAAGTCTGTTAATATTTGTGAGGATTTATAATATTTTGTGCTTTTGGGAGTTGGATATCTTTTGTTGAGTAGAGATTCTAGCATAGATAATCCAATCAACGTTTTTACATATATCTCGAGAGAGAAGGTAAAATACTTTTGTGATTGTCTTATAAGGAAGAATAATAATAACTTTGGTTGTGATTAATCTGATAACAAAAGGGGATATTAACTGATACCATAACCCTGGAATCCATTCATCTCCTTGATCTTTCAATCAATTTTTACTTTGTCTTTTTAGGATAAATTATTGTCTTGCTTTTACAAAATCAATCACTCAATTTCGATCGTCTAGATAAAAATAAGACTGTTATAATCTCAATACTTAGTACAATAATTTATTAGTCTTTGTGGATTCGACCTTGCTAACTCTATTCTATAAACAACATCGTACACTTTGCGGTGAAGCTAAAAATAAGCCGAATAAGTTTTTGGCGCCGTTGCGGGGGACTAATTAAATTTTTTGTACTAATATTGCGATAAATAGAATTATTTTTAATTTAGATATTTTTTTCTTTTTATAGTTTGTTTAATTCTACTACTACTGTGTTTGACTTGTTTTTTTGTTCAGGTAGTGCATGAACACTCACTCGAAGCGAAGAGAATTAGCACCGTTCATACCGGAGGTTGAGGCTTTTGCTAGGCGACTTAGTGCAACTACTAAACGGGCAGAAAAGCAGCAAGATCAGACTATGGGGGATATGGAAGAGAACAACGGGGGTAATAACGGAGTCAACGGAGGTAACAACGGGGCCAACAGGGTCATTAATGAGTTACCGATACCAGAAGTTCCGGCAGTCCAGCAGCAAGCGATTTGTGATTACTTTCGCCCACAGACAAATCACAGCTATGTTGGAATTGCCAATGTCCCAATGAATGCGAGTAATTTTGAGCTAAAGCCAACACTGATATCAATGGTGCAGCAAAACCAGTTTGGGGGTTTCTCATCCGAGGATCCCAATTCTCATCCTGCGAACTTCATGCAAATTTGCAACACGATCAAGATAAATAGGGTAACTGATGATGCTATATGTTTGCGTGTATTCCCTTTGTCTTTAAGGGATAAGGCTAGAAACTGGCTAGGCACATTAACTCAGGGGAGTGTGAACACTTGGGACGAGTTGAGTTAGAAATTCCTGTTTAAATTCTTTCCACAAAGTAAGACACTGCAGCTTAAGAGTGAGATCACGCAGTTCAGACATTTTGACTCCGAGCCACTGTATGAGGCTTGGGAGAGATTCCGGGATTTATTGAGGAGGTGTCCACAACACGGGTTTCCAGAGGATCAACGGCTGTGCTTCTTTTATAACGGGTTGATGGGACAGACTAGGTCGTTTGTGGATGCTGCAGCAGGAGGCGCTTTACTCGCAAGATTCCCACAGGATGCATTCAACTTGCTTGAAGAGATAGCAATGAATAGCTATCAGTGGCCCTCCGAGAGAATTAATGTGAAAAAAGTAGCCGAAGTCTCTGATTCAGATCCAATGAAGGCATTGACGGCTCAGATGACATCATTGACAAATCAGTTGAGTGCTCTAACTCAAGGGACACATGTAAACACGGGTGCAAATAATGGGGGAGTTCCTCGAGATCCTATGGAGGAAGCTAACTTTGTTAATAACCGCAATTTCAACAATTACCGGAATAATCAGACTCCCAACAATTATCACCCGGGTGTGAGAAATCATGAAAATGTTTCCTATGCCAATACGAAGAATGTGATGCAACCACCACCAGGGTTCAATATGACAAACAGTGTCATTAGTGCGGAGGCGAAGCCATCTTTGGAAGACATTCTCACCTCGTTCATGAATGAAACGAAGAACCAGTTAAATAAAGATGAGGCTAAGATAGACAAGATCGAGGCACATTCACGCAGTTGGCCAACATTGTGGGTTCACAAATAAAAAATCTAGAAACTCAGATTGGCCAGTTAGCGACGATCATAGGTGGACAAAGATCGAAGAGCGCTTCCGAGTAACACGTTAAGTCAATCCGAGGGAACAGTGTAACGCCATTCGTCTGAGGAGTGGTACGGAGTACGAGGGGCCAAAAATTCTGGGAAGTGACAAAAAATTGGAACCACACATGACATGTGCGTCTAAGCACGGGCAGCCCGTGCGTGATGCCGAATGAAGAGTTGAACAGGATGAACCACGCACAACCCGTGCATCGACGCACGGGCAGACCGTGCGTGGTGCTGTAGAAGACCAGAAACAGGGGATGAGACGCACGACCCATGCGTCTGAGCATGGGTAGCCCGTGCGTGATGCCAAACAGGTAATTTCGACCCCAGGAAACGAACACACTGTAGCAAAGGGCGAAGTTGAGGTCAAGAATGGAACAAAGGACATATGGACAAACAAAAAGGGACTGAGAAGCTTAAATCTTTCTCTAACTCTGATCTTTCAAAGTTTTCTATACCAATCCCTTTCCCTCAATGTTTTCAAAAGAAAAAGTTAGACGCCCAATTTGCTAAATTTTTAGACATCTTTAAGAAACTGCATATTAACATACCATTTGCAGACGCATTGGAGGAGATGCCCAATTATGCAAAGTTTTTAAACGAATTGATGTCTAAGAAGAAAAAGTTGGCGAATCGAGACAATTAACTTGATCAAGAGTGCGAGATCATTCGGAGGAAATTACCACAGAAGCTCAAAGATCCGGGAGTTTCACTATCCCTTGTGCTATTGGTGGTGTTTTCTTTAGTAAAGCACTTTGTGATCTAGGAGCAAGTATTAACTTAATGCCCTTATCCATTTTCGAAACTTGGATTAGGAGAGGTGAAGATGTCCACGGTCACCTTGCGGCTGGGATAGATCACTCACATATCCTAAGGGAATCGTTGAGGATGTGCTCGTGAAGTAGACAAATTTATATTCCCCATGCACTTCTTGGTGCATGACATGGAGAGATGATCGAGACGTTCATCCGATACTTGGGCGTCCATTCCTAGCCATAGCAAAAGCCTTGATATACGTGCAAAATGGAGAGCTCACATTACGAGTTAATGATGAGCAAGTGTTATTCTCTATCTATAAGGCTGTGAAAACTCAAGATCGAATAAAGAGTTTTAAATCTCTATCAGTCATTGATTCATGTACTAACACTTTTAACTCGAGCGATTGTGTATGTGATTTAGATCATGTGCAGGAATTACTGAAAAGTGAGAAAGCGAAGCACACGAAGAGAGACAATAGCTCAGAAGCACGCGTGTACTGCCGCTCGCACGATGCAAACGAGAAAAATATGGTCTTTGACCGACGTATGATCCCTCCACTAGAGGCATTCAAAAGAGGCTCGAATTTATGCGAGTTGGAATGGCAAGGAGAAAGGCACGAAGGGGTGACAAACATCACCCTGCGAGATCAGTGATCGAGAATTACAGGCATCAAGCTATAGACGTTAAATCTAGTGCTTGTTGGGAGGCAACCCAATAGTTTGTTGTTTTATTTTTGTTTTTCGTTTTTTTCCCTTTACTAAGTTAGGATTTCCCTCTTTTTTATTTAAAAAAAAAAACTAATAATATTAAAAAATAAAAAAAAGTCACTCCGCATGGATGCACGGGTGGCCCGTGCACGCATATAGGCGACCACGTCCGTCGTCGATCCACCGCCAAGCACTATCAGGTGGCAAATTCAGGTATGCATTCCCAATCCACACTTTTCTTTATTGAAATTTTATCTTTCCTTGTATGCGATATAATTTCATTCAAGTTTGGGGGAAAGATAGTTCATTTTGATATGAAGGGTGTGGAGAAAAAAATATTTTGCATTTCATATAGTTGAATGTAGAGCATTTCGGTTGCATTGCATTAGATGCACGTTCGCTTTTAGCACGTTCTTGCTTTAGTAGGTTTTTTGTAGGGAGTGAGTAAACCATTTTTGTGATGTGCATTGCGACTTAAGGGATTATTTGAACAGTTTGTGTTGTTTTGAATTGAGTGTGGAGTGTGAGTTGATCGTGTTGAAAACAAATGATATGGAGCATGTGAATATTGAGAACATGGTTGTTATGCTTTGAATTACGCAATTGCAAGTCTCGTGAGCTTTGAGCCTTTATGCTTTCATATTATGCGATTTTTTGTTGATAGAGTGTGTCATTCATGTTGATTTGAATTCTAGAACTTGCTCTGGTATCTCTGTCAAAGCCGCATGTTGTATGCGATTTATGAAAATGATTTAAGGCCATTGTCGTTAAGTCTTTCAAGCCTTTTGCCTACCTAATGACATTGAATTTCCCTAGTTAGCCAATTTGAGCCTGTTGCCTGATTTTTGATAAGCCACATTTCAAGCCTTAACTTGATATATCTATTATCCTAGACTTGAGCGTATAGCATTGAGTAAGGGGATTGAATAAGGTTGAATGGTAGGATATCGGGAACTTAGATAATTGAGCAAGTATTGGTTGATGGGAATAAAAGAAGAAAGAAAAGGAGGAAAAGATAAGAGTCGGAAAAAAAAAGAAAAAAAAATCGACTTTATAAGTGAGTTGGCTTTGAATGAAATTGTAGGCTGAGATTGGTGATGTGAGGCGAAAGAAAGTGGATTTTATAAAAGAAAGGAAAAAAGGGAAGAAAAGAAATATGAAAAGTTGATAAGAATGAGAGGTAATTGGGGTACCATACTGGGATTGAATGAAAACAATTAATTGAATGAAAGATGTGCTTACCAGTCTATACGCTTGAGTTTGAGTCACTTTTTCCATATTTCCCTACCCTAACCAAAAAGCCCTCATTACAACTAAAAGAAAAAGTCATTTTTGATTTATGAATTGCATACATTCGAGTGGCGGAGATGTGAGACGATTTGCAAGGTTATGGTAATTCTTCAACATTGATATGATTTGAGCAAATACACGTCCCTTATTATTCTTCAAAGGAGAGTATACACTTGATCTGTGAGAGTCGTGATTTGAAGCATTTGCCATGGTTTTAATTGGCTTGTGCTCAGTGTTAGATGTTCGAGGCTTGGTTGACTTATTGCTTGATGTCTATGGATAAATGGCATGAATTGTGATGTGTTGTTCTTGATTTGCCTTTCATTACTCCCGTTTGTGTTTTGTCTTGTGTATAAAGCATTGACCGAGACTGTCAACAGTTTAAGTTTGGGGGTTTGATTGGTATGAGTTTTACATGTAATTTGGGCTTAATTGTGGTTAGAATAAGTTTATATGCATGCATTACTTGAGTAAAATGGGCTATATTCTTGTAAAGTGGAAAAGGTATTACGCTTTGCTAGTTTTGTAGGAATTAATCAATATTTGGAGCATTTTGGTGACAAATCGGAGCATTGCGGTAAAGGGCTGCCAATAATCGAGCTAATGTATGATGTTTGGAGTTGAATCGAGAAGAAGTCAGACGAACCAGGCAAGAGACGGAAAGAAATGAAGCAGAATCAGCCTTAGCAGTGACGCACGAGCAGGGCGTGCGCCAATAGCATGGCCCGTGCGTGATCACCAAGTGCAGGCAATGTCTACGGCATGACGAACAGGCTGGTCGTGCGTGTGATTGGTGTGAGTTTTGTATGTATTTTAGGGCATGTTTATGGCTATAATTGTTTATAAACATGCAATAACTCATTTGAAATGGTATATATTCGCTCTTTGTGGAAAAGGTATTACGCTTTGCTCGTTTTGTAGGAATTTAACGATATTTGGAGTGCTTTGGTGACAAATACGAGCATTGCGACCTAGATTCATCAAGAATCAAGCGATTACACCCAACTGGAAGCCAACTATATGGAGTCTTAGAGTCATAGTGATGATTCGTGTGCCAAACGAAGCATGGATGATCAAACAACGAAGGGATTCATATGAAAAATCCATTCGAGACGCGTTTGGAACTTCCAGCCCTGGTAGGGTTTAGTATTTTGGCCATAACTCTCTCTACAAAATTGATATTGAGCTGATTCAAGCTGATATGGAAAGCTAAGAGAGAGGGCTACAACTCTTATGAAGACCCCGCGAGCATATTCGGACGTTTGGGTGGCGCACGAGCAACACGTGAGTGGGCGCACGACCCGTGCGCACCTGAAGGTTTTGAGCATGCCTACGGCTTTGAGCACGGGTAACCCGTGCATGGGAGCACGGGTAACCCGTGCGTGGGTCACTGAAAATCGATTTTCCTACGGATTTGAGCACGGGTAACCCGTGCGTGGGCACACGACCCGTGCGTCTGTGCTGGAAAGTCCAAAAATGACAGCACATTGACCTAGACTTCTAAAAGGGTATAAATACCACTTTTTGGGGCGCACAGCAAAGGAGAAAAGGCTGGGAATACACCCAAGAACACAAGAAACACATCAATTTCATCAAGGAAGAATCAAGGAAAGAATCGGGTCGAATCGGAGCTTGAGGATTGAAGATTACTCGAGAGATTATCCATTTTCCTAAGTTTTATCATTCTTTGTGCTTTAATCTTTCATTTTAGCTTGTCATGAATATGAACAATTTGTCTATGAGTTGTTTATTTGTAATGAGTAGCTAAATTTCTTGTGATTTCCGGGTTTTGGAAGTAGATTAATTGAACTCTTGTTGAGTGTTTTAATCTTAGTTGAAGTTATTGTCTTGAATCCTATTTGAGTACTTTGTTCTTATTCTTGTTTTATCTCTTGGCCAATGATTTAGCATGCTTGATATATTGATTCGTAATTCGAGAGATGAGTTTCAATATTAGATCTTGAGTACTTGACATGAATGTTTGCATAATCGAGAGGTTTGTGAATATTTGTGAGGACAATTGATCTTTTGTGCTTTTGGGAGTTGTGTATCTTATGTTGAGTAGAGATGCTAGCATAGATATTTCAATCTACACCTTATATACATCTCGAGAGGGGGGATAAAATACCGTTGTGATCGTCTTATAGGATATTGATAATAACTTTGGCTTTGATTAAATGGGACAACGGGAGGAACATTAATTGAAACCATAACCCGGGAATCCATTTCATTCTCTTGATAATTCCATATTTATTTTCATCTTGTATCTTGTGGTTATTCTTGTCTTTACTTCCCCAACAATCATCAAAATTACGATCGTCTAAATAAAAATAAAACTATCTTGGTTCAATACTTAGCGCAGTAATTTATTAGTCTCCGTGGATACGACCTTGCTTACCCTATTCTATAAACTACACCGTACACTTGCGGTGAAGCTAAAATAAGGCGAACAAGTTTTTGGCGTCGTTGCCTTGCGAAGCAGCTCCTAGTTTCACTCATGTATGCATTGGATTGATTTATGAATGAGGTGAGGGCTTCCTCTAAAGATGGCTTATTTGATTCATCGCGAGTAAAGCGGTCCCTCGACTCGCTCCCGAACAAACTTGTTTGAATCCTTAACGAGGTGATGGCTTCTTCTAAAGATGGTTTTGCCTCCGCATTTGTAAACCCATTCATTACATTGGAGCTTGATGGTGTTGGAATCACATTCTACGTGTGAGCATATGCAAAATCTTCGTAATTCCTCCAATCGAATAATAGTGCGTAGGAGTATGATTATTCCAATAATCGTAGAAATTCCGATTATTGAAATAATTGGCCTCCTCCATCCGAGCGGGTGTTCGTGCACTACCTATACCAACTCAAAGAAACAAATCAAACATTGTAGAGATAGAATTTACAAAAGAAAAATGAAATAAAAAAATATCTAAATTAAAAATAATTCTATCTATCGCAATATTAGCACCAAAAATTGTGTTAATCCCCGGCAACGGCGCCAAAAACTTGGTCGCCTTATTTTTTTTGCTCACCGCAAGTGTACGGTGTACGTTATAGAAAAGGGTAGCATGGTCGAATCCACGGAGACTAATAAATTAATATGCTAAGTATTGAACAAAGATATTCTTATATTTATTTAGACGATCGTAAAATGATGGTTGTTGTGAGATTAAGACAATTAGGACTACTAAAAACACAAGATTAAGATAATGCAAGTAATAGAATTATCAAGATGATAAACTAGATTTCCGGGTTAAGGTTTCAATTAATATCCCTCTTGTTGTCCGATTTAACCAAAGTCAAGTTATTATCAATATTCCTATAAGACGATCGCGATAATATTTTGTCCTCCTTCTCGAGATGCATATAAAACGTAGATTGAAATACCTATGCTAGAATCTCTACTCAACATGAAGTATTCAACTCCTAAAAGTTCAAAAGATCAAATGTCCTCACAAATATTTACAAACCTCTCGATTCATGCAAATATTTGTGTCGAGTACTCAAGATCTAATATTGAAACTCATCTCTCGAATTATGAATCAATATATCAAACAAGTTAAATCATTGATCAAGTGATAAAACAAGAATAAGCTCAAAGTACTCAAATAGCCTTCAAGACAATAACTTCAACTACGATTAAAACATTCAACAAGAGTTCATTAATCTACTACCAAAAACCCGGAAATCTAAAGAGTTTAGCTACACATGATGTCTAAACAACTCATAAACAAATTGTTCAAAGTCATGACAAACTGAAATGAAAGATTAAAACTACAAGAGAAGCAAGAAAAACTTAGGATGTATCTCCGTTCCTTGAGCTCCGATGCAACC
The DNA here is from genome assembly GCA_016081115.2 of Rehmannia glutinosa. Taxonomy (NCBI): domain Eukaryota; kingdom Viridiplantae; phylum Streptophyta; class Magnoliopsida; order Lamiales; family Orobanchaceae; genus Rehmannia; species Rehmannia glutinosa. The sequence goes on along the minus strand of CM071924.1, from coordinate 10,142,479 downwards.
CGATTGTCTCCTTGATATCTTCTTCCAAGAATAGACCAAGTGCATGGCCCGTGCATGATCACCAAGTGCAGGCAATGTCTACGGCATGACGCACGGGCTGGTCGTGCGTGAAGCGCACGGCCCGTGCATCAACTCAGCGAAGGACCCTCTCTACGGCCTGACGCACGGGCTGGTGTCTGTGCGGGGAAAACAGGGTTTGACAAATTTTAATGAGGTTTTGACCCAACAGAGTATAAATAGAGATGAGGCGGCCCCAAACGAGGACAGATTGATTTTTGCCCTAGAAAACAGAGAAAAGAGCAACCTTCTACCGGACGATTCGAGAGATTGATCGATGTCGCAACTACACACTTGAGGATTGAAGATAGATCGAGAGATCGTCGACATCCCCGAGTTTTCTCCTTCCATAGTATCATTTACTTTCGATTAGTTAGATATGAACGTGAATAATTTGTCTATGAATTGTTTATTTCCCATGTCTGGCTAAACATCTTGTGATTCCCGGGTTTGGGATTAGGTTAATGGATACTTTTGTTTGATGTTTAATTGCAATTGAAGTTATTATTTTCAAAACCTATTCGAGTACTTTGTTTTATTTCTGGTTTAATCAAAAGGCATTTGGTTTAACTTGTTTTGATGTATTGATTCATAATTCGATAGATGGGTTTCAATACTAGATCTTTGAGTACTTGACATGAATATTTGCAAGATTGAGAAGTCTGTGAATATTTGTGAGGATTTATAATCTTTTGTGCTTTTGGGAGTTGGATATCTTTTGTTGAGTAGAGATGCTAGCATAGATAATTCAATCAACGTTTTTACATATATCTCAAGATAGAGGGTAAAATACTTTCGTGATTGTCTTATAGGAAGAATAATAATAACTTTGGTTGTGATTAATCGATAACAAGAGGATATTAACTCGAAACCATAACCCTGGAATCCATTCATCCGCTTGATCTTTCAATCAACTTTTACTTTGTTTTTTAGGATAAATTATTGTCTTGCTTTTACAAAACCAATCACTCAATTTCGATCGTCTAGATAAAATTAAGAATATTATAATCTCAATAGTTAGTACAATAATTTATTAGTCTCTGTGGATTCGACCTTGCTAACCGTATTCTATAAACTACACCGTACACTTGCAAAGTGAAGCTAAAAATAAAGCGAATGAAGGATCTCAATATATTAAGAAAAATAAATTAACTATTGTAGTCCAAAAATTTGAAAATTTTAAAATGCTTGCAAGTGAGAGTCTGGATCGACTAGATGCCGTTTACGAAATCACAAATGATCTTTCAGCTCTTGGAAAAGAGTACACTCATATGGAGATGTACATGAAGATCCTACGATCCCTCCCAGTTGAGTGGGAAATTAAGGTCATGGCCCCGAGACATTCCATGGACCTCTCCAAAACATCAAATCATGAGCTATTCTCGGACCTCAAAGCATATGAGTTTGAGTGAGAAGAAATGAGCAAGAAGAAAGCATTGTGTCCAAAATCGCCGCACTATTGGCCAGTGAAGGGAAAAAAGCTGAGCCAAAAGAAACAATTGACCAGGAGGAAATTGCCCTTATGGTAAAAAGGTTCAACAAGTTCTTCAATAAGAACTACAAAGGGAACAAGGGTGAATCTTCTAGAAGACACTCAAGACTCCTCCAAAGCAAGGAGGACATGCCACCCAAGAGAGCGACTATCGAGAGCCGAGAGAGCCGACTTGCAAAGAGCCGAAAACCCGTGTTGGAACCGGAGATAATCGAAATTTTGTTGTTGATTTTCTTATCCACCACCAACAAATACGAAATAAAGAGGATAGAAGAGTCTTGAGAGAGAAAGACAATAAAAGAAGAAATCCATAATGGTCATTGAGAGATCCGAACCACTAAGTGCAAAGAACCAACAGACTCAGATAGTAGGGAAGCAGACTACTCGAGTGACACTGAGGAAAAGGTATTGATCTGCCTCACGGCTAAAGAACAAGATCAAGAAGATGAGGTACACTCTAACTCGTCTCATTCCGATTCTAGTGATAGTGATTGTGGCACAAACACTTCATCACCCACAGATCTTTATGATTCAATTGGCAAAATGATGAAAGATTTTGAGCACATAAAAACCTCACACACACTATTAAATGAGGAAAACAGCCAGTTTAAATGTCAAAACTCACAGCTGACTAAAGAGTTGAGTACTCTAAGTCTCATAGCTGATGAGAATAAAAAGCTGAAGGCTGAAAATGCCAAGATCCAAGCAGAGTTAGTGCTATGAAAAGAGAGAAAATATCCTAAAAATGTAATTGCTTCATTTACGAAGGCATCCAAATCATTGGATGGACTTATAATGACTCAAAAAGAGCGTGGAGATAAGACATACATAGGATTCAATTCATTTGTGCATGCTCAAGCTCCCGGAGTGATTTTGGAAAAAGGATCCTCAAGCAATGAAGGAGTCCAAAACCCAAAACACTATATGTTGCACCAACACCCACACAAAAACACAATCACAACCACACTGGCCTTGGATATAAGGGTAAAGGCAAGAAGCTTGATGAAGAGTATCTTTGAAAAGACAATTGAAATGAAATTCGAAAAGGTCCATCAAAGAGGCTCCAAACAAAAATACTCTGCGTGAAAGCTAAACAGAGCTACAAAAAGCCTCAAAGATTTTAGCAAAGAAAGTCATATAATGGGAATGGTAGAAACTATCCAAGCCAAGCTTATTGGAATAATCAAGTGATATCAAAAGACTTGTGGGATACAAGCCAAAATGGCAAAGACCTCAACCTCATCATAGGTCATTCCCAAGGCAAAAGAGCTATCATCGGACACATATGCACCCAGGCACAAAACCCATCAATCACAAAAATTCCACAATTATCCAAAGAAAGCAAATGCTCAACTAAATACACATGCATACAGACAAAAAAGAAACAATTGTGTGATCCTAAAACTCCCAAGCAATTTGCTAATGTGTACTATGATTATGGAACTGATAGATGACAACCTCTTGAGTCGATCATCCGCTATAGGTTGGTTGGAGCGTCTTATAACATTAACCTCTCGGGATCCAGGCAAGTATGGGTACCTAAAAACTAATTTTCTTGATTGCGGGTTCAAGGAACAGTGAATGCCTAGGAACCTGGTACACGGATAGTGGTTGTTCCGGACATATACGACGAAAACAAGAGAATCACAAAGTTCAAGAGAATCGAGGTGCAAAAGTCAATGAGGTTTGCTATCAATTTTGCTTTGTTTCTTACTACTAGATCTAGGTTGACTCGAAAGCAAGTTAAATGTAATGTGACCATGATTATATACACTTGATCCTTTCTGAGTTGATATCAATAATGAGAACAATTAAGGTAATCAAAAACTCATTGAAACAACTAGTGGTAATGTGCTATTATTAATTTCTTAAGGGAGTATTTAGAAACCTATGAGTAATTTTATTATATAACTAAGAGCGTCGGAATATGCCACTATATTGGTTTATCTGGCCATAGTATCACTTTATGTCCATCACAATTTAATAGTACATAAAGTGACTACCATACTACCATACGATGTATTTAAAGTTATGAGAGACATCTTCAGTGTGTATGGTGCAGTTGAGTTTTGAACCTGGCCGGTCAAAAGAAATTGGCTTACAAAATTCATTTCTAAATGACACTTTAGAAATGACAATTTAAAGGTTGTATCTATGTCACTTTATGTACATAAAGTGATATCACACTCGATTCCTAAATGACAATTTTATTAATCTCGCAGTAATTAATTCATTTCCCCGATTATATGGTAGAACTACCTATCAAAATTTAATTCTATTATATGGTGAATGTTGTTTCTACTTGATACCTATTAATATTTACTATGACCAGACAAATGGTGAAACTCATGCCTCGTAATTATCAAAATCAATGTTGCTGATTAATATTAAGTCAAAATGCAAATATCACAACTACTAAATATATATTTCCATCAAATAAGCTTAATTGTTTCCATATAACAGAATTAAGTCAAAATGGTAAATGTTGGATGATCAGATAAGCTTAATTGTTTCCATATAACAGAATTAAATTTTGATAGGTAGTCCACCATATTATCGGGGAAATGAATTAATTACTGCGAAATTAATAAAATTGTCATATAGGAATCGAGTGTGATATCACTTTATGTACATAAAGGAATGCATTACAATTTAAAAGTTTTGATGGCTTGATTCATTTTACTGCAAATAATAAAATATTTAAAGAATTGTGTGAGGAGCGTGCTCAGATGCATGTGCAGATGGAGGATCGTTTTGAGCGTACCAGGTTACATGAGCAGCTGGATAAGGACCATCATGATTATTCTCGATTGCGATCATAGGTGACGGAGATGGCGCGTATGATGATGGATTACTAATGGTATGCTCAAGACGATCCTCCTCCATCTGCACATGCGTATTATCAATTAAGAATACGTGAGGAAGATATATCAAAGACAACAATCCAATCCAGATATGGTCATTATGAGTTCGTGGTTATGCCTTTTGGTTTAACTAATGCTCCTGCGGCTTTCATGGACCTCATGCATAGGATATTCCATCCTTATCTTGATCAATTTGTAGTCATTTTCATTGATGATATTCTGGTATATTCCAAGACCAATGAAGAACATGAACAACATCTAAGAGTAGTGTTGGAAAGGCTACAACAGAATAAACTTTATGTCATACATAGCAAATGTGAATTTTGGTTAGACAGGGTTAGATGGTAAGACATTATGTTTGTTTTGTACATCCAGTAAGGCAAATCTTGTAAACAACAGCATCCATTGAAGAGTTTTGTTTCTAATGAACACCGTACAAGCATTTTTATACTTGTTCAAAATTTTGAACTTCTTGAGTTTGATCTTTAAATTTGTCTTTATTTCATATATTGTGAAATTGTGTTTTGTTTAAAGTCTGCTAGTGTTTTTAAAAGTTTTGGCAACACTTTCAATCGCACAATTTGCATTTTTATGAGAATTGGATCCCTTCAATTCTTTCAGTAATATTTGTAATTATTCCTAAAACTCGCGAGCTTAATAAATTTCCAACTTTCGTGCACCCTGCTCCGAGCTTTTCAATTCAAAACAAACAATTATGGAATTTGAAAAGAAACGAAATGAAATATATTTTTGTGTTCCTTTTTTTTCTTCTATAGAGTTGACGTTGATAAACATCGTGCGATGAGGTTAAATTTCATGACCCCTTTGGAATAAGGGTAGTGCTACACACCCATTTTCCTATAAATACACCAACTTTTTAAATACATTTTTACCCCCTTTTATAAAATATCATATTTACTTAATACACCTACCCAACATTCCCAATTTACCTTTCCCCCAATTGTGGCACGATCATGTGACGGAAACTTTAGGATAGTAAGGTCATTATAGTCATTAAATTCATGATATTTATGTAATAACAAAAGGTGCACTTAAAGGAAAGAAAAGCGTAAACAAAGTGTCACCAAGGCTAATGTTTGGTACAACATATTTGTTCATGTGATTATATGACAACCGCAAATAAACCAAGTCACTCGTGAGCTATTCGTCGAACTCAATTGATAAAAGCTCGTTTGAGTTCGTTTAATGAGGCTCTTTAAAATAAAAGAACCAAACTCAAGCTTAGAAGTATTCGGTTCGTTAGCTCGTGAGCAGATTCGTATAAATTAAACTAATAGTTTGACTTTAATATGATATATATAAAAATATTTAAATAAATTTATTTGTTTGAATAAAAATCATAGGTTTTAATAGATATATTAAGCCTTCCAGATATATATAATTTTCTTTTGTGAAGAATAATTTAATTTATCATTGATATTTACTAAGCTCATTTAGGTTCGATTATGCTCGATAAAGTTTGTGAACCATCAATATAATAGATAAATTCAGGCTCAGACTCGACTCGATAATAAACGAGCGAATCTCAAATTCTCAAAAGTTTGATTCGATTCGATTACAACCCTAATTATATGAATCTCACATTGGGATGATTGTAACCCAAGAAGAGGCGAAAAGTTCAAGAACCACGCTTAATATGTAACTCTTAAAATTTTACCAGGCAAAATATGTAAATTCTAACTTCTAAAATTGTGCTCGAATCTGGAGGAGTTTGACTTCTAATATGTAAGGACGCATGAAGGATGGATATAAACTGGAGGAGTTCCATAAGGCAATTCAAGACGCTCAGTTGGATGACTTGGGCTACGAGGGATTCTCGTTCACATGGACAAATGGGTAACAAGGCGAAGCGAATGTACAAGAACGACTAGATCGATGTCTCGGGACACAGGGGTAGATCACTACGTACCCGGGGTATCAAGTATCACACCTCCCTCGAGTGGCGTCGGACCATTGCTCGGTTTTAATCCGATGGCGACAAACTCGAGGGGATAGTCGGGGACACCACAGGAAGAAGCGAAAGATTTTTAGGTTCGAGTCTATGTGGCTAATGGATGAATCATGTCAACACGTGATACAACAAAAGCCATGGGAAGTAGGTAGTCGCAGAGCGGATATTCAAGCCATTTCAACTAGAATTCGCTCGTGCATGGAGCAATTGACAGTGTAGGAAAATACACACTTTGGGAATGTGGGGGCTCAAATTAGGGAGTGTGAGGAATCATTACAGAAGGTTCCTACAGGGGTGATGCCGGAGTACGCTATTCGGGAAAGACAGCAGGTCGAAAATAAATTGCGCGAGCTCCACGTAAAACAGGAAAAGATGTGGCATCAATGCTCAAGAGCTAATTGGATAAAGGACGGGGATCAAAACACGACCATTTTCCATAAATTAGCAAATGGGCGCCGGGCTCAAAATTCAATTGGTAGGATCCGCGATTCGTTGGGCAACTGGGGGGAGGAGGAGCGGGACATTGAGGGGGTGTTCTATGATTATTATGGGGGGCTTTTCACTGCATGGGAGAATTTAGACATGAATTTGGTTTTAGATGCGGTGGACAACAAAATGACGGATTCCGCAAGCGAAACCCTTTCGAGACCTTTTGAGGCGGAAGAAGTCACGGCGGCCCTAGTGCAAATGCACCCTACAAAAGCCCCCGGACCTGATGGTATGACTGCTCTTTTCTATCAGAAACTTTGGCCTATTCTTAACTCTGATATTATATTTGTGGTCCTCTCGATTCTAAACGGAGGGACTAGCCCACGGTCTCTTAATGAAACATTTATTGTCCTAATTCCCAAAAAGAAGAACCCAGAAGTTGTGACTGATTATCGGCCTATTAGCTTGTGTAACGTCCTGTTTAAATTAATTACGAAAACAATTGTGAATAGGCTGAAGTTGATCTTACCCTCCCCGATTCACCATACCCGATCGCGTTAGTCACTGGTCATCTTATAACGATAACGCCTACTTTGCGTTTGAAATTTTTCATTTTATGAAACATAATTCTCAAAAACAATAGGGTCATTCACTTTTAAACTTGACATGTCTAAAGCTTATTATAGAGTTGAATGGCTTTTCTTATATCGCGTTATGATAAACCGGGGATTTCGAGTGCCTTTGTGAATATCATTATGAAATGTGTTACTTCGTCTCTTTTGCTATCCTCTTAATGGTCGCCCAGGCTCCTCTTCTCCCCGTCTCGGGGGTCGGGGCTCCGTCAAGAGACCCCTTTCTCCTTATTTGTTTCTTTTTGTGCAGATGCTTTCTCTTCTCTAATACGTAATGCGGAATTCGGCAGAACTTATTCATGTATTAAGATATGCGGATCTGCTCCGGAAGTATCACACCTCTTCTTGCAGATGACATCATTAGTTTTGGACGGGCTAATGAAGGGGAGGTAGACCAAACGAGGAGTATCATAGAGGCATATGAAAAGGCATCTGGCCAACGCATTAGCCTCAAAAAATCTGAAGTATCTTTTAGCCGAGGAGTGAGCACACGAGACGGGAGGCGCTTGTGAATAGGCGGGGTCATCACGGTGGAGAAACACGCTCTGTACTTGGAATCCCGGCGGTGGTAGGGAAGTCGAAGAAGGAGATATTCGCTAAGGTGGTGGATAGAGTAAAAAAAAAAACTAAAAATTTGGAAAGGAATATTTTTATCTCATCATGTAAAATGATTCTTATTCAATCGATCGCCTGTGCCATTCCATCATACTTGATGAGTTGTTTTATGGTTCCCACAAACATATACGACCTCTTGAATTCCATAATTAGCAGCTTTTGGTGGGGACAACGAAAAGAGGAAAGGAGAATTCATTGGAAATCATGGACTGTGTTATGTCGTTCCAAAAAAGATAGGGGGTTGGGTTTTTGAGATTTGCAGTGTTTCAATGAGGCGATGCTGGAAAAACAGGGATGGCGTTTAATCTACAACGAGAGCTCCCTTCTATCCAAAGTTTTGAAACAACGATATTATCCCAGAGGATCTTTTCTAGATGCTACAGTTGGCCATAATCCATCATATACATGGAGAAGCATTGTAGAGAGTAGGAAAATTCTTTGGGGTGGTATGCGTTGGAACATCAGAGATGGGGAGAGTGTTCACATTTGGGACGATCCATGGTTTCCAGATCAGCCTAGTTTTAGGGCCCAATCCAGGCCTTCCGACAGCATGGAGTGTTTATTGGTGAAGGACCTCATATGCCCTTTAGCGAGAAAATGGCACACGGAATTGATCACCAATTTGTTTACGGCGACGGAGAGACAAACCATTTTATCCATCCCTCTTAGTTTCAATAGGAGGGATGATAAAATGGTGTGGCATTTTTCAAAAGATGGTAAGTATTGGGTGAAATCTGGGTACAAGGTGGCTAAGGCTCTAAAAGAAAATGAATCCAGCTTTTCGACTTCTTCAGGCAAGAATAGGGGTTTATGGAAATGGGTGTGGACTTTGTCCATACCAAACAAAATAAAAATCTTCTTGTGGAAATGTTTAAATGGCATTTTACCTACTAATTCTTCCCTGAAGAATAAAGGCGTGAAGGTGAGCCCCATATGCAGACGTTGCGGTTTGACGGATGAATCGGCCGAGCACGCCTTGCGGGACTGTGCATGGAACGAGTTTTATTGGGCGGTGTCACCTCTACGGATTAGTCTTCCTCGTATGCAGCAACGACAACGTGGGGCGATAGTGGGTGGATCAAGATGTTTGGAAGCAAGGAAATGGAGAAAGCCACGAGCTTTTTGTTGTGTTGTTGTGGGGAGCGTGGTGGGCAAGAAATGAGCAAAATTTTGGCAAAGGGAACCGTGACCACCTACATTATATTGAGGAGTTTCTAACGACTCCAAGAGCATAACCAAGCGAGAAATTTGATTGCCAAACCTGGGATGGGCTCGACGGGCTGTTCAAGTGGTCTCCCAGTCTTGTGAGATTAAAATAAACACGGATGCCTCTATCAAGGAGGAGAGGGTACGCATTGGAGTAGTCATGAGGGATCACCATGGTCGATAATTTCGACCCTTTCTAGACTTCTTCCAACGACTTATGATATAGTAATAGGGAAAGCATTGGCGTATCGAGACGGGCTGATGTACGCAAGAGATCTTGGCGTACGTCGTGTGATTAACGAGTCCGACAACATAAATTTGATCTAGCGCATTACAAACCGAATTGAAGACCTTTCTTATTTTGGGAACATTGTCTCCGACATCTTTGATATTTTTTCGCTTTTGATAGCGTTAACTTCCTAGTTTTGTTAGGGGTGGGAAACACTATTGCCCACCACCTATCGCGTTTTCTTTTTCTTTGGTTGGGTCCGAGCCAAGGATTGGGGATATTCCGATCACTTGGTGGACCTGGTTGTTTTGGACATGACTTCTTAATATATATTCATCATTTTCCCCTAAAAAAAAAATTTTGTGCTCAGAACTGGGGGTAAAAGAATCAAACAAATATTAGAGGAAGACGATGGCGAATCGTGTCGTTAATGAAGTTTTTTTAGTACAATGGGGGATTTGGGAAAGAGATACACGCACTCGTATGGGATCGAACCGGGCCATTCTCCTTACAACATACGTCTCAACCACTGGAGCACAAGGTTGATCGTGTGTCTTTAATGAAGTTAATGATCGTAAAGGTGGCCAAACAAATTACGTATTTGTTTGTGCTTGATATTCATGAGAATAAACGCTTCTAACTCTCTAAAAAGAAAAATATTGTACATAATTTTTTAGGAATAATTAAAAAAACTATCCATGATGTTTAGTTTAATTACAAACAAAATCACTATTTTTAGAATTACAAATAACCCCTTAAGTATTACAAATATCCACCGTAAGTTTGTATTTGTTTGACAACTTTACCCTCGAAGAGTGTAATTTGTAAAATTGAAATAGATGTCAAGTGAGAATTTGTAAATACTTGACTTTTTTATAATTAAGCTAAACTTGATGGTAGTATTTGTAATTATTCCTAAAACATGTGAGCTTAAAAAAATCCGAACTTTGATGCACCCTACTTTGAGCTTTTCAATTCAAAACAAACAAGGGATAATTACATATAACCCCCCCAAGGTTTGGGGCTAATTACAAATAAATTCATAGATGTTTTAAAATTACAAAAAGCCCCCTCAAATTTGATTATGTATTAAATTTAAGAAGACGGCTATAATATTTCTATAAATATCCGAGTTTTTAAAATATTTTTTGCTTATGAAGAGAGAAAAGTAAGACGAAATCAGACCTTTTTTTGTAATTTTCAAAAACCTCAGGAGTTTTTTGTAATGTTGGAATTGTTTGGTAAAATGGGTGTTGACCAGATTTTGACCAAATAACTAAGTGGTCCCCATTAGTGAAAAATAGAATTAAATTATTTATAAAAATTCTACTAAGATAGTATATGAGAATAGCATTTGGAATTTCTCAAACCCAATTTCGGGTGAATGAGAAATTAATGCCAGAAGTTAGCCTCTTAAAATTAAAAAATGGTATAGAAAATGGAAAATGTGGGGAAGGAGATATGCTCCATCCCACAGAGGAAGATGAGGCAAAGTTTGCTCACTTTATAAATCTCAAGTTGGACTTATGGGTTTGGGCCCTTGGGCGCACCCAAGTTTTTCAAGGGGTGGGGACCTACATGCTTGTGGGTTTCATTCAAAGCACACACGCATGGCGCCACGGCTCGGCTCGGGTCGAGGGTTGTGGGCCTGGGCCTGGGCTTGGGAGCCCTTATTCCTTTGTACCAAAAACCTTTAAAATTAATAATTGATTGATTTTAATTAATTAAGTTTCCAAATCTGAGCACGGGCGGAAGCACGGCCCGTGCGTCAAGTCGAAACTTTGCCATTTTGTTCGAATCTATGCACGGGCCGTGCGCCTAGTCATGCGTCGATGCAAACCTCTAAACAGAAAGACGTGATCTTTCCATCCAGGCACCTTGATGACTATATATATTTGATTCATGCAGATGAAAAATACACGAAAAACATAAGATATCAGATTTATAATCGAGTCATTTGCATTTACAACATATTGACATTCCTTTCTTCAAAGTTTGAAAGTTTCAAACACCTTTTGTTGTTCGTTGTAATTTCGAGTCTACGAGTGCTGTAAATTCGAAATAGAAAAGTTGTTGTATCTTAGGGAAGAGTGCCAGAACCATAAGCACTTTGTATACGAGGCATTTTTCGTCTTGCAGAGACTGTATCTAATACAGGCCTCGACTAGCCATATATATCCAAACACTAGCCATTTTCTTAAACAGTAAACCTTCCTAATTTAACCAACAATCGCAAGACGAAAGTTACATTTTCTGTTTCAAGACGATGGCTTTAGTTTCGTTCACTCCGATGGTTGTTGCTCCTGCTCACAGCGAGAAATCGGCGAAATTCTCTGGGGTCGACTTCAAGAGATGGCAACAGAAGATGTTGTTCTACCTGACTTTGGGTCTGTCCTATTTTCTGAAGGAGGACCCCCGTACCGTTGGTGTAGGTCCCAAGGGGTGTGGGTGTAAGGTTTAGAAGGGGGGGTTGAATAAACCTTACCAACTTTTCGATTTAGTCCTTTTAAAACGTTTCGAGTTAATACTTCACAAATGAGTCCTTGATGGACAAACTAAGTTAGTTAATCGCCAGAGTTAGTCACTCAACGCACTTCGACCGAGCCGTTGATAAAATAACTCAGTTGTTTTGACTAAAGACTTAACTCGGCTGTGAAATATTTTCAGCGGAAGACTTAACACCCTTAAATATGTTTAAGTATGTTTTAATGCTTGGTTTTAGCACTTTGTTGATTATCAATTGGATAGCAAATTTATCAGCAGATATTAAAGTAATGTGCAGAAATTAAAATGTTGAAATGTAAATGACACAATAAGTTTTTATAGAGGTTCGAAGATGGGGTAATTCTTCTACTCCTCTCTTCTCCAACTCCTGGAGGAATCCACTAAGTATTGATCAATATACAAAGTGGTTAAGCTTCTTGGATTTGATCACGAAGCCCTCCAAAAACTTGAGACTGGTTCGACCTTGAACCTTCCTACAATCCTCCGTGGAATGTAGACCCCTTGATTCTTCAAATGTTTCCTCTTCAACTGATTGAAGTTGTCTTTCCTTCACAGGTAAGTGTTGGATTGATTTCCTTCGTAGTGTAGGCTTGAGGATTAAACTTGAATGATTTGAGAATAATTTTTTAGTTACAGATATTGCTTTTCTTGCTCGTATTTGTTTTCGGATTGTCAAGGTAACCAACTTACTCTCACATAGATTCCTCAGCCTTTTATAGTGTTCTTTTTTAAAATTTGCCCATTGAAGAGATAGGCTAAATTTCAAAAGACACTTGTGGTCGTTGGCTTGTCTTGTTGCAGTCCTTGGAATTGACATTTCCTCGTATGAATGATTCTTCACTTTTTAGAGTTCGGCGACAGCGAGCTTCCCATTGGTTTATTCCTTTTGCACGCTTCGGGGATGAGCACTTCAAGAAAGGCAAAATGGAAGTATTACTTGTTTAAGTAATTCTCTTGACTTACGTAACGGATCTCTTTTAGTTTCCTCGACTTGACTGCATTTCCTTGACTTCCCCAGGTGACTTTGAGTCGACCTTCCAATCATTGGATGACTCATCCGTCACTTCAACTTGAGACTTGGCTATCTTGAGTTGACTTGATCGACACTTCACTCACCGCATCTCACCGCATCTACAATCGAGTTCTGTCTTCTCTTCTTTGCCACACTCACCGCCTCACAAATGAGTCTTCCTTTAGTCTCCGGTTGTCTTCTTGCATGTTCGGGCATAGGTGACTTAACTTAGCTCGACCAACCCTATCTATTACAATGCAATTTACAACAAAAATGGGGTGTCAACTTTCTATTCTAAGTTTTACATGGCATTCATCAAAATCTAAAAAATTAATTTCCCAACAATTTCCCCCTTTTTGATGATGCCAAAACTTAAAACATTCATATAATAAATTAACAAAGAAAGATACGTCACAGACAATGTAGAATCACGGAATGTATGCGTAGAATCAATCTTTTATTGATCATAACATTCTTGTTTTTACACGACTATTTACAAAGTGTATCGAGCTTAAACGAAACTTAAGGTAACCATGATGTTCTATATCTACGCAAGTATAGATATTATACAATTTTATTCGATGTACGTAAGACTTACATAAAGATGTATTTACATAGTAAAATACATGAAGGGGTGGATAGCAACATTTCATCTCATTCGCTTGCCTCCTTCTTTCCTCTTCTTCTCTGTCATCTTCCGACCTTTTTCTCTTCTTCTCATCTTCAAATACTTTCTTTTTCTCATAAGCCTTTCTCGGCGACTTCATCTCTTCTTTTTCTTTCTTGTCTTTCCTCCCACAAAAATGAGTTTGTCTTTTATTTTCTTCTTTAATCCTCTTCACATACTCGGCATTGTTCTTAGCCACTTGCGGGTTGGCTACTTCGTCGAATCCAGCCCAATAGATCCCTCCTTTCTTGCCGGATCTATATACTCAATGTTTTTGGGCGAGAGGTCTAGGTCCAAACCTCTTTCTCCACCACGCTTCTTCCTCTTTCTCTCGGCGTGTATTGTCACGGGGCCTTCTTTTTCCTAGCTAAGTGACCAAGAGTGATCACGAGAGTCTGTCCGCTGTCGGCTTCTTTACATGGCTTGAGGCCTTTTTCCCAATACAAATCCCAGGCTTAGCCATGGACATATTTGCGAAAGTAACCTTGATGCGGCGTCTTGAATTCATCAACGATCTTGGCTCGATTCCGACATCCGAAATGGCATAGGTGTCTCTGCCTGCGTTGGAATGCCTCCATGTTGTTTTAGAATATCCATAACTCGGGCATCCATCTTTCCTTCCACTTCCTTCATCCCCCGCTTCAACTATTTTTCTCCTTTCACCATGGGTGCTGCAGAGTGTTGGAGTGGCGAGTCATCGGGAGTTTCTTTGATGATATCACCGTGATAAGACCTTGTTGGGGGGTTTTAGCAATCATCAAGGTCATATCTTTCGAACCTTCCCCCTCAACAGATTTTCCTTTCTTCTCTCTTCTCTTTCTTGTTTCTTTCTTTCCCTTCACAAATTCGTCCTCCTTTTCGCCTTCAGATCCTTTCAACGCCTTTAGGTATTTCTCTTCCCCCTTTTTGGCATCATCAAAGGAGAAAGGAACCCCTGAAACAAGCTAGCAATCATGAAGTCTAAGCGGTTGATAGCCGAGTTATGCTTCAAACCGCTAACTGCGGAGTATCTTTGCCAATTCGAGCGGGTGGTGTTGGATTCAACTTGTCACCGCTTCATTTCAGCCATGAGGAGGTTGAACTTCCGATCCATGTTCTCCTCTACGCGCAGGAGCTCTTTCTTATTATATTCACGCAGCAGCTGCATCTCTGTGTGGTGAGATTCATGCATTCGTTCGATGTTCTCTTGCATTCTTGTCTTCATATCAGCATTCTCAGCCCGCCAGACTAGCAATTTATTGAACAAAGTCCTGAAATATCGAGCTTGTTCTACGCGCATTGTTTCTGTTGTTGCCACCATTCCCGGATCCTGACAATTATTCCTCGCAGATCGGCAGTAAGATTTGCGTCTCTGTTATCCAGCCTCATGTCCAGTGAGGCCTGGTGCCTCTCCATCTTCTCTACCTCTGCAAACAAGGCCTTGAAAACTTCTCGAACCTCAGTTGTCACTCCTGTCTCAGCTGGCGGCCAAGCAGCGTCAAAGTCAAAGTCTGCTGGGACGATGGTGTCTATTGGAATAACGGGATAAGGTTTATGGAAACGTTCTTGATCTCGAGCTGATTCTTCAGGAAGGTTAGGTACTTCCAGAGAGAAGGGAAATGATTCTTCAAACGAATCATCATGGGCAACGGGAATCTGCTGAATGACAACTTGTGCTCGTGAAGTTCCTGGTGGAGTCGATCCTGCTGCAGCTTGGGGAGCCTGCGCAGTTGACTCTGTTTCAGCTGTGGTCTGTTGTGAAGTTGACCCAGCTTGCTGAGCCTCAACTGTCTTAACAGCTTCGTCGGTCTCAACTGGTTTTTCCACATGAGTTGACTGGTCCTCGGCCATATCAGAAGCGTCATCGGACGATGATGAGATTTCCAAGGGTGGCTCATCATCAAAATTAAAGGTTTGGCGAGTAGCCTTAAGGTCGGACTTACTCGTGCTTGGGAGAACATCCTCAGCTGAGTCTTTTGGATTGGCAATAGGGGATGACTCAGCTTCGTCTTCACCTTCAGATCCCAGAAAGGTTACATCAGGATTTTCTTGGGAATCATGAAGAGCACTTATCTCCTTTTCAAATGGATCAATGATAGTAGGAGGGATGTTCTGTGCTTCCGTCTCGTTACCCCGGGAAGTCTCAACCTCCTGTCGGCCTTCATTACCTCATGCAGTCTCAACTGCAGCGGTGCCTTGGACAGTCCCTTCGACAGTGTCAGCTGTCTTGGGGTCTTCTGAGGTGGCATCCACTGGAGTCTCAACTCCATGGATTGCACTTGCATTGCCCAGTGTTAACTCCCGGGCGCTTTTTCCTATGCCTCGACCGCATCGCAACGTCATTGGCCTCAGAGCGATTGGCACTTCAGTTGAGACAGTCTTAACTATCTCGAGCCTCGTCAAACTCAACTTGTCGTGTATTTATTTGTTGTTCCTTCTCCACTTCGCCTCCAAGATTCGTTGAGGAGTCAATCGCAAAGATCCTCCGACCTTGCGGCGGTGGAGGGAGTTTTCCCCTCGGTGGCACACCACCGAGTGACTTGAATGGGGTCACTCGTCTCCGGACTCCCGGCTGTTCCCTTTGAGTATTCGATCGTTGGGGCGGTGGTAAGACACCTTCATTAGGGGTAGGCTCGACCTCGGGTCCCCACAATCCCGCCATCGCCATTCCTTAACACCTTCTTTTTGAGTGAGCCGGAGAAGTGGTGGCAGCAACAATCGTGGCAATATCTTTGTACCACTCCCATCGGATCGATCTCCACCGTGATGTGGAAGACTCCCCGTCCTTCCAATAACCGTTGCTCATGCGGGTTCCTGGATTCCCGCATGGCTTGCTGCAGACCGCAATTCTTCTCAGAAGCACCAGGCGGAGATCCGGATCCTCATCATTTCTAGAGAGAATGTCGAGATGAGGATGTGTATGATCGATGGTTCGATAAAGGGACAAATCGGCCTTTTCACGAGCTTGACTTCTTCCTCTCGCAATCTCTCGCTTCTCTCTTGTCTTTGAAGATCTGCGCAAGATGTAATGCGCTTTTTTCTTCATCGATGTTTTGGACCACATTGGTCAATCCAAGAAAGTTCAACGCTTTGTCTTCTTCTTCAATAAATTCCGGTCTTTGGAATCTTTCCTGGATCGACTCGCTTTCCACTTCCTCCATTCTGCACGATTTTGGATGTCCGGATATGGTGGGGATAGGATCATCACATCATCATCATCTTTGTCATCTTCTCCTGCTTGTCCCTCGTGCTCGGGGATTGAAGGTAGCAAACTTTGGTGCTCCGCACCTCGGTAGCGTCCTGTTGCGGGAGGGAATACAACCTCCGTCAACCACAGAGAGTTTGCTTTCTCGGCTTCCTTTTGTGTCTCAAATTGCTCGGACTACGGTTGTGTCTTGATTTGCCTCTGTGATCGGTTTCAAGAGACTTGGTCAAGTTTCATCTACAATTTTTGGAGACTCTACTTCTTCAAACGATTTCCGGTATTTGTTTCAAATTGGTGAGTGGCGGACTCACCGGTTTCTCAAGCTCGGAACACTTGAAGATTCTTTTTCTTTTGGTCCTTACCGAGGGATTTCTAGCTCGGATATGGTTTCTTCGAGTCCCGGGCGGCGGCGGCGGTGTTGTTGTCTTTTTCTAAGGAGCTGGCCGTCTCGGCTTATCGATCCTCCTTTTCTTGACAACCGGAGAAGGGTATTTGAGGTTCCTTCTCCGCTACGCTGCGAGGGCGGGAGACACGATGCGGAGGGGTGACTCGGTGCGGTGCGGGGGGGCATCTCTTGTTTTCTTCTTCTTTGCTGCAGGGGCAACAATCTTCTTTTTGGTAACTGCGGGCAAGCGACGTTTCTTCCGGAGAGAGGAGGAGACAATCTGTTTCTTTCAGACCACCGATTCCCCCACTCGTGACGCCTCTCTTTTGCATATGCTCTCTTACGTGTCCTAAAGGTTAGGGGATCGAACATTTTCTTGTTGACATGGAACGCCTTTCCATGCCGAAGAGGGACTCCTTTCACTTCCATTATCCGCCAATCACCAGGCCGCACCCCGAGATCCTCCAAACGTACCATCCTCCTTGAAGGATTTATTCCCAATATTCCTCGCGAGTCTCATTGTATACAAACTTAGCCCAGTTCACCTTTTTTTCTTCAATGATCGCAGCCATTACGATCGGCTTAGCTTTGGGATACCGTCAAAGCTTCCAAATTTGATGTCTATGCATTTCGCAACAATGTCCAAAGTTTGTGGTAGTCCTCTTTCAACAACTTCTTGTTAGTTATTGTGTAGACCACCTTCGCAAAGACAATCGGGCTTGGCTACTTCCTTCCAAGTAGCGGCCAGTTTAACATCACTTCATAAATCTCCGGCACTCCTTCCGCTCGGCAAACAAGCGATGTTACGCGGATCCTTAGCAGTGATGGTGAAAGCTTTTCCGTGAACAGAGGACTTGATGCCCTCATCGTGAACTTCGCGTTCACATAGAAGCGTGCGACCTCTTCCACGTAGGTCATCGGAAACTCCATCGTCAAAAACGGTTTTAATCCGGACTTTTCGGCTTCTGCAATCTTCTTCACGAGGTGTCGTCGGACCCTGTTTGATCATGCCGTCGAAATCCACAATGACCCGGTGTGGATTTGCTTTCCCAACTTGACGAAATCATGAGTAGATGCCATTTCTCGATATTTTACAGAATGAAACTTTGAAAATGAACTTGAGGATTTGTAGGGTTTTGAGAGAAAATTTCTTTTTTTTTTGCCTTCGAGAGAGATGAACAGTTTTGGTAAAGTGAGAGAAAATCGGACAAAATGGTATAAGTATGGGTTATGAAAGGACGTGAGGGTGGTTTTTGAAATTTGATCAAGATCAACGGCTCAGATTTTGCACGCCGATTAACACTTAATTTCTCGTATTTAATGCGGCAAAGATTTATATCCAATCATAAGCTTTGTGTGCGACTTTTGACCGTATACGTTGTAATTATGCTTTGACGTCATTCTTAAAAACATTCCCGCTTAGTAAAAACGATCGCGTTTTTGTCAATTTGCTCATAAATGACTCGGCTTATTCCTTAGTTGATTTAACTCTTCTCTCTTTGCACATAGGTACTCACCGTCACCTAACTCGATCAAATGATTCTTCGATCTGGTGATTCACTTAGTTGATTTAAGAGTTCACTCTTTTTCATCTTTTTGTGTTTCATCTCTTTTCTTTGAGTCTTCCTCGAGTGTCAACTCACCAATTAACCCTAATTCATGTTTGAGTTCTTCAAATCTTGATTCACATAATGGTTTTGTGAATATGTCACCTAACCGCTTATCGGTTGAGATATATTCCAAGGTGATGTCCTTCTTTTCAACATGATCTCTTATGAAGTGATATCGACATCAATGTGCTTTGTTCTTGAGTGCAACGCAGATTTTGAGTGATTGCAATTGCACTTGTGTTATCACACATAATTGGAATTTCCTTTTCTTCAACTTCATAATCTCTCACTTTGTTGTCTCATCCATAAGACTTGGGCAACAAATTTGCCACATATGTATTCTGCAGCACTTTGTGGAGGTAGCTATTGAATTTTGCTTCTTGCTAAACCAGAAATTAAACTATTTCCAAGCATTTGACATGTGCCCGAGGTACTCTTCCCCGTCAACTCTACATCCAAAGATAGTCGAGTCCAATATCCAATTAGCTTGAATCCACCTTCCTTTGGATACCATAAGCCAACTTCTTGGCCTTTTTCAAATATCTCAAGATTCTCTTGGTCATTTTGCAATCATGTGGCTTTCTTTTGGAGCGATTGAAATCTTGCACATACACCTACAAAGGTGATGTCGCCTCGCTTCTTTGTAGATAGAAGCATGATCCAATAAGTGCTCCGTATCTTGTTTGATCCACAGGCTTGCCATCTGCATCCATATTCATTTTGATCGATGTATTCATTGGTATTTTCACGAAAGACTTCTCTTCCATACCAAATTTCTTCATTAAATCTCTGGTGTATTTTGTCGACTTATGAAGGTTCCATCCTTCACCGTTTCACTTGGAGTCCAAGGAAGAATGTTAGTTCTCCCATCATGCTCATTTCAAATTTGCTTTGCATAAGACTCGAGAATTTATCACACAGCTCTTTGTTTGTGGATCCAAAGATGATGTTATCCACATATATTTGAACAAGCGGTATACTCTTCCCATCTTGAATTCTGAAGAGTGTTCTATCCACTTTGCCTTTTGTGAATCTTTCTCAGTCAGGAATTGTGATCATGTATCATACCATGCTCTGGGTGCCTGTTTCAAACCATATAAAGCTTTCTTGAGTTTGTATACCTTATCTCCAAGAGTCTTTTGCTCAAATCCTGGAGGTTGTTCAACATACACTTCTTCCTCTAATAAACCATTGAGAAATGCATTTTTCACATCCATTTGATATACAGTGAAGTTCTTGTGAGCTGCGTAGGCAAGAAACATCCTTATGGCTTCCAATCTTGCTACAGGAGCAAATGTTTCATCAAAATCTATCCCTTCTTCTTGGCAATACCCTTTGGCTACCAATCTTGCTTTGTTTCTCACCACAGAACTTTCCTCATTCATCTTGTTTCTGAACACCCATTTAGTGCCAATAACATTTTGATGGGTAGGTCTTTGAACCAATTCCCACACTTTGTTTCTTTCAAACTGATTCAGCTCTTCTTGCATGGCTTGAATCCAATGTGTGTCATCCAAAGCTTGTGACACATCTTTTGGCTCTATTTGTGAGATAAAACAAGTGAACATAGCTTCTTGTTGAGCTCTGGATCTGGTTTTTACACCTTCTCTTACATCTCCAATGATTAGTTACGGTGGATGGTCTCTCACCATCTTACATCAGTTGGAGTAAGTTAGTTGGATTCAGTCTTGCGCAAATTGTGTTATTTTGATCAGCTCTCTCATCATCACTTAGCTGATTTTCCAAATTGTCTTTGAGACTCGGCTATCTCATCTTCTTCCTGGGTTTATAATTCCTTGACTTCAACATAGGGATTCTTCTCGCATGGTTGGTTGATTCACTTATCACCGACTCTTCAATATCTTCTCCATTTACATTGGGTTCATCAAACACCACATGAATGGATTTTTCTATAACCATTGTCCTCTTGTTGAGCACTTTGTAGGCTTTGCTTTCACCGAGTATCCCAAAAAGATACCTTCATCGCTTTAGCATCAAAGGCCTTTAAATTGTCCTTGCCATTGTTGTGGATGAAGCATTTGCATCCAAATATTCTAAAATATGCAACATTTGGCTTTCTCCCGTCCAAATCTCATAGGAGTCTTTGTCACTGTTTGTTTATCATGCATCTATTTTGAGTATAGCATGTTGTGTTTATTGCTTCACCCAAAATCTTTTAAGCAGCCCTGCTTGACTAACATGGTCCTTGCTTTGCTTCTTTGAGAGTTTTGTTCCTTCTTTCTCGCAACTCCATTTTGTTGTGGAGTCCTTGGTGATAATTCATGACCAATACCATTTTCAACACAATTACGAGTTATTATACTATTGACAAACTCGGTTCCTCACGATCTTATTTTGATAATGGTTTGACTCTTCTCATTTTGGATTCTCTTCATCGATTGAGGTAGTTTCTGCAGAGTTTCTTTCTTCTTACATTGTCCATGTGTATCTTGAGTAGTCATCTACTACCACCAAGGTGTATTTCTTCCCACTTATGTTTGGGTTCAACTGGACCAAATAGATCCATATGTAGCAGTGCAATATTCTTGTTGAAGATGGACATGCCTTTTCTTTGAATGATGATTTGATCTGTTTTCCCATCCGCATGCATCACATACACTCTCCTTCAGATATCGAGTCCGAAGTCCTTCCACAAGATTGCTCCTTGCAAGCTTGTTGATAGTTTTGAAGTTCGTGTAACTTCGGCTTCTTGTGCCCACGACCAACTTGATTCACCA
Source organism: Rehmannia glutinosa (assembly GCA_016081115.2). NCBI lineage: Eukaryota > Viridiplantae > Streptophyta > Magnoliopsida > Lamiales > Orobanchaceae > Rehmannia > Rehmannia glutinosa. The sequence goes on along the minus strand of CM071924.1, from coordinate 10,120,882 downwards.
GGTTCTTTGCTAGCGAGACAAGTTCTTGGTGTTGCGGTTGACCAATCTACCACATACATGTTCTTTTGTTCCGCATCCTTGCAACACTGCTTCATTAGATTCATGTTCTTGATTTGGCATACACCTATATTGAATCCAACATTGTAGCCCTTTGTCATAGAGTTGACTTATGCTTAGTAAGTTGAAATTGAGGCCTTCAACATATGCAACATCCGTAATTTCTAATCCATTTTTCTTGATGGATCCAATGCCTCTTATTTCTCCTGGAGCTTCATTTCCTCCAAATATGACTTTTGCACCTCTAACCTCCTTGAATTTTGATAGATTTTTCTTGTTTCTGTCATGTGTCCGGAATGTACCACTATCCATGTACCAGGTTCCTTGGCACTCACCGCTTCTCGAACTCCGCAATCAAGAAATTAGGTTTTAGGTACCCATACTTGCCTGGTCCTGAGGGGTTAGTATTGTAAGATGATCCAACCAGCTATAGCCAAATGATTTGACTCTAAGAGGTTGCCATCTATCGTGCCATAATCATAATTAACTTTGGCAAATTGCTTGGGGTTCTAGGTTCATACAAATTGTCTCTTTTGTCTCAGTATGCTGTGTATGTTTTTAGCAATTGCCTTTTTTGGGTAGTTGTGATATCTCTCGAGTGTAGTGCCTAGGTGCATATGTGTCTTGATGATAGCTCTTATCCCTTTGAAATGGCCTTTCTTTGAGTTCTAGGCCTTTGCCATTTAAGTTTATATTCCATAGGTCCTTGTTGATAGTTCACATTATTCCAATCACTTGGCTTGGGTACTTTCTACCATTCCCATCATATGTATTCCTTTTATAGAATTTCGGGGCTTTTGGTAGCTCTGTTTCTTCTTTTTGCAGAGTACTTCCCTGTTTGGAGTTTTTGAGGAACTCGGCCGGATTTCTTCTCACCGTCCTCTCAAAGACTCTCAACTAGTTGTTTTCCTTTTCTGTATAACCAAGGCCGTTTGCTTGTGATTGTGCTTTGGAATAAATGTGTGTGCACCATTTGGAGTTTTGGATTTTTGAGATGCTTCATTACTTGAAGGTCCTTTTTCCAAAATCACTTTTGGAGCTTGACATAGCACAGAGGAATTAAATCCTAAGCATGTGTTATCTCCACATTCTCTTTGACTCATAATAAGATCATCCAAGGATTTAGATGCCTTAGTGAATGAGGCAATCACATTTTGAGGTCATTCTCCCTCTTTTCTATAGCACTATCTCTGCTATTAACTTAGCATTTTCAAATTTTAAACTTTTATTCTCATCACCTAAGTGACTTAGAGTACTCGGCTCCTTAATCACCGTGAGTTTTGGCTTTTGAGTAGGCGTTTTCCTCATTTAGTAGTGTGTGTGAGTATTTAATGTGTTCAAAGTCTTTCATCATTTTGCCTAATGAATCATAAAGATCGGTGGGTGATGAAGTGTGTGTGTCACGACCATGTCACTAGAATCCGAGTGTGATGAGTTAGAGTGTACCTCATCTTCTTGGTCGGGTTGGTCTTATTCTTTGGCCATTAAACGGATCAAGGCTTCTTCTTCGAGTCACTTGAGTAGTCGACTTCACTACTCTTGAGTCTCTTGTGTCTTTTGACTTGGTGTCTCGGCAGCCTTCTCGACCAACATTGCCTTTCTCTTTTCTTGTCTTCTTTCTCTCAAGACTTTTCTTTCCTCTTTCATTCCTATATTTGTTGACTCATGGATATGGGCAATCAATGGCATAGTGATCGGGTTGCTGCGGTTCCGGATAGATTTTCAACTTTTTGATTAGTTCTTTCCATCCTTGGGTTGTCGGCTCTTTGATACTCGGCCTTTTGATACTCGCTTTCTTGGTTGGCCTATCTTCCTTGACTTGGAGGAGTGAGTGTCTTCGGAGGATTCACCTTTGCCTCTCTTGTAATTCTTGTTGAAGAACTTATTAAACCTTTTAACCATCGGGGCTATCTCCTCTTGGTCAATGACTTCTTGGGAACCCTTGGGAAGCAAATCGTTTTGTGAATATGTCGGCTATTAAAGCAAATTGTTTTGGGCACAACTGTCTCCTCTTGGTCTTTTCTTCTCACTCAAATTCATAGGCTTTGAGATCGAGAATAGCTCATGGTTGGATGTCTTTGATAGGTCCATGGAGTGTCTCATGGCCATGACTTTCATATCCCATTCGGTTGGGAGACTTCTTAGAATCTTCATACACATTTCCTTCTGTGTATATTCTTTTCCAAGTGCGAGATAGTTCATTGGTAATTTCGTGAACCGAGCATCCAAATGATCCAAGGTTTCTCCTGCAAGCATCTTAAAGTTTTCAAATTTTTGTACAACAACGATAGTTTATTTTCCTTAATTTGCTCACGAGCCTTCACAAATCAAGGTTAGCTTGTCTCAGATTTCTTTTGCCGTTTTGCATGATTTGACTTTGTTGAACATGGCTTTGTCCAAAGTTTTGTAAAGAATGTCCTTGGCCATGTTGTCCAAGTTATATCTTTTCCTGTCATCATTTGTCCATTCACTCTTGGTTTTTCAACCATCGCCGTGCGGGAGGAGCGAAGATCGTCTTCTCCTTCACCGCAGCAGCAGCTCTCTCCTGCAGTGTGTTCACTTTTAAGATTTGCGGTGGCCCATCTTCTATTACCATCCACATTTCATCGTGTAATGTTGATAGATGAGCCTGCATAAGAATTTCCCAATCATCAAATTCTTCAATTGTGAACATAGGGATGCGTGTCAAATTTGCTTCCATGACAATAACTTTGCTAATTAAAAGAGTTTTAAAAGATCAAGTGCTAAAGCAAGCTTTGAAAAATTTGGAGATCTAGTTCAAGAACTGGTGCGGAAGGCTCAATGAACCAACCGCTCCGATACCACTTGTAGGTCCCAAGGGATGTGAGTGTAAGGTTTAGAAGGGGTTGAATAAACCTTACCAACTTTTCGATTTAGTCCTTTTAAAATGTTCGAGTTAATACTTCACAAATTTGAGTCCTTGATGGACAAATAAGTTAGTTAATTAGTAGAGTTAGTCACTCAACGACTGATTGTTGATAGAATAACTCACCGTTTGACTAAACACTTAACTCGACTATGAAATGTTTTCATTGGAAGACTTAACACCCTTAAATATGTTTAAGTATGTTTTAATGCATGGTTTTAGCACTTTGTTGATTATCAATTGGATAGCAAATTTATCGTGAGATATTAAAGTAATGTGCGAGAAATTAAAGTCTTTGAAATGTAAATGACACAATAAGTTTTTATAGAGGTTCGAAGATGGGGTAATTCTTCTACTCCTCTCTTCTCCAACTCCCGGAGGAATCCACTAAGTATTGATCAATATACAAAGTGGTTAACGATCCGGATGCAAGTCTTGATCACACAAATGACTTGATCCTTTGGGACTCGATCCGGAGATGCCTTGTCACACAATCGGCTTCTCGTGCGACTCGGCTTCTTCTTCACAGGGGCGGTTTGCGCTTGCTACTACAAAACCACTTGCTCAAGCTTCTTGGATTTGATCACGAAGCCCTCCAAAAACTTGAGGCGACCGATTCAACCTTAAACCTTCCTACAATCCTCCGTGGAATGTAGACCCCGATTCTTCAAATGTTTCCTCTTCAACTGATTGAAGTTGTCTTTCCTTCACGGGTAAGTGTTGGATTGATTTCCTTCGTAGTGTAGGCTTGAGGATTAAACTTGAATGATTTGAGAATAATTTTTGATTCTGAGATATTGCTTTTCTTGCTCGTATTTGTTTTCTCGATTGTCAAGGTAACCAACTTACTCTCAAATAGATTCTCTCGGCCTTTTATAGTGTTCTTTTTAAAATTTGCTGCCTGAAGAGATAAAGCTAAATTTCAAAAACACACTGTGGTCGCTGGCTTGTCTTGTTGCGATCCTTGGAATTGACATTTCCTCTTATGAATGATTCTTGACTTTTGAGTTCGACACAGTGCGAGCTTCCCATTGGTTTATTCTTTTTGCACGCTTCGGGATGAGCACTTCAAGAAAGCGATATGGAAGTATTACTTGTTTAAGTAATTTTCTTGACTTCGTAACGGATCTCTTTTAGTTGCCTCGACTTGACCGCATTTCCTTGACTTCCCCAGGTGACTTTGAGTCGACTTCCAATCATTGGATGACTCATCCACACTTCAACTTGAGACTTGGCTATCTTGAGTTGACTTGATCGACACTTCACTCACCGCATCTCACCGCATCTACAATCGAGTTCATGTCTTCTCTTCTTTGCCACACTCACCGCCGACAAATGAGTCTTCCTTTTAGTCTCCAGTTGTCTTCTTGCATGTTCAGGCATAGCTTACTTAACTTAGCTCGACTAGCCCTATCTATTACAATGCAATTTACAACAAAAATGGGGTGCCAACTTTCTATTCTAAGTTTTACATGGCATTCATCAAAATCTAAAAAATTAATTTCCCAACAGTTGGCAATGAAGAATCTGACAATCGAAGGAGGATCGTTAGTGATGCTTAGCATAACAGTGATTTCTTTATCGGAACTATATTTTGAACGGTCTAGACGATACCCTCTATAATGTTTATAGTTCGTTCAAAACGTCCAAAGAGTTGTGGGACGTTTTGGAGAAAAAATATAAAATAGAAGATGCCGACACAAAGATATTTGTGGTCGGTAAATTTCTGGATCATAAGATGGTTGTCACGTAGATGGTGATCAGCCAAGTGCAAGAAATTCAGATCATACTTCACGACTTAGTGTCTGAAGGGATGGTTCTGAGTGAGTCGTTCCAAGTGGCTGCGATTATCGAAAAATTGTCGCCGTCGCGGAAAGATTTTAAGACTACCTCTAGCACAAGAGGAAGGAAATGGGGCTATTGGATTTTGATAGTTCGACTTGATTGAGGAAGACAACCGGGATTCCGGTGTTACTAAAGATATGATAACATCAAAGATAACACTCCTTGTAAAGGTGTTAATGGAGTTGTTAGAACTAAGGTCTGAAATCTGTTAGAATGAGATTCTAACTAGATAATTGGGACAATGTTATAACATAATAAAAGGAAAATGGCCGAGAGCCATAGAAGTTCCGGATAATCTTGTGTTGAACAAGGATATCAGAAATTGTAAAGGAGCTTTACTTTTTAACAAACCATATAAAGGAGAATACCTTGAAGTATGGGGGTGCTTTGGCTAAAGTAGAATCACCCAAGAAAATAAATTCAGTGTTCATGATATAAATGATGGTGCGATCATTAAATCAAGAAATGTTGTATTTATTAAATGTGCCTTTTCTTGCAAAGGGAAGAGGTAAGTCTAGACAGTTGATTTCAAAATGGGGTTATTTCGGTTGACTGCATGAAGTCAAAGGAAAACCTTGCGGATTCACTTACAAAAGGCATAAATAAAGATCAATTGTATAAATTATTAAGGGGAATGGGTTTAAAATCCACAAATTAAAGAATGTTCATAGCAGTAACCCAACCTTGTGAATTGGAGATCCCAAAACCTTGGTTCAATGGGACAACTAAGTTATGAATGTTCAGGTGAACACTTGAAAATGTGTTAGCTCATTCTCAAAGCATCCAAGTGAATGAAAACATGCTGAATGTGATGAGGTTAAGTTTAAGACTTTTAATGATTCCTATACCGAAAGGTGGAGTATGACAAGATACTCTTCAATAGGAGATCACATATATAAGTGAGAAGTAATGGCCACTTCAAAGAAACGCTTATGAATCTATGATATGGTCGAGGGCCGAAATGGACACAGCGTGAGAACAACAAGTGTTAGAATTTTTATTGTGTAAGTACTGTTGTTTCGGGTTTTTTTTAAATTACCCCAACAAACAATATAGGATGTGGAAAAGAAAGTAAATGAAATATATTTTTCGTGTTCTTTCTTTCTTCTTCTTCTGTAGAACTGAAGTCAATAAACATCGTGAGCAAGCTAACCATGTATTGACGTTCAATATCTTCAACACGCTGAGTCTGATGTGCCGATGAGATTAAATTTCATGACCGGCTTGGGATAAGGGTGGCACTACACACCCATTTTTCCTCTAAATACACCCACTTTGTAAATATACTCTGACCCTTTTTTTTAAAACAACATATTTACTAAATACACGCACCCAACATTTTCCAATTTACCCTTCTCCCAACTAAACCCCAGTTGTGGCTTAATTATTTGGGACATGACTATGTGGCACGACCGAACGACACATGACTTTGTGGCACGATCATGTGACAGAAACGTTAAGGTAGTAAGGACATTATAATTTTTTAAATTCATGATATTTATGTAATAATAGAGAAAGTGTACTTAGAGGAAATGAGAGTGTAAATAGCGTCACCCGGACTAATGTTTGGTACAACGAATTTGTTGAGATGATTATATGAATCTCACATTGGGCTAATAGTAACCCAAAAGAGGAGGAAAAGTTCAAGAAGCATGCTTAGTGCTCACCCTCGATACTTGGTCCGCTTCGCGTTTTGTTGCGACTAGTTTCAATTTTTCGGGAGCATTTGAGATGGACTTTTGGATTTGAAAGTTCATTTCATTAATCAATAATGTTTCGTTGTTAATTTAGAATAAACTTTTGAATAAGTCACTCATCTAAAAGTCTATTCTAAAAAAGTTAGAATTTGAGAATTTTTGCAAAGTCATTTATTAAGAAGTTCATTTATTGAATGAACTTCTCGCACAAATGCTCTCAAACATGCATAGTGTACACATGTGGGACGTCAACATGTCAATCTATAATCTAATTAAAAAGTAGTAGTTTTAATATGACCAAATGCAAAGAACTATCGATAGCATAACATCATAGATGGATTCTTAATTAATATCATAATTCAAAATTTAGAATAAGAATATTTATTTAGATTCGCATATTATGTGAATACGAATATGAATTTTATTATATTCGATTTGAGTATTAGAAATAATATTAAATATTTATATTTGTACAAATCACTCGTATAGTCATATATAATCTTTATATATAAAAGTATAAATTTATTTATGTAAATTATTAACATATAATGAATATGTTGTAAATAAACATGATTCGATCCAAATAAGATTGGGTTTGAAAAATATTTTCGAAGCGAAAAATTAAAGAAAGAGTCCGTTAATATTAGAGCCAAAGAAGCTCACTTTCTAAATTTCTTTAGAAATGTCTTGAGAAAATATTTATATTCTTTGAAGAATAAAAGTTCTAGAGAATTTTAGAGTAATATATACTTTGTAGACAATTCTACTGAATGAATTGTAACCATTAGCTAAAATAAATTATAGTCATTGGTTAAAGAGTTGTCTTAGTATAAATAAGAAATGATCATTGTGTACCAAGCCAAAATTGAAAAGAATTTTTTTAAATCAAACAAATTGAGTATATACATTTCATAAAGTGCAACGAACGAAGACCCAAGCGAGCCGATACATGACCGTAAATACCACTCTGCATATAAACAAACAAACAAGCATAAGACAGAAACAGTCACACAGAGTACGTAAATCCGAAATAATTGGACCTGAATGGACTTCAATTCTTATCCTGAAGAATTCTAACTCAACACCTCTATGCTTACTTAATTGGATCATTCATCGTCTAAGTTGGACTCATCCTATATCTGTTCATCGGCCACCAAATAGGCGACCCTTTTAATAGCCTCTTTAGGCTTTCGTCTTGCAAGTCAGCCTTAGCCACGGTAGCCGCCTTGTGCACAGATATAGAGACAATTTTAGCGGCACAGAGCAATTGCTTGCCCAAATCTTTGGTAAAAACGATCGCGTTCTTTGCCATCCGGCGCGAGCCCCAGGTTTGTAATCGGAGAAGGAGAAAGAGGGATTGGAGCACCGAGGGTAGAGGTAGCGAGAATGTGGAGGATGAGTGGGTGGAGGAGAAGCAATCGAGGTGGGCCGTGGCGGGCAGCGGTGGCACATGATGCGGGATCGAGCCAGGGGCCGCCATTGTTGGAGGTATCCTCATACACGCCAAAAGCGGATGGGGCAAAAAATCGTGGTGGCGAGCACGCAAGTCGAATGCACCTCGGTGATGGATGTTGTGGAGGATTATAGGGTCGACGAGCTGCAGACCTGGCACTCCCCATGGGGGATTTCCCCAAAATTGAAAAGAATCAACAAACTCCTCTTCCAACTAAGAAAATATCATTTATTCTAAATATATAATTTCTATGTAATCCAACAATAAAGATACGTTAAAATTTTGAGTACGGATATTCGGACTGATTAAGCTTGTTTATGGCCCATTTAAATTCTGCTTCCTTTAAATATTTTTTAGGTTTTTATTTCAAATTGTTGAATCGTAATTTCATATTATTCATAAAATTATACCTTCCAATTATCTGTCCTGTGTCATAACACCATAAATAAAAGCAAGCAGTGTCAACAGATTTTACCTTTTTCCAAATCAAGTCATTCAGCTAACAAGACACAATAATCTTCAGTATCTAGCACAACATCCTTGAAATCATATTTTTTTTTCCTTTAATTTGGAACGAATGGAAGTAGAACATACAATCTATTCCTTCCAAAGGAAGCCTATCAGAAAAATAGACATCGAAGTCATTTAACTCATCAATCGATTGACATATTTTTGTCTTGTAGTGGCTTGAAAGAAATTGTGAAGATGTGCAAGATCATATTATGTACCTTCAGCGAGACCAAAGACGACGCAATTCTTGGGCATGAATTCGAGGTCACGTTCTCATCGAGAATCCAACAGAGAAGCAATCTCCATCGTGGTTGATTATGCAGTTTCGTTCAACAGTCAAACACTTAAATTCCCTGAGTTAAAAAAAAAATGAAATTTTCGGGAAACAAAGATAATATTCCAAGATCAAAATTCACAAACGAGCATGAAAAACTCTCCCAAACCCTTCTTTCCATCCTCATTTCCAACAATAGAGATATTAAATGGGTTGACCCTAATGGTTTTGGCCAACCTAATGGGCTTCAAATAAATGAGTTGGTATTAAACAGAGCGGTAATATTGGAATCTAATCGTGACCCTAATGCGCTAAATGGGTCATTATCGGTTTTTTTAATTTTCTTCCATGAGTATAACTAAGCAAAATTTGGCCCTTTTTTTTTTTCCAACCGTTATACATGCTCATATAATTCCTCATCTAACTAGTTGAAATATGAACTTGGGTTGAGTTTTATCAGCAAACTAGAGAAGACCCCGTGTGATGCACGGGTTGTATATCCATAAGATATCCATTTTGTACTGTGATGTGTGCATTATTCTTATATACGATTAAATGAATTTTATCTCGTACATTTTAAAATAAAGATCGCATAATAGGCGAGAACTACTATTTAATATCTTTTATTGATGAAGTCAAAAATAAAAACTATCATACATCATAATCACAAAAAATGCATTCAAGATTATTTATTTGTATTCGATTTTTGAAAATAATTTTTCATAAAATTGCATAAGGTGCAACTTTGTCGTCCATTACGTTATAGTCATGTTTAGATCCTTAATAAATGTGAAGATTTGTGTCATAGTCTTTTCAAAATTGTAATAGTAAATTCGGATGTAATTTTACTTTTGAAAGTTGTTCATATGTATAAATTGGGGGCAATTTTTCAAAATTTGATCATGTAACAATAAATAAAAATTAGCAAACATGTGTTTAAGAACTAAGTAGAGCAACTGAGAAAATATGAGAAAACAAAAATAAAATGGTAATATTATTGTTTTATTAGATTTATTTTTAGGGATATTTTTCTTTTTTGCATATTTTGTCATGTATTTTATTTATTCAGATTGTTAAGTCAATGTTTAATTTTTCGAAATTTTGTTATGGGAATTTATATTGTGTTATTAATATGTTCTATTCGAGTTTTTATATATGGTATTTTTCAGCAAAGGATGGACAAGCTGTATTTTAAAAAAATATATTTTAGCTGTCACGAAAAATTTAGAATTTCAATAAATAATTAAAATATATATATAAATTATTTGATTATAAATAGTACAATTAAACAATAGAAAATTAATTTATTATAAACTATGAAAAATACCTCTTTAAATACAAAATATTTAGTTTGATAAAAAAAAACTTTGTAAATGTAAATTGTATTCATTTATAAAGCATGTTTATCTAAAGAAAATAAATGTATGAAAAATACTTTAACAACTAATTGCTGGATATTTAATATAATGTTTTTTCAATACAAACAATAATAAAGTCATTTCAACTTCCAATACTTTTTATGATTTAGAAAGTTGAATAGTTATTACTTATTAGAATTATTAAAAGAATTAAACAAAAATCGAGACTTTATATTTAGCAACATAATTTTATGGGGAAATGAAATATTTCAAATATCAAAAACTATTCTATTTTTATATACACATATATGAAAATAATATCAAACAAATAAATTCATATCTAATAGTCTAAATGTACAACTTAAAAAGTTGAATATCAAAATACGTAGATAAATACAAAAATAATTTCTATTAACCTCGAAATGATTTCATACACATAGTCCTATGTATAAATATATATAATATTTGGATGCATATATTGAGATACTTTCAATTAAAATAAATATTTTTAATTGAATTTAATCAACATATATATAATTCTATATAATTATGACAAAATTGGCTAGCCCTAAATACCAAATAACAATTAACAAGTGTACATATATCATAATAGTCAAAATATATGAATCTACAAATTGATCGTGCGAATGCATAATTTTTAAAGCTCGTTATAGAAGAAAATTTTGAGAAAATTATATCTTATTTTTTATTTACTATATTTAGGGATGACAATGGGTAGGGTACCCAACCATTTAAGAGTATCCATACCCGAATCCTATGATATTATTAATGCTCATACCCGTCCCAACTCCGATTGAAAAATTGCACTTAATACCCATACCCGTCCCAAACTCATTTGTTAATGCCTGCATATTACCTGTACCCACCTAGAACCCATTTGTTTTATAAAAATATATAAATATATAAATATTTTAATGGCTATTTAAATAGGTACTCTAACAAAATAAATTATTATATAAGAGTGATCATCAACTAAATTTAAAAAAAAACATATATTTAATTGATTAACGTACTTCTTGCAAACTGTTGGCATAGCCCATTTTTAATTTGATCGAATGAAGTGGGGTACTAGGGTTCTATAGTTTTAATTATATATATAAATCCTTCTATTTAAGCTAATGTTTTCCTTAATTATTCTGAAATATTTTGATTTTATAAATATATTTATATGAAAATATTTAAATGGGTGCTTATATGTTCGGTGTATCCATGGATACCCTATCCCCATACCCGATTATATAAGTGGGTTCGTAGTAAAGGGTACCCTATGGGGTAAATTTGTACCCTACCCATTTGTAAATGTGTATTGATTTTGCATCTCATACACATCCCAAACCCGAATAAACTTGCGCACAATTTTGGAAAGATAATTTATATATAATTATAATTTTAACAAGTTCAGACACAAAATCTACCAAGATTTGTATCATTAATTATTAAATCTAGATTTATCTATATATAACATAATAAAATTTATCTAAATTACAAATTTTACCATAAAATTATACTACTATATATGTGTTGTAATTTAGATGGGAAAACATTTTCAGAAACAGGTTTGTTATTTTTTTTTTTTTTTTTTTTTTGAGGAAAGAAACAGGTTTGTTATTAACTTGTTATATATGGAGAGATTCGTGAACCAAAACAAACTCAATGTAACTTTAGTATACAAAGTAACACAATGATTACACAGGTCGACAATTCTATTTCACACATGCTCTCTTGACAATTCTATCACTCAGGATTCAGGAAGCTACTTGAGGAAGGATATGATTATTTGGTACGGAAAATACAAAGGTAAAATCTGTTATGTTAAAGAGTTGTAACCTGTAGGCTGTAGCTATCACTATGGTCCTGCGCTTCGAGAGTATTTTTCAATTATTAATTTGTTTTTTCTATTTTTTGGAATAAATTGTTGTTTATGAATATTGCATGTAAATAATAGTGTGAACGAAATTACATGTTTTTAGTCCTATGTACATTCTTCTGTGTCAGGAGCATCATATCCTCAAACAGGATGCTTTTAGTCCTATGTACATCAAATCGAACGCAACGCACGTATTATCCGCAACTGAGTTCCATCAAGCTCGAGAGTTTCCGGTACCGTTGGCTGAAGTGCGTATGGATTAAGCGATCACGCACGCGCACAAGTCGCCTGCTTCCAAAGCTTCACTTGTCGTGCTGTGCTTTTTCGCTTCAGCCTCATCCAAAAGCTCATCTTCGAATGTAGCCTGCATCCTTAGATTTCATAATTCTTGAAAACCAAACAATAATCGAAATTTGTCATATTGATAGATTTCAGGAATAATTACCAAAAAAAATAAAAAGAAACTGATATTTTGGGCTAATTACAAAAAAGTTCAAAGTTTTTTGAAAATTGCAAATAAAAACCCTTAATTTTGACTCCATCTTATATTTTCCCCATTTATAAGCAAACAAAACATTTGAAAGACCCCATGATATTTCTAAAAATATTACAGTTACCCTCTTAAATTTGAGACATAATCAAACCTAATCAGGCTTTTTGTAATATTGAAACTTTTCTAGGTGTTCATGTAATTAACCCAAACCTAGGGGTAGTTTTTGTAGTTATCCCATTTTGTTTATAATTTACCTCGTGTATAAGAATTGTGGCTCCTTCTGAAGCCTTGAGCTCATTAGGAATGTACTCCAGCATCCAACCAGTTTGGTTGGGATGTCCAATTCCCTTCTTCACCGTCAAGTCCAAAACTAGCGACAAGCTCTCCGAACTTAACCGGGTAGACCTGCCTGATACGAAGGATCATATGCACGTACCCACAAACTAGCCGACTGAAGCCCCTTCAGTAATTCTGGGCACAATTCACCAATAATCGTAGCAAAAGACACCCCAATGTCACTGGGCGTGACATCAATTAATGTTTCATGATTTAATGCACAATTAATTTCCTTCTCCTACCCACACCGTCCTCTCATTGTTCCATTTTGTGACTTGGACTATTATAGAGCCCCCCACTCCATCAAAGGAATGTAAATAATTAAATATGGATCAGCTAAATCAGAAAATTCCAAATGAAACAAACACGAGGTGAAAGCAGTGAATCTAAAAAGCGGGACCCACCTCGACCTCTTGGCCAATCCATGACATTTCACTGCAAGAAATATTAACAAATTTATGACTTATTTTGCCCCATCTAGTCTTTATGTACATTCATTCTTTTGCGTCCAGAAACAGGGGTCTCAAGTTTTCCATTACACTTCGAAGATCAGGAAGATCGGCCAAGTTAACACTCATCAAATCGAAAGCGACGCACGCATAATCCGGCAACTTATTTTTATCATGCTTGAGAATTTTCGGGTAACGTTGGCTGAAGTGCGTAAGGATTACACGATACGCACCACACAAGTCACCAACTTCCAAAGCTTCCCCAAACGTGCTGTGTTTTTTCGCCTTAGCCTCACCCAAAAGGTCGTCTTCGAATGTAGCCTCGTGTATAAGAACTGTGGCTCCTTCTGAAGCCTGGATGAGTTCATGGCACGGCCTCGTGTCACCAGAATATACGAGCTTCCACCCGGGTATCATTTTACCAACGCGGTTGACCGTATTTGCGGCCTTTAACACAACACCATATGCCGGCTCACAATGTTCAACAGGAACACTTATTAATGTTTCTAATCCAGCTTCCACAAGGACCTTCTTCAAGGACTCAACAATCGTATGACTTTCTTTTGTATGTTCACAATCAAGAAACTGCATATCTAGATGCTCGAGCCTCTCGTATGCATCTAGGTAATCCTTAAGTTGCACAGGGCCTATGACGATCAAAGGGTCGTGAGGTATTCCCTTTAACAAATCTCTTCGCTGAGTAAGTATCCTAGCTAGACCCGTATGGTGATCTGCATGAATATGGGATATCCATATACATCGTAAACTTCTTACTACTTCATCAGCACCTTCAATGCCAAACCTGTTGGGAGATATTGCAAAAGATAGCATCACAATTATTTAACAACTACAAAAACTACTCCTGAGGTTTCGGTTAATACTTAATTACCAAAAAAAAAAAACAGAGGTGTTTTAAAATTACAGAAAACCCCTTGCACTTTGATTCTGTGTTAAATGTAAGTGGGTAATTGTAATATTTTTACAAATGTAAGGGGTTTGAAATGTTTTTACTTATGAAGGGGGTAAAGTGTAATACAGGAAAAAAAAACCTCAAGGACTCTTTTGTAATTTTAAAAACATCTGGGTTTTTTTGTAATTACCCCAAACCTCAGGGGTAGTTTTAGTAATTATCCCCCCAAAAACATACATAGAAAAGAGTTATCAAGATCAGACAAAACAAGCCACGAACGAAGAGAGGCCGTGAGAGAACTTCAGACGTGTATATTTACCTTCTTTTCAGTTGTCCCAGCGTTGCTTCACCACAATCTAAAAGCAAGCTTCCTTTTGAAAAAAGATTGAGAAAGATTGAACTAACATTTCGGTAATTTGAAGGCTGAGATGAACCAGTCCCAAGAAAAACAATCTCCATGTCATCTCTACTTAATCTTCCATACAGTCTGGAATTGCACTGCGGTGCAACCTTGGGCGTTTCGTCACAACTACATTAGCTTGCACGCATGTCTTCTCGCTGCTAGTTTCTATAGTATTAAGTTTCTTTAACTGTAGCTCATGAATGATTTCTTGGGGAGACGTCATATCTGGTAAACAAGATCTGTCAAGCCCGAGATTTCTGTGGGGACGCAACTGGAACTGTTTTTCACATAATATCATGTATTACTAGCGGCAGGAATTTAACACCAAAATTCTTATTAAGTCACGATGTAATTATAACATTTTTTATATATGTATATTTTTCATTTATATATATGATTTTGTATATAACATATGTTTGATAAACCATACCTTGAGAAAATTCTCTGCTAAAATGGGTTCACCAATTCTTGTGGCAAGATCCTGAGAGGATAAAGCAAGATCAGCAAAGTATGCACAAATCAATCATCCCCATAATATCTATGAAATGATTGTATTTCTTGTATTGAACATGGAAGAAAATTACACATTATATAGCCAAAAGACTACCCTAATCTATCCATGAATTAAGGAAAAAGAAAGAAACATAAACCCCAAAGATAGGGCACTACCCTAAAGTTAAGGTAGGGCACTACCTAAAGTTAAGCCACTAACATATATTATAATATCTCAACACTCCCCCTCAAGGTGGAGCATATACATCATATGCATCCATCTTGTCACATATATATGTTATCCGAGGGACCCGTAGAGATTTAGTAAAGATATCGCAAGTTGATCTCTAGAGTTGACAAAGGAGGTCTTGATGACTCCGAGAGAGAATCTTTTCTCTTAGGAAATGGCAATCGACTTCTATATGTTTCGTCTCGTGAAAAACTGGATTGGAGGAGAGATGTAGAGGCGATCGATTATCACACACGAGCTCCATAGTACCAACATCACGAAATGTAATTCTTGCAATAAATGTTTCACCACAAAAGCTCACATGTTGCATGAGCCATAGCCGATTTCTCGGCCTCCGTTGATCGAGCAACAACGGTCTTTCTTGCTTTTCCATGAAATCATGTTTCCTCCTATGAATATCAATAACTGTAAGTAGATCTTGATCATTCTCATCTCCCGCCTAATCAAGATCTCAATACCCAATGATATCGGTGTGGCCTCTATCGGTGAAAACAAGTCCTTTCCCCAGGTGACCTTTAATATACTTGACAATTCGAATAATCGCATTCCAATGACTATCACAAGGAGACTTACTATACTTACAGGAAAGATATGCCTGTCCGTCATGGTGAGATAATTTAGTTTCCCAACTAGCCTTCGGTATCTTCCTGGATCAGGATAGGGCTCCCCCTGGTTAGGAAGCAACTTTACATTAGGGTCCATTGGAGTGGCAACTGGTTTACAATCTGTAAGACCTGTTTCTTCTAGAATATCAAGAGCATATTTCCTTTGAGAGATAGCAACACCTGACTTTGATTGAGCTACTTCAATCCCAAGAAAATAACGAAGTGGACCTAAGTCCTTAGTTTGAAAATTGTGAAATAAGTGTTGTTTTAATGCCTTGATACCTTCACAATCATCGCCCGTAATTACAATGTCATCAACATAGACCACAAGGTAGATATATCTATTTGCCGAGGAGCATCGAAAGAAGACAGAATGATCTCCTTCACAACGGGTCATTCCAAATTGTTGAAGAACTTTGCTGAATCGACCAAACCAAGCCCGGGGTGATTGTTTCAAACCATATAAAGACTTTTGTAACTTGCATACCAAACCATACTCCCCGTGAGCAACAAACCCAGGAGGTCGCTCCCATATAAATCTCCTCTTCCAAGTCACCGTGCAAAAGGCATTCTTGATATCTAATCGAAAGAGGGGCCAATGTTTCATGGCAGCCATAGCGAGAATAAACGAATCGAGGACATCTTTGCAATCGGAGAAAAAGTATCACCGTAATCCCGACCATAGACTTGTGTATATCCTCGCTACAGGCAAGCTTTCAAGCGATCGACTTGTCCATCAGGACCAATCTTAACATTAAATACCCAACGACAACCAACAACAGATTTGCGGAGGGAAGGAAACAAGCCGCCAAGTATTGTTGTAATCAAAGCCGACATTTCATCAATCACGCCTGTTTCCATCCTGGATGGGATAGTCTTCCAAACTGTCTTAGGAATAGAAATAGAAGAGAGTGTAGAAACGAAAGCACAATATGTGGGAGACAAACGATGGTAGGATAGAAAATTATAGATAAGATAAGGGTTACGGGTAGAGCGTGTACCTTTGCGGATGGCGATAGGCAAATCCGGTGAAACAGGTGGATCGGGTGCGGGGAGAGAGACCTCCGAGAACAGGATGTGAAGCTCGAGGCTCGGGACCGCCTCTTTCATAAGTAATGCCAAATCGATTCTGAGGTGGAGGAGACTATGGTGAAGATGATGGAGTATCCTAATCTTTAGGGAATCGATGCTCGGGAGCTGGACGAATAAACTCTAAGTAGGGTATAGCAAAACCCGATCCAAGTCGTGAGAAGGGATAGTAGTTGCGAAAAGTATGATATGTCCTCGAAGAAAGTAACATCGGCGGAAATGTAAAAACGGTTTGTAGGCGGAGAGTAGCAATAGCCCTTTCCGAGAATGGGAGTAACCAAGAAAAATACACTTGATAGACGAAGCGGACATTTTATCACGACCGGGAGATAGATCATGAACAAAACAAGTACAACCAAAAATACGAGGAGGAGCAACATATAAAGGGGTTTGTAGGTGCGAGAATAGAGTAGGAACCCGACCATTTAACACAGAGGATGGCATTCGATTTATCAAATAAGTGGCGATTAGACAAAGATCACCCCAAAACTTTAAAGGTGCATCGCATATATCAACAAGTGTGCGGCGGTGTCAACAATGTGTCATGTTTTTCGTTCGGCTACCCCATTTTGTTGAGGTGTATGAGGACAACCGGATTGATGTATAATTCCATTGGACGTAAAGGAATTGAAACGGTCGAGAAATATTCCTTTGCATTATCACTACGCAAAGACATGAATCATTTTACCAAATTGATTTTTAATTTACGAGCAAAAAGTTTCAAAAATACCAAACAACTCGGAACGATCTTTCATTAGAAATACCCAGTACACCGGAGAAATCATCGATGAAAGTAACATAATACCGATAACCTAAGATAGATGGAACACGACTTGGACCCCAAACATCGAAATGAACAATATCAAAGAGGATGAAGCTCTGTTATTAATACGATTAGAAAAAGAGACTCGAACATGTTTACCTAATTGACAAGACTCACAATTCAAAGACTCCAACTGTGAAAGACCAGGTACCATTTTTTTTAACTTAGGTAGGCTTGGGTGACCCAAACGACGATGAAGAAGATCGGGGAATGTAGTAGCAGCACATAGAGTGGAAATTGTTGGTTGAAGGTAGTAGAGACCACGAGATTCGAGATCCTGCGCCAATCGTCGCCATGTACTCCTGGTCTTTTATCAAAAAGGAATCGAGTGAAAATATCTCAAATCAAGAAAAAAAAAATACTAATGTTTCGAAAAAAAAAAGGGTTTGTGAACTCGCTTCTATGATACCATATGAAATGATTGTATTTCTTGTATTGAACATGGAAGAAAATTACACATTATATAGCCAAAAGACTACCCTAATCTATCCATGAATTAAGGAAAAAAGAAAGAAACATAAACCCCAAAGATAGGGCACTACCCTAAAGTTAAGGTAGGGCACTACCTAAAGTTAAGCCACTAACATATATTATAATATCTCAACAATATCAAATGTGAATTTAGATTGACAATTTACCACATTTTGTGTCTTTAAGACAGACGACATGCACTTCAAGTCCTCAAGAGACCAAAATCTAGGAGCCGGAAAGAACTGGGCACACAGTAGTTGATCGTATTCCCATTTTTGCACTTGCTTTTAATATGGGAACCTTGATGTTCTTCCCGCAAAGTACAGAGTCCACAGCCTAAATTGTTCAAGAAAGATTGCATACACTTGAAAAATGGGATAATTACCAAAAAAACTAACGTTCGGACTAATTACAAAAAAGGAAAAAAAAAAAAAACCCTGATGTGTGATCCCATCTTACATTTCCCCCCTTCATAAGCAAAAAATATTTCAAAAAAAATAAAACCTGATATTTCTATAAATATAACAATTACCCCCTTAAATTAAAGACAAATTCAAATCTGAGGGTTTTTTCTTTTGTAATTTTGAAACATCATTTTTTTTTTTGTAATTAGCCCAAATCTCAGGGGTCTTTTGTAATTATGCCTAAAAAAATTGAAGACAGGAAAGTGTTCCAGAAACTGACATTCCATGCCCTGCCATAATATGCTGAGCTGCACCAAATCTTGACATCCATATTTGATAATCATCTGTTTCAGTGACATGTGTCGGACTCAGATGAATTACACAGTTCACATTTTTTGAACTATTTGGAACATTTTCAGCTGTATCTGAATAATAACGACTAAAACTTTGTGCAGATAATAACTCTTGAAAATGCAACAGCGTCGGGCAGTCAATTAGCAACACTATAGGGCACGGAACAGAAGGTCCAAGTACATCATCCGGGTGAATCTGAGCATCACAAGTGAATCAAGGGCATAAATAGGGAAACTTGAAAATGAGAAAAATTATTAAGCCGAAATATAAGGTTTAATGACTCTACCATAATATCCAGTAGATCTGACTTCACGGGTACTCCACTTTGCAATTGTCCACGCTTTGGCCCACATTTCAATCCAAGTGAATCAGCTTTTTGGGAGTCGAATTTTCTCTTTATTTCTAGCAATTCACAGACATATATTACAGAAGAACTTACAGGGTTTTTCTCACTCACATCAGATTCTGATTGACTTGGTTGAAGCACTAGTGCGGATATTTTTACAAAATCATTATTAATAAGAATGTAATGATCATCAATTTTTTGCGATGTGGAAATAGCATCTTCATTAGAATCATGCAGGCGGCCAGGCCAATCAAAATGTTGCATCAGTTTATGTTTGATGAAATGTTGCATTGCAGCAGCTATATAGTTGAGATCTTCGGGGCCCCATACTTTGACTTTCTGAAAAAAAAAATAATAATCACAATTCCATCAATTAATGAACTAGTTTTAACAGTTTATTTTTATAATAAATATTGAGTCAAGCCAACGTACATGTCCGATGCCAGACAGAGTCAATAAGAGACCTGCAAGCAATAAGTTAAGAAAAATATAAGTTTCTGCTTTAAGAATAAATGTCTATATTAACTTTTATGATATGTTAGTGGTAATTCATAAAAATAAGGTTATGATAGATATTTGAGTGATATGAAGCTATGATAATTCAGTGCTTAGTAACCTGGAAGTCCACCAGCAGTTTCTGAACAGACACGTGAGAGGAATATCTGATCAATCTGGATCACATTTTATTGAAAAGAAAATATAAGAAAGAAAAATTGAGTAGAAAGAGAAAGTTGTCTTCTTATGTATATACCTTTGACATTTTTATTTTATGCTCGATGCAGAAGCGTTGAAACCCCTGTACTAAGCAATATATTGTTAGAAATTAAAATAATAATAATAATAATAGCAATAACAATAGAACTGAAAGTCTGAAACCAAAGTAATACTTACTTCTCCAGCATTAAATATATATCTGTGCTTGTCAAAAAACAATAGCACTGAGGGTGATGTGTCTCGAGTATCTATACCATTCCCAAGAATCTGCAAGACAGGTACACACAAACAATAGAGTGAGGTTTACGGTATTGCAATTATAGTGGATTTTTTTCCCTGACCTTTGCCTATGAGTTTTTCTCTATGTTCAAGAATTATCAAATCTCAATTATTGTTTAAGAGATACCTTATTTTCTGAGGTTTTTAACACAAAATTGTGTTTGTCAAATTTTGTTACACAAATATGGTGGATTTGGGGGCGTTAAAAAATTTAAAGTTGATCGTGGATCCTATCCACGACTCAAGGTGAGTCGTTAATGCAATCAACGATTCACCAAAAAAAAAATTAAAAATTCTGAAAACCCAGTCGCTATTTGAATTAACGACTGGGAATTTTTTTAAATAAAAATGCTCCAGTCGTGTATTCAAATCACGACTGGACTGGAAATTTTATTTTTTTATTATAAAAATGCTCCAGTCGTGATTTTATACACGACTGGAATTTGAAGCCAAAAAGTATCTGACAAACACAATTTGTGTCAAAAATTATCTTTCCTAAAATTGGTTGCCAATTGTAGTGTTGGCCCCACGTGGCACGAATAGGAACAAAGAAAAATCTCAATTCCAATAGAGTTTATGATGCTCCGTATGTTTCTATCCTAGGTTACAAATTATTGATGGACATCCCTTTCTTTTTTCTTGAAGTTAATATTTGACTTTTAATTTATTCTATAAATGAAGTTTTATGATATTATTAGGTTTTTAATTGGGGGAGGGTAAATTTGGGAAGGGTAAGGAGGTGTATTAAGTAAAACTGTTAATTTTAAACATCGGACGAGGTGTATTAAGAAGGGGGTGTATTGATAAGTTTTAGGGGTGTTAATAGCGGCCCCCTTTATTGTTTTTGTAATTCTCCGATAGTATTAAAAACGTTTAAACACCCCCAATTAAGAATCTACAAACAACAAAAAGTTATCTAATCTTTTTTTTTGTCCAGAAGCTACATATTCTTAAAGCAAACCACTAAAAGGGTTCAACCCACGCTAATCAAACACGGCAAAAAGGACAATCCAGGACTTTGCAAGAGCTCCATAGTTAGTGGCAAAGATTATCTTAAACACTCTTTTAAAAGAGAAAAGATAAAGATAAAAATATTTATATAAACGTCACCACATTTACCAAAGAACAATCGAAAAGGCCAAAGGAGGATCAAATAATATGTAGCTTAAACAGCTATCAGTTAAGCCAGATACCCAAATACACGAGGTGGGGTCGGTGAATAGGTCTCGTCTCCTTCACAGGAACATAATGAGGGAAAAGAAAAAGAAAATTAAAAATAAAAAATAAAACCCAATGAAAATATTGAATATTTAATTAAGAGGGGAAGAGACGATTGTCGAGACATTGTTGTTGTACCTGAACATAGGAAGCGGTATTCACAGGATCGTTACTTTTGGAACTTTTCCCGTTAATCTCACTTCGACCAGTTAAATCTTCCATCGCCAAGGAACCTCCGTTTTGATTTATACAATGTATCTTCTCTTCAAACACTATATTTTTTGTAATTGAGAAATCCCCCTGAATTGCAATCAGGGTTAGCTCTCAGGTAGTCACATTTGGCATTGTAACCCTAGTGCGGATGAGTTTCGGTGCAAATTGTGGGGTTCCGATTCGATTCTTCGTCGATTATTACAGTGACATTTGATGAATTGATACTATTCTGATAAAGTTTAAGTCGAAAATCAGAATTTTCGAGAAAATCGCTTTTCGACCTAGATTTTGGGGGATGATTTGAAAAGTGCTTTTTTGAGAATGGGTTCTGAAGAATGTTTTCTTGGTGGGCAAATAAGAAAAGCAAAACCAAGAAACGGACTCCATTGAAACATCCACGAAATTTCGAGAGCTTACGACAACAAATACGACTGAAAATTCCCATTTTTCAACTCCTACGATTAGCCTGATAATACACCAGATAGTGATTGGCAACAGAATCAAATATTCAAATTTTGTAAAAATTCAAGAATCGGCATTAATTAGTACTAAGGGTGAATCAGAAGTCTAGGGCTTATATTTAAAATTCCCGAAAAAAACAGTATACAATATTTCATAACATGTTAATAATTTTCACAGCTAGATCATTATAAAGCATGTGAAAAGAAACCCAAAAACAAAAAAGAAAAGGCAAAAACTTGCGTGAGACGGTCTCACGGTTTAGATCCGTGAGACGGAGCCTTACACAAAGTTTTAAAGGTTTTTTTTTCAAATTTTATTTTTCTTAGGGTTTATATTTATTTTTTAGGGTTTATTTTGTTTCTTGGGTTTATTTTTAATTGATTTGGATTTTTAGGATTTTTAGGGTTTATTTTTTATTTTTGGGTTTATTTTTGTTTTTCGCGTTTATTCTTCATTGGTTCATTTTTAGGGTTTATTTTTGTTTCTTCATGGTTCATTATTATTTTTAAATTTATTTTCATGGTTCATGTTCTCAAGACGGAGTTTAGGAGGTCCGTCTCACGGATTAGATCCGTGAGACCGTCTCACAAGAGACTTGCTCAAAAGAAAATTAAGAGAGGAGAAAAGGGGTTTTCGGTGCGTGTACCGAGACTAGAGAGAGTGGGGGTTGGTTGCGAAAGCTCGAAGAAATTCGTTACGCCAAAGTGCATTCGTTTGTTGGAGAAGAGAAGAATAGCGCGTAATCACATGGCGACTTTTGGAAATATTCGGAGCGTAGTGTGGCATGTAAAACCGCCGTGGTTTGGGCATATAGAATTATATATATTTACGCAATTAGTGGGGGTGTGGTCTACTAGTCTCCGTGAAGGGGGGATTGGGGAGGGTTTAGGGAGAGACGAATTGGGTTTTTTTTTTGTTACCTTCTTAAGTTTCGATAAGTAACATTAATTTTAGGATTGGAATCTAAACAATTAGGCTAAATTGCAAAATACACCCCGTAACTATTGGGAGATGGCAAAACAGACAATAACTCATTTAACTTGCAATTAAGGACAATAATTTTTAAAAAATGGTAAATTAAAGACTAAATTGGTCACGATTTCAAAATTTTCCTTAATCGATTCTCAAATTGGGGATTTCATTTATTTCGGTCCTAATTACCGACTGACATATGGCATGGCAATTTCACAATGGCTTGGATCAAAAAACAGAAGCATAAATAAAACTATCTATCCCCCCCGAGATTGAGCCCTAAATAAGTTGGAGAAAACCCAAAAACCATGTAACAATGTAATTAAGATTTAAAATTCATGTTATTTTGACAAGCCAAAGCACAAATAATAAATAAATAAATTAATGTTCAGATTTATTTGTTGCTTATTAAAGATTATCTTGCCTCTTTCATGATTTTATCAAACAATTTTTTGATTCTAGGACATATAGCACCATCCCATTTTCTAGCTTTGTCCCTATTTACTTGCATTCTTGAGATCATTAAATTCATGATTGTCTCAAGCATAGAAATGATTGGTTTGTCCCTTGCCGCAAGTATAAAAGCATTGTAACATTTACATATGTTATTCAAGAAATGTCACATTTTGAGACAAATGCTAAAATGGGACCTGACCACTGGTTAGCAGGCTTTTTGATTAGCCATTGATATGCATTTTCATCCAAATCCTTGATTTTTTCCATCCTAACCTTAAACTCCTCAACTCTAGTTGCTCTAGCCGAAATTTCAAAGTGCATTTTTAATTGCAATTCCTGTGAACCCACCCATCCTCTTCATATTGTTGTGTAAATGCCTTACACAAAACCTATTCTCGCCAGGAAATAACCTATCAAAAGAATCAATGAGCCCCTTCTGTTTATCACTCATGAAGGTCCATTGATCATGATTTTCTATCCCTAAGTCATTCTCTAACAGAGACAAAAACCAAATCCAAGAGTCCATGTTTTCATTCTCAACTACAACATATGCAATTGGAAACATTTGGTTATTAGGATCAATGCCAATTGTAGTTAACAATTGCCAACTTGCACCCCTTCAAGAAGCAACCATCAAACCCCACAACCTTCCTACAAAATTGGAATCCTTTCTTGCAAGCATCAAAACATATATACAACCTCATGAATGTAGGTTGCCCACTCTCACTATCACACTCAGTCAGTTTTAACACAACAGTGGACCCCGAGTTGGTTCTCAACAACTCCTTACAACAATCTCTAATTCTACTAAATTGTTCCTAAGACGCCTTGTAGCAACTTCTGGGGCTTTTTTGTCTAGCCCTATAAGCCTCGTTGTTTTGACATATTAGCCTTGAGTGTTGTGTACAATTCATTCCTAAATTTATTCATGCCTAACTTGGGATTTTCTTTGAATTTCTTCATGAATGTTTTCCCAACCAACCCGACTTAATACTAGGGTTACTATATTCCATGAACACTTTTTATGAACTGGATTATACCCTTTCAACTGCCAACTTTTATCACTATGCATAGGTGACACATGTGCATACCACTCATGATAGCCTTCTTTTTTACATTTAGCCTTAAGTCTTCTCTTGTCATTCTACAAAAATCCCACAGCCATACCCCTTCTAAGACAATATGACTCAATTGTAGACTTTGCTTCTTGTTTTGAATCAAAAGTCCTAATTTCAAATCGATTTTTAGCTTCAGTTCTAAGGTTGAACTTAGGGAATTGTTTCAATTTATCCTCATCGAACCATCACTACTCACAAATTCATCACCGTGTTCTTCTAGGTCTTCACCCTCCCTCCATCCAACATGACATCTCCTCTCATGTCATCCCTTTCCCTAAGCCTAAAAACCATCAAGCTCTACATTTAGATCTCTCGACCACAAATTCTCTATCATCCTCATCCAAATCATAGTCGATGTCACAAATACATCGTAGTCGAATCGTAGTCATCGGAATTATTATTAGGCTCGGATGGTTCGGGGACGTTATCTTCATCCAAATCATATTCGAGTTCGGATATTATCCAAAAATGAGAAGTCAATAAGAGGGTCAATATTTTCTTCCCAATTAGAATAGATTGCATTATCGATAATTGGGGCTCATAGGTTAAGGGGCTTTTTCGAGATATTATCTAGGTGTTCTACATAAATTTCAACCTCCCCGCATCTAAAAATCCACTTGACAATCCCATAAGCTTCAATATATGCCTCAATCACACTACTACCCATCTCAGAAAGACCGCCCATATTTATGCCATATTCTACAATTTTATGAATTATAACCTAATTGTTCTACAAAATCCTTCAATTCAATAAGTCCAAACATCTCCCCATCAAACTCTATCAAAATAGTCTACACAAACCTTTACAACTTTCATCGTCTTGTGCTCTCAAAGAGCAACTCTTCTCAAAATCTCACTCAAAAGGTACCGAGTTGGAATCCCATTCTAACTAAGGATTCTTGTGGTTCCTGAGGTTCCAGCTGAGAACTAGGAATGGAGAGCTTTCCCCCTTTCCACCCGACTCTTTGGTCTTAAGAACGCTGGTTTTAAGAATGAGTGATTGCCCTTCTCCGACCTACATCGCCCAACCCGAGAACGGACTAATGCGTTCCACTTATTGAACAGGGTTCTATGGTCGGGTCCGTGACCCTGGATGCCGGCGCGCCTGGGGTGATCTCGTAGTTCCTACGGGTGGAGATGATGGGGTCGGTCCATGGATTTTCCTTCCTTTTCTTTTGCCGCATTTCGCTCAAAGGGTTGAAGGGAGATAGTGCATCAAGTCTGTTCGCAAGGGCCAACTTGATCCTCTTCCCCGGGGATCTCGGATGAGGACCCTGGGAGAGCGCCGACTCCAACTACCGTCCATGTATGATCCATACTAGATCGACCAACCGCCCATCCTACCTCCTCTACGTTCTGACAACCCATCTTTGTCTCAAAAGAGAGTCTTTCAATGGCATGTTTCTGGTCCTCTTCCCCATTACTTAGAAAAAGTGAGCCACCGGTTCGGTACAAAGATACTATCATTCTTGCCGGACAATTAGACATCCAACCCGTGAATCGCAACGACCCAATTGCAAGAGCGGAGCTCTACCAACCGAGCTATATCCCCCGAGCCAAGTGGAGCATGCATGAAGTAGTCGATGCTTCTTCTATTCTTTTCCCGGGCGCACTGGGCCATCCTGACTTGAACCGGAGACCTCGCCCGTGAAGTAAATCATCGCACCTACGGTCCAACCAATTGGGAGAGAATCAATAGATTCCTTTTCGGGAGCGATTCATCCCTTCCCGAACGCAAAGATACAACTCTCTCCGTTGTCTCAAGCGCTCTCCAGTGTGTGCTTGTTCCCCTTCTTCCTTACCCTGCAAGTCTTTGTGAAATAACTCCGATGAGAAGAAAAAGAAGGCGTTAAGAGACCCTCCGGCCCAACCCTAGACACTCTAAGATCCTTTTTCAAACCTACTCCCATTTCGAGTCAAGAGATAGATAAATAGACACATCCCATTGCACCGATCGGGGGCGTCAGAGTGACCGAGGGGTCGAAGACCAAGAAGTGAGTTATTTATACCAAGCATTCTTCTTACGGCTAGATCCAATCTCCTGGTCCTGCGGAAAGGAAAAAGAATTTCAAGCTCTTCCTTTCGGGAAGGGAGGATTAGGGAAATCCTATTGATTGCAGCTTTCTCCAGGACCTCAAAAAAGCATGAAAAAAAAACGGCTCGAATGGTACGATCCCTCCGTCACCCCCTCCCATGAAATATTTTTAAAGTGAACAATGTAGCTTCCTCAACAATATGCATGACCATAAAACATTACCCATAATTAAAATACATACAACATTAAAATACATACAACATATAACATACAACAGTTTCGAATAGCATACATATTGTAGGTTGGTGTTTCTTGAATCTCCCCACTGCATCTTCTCGCCATTACACCAAGTTCTAACCTTGATTCCGTAAAAGGTTTGATTTGGGTAATTTGATTTGGGACAAGGTTCAATTTTGGATTCAATTAGGGTTTTGGATTTTTATTTGGGATTGAAATTTTAGGGTTTGTCTAATTTGGGGATCGAATTTTAGGGTTGGGGATTTCTCTAAGGTATCAACCGGATATCTTGGGTATTTTTGACCTGGAAACCCGCTACAGTAGGTAGACCTATTTTAGACGTTTGACTAACGACAGGTACCAGGATCAAGTTAAGTTTTAAAAAATTGGGTACTAATATTGATAACGCCTGAAAACATGGGTACCAAAAATGAAAATTATTCATACTTTAGGTACCAAATGTGAAATTATTCCAAGTAAGCAATATCAAATAATAAATACGCAAACATTATATACTAGTTGAAAACAAACTAGTACTAAATAGGCATACCAAATACAAAATACGCAGACATTATATACTAAATGTACAACAAACTAGTACTAAGTTAAAAAAAATCGTAAATAAGCAAAATTATATGCTACATGAAAACAAACTAGTGTTGAGTAAGCAATAAAAAAAGAGATTTATTTTCCTCTAAAGCAAACATGAAAACATACAATCTGGGTAAAGAAGTCTCATAACATGATAAGATTAAAAAAAATCACGTATTCTCATTTATTTATTTTCTGGACATTTTTGCAGGAAATGGAGCTAAATTGGACAAAAGGCCATAGCACATTCCAAAGGGTATGTCAAGAGTCAAAAGATGAATAAAGACACGAAGGAAATAAGCATCGACAATCGAACAACAGAGAGGATTGCTTTGAAAATGTCCAAACATATCAATAGTTTTCAAAGACTAATACGATTTAGTATTTCTCCATAACTTTCTCTACAAAATTGATATTGAGCTGATTCAAGTTGCTATGGAAAGCTAAGAGATAGTGCTACAACGTTCATTAAGAGCGCAAGATCTAATTCGCATGTTTGAGCCTCACACAGTCATGTGAATTCACATGGTTGTGTGGGGCTGCAGCATATATAGTTTTTAAAGCATATCACAAGATCGGTCATGCGCAAAACACAAGGTCGTGTGAAATGCAATATTTTTGCGGGTTTTGTTTCTTTATTACGCGAGAATAAGAAAAGGTCCAAAAAGGCATCTATGAAAGGGAGAATTAGACCTAGCAGCTGGGATAACCCATTTTGGAGTGAAAATAACACATCTAGCTAGGGAGAGAAAACAAAACATATTGGAGAGAAGAGGGCCGTCTTTGGAGAAGAAAAGTGAGATCTTGGAGAGCCACACAAGGGGGATTATCAAGGAAGACACCAAGATTCCAGATTTTTGAAGATGGATTCCTCCATGCCAGAGGAATTCAACATCATAGTCTAGAATTTCTATCTTTTTCTTTCTTTCTTTTCATGCTAAACATGTCGTTTGTGGATTTGTATATGAGTTCACAAATGAACATGTCTAGCTAATTTTCTTTTATTTCATTTTAGCTTATTTTGCATACTTATTTGTGGTTTCTTGTTCTTAATTCTTTTGGATTACCTGATCAATAATTCACATGTTTGATATGTATTGAATTGATATTGTAAATATTGTAAATTGATAGTATATTATATTCTTTCCTTATAGATTAGGATAGTGCATATTTTCCTAATATATTTTAGGAAGCTTTTGATATTGTAAATCCTTTTTAAGGGCTCCATCGTGAATGTCTGACGAACCGCTTTTTGGCTTCAATTTCTTATCATGGTATCAAAGCCAAACGATCATTCTTCGTACACATATTTTTTTTTTAATTTTTGTCATTCGATTGTAGACGGCGGACGTCGCGCTACTATTCGTTTGTTACTCGTCATATTGTTGTTGTTATTTGCGTTTGAGGATGACTACCGATAAATCATCTCACGGGAGTTGGTAATAGTTACAAGGTGGTGACCTATCGTCTCCATTTTATTTACATCCTCCTCGATGGTCCAGGTTTGGTTTTAACTATCTTTGTGATGTTGAATGGTAGAAATTATGACTATTAGCAATCTTCTCATTATGTTTGCTTTGGAGTCTAAAAATAAACAGGGTTTTATTGATGGAACCATAATCAAGCTTTAATGATGATGACCATTATATTGCTTGGAGAGTGGTAAATTCAACAATTTGTTCTTGGTTGCATCGAACTATGGAGGATTTCATACAAGCTAGTGTTAGAAGTATTAAAATTGCTAAGGATTTGTGGGATGAGTTAAAAGTAAGATTTGGTGTAAAGAATGGACCTCACATTTATCAATTGTGGTCGGATTTATCTTCTACTAAACAAGATGGCATGTCTGTAATGAATTACTACACTAAACCGAAATCCATGTGGGATGAATTATCTATTTGGTCACCTGTTGATTTACAATTGTCCTTTGGTATGAAAATTTGAAGATTTATCGCTTTTTAATGGGTCTTGATGATATAATTTATGATACCTTGAGAACCCAAATAGTGAGCACTGATCCACTTCCAGATATGAATCGAGTATATTCCATGGTCTTTCAAAGAAGAATCCCACAAGGCTATCACTAAGAATCGTGAAGATACCATGGGTCTTTGTAAGTTTCGTTGTGCATGCTCTAGGACGTCGTGATAGTACAACATCTCGCTACAAGTGATCGAGTGGCATGTTCATATTGTGGTAGATTCAACCACACATATGAAAATTGTTTTGATCGAATTGGATATCCTTCTAACTGGGTACGAGGAAAAGGGCGCGACCGAGGTCGCGGTAATGGTGGACGAGGTGGACAAGGACGCAATGATGGCACTCTATTGGTAATCAAGTTAGTGGGGGGCGCTAATGCAAAGAGCAAAAACATAACACCTCCGAAATAAGTGGATCCATAAGCAATCCACTCATTCCAGGATTAACTAGTGAGCAAATCTCACGGCTTCTCTCTCTCATTGATACTCCTACTCGATAAGCTATCTGGTAAGGAATGGTTAATTGATAGTGGTGCCTCACACCATATGACAGGAGATTTATCTTTATTATCTAGTATTCTTGATATTGCTCCATCCCCTGTTGTTCTTCCTGATGGTGTTTCTACCACTGCCACAAAAGAAGGGAAAGTGATTTTATTTCCAAAAATTGTTCTTCATCATGTACTTAATGTTCCTAATTTGTCATGCAATTTGATATCAGTTGGGCAACTTATTAGTGACAATCGTTGTTTTGTGACATTTTCTCAAAAACTTTGTGTGATATAGGACCGCACTTTGAGAACCCGATTGCGTGGGTGAATGGCGAAACGGGGTCTATTACTATCGGCCGATGACCGGTGCTTTTTTTTTCAGCAGTTAGCGATGGAGACTCTTATCAGTTATGGCATCACCGGTTAGGACATCCATCTAGTCAACATTTGTCTCTTGTTCCTGGTGTTTCCATTACCTCGAACTCCAAAAATAAAGTTTGTGATGTATGTTATCGAGCTAAACAACTCGAAGTTCATTTCCTTTAAGTGACAGTCGTGCTGACAAATGCTTTGATTTAATACATTGTGATATTTGGGGTCCATATCAAGCTTCCAATTTTTCAAATGCTACTTATTTTTTAACTATTGTGGATGATTATAGTCATGGTGTGTGGGTCTATTTGTTGCATAACAAATCTCAGGCTAGTGTTATGTTAAAGAATTTTTGTGCCATGGTGCGAACACAATTTAATCAAACAATCGAGGTAATTAGAAGTGATAATGGATTGGAGTTTACTCGGCCTCATGACCAAATTTTATCTTTGAAAATGGCATTTTGCACCGACTAGTCTAGTAGACACTCCTCAACGAGAATGGGCGAGTGAAGCGTAAACACGACACATTTTGGAAGTTGCTCGTGCACTTCGCGCTTTGACAAGGTTACCAATAGAGTTTTAGGGTGAATGCATTCTTACTGCATGTGTATTTAATCAATAGAACCCCAACAATGTTGCTTGATGGAAAATCACCTCATGAGATCCTTTTCTCTAATCCTCCTACTTATTCTCATTTGCGGGTTTTGGATGTTTATGCTATGCTCATAATAATCCTAGAGTAAAGGATAAATTTGGTGCCCGTAGTCGAAAATGTATTTTTATTGGGTATCCTTTTGGTAAAAAAAAAGGGTGGCGCGTTTATGATCTTGAAACTGAGATTTATTCATTTCTCGAGATGTTGTGTTTCATGAAAATATATTTCCTATCTTTGAGATCACACTTATAATGTTCGTGTTTTGGATGAGATACCATTTGTTGATGGTTGGTATTCTCATATTACTAGACAGACAGAGAATACCCCGCGGGCAACAGGGGGAGCAACTCCTACACATGTTGACGATAATCTTTTGCCAACTATTACTCATCCACAACGCGACCGTCACCCTCCAAATAAATTGCAAGATTATATCATCACACAATTCGGATTAACCCCCATTCGCCTTCCTCACTCCATAATGGCACCTCGGGTACCCCATATCCCTTAGTTAATTTTGTCACTTGTGATAATTTCTCTCTTGCCCATGCTCGTTTTCTAGCCGCTTCATCACTCTGACCAATGAGCCTCGCACATATGTTCAAGCTTATCAAAGATCCTCATTGGCGTCTTTGCAAATGCAACAAGAAATTGATGCTCTTGAGAAAACAGGACATGGACCATCGAAGATTTACCTTTGGGAAAGAAACCAATTGGGTGCAAGTGGGTATATAAGATAAAATACAAATCGATGGTTCCATCGAACGTTACAAGGCTTGACTTGTTGTTCGTGGTGATACATAGGTAGAGGGAATAGATTACAAAGAAACTTTTGCTCCTGTTGCCAAGCTTGTTAGTGTGCGAATTTTTCTTAGGTTGTCATGTTGTTAAAGGATGGGAATTACACCAAATGGATGTTAACAACGCTTTTCTTCATGGTGACTTACATGATGAAGTCTATATGCACCTTCCTCCAGGTTTCTCTACTTCACATCCAAATAAGGTGTGTCGTCTACGTAAGTCTTTGTATGGTTTGCGCCAGTCTTCTCGTAATTGGTTTGCTAAATTAGCTTCTACATCGCTTATATAGTTTTGTACAATCCCATGCTGATCATACTTTGTTCACTCTTAGAAAGGGTGATATATTCTTGTCTATCTTAGTGTATGTTGATGATCTTATTCTTGTTGGAAATGATTCGGCAGCATGCTCTGCGTTCAAGACTTACTTGAATAATTGTTTTCAAATCAAGGATTTGGGGAATTTGAAATATTTCTTAGGTATTGAAGTTGCTCGAGGACCCACCGGTTTATTCCTATCTCAGCATAAGTATACACTTGACATATTGGCAGAAGCAGGGCTTTCGGGTTCCAAGCCAGCTAATTTTCCCATAGAGCAAAACCACTCTCTTGCACTTGCAGCTGGAACCTTTTTAGAGGATCCTGGACGATATCGTCGCCTTATCGGGCAACTAATTTACCTCACCATTACACGCCCTGATATTTGTTATGCAGTTCACGTGTTGTCTCAGTTTTTGCAGGCATCTCGTCAGGAGCACATGGATGCTGCAAAACCGTGTTTTTTACGATATCTAAAAGGTTGTCCTGGACAAGGGCTTGTATTGCGTCTTGATAGTGATTGACAAATCAGATGTATGCGTATTGTGACTCTGATTGGGCTAGTTGTCCTTTAACTAGACGATCTGTTACGGTTATTTTATACTTCTTGGACAATCGCCTATTTCATGGAAAACTAAGAAACAACCCACTGTTTCACGCTCTTCTCGCTGAAGCGGCGCGCTATGGCTGAAACGACATGTGAACTACAAATGGATTAGGATTTTCTTGCTTCTCTCGGTGTCTTTCACACACAACCGATGCGTTTAATCTGTGACAATCAGGCTACTATGTACATTGTCGTTAATCCAATTTTCCATGAGCGTACGAAACACATTGAAATTGATTGCCATTATGTTACGGAACATTTACTTGTTGGCACCATTACCACTGTTTATGTTCGCTCACAACATAATCATGCGGATCTTCTTACCAAGGCCCTTGGTCGCTCTCAATTTTCTTTCCTTCTTGGCAAGTTGGGCATCCGAAATCTCCATGCTCCAACTTGAGGGGGAGTATTGGAATTGATATTGTAAATATTGTAAATTGATAGTATATTATATTCCTTCCTTATAGATTAGGATAGTGCATATTTTCCTTATATATTTTAGGAAGCTTTTGATATTGTAAATCCCTTTTTAAGGGCTCCATTGTGAATGTACAGAACCAGTTTTTGGCTTTAATTTCTTATCAATATGTTTGTTCATAATTCGAGAGATGAATTCTAACAACAAATTAAAGAAGTCACAACATAAATAATTGTAGAGTCGAAAGGCTTATGATAAATATGGGGTTTTGATACTTGATTCAATATGCTTTTCGAAGTCAAGATTAATTGTTGAGTAGGTATTCTAGCAATTCATTATTAATCTACGGTTTGTTTTCTTCGTGAGAGAGAATGAACTAGGATAGGGATTAAGTCCATATATAAGGTACAATTGGCTTTGCGAAATACAAATTGGATATAATTTAGAGATGCATGTCGAGAACATAATCCCAGGATCACTTTTATTCCTTGTTTAATTCTCTACGTATGAGCTCGTTAGTTGTTTAGTTATTTTATTTTTTTTTATTTTATGTTATCGTTATATAATTGATTCTCATTTTTTCAATCGTTTCAATAAAACTGAGGCAACTACGTTGTTGTACTCTGTGTTCTTTAATCAATCCCAATGGAATACGACTTTGTTTGCACTATCTATTAACTACGCGTACACTTACTATTTAGCTTAAAAGATTTTAGTGATCAGTAACATAATACTAGATAAAGCATTGTTCCACTAGACATGAAACTTGTCCACACATAATCCGGTGTTGTTTAATATGCATAAATCTAATAGTTCATAAGCAAAACTAACAATGTACACAAGCATAACAAAAATCAATCAATATTAATAAAAAAATATCAACTTTGCATAAAATCAATATACACAAACAACATGCAAAAACTTAACTAGTAATACTAATAAAGTACATAAGCATATACATTAATATTTACGGAAGCAATGAACAAAAGACACCTTAGGGCTCCCAAAATAAACAAAGGCTACCATAGTTACAAAAATCAATATGATAGTCATTTCTTATGAAATGTTTAATACCTTCACAAGAGGAAATACTCCGTTACACAAGCACACAAAAAAAAAGGACATAAAAGAATAATATTGCAATGAAGTCAAGATATTAAACATTCCCCAAGCAACATGCACATACTTCACAAGCAACGTTAACAAGTCACAAAAGCAGATGAAAAAAAAGATATAAAAAATTTATAAACCTACCACAATCAACATAACTACAAACATTATGAAGAATTCCCTAATATGACAAATCAAGTGAAAACACCAAAAACAAAAAAAACAAAAATCCAACCCAAGGCAACACAATAAGTGATACATTCGAAAATCGAATAAAAACCCAAACTAGGGCTTTAAAGAACTATAAAACATACCAACACACAACAATCTAAGTAATAAACTAAAAATCGCAACCTCAAAAAAACTAGAAAATCACAAGATGGCGACTTACCTTCAAAGAATCGCAAAAATTTTCACTATCCACGTCAAACTGCGAAAATTTGAGAGAGGGAGGGGAAAAAAATTCTACAGTGAAAGCGAAAGAGTGGAATGCGAAACATCAAGGAATGAGTGAAAAGAAAGTACACGTCGGTAGACCTGAGAAGGAAAAAAACGTGATTAGGATCTAATCAAATCCCATTAACTGCTTTAGAATATAAAATGACACAAATACCCTTTCTAACTGTTGAATCAAAAATAAATTAAAAAATGTTCCCAATCTGGACCATTCGAAAATTTAATACGATTGGGATTTGTTCCAATGGACCCACCCAAAATGGGTGGACTCATAGGATCATATAAATATATATATATATATATATATATATATATATATATATGATTAGGATCAAATGAGTCCAGCATACCGAGGTAAGTACGCGAGGACAAATCTGGACTGTTATTTTTTTTTCAATGATCAAGATTTAATTTGCAGTTTTTTTGTCATTTTTTAAATTACATGTAAGGGTAATATGACAATTTGAGTCACAAAATTATGGGTGGTTTTCTTATTTGGAGTAACTGTTGAATTTTATCATGATTTAGAGAGGATTTTTCGGTTTATTTTAATTTAGAGGGGATTTTTCGGTTTATTTGGGTGAGTTTTTGGAAAAAAAAAAAGCTGAGTACTTTCTTTATGGGCGTCGTTGACAGAAAACTAGAGTTTTGAAGGTGTGGTTTTTTTGGTATACCAAATACTAAATAAGCAAATATTCTATACTAAATGAACAATAAACTTGTATTAAGTAAGCAATACAAAGTCCTAAATAAGCAAAATGTTATATACTACTTGAAAACAGACTAACACTGAGTAAGCAATAAGAATTACTAGATAAACAAATATTTTGTACTAAATGAGGAAGAAACTAGTGCTAAGTAAGCAATATCAAATAATTAATAAGCAAATATTATATACTAATTGAAAACAAACTAATACTAAATAAGCATACCAAATACTAAATAAGCTGACATTGTATACAAAATGAACAACAAACTAGTACTAAGTAAAAAAAAATCGTAAATAAGCAAACGTTATATGTTACATGAAAACAGACTAGTACTAAGTAAGCAATAAAAAATACTAAATGAGCAAAAAAACTAGTACTAACAAAGCAATAATAAAAATTGGATACGTAAACAATGTATACTAAATAAGCAACAGACAAGCGAGCGATTATATCAAGTATTTGTAATTTACTAGGTATAATGGATTAGAACGATAATGGTGAGAGAGAATATGAACAAATTGATTTGTTATGTAGGTATTTTTTCACATTAATTGGGCGAGAGATGTAAATAAAGGGTGAGATAATAATAAAAAAATTCCATATCTAATATGGAACGCCCACCATCATCATTATTTGTGTTTTTTGTTGACTAATTTACTCATAGCAATTTCTAATTAGGTAAGAAATATAGATAAACGAGGTTTAATTTTGGTTGTGGTTTAAAAGAGATCGACGGACATATGTGTCCCTACGTTTACTCCATGATGTTAGACTCATATAACTCGGTCCCCTATATATATGGATTGGGTTATAAGAGACCATGCATATAGTGAGTCCAGAACGAATCTAAATCCCATATCATATTTTTTCAACGGCCTATATCTAACAAGCCTAAAAAGATTTATTTCCTAATTAACATATAAAAAGGGAATTATTACAAAAAAATCCTATTGTTTGGATGTGGGCATAAACGTGGATAATTATTGCATGTGGATTGGTAATTTTTATTTTTTAGTTTGTTCTTGATTCCTATTGTTTGACGAATGACGTGTCTTAGATATAGATGTATATCGAGTTGTAATAGGTAGTTAGATACCAAAGAATCAAGAAAACGGATGAAAAATGATGAAAAATGAGATATACTGCGTACACAAAGCCATACTGCGGTAAGAACTAAAGAGAAACTAAGAAACGGTTCTGAAAACAACCATGTATTGTGGTACAGGGATGTTGTACCGCGGTACACAATTTTCTTGTTACTTGTCTCGGGACACAAAGCAGTGTATTTTCACTGTGTATCACTGTGCAATGTCTTCGTCTTGCCGCGTTCAACTCGAATTTCACTTGCTTCATACCGCGATATATACGACGATACCGCTGTACCTACAAAATGCACTTCATCAATAATACAACTTTACACGCGAAAACCACGGAAAGGTTTCTTTACATCAAATAAAGCTTAATCAGCCAAAAGACAAGAAGAAGACAAAGAAGTACATGAGAAAAGAAGAAAGTGATGGAAGACAAGAGAAAATGGATAGCAGAAGTGCCCAAATGATAGAAGAAAAGAACAAAAAAAAAAAGGAAGGAAACTTCAATTATAAATACATGCGAGTTTCAAAGAATGCAATGTACACCATGGGATGGAGAATTTGATACGAGAAAATATAATATAACTTATATTGAGAGAAAACATCACGGGTGAGATCATTCAAAGCTACAAAGGAAGCAATGATTGAACTAGATTAATTCTTCAAAGACACCCTTGGAGAACTACCAAGCATATCATTAAAATTAAATTCTTCCTTCTTTCTTTTCTTTTTACTTCTTGTATAGTTCCCCGTATTAATTCATATGTATCAAATTTCTTTTGTGAATTGTTTGATGGATTAATTAGATATTCAAGGGGCTTCATGTAATCTTGTTTGATTTGTAGATCTATTTTATTTCATGAAATTTATAGTTTATTTTGTGTTAGTTGTATTAATTACATCTTGATTACTTGATCATTAATCTTTGATGCTTGATGTGTTAATCCAACATTCGAGAGAAAAGGGATTTAATACAAGATCTAGAATAACACAACATCAAAAATTATATAATGAGAGATTTATAAATCCTTTGAAGGTGTTGTAGAAATTCCACTGTTTTATTTAGAATTATAATTCTTGAGATTTTTATAAAGATGTTGAAATCTTGTTGTATAATTTAAAATCACTAGACACTCGAGAGAGATAGTTGATTAAATTGGGAATTTCAACTTATAAACCATTCCTTGAAAATGATAGACTGATTATCAAAAATAAGTGATAACTTGATGAAATCAACCTCTAGAATAATTTTCTCGTAGATTAAGATGTTTGTATTTTTAATCATTAACATTTAAGTATTATTAGCTTTAAATTAAGAAATCCACCTATCATTGATTAGTGAAATATAACATAAGTAATTTATACTTGGTACTTACACACACATTCCTTGTGGATACGACAACCCTACTAATTACACTATATTAAAATTTGATAAATGTACACTTGCGGTAGATAGTTGAGTGGTTTTCAAGGTCAGGAGACTTCCACGTGTAGGGAGCACAATTTTTGGAGGTAACACACAAGAACATGACTAAATCAAATAGAGCTAGCTGGAATAACATGGGGCAAAAGCGAAAAGTCATCGGAACCCTAATCCCTGCAAAGAGCAAGGATAGAGCAGTCTCAAGTGGAGAGAAAAACCACTCTCAACTGGATAGAAAAAAAGTGTACGATTACGAGTAGGGGTTGCAATTGTGTCGGCATTTTGTGTTCGTATCTCACTATCATGTCGTGTTACACTCAAATTTATAATTTTGTGCTTTTGTGTCGTGTTTCATGTTCTGTCGTGTCTTATCGTACTATTTCTCTCTATATCCGTGTTTATAATCATGTTGTGTGTTGTCGTACTATCATCTAGTGTCACCCATTGCCACCCCTAATTAGAATTCACCAGTCTCTTTTGGTTTAAATTACCGACTAGGAGTTACCGGATTTTTGGTTTTGTTTTCATAATGAATTTCCAATTTTTAATATGTTTAGTTGAGTTTTAGAAGTTGTATTGGTTTTTCTTGTGAATCTAATTAATTACCAACTAGGAGTAACCAGAGCACCTAAAAGTTATGCTCAATCTAGTTGAGGAAGGTTTCCGTAAGTGTTTGCAAATAAAAAGATATGATTTTTAGTTTCTAGATGAAAAATAGTTGTTTTTATACATCTAAGAGCTGAGAATCACTTTTTTTAAGAGTTTGTAAAACTCCCTAAAGTTTGAGTTCCAAAACATACCGTAGAAAGTGTTAGCAGAACCCATGATGCTTTAAAATATATTTTGTAAACATAATGTTAATGTGAATTAGATATGTTGATGAATATTTATAAAGTGCAACACCAAATTAAATATCAAATTATAATAAAAGATGCATAAGTTGCAACAAAATGATTGATAGGCGATATATATATATATATATATATATATATATATATATATATATATATTGGATCAAATGGGTCCAACACGCTCATGTAAGTACGTGAGGACAAATGCGGGATTATTATTGTTTTTTTCAATGATCAATATTTAATTTATGATTTTTTAGTTTTTTTGTCATTTTTTAAATTATATATAGGGGTAGTATGACAATTTGAGTCACAAAATTATGGGCGGTTTTCTTATTTGGGGTAATCGCTTAATTTTATCATGATTTAGAGAGGATTTTTGGTTTTATATAATATTAACTAAATCCTCCTTTTTCCTCCATTCAATCAGTCGATTGAGTGAGTTTTTTGGAGAGAAAAAATTTGGGCACTTTCTTTGTGAGTAGAGATGTCAATAAGGGCCATGCTCTCAGGGCCGACCCTAGCCCGACCATAAAAGTTTGAGGGCTAGGTCTATATTTCATTGGCTCCTATAACATGAGGGCTTTTTAGCCTGACCCTAATTGATCATGCATAAGGCCGGCCTGACCCTTAGAGCTTTTTTCAATAATTTTTTATATTTTATAAATTTATATTTCAAATTTATGCATATAATTACTACCAATAATCTTTCATCTCATTTATCAATTATCATTTAATCTTAGCAAATTATAATTGATTAAAATGAATGAATTTGATATTGAGATCCATGATTTCATTGTTAGAATATTAGTTTGCTAATGTTTTTTATTAATTCACAAAAATATTTAGAAGAAACCTCATTAATTATTTCTTATTTTTATTAGAATATGTTATATTAGTATTTAATCTAGTTAATAATATCAAACCTATAATGGAATAACTTAATCCAAGAGGAAAAAAAGAACGAAAAAATTTATAGGGCGATACCTGCCCCACCCTAGCCCTTAAAGGCTAGGCCAGGGAAGGGTCAACCTGGATGATCCTTATTGATATTTCTATTTGTGGATGCCACTAACGGAAACTAGAGTTTTGCGGGTGTGGTTTTTTTAGGCGTAAACTAAATAAGTGAACATTATATACTAAATGAGCAATAAACCCAGTACTAAGTAAGCGATACAAAATCCTAAATACGCAATAAAAATACTAAATAAACAAATATTTTGTACTAAATGATGAAGAAACTAGTACTAAGTAAGCAATATCAAATAATAAATAAGCAAATATTTTATACTAATTGAAAACAAACTAATGCTAAATAGGCATACGAAATACTAAATAAGCAAACATTATAAACTAAATAAATAACAAACTAGCACTAAGTAAACAAAAAATAATCCTAAATAAGCAAATGTTATATGCTACATGAAAATAAACTAGTATTGAGTAAGCAAAAAAAAAATTCCTAAATGAGCAAAAAACTAGTACTAAGAAAGTAATAATAAAAACTGAATACGTAAACAATCCATACTAAATAAGAAACAATATAAGCAGAACGATTGTGTCAAATATATGCAATTTACTGGGTATAATGGATTAGAACGACAAAGGTGGAGAGAAGATGAATAAATTAATTTGTTGTGTAGGTATTTTTCCACGCTAATTGGGCAGAGGCGTGTAAATAGGGGGTGAGATAATAATAATAAGAAAATTTCCATATCTAATATGTAACCGCCTACTATCATCATTATATGTGTTTTTTTGTTGACTAATTTACCCTTGATAATTTCTAATTAGGTAAGAAATATAGATAAAAGAGGTTTAATCGAGAGATCGACGGACATGATGTGTCCCTACGTACTTACCCCCAGGATACTTTTACTCATATAACTCGATCCCTATGTATATGGATTGATTTATATGAGACCATTGCATATGGTAAGCCCGAAGGAATGAATATAAACCACAGATCATATTAATACAATTTTAGATGAATTGGAGAGTAGATTAGTGGTGGGCAAAGTCATGACAAGTATTGATGATGCATATTTACTATATTGTAACTATGCTCATGCTAAAGGATTTAGTGTTAAAAAGGGTAATCAACGCTACTTTCCGCGTAGTAATGAACTTCAATCAAAGGAATTCGAATGTTCTTGTGAAGGAGTTAAAGATGAGAGTAGAAGGTGAATCGGTTTGTTCTGAAACATAACCATGAGATGGTTGCGCGCGGATCAAACTCATTTGTTAAGATCATCACGCAATTTGTCACATGCTAAGAGGTCTACTTTAGAAGCCATGGTGAATGCTTTGGAATATCCGTGGCTAATCTTTGTTTCATACATGGAAAATGAAGCGCATGGGCCACAAAACTTGGGATTTTTTCGTAAGGATGCATATGATCACCTTAATCGTTGAAAAAACACACAAAAGTAGATAATGGAGATGCTTCTGCTTTACTTCAATATTTTATAAATAAGTCTAATAAGGAGCCTTATTTCTATTGGAATGTGCAATTAGATGACGATAATAGGGTGATGAATTTTTTCTTCAGAGATTATGGGTGTCGGGTTGATTATGAATATTTCGGTGATGTTGTTCCTATTGACACTACTTATAGAACAAATAGGTACAATTTGATATGTGCTCCTTTCGTTGGCATAAATCACCATAGGCAAAATGTGATGTTTGGCTTGGCGTTTATGTCAGATGAAACTGAGTCTTCTTTTGAATGGTTGTTCAGCACATTTTTAGATTCTATGAGTGGAAAGCAACCTGAAATAATTTTTTCGGATCAATGTCAAGCTATGATGAATGCGATCGAAACAATATTTCCAAGTGCACATCATCGTTTATGCCAATGGCATATTAATCAAAATGCCCCATCACACTTAGGAAGCTTGAATGGTGATTCAGTGTTTAAAAATTTGTGGCATAAATGTATGACTTATTGTGAATCTGAAGAAGAGTTTGAAGCTACATGGAAATATTTGATTGATGAGTATAATCTTGGTTCTCATAAATGGTTAAATGGTATGTACAAATTACGACATAAAAGGGCTACTGCTTTTAGCAATCAAAAGTTTAGTGCGGGACTTTTGGCTACTTCTAGAAGCGAGGCTACAAATTTAGTGTTGAAAAAAGAGGGTAACAATACCATTTCATTGTATGATTTTGTTCTCAAATATGAAAAAATCCAGAATAATTGGCGTTCCAAAGAAAAAGTCGAGGACACTCGTTGTCTACATGGGAAACCATCAATGATTGTGAAAAATCATCCATTATTGAGTCATGCTGTTGAAGTTTATACACTCAATATATACCATTTGTTTGAATTGGAATTGATTAATTCCTTGAGTACAATATTCGATGAACAACCATTGGATTTTGGCAGCCCTTTGCTTGAGTTTAAAGTGAAATCTCATGGTCAAAATTCGAAGGTTAGGCAAGTGGTATACAATAGACAGAATCACGAAGTGAGTTGTACTTGTCACAAATTTGAGTCATTTGGTGTATTGTGCAAGCATGTTTTGAAAGTTTACAACTATATGAATGCGAGTACTTTGCCCAAATCATACATAAAAAAACGATGGATGAAAAATGCAAGAAATCGAGTTTTTGATGAGGACACAGAAAGCGGAAGTGGAAATGAAAGTGGTCAAACATCTGAGATGGTGTTTGTAAACCAAACAATGAGGTTGACTTACAATCTTACCATGCAAGCTAAAGCTTATGAGGAGACTAGAAATGCATTGGTTGGATTTCTCAATAGTGCAACTCAACAAATAAATGCTTTGGTTGAAAAATTAAGTTTGGACGAACACATCGATTGTGAAAACATCGTTGTTGAAGAAGGGGCCGAAAATGATACTCTAATACGTAATCCTCTTTATGTCAAATCAAGAGGAATTACAAATACTCGGATAGTACGACATTGGGATAATAAGAACAAGAAAGGAAAGGGAAAAGGGAAAGGAAAAGAAAAGGCAGATAATTCAAGTAAGTTTCAAATTTCGATTCTTTTTATATTTCAATTTCTATATATTTTCATTAATACTTTCGTCTCTTTTATTTGATGAGCATTTAATATTTAGATGTGAAAACTACCAAAAAAAGGGAACAAAGCTCACAAGAGGGTATACATGCTCGAAACTCGCACGAATCAAACTTTGGAGCACCACCATTATACCCTAATGGGTATGCTTTTCAAATTCCATCATTTGGAACTCAAGTTGGGGCAAATGAATCGCATTGGCAATATCCAATTCAAGGGGTAAGAACATTTTAATTTTTTTTCCATAGTTTATAAATATTTATCGTGTGATTTACTTTGTTTTGTATTGGCAAAATAGAGAGTAGATGAAAATATCTACATGGGCGGTCAAATGAATTTATTCACTTATCCATTCGAGGGTCGTCATTCTTCACAGGTTTGATAATGAAATAGATAAATTACAGTTAATACAAAGTAGTTGCATTTTTTAATATTTTTGTCTCTTTTTCAGGGGCATTCTTATAATAAGTGATGAAAATATATTGTCATTGAACAAAGGGAATTTCTGTTTTAAGTCTATTTTCTTTTGTTGGATATTCAATTGTATTTCTTTTGTTGGAATTCAAATGTATTTTGCTGCCCGTCAAAATATTGTAGCATAGAATCTTCAACCATATTGGTGTTATCAATTACATTCATTGTGTTCTTGGACTTTTTGGTATAATTGGAAAAGATCATGTTAAATTGAAAATAATTATAACATTACACCCTCTTGGAATATATACAACTGGGAAACAAGTTACATTGAAAGTACAAAAAAAAAAAAATTGTATTGCACTAATTTCATTACAATTACAATGAGAATTACAAACTGCAAATAACATAAGTTGGTAAAACTATTTTGGTAAAAGGTTTAACACCACACCAATAACACATTTTTTTCTTCATAATGGAATCTGCTAATACCACAAAGAATTCCTTGTGCTTGAACATTGTGACATTTTTAAACCTAAAATTAATAAAAAAGAAAAACTAGTTAGAAAATACTAATATTAGTACATTTCAAAATATTAATTACACAGACATACAATATCATACATTAACACAGAAAATATCCAAATATATTAACAACACTAACAAAATGAAAGTTATTAGCTAATGATCAAAAGGAGCAAAAAAAAAAAA
Organism: Rehmannia glutinosa; assembly: GCA_016081115.2. Classification (NCBI taxonomy): domain Eukaryota; kingdom Viridiplantae; phylum Streptophyta; class Magnoliopsida; order Lamiales; family Orobanchaceae; genus Rehmannia; species Rehmannia glutinosa. The sequence goes on along the minus strand of CM071924.1, from coordinate 10,076,733 downwards.
ATTAGAACAAAGAAATGTTGGATTCGGATAAACCAGGCAAGCAATGAAACAAAACAAATGGGTTCAAAAAGTGCAACAAACCCAACATGTATCTAAAACACACAAAGAAATAGTTATTTTTAAATTAAAAAATCTCCAGTAAAAAATTGAAACAATTTAAGCAGCCAACTCACTCTCTTAAGCTCCAAAACACCACATTCTTTTACATATTCTAAAAATAAAAATCTACTCTAAAAAAAATACAAATAAAAATAAAAAAAATATGAAGTTGAATGTAAAACGGCTGCCATTGTTGTCCCTTGTTGCATTTCCCACAAGCTCCAAAACCTCAGCGGCTAGGTACTCGAGAACGGCGGAGAGGTATACCGGAGCGCCAACGCCGACATGCTCCGCGTACTTCCCGGTCTTCAAAAAGTGTGTGATTCTTCCGACATGAAGTTCTAATCCAGCTTTCGGCAAACGGAGATGGATTCGGAGGAGTTAGGCTTGCCATTGCCACCTTTCGTGGGCTGACTGCGGCGGCGTTTTCCTACAATTATCGAAATCCTAGGTCTCGTAAGGAGATTGAGTTAAGTGTTTTTAGTTAGTGATGCACATCCTATTGTTTTTAATTTAGCCAAAAGTCAAAATTTGAATTTCAAAAATTTTAATTTCAAGTTTGGAACATTTTAGCGAGCTTAAGCGGGAGAATTAGCGGGAGAATGTTTGGTTCCAAAATTTTCAGACTAACCACAGTTAGCAAGAAAAAGCCCAAAAAAAAGAGAAAAGGAAAATAAAATAATTGCCACATGGCAGCCTGTGAATGGCTTCGGGTAGTACCCGAAGGGGTAGCGTCGACCGAGCCCTATGGTGGAAGTTTGAAACATGAGGAATGAAAATTAAAAATTAAAATTAAAAAAAGAAAGGGAAAAAAGAAAAAAGAAATAGATACAATAAAATTTAATGACATGGGGGATGATTTGACCTTTTTTTCAAACATGGGGAATTCTCCTAACCAACCTAAGCGAATCATTAATTTTTTTTTGAAAACCACTCAATCATTTCCACATAAGCTCATTTGGCCCGAAATCTGGCCATATGTGCCTCACATGATTAATTCCAATTAATTTTTCAATTTCGGACCAAATTAGGACCAAAATCGCAAAGAAAGGACAAATTTGCAAATTGTATTTCTTACAGGACTTTTTTGCCACCGACCTAAAGTTATAGGACTAATTTTTCAATTTTGCCAATTTGTAAAATAGAAACAAATGTTAAGGGGCATTTGTAATTTTAAAATAACGGAGTCCTTTTTTTTTTTGTAATAGCTAAATCACGTGGGTAGTTTTTGTAATTAATCCTAGAGAGTTTGTCACTACAGTAAATGGCCCTTATTCTTCTCAACTCTAATCTAATTCTGTGACCATTTTAGATGCACAGTGAGTACCAACATCCAAGTACCAACTCAATTAAGGTCCGTATGTTGATCATTTTGACTATTTATGCTTGGCTTCTGAATTTGTGAAAATACTCCAAATTATGCATTTCTTTGTGCTTCAGTATTAATGAGAATAAACTGCTTCTAACTCTCTAGAGCCTAGAAAGACAAATACTGTACATAAATTTTTATGGATAATTACAAAAACTGTCCTTGATATTTTGTTTAATTGCAAAAAACGTCAGTTATTTTTTAGAATTATAAATAACCCCTAAAGTATTACAATTATCCCCTGAAGTTTGTATTTTTTTACCAATTTACACTACAAGAAAAATGCTCAACAACAACAGATATAATCTGTTGTGTATTACAATAATCAGCCAGTAGTAGATAGTGTTGTAAAAAAATCCGCTCAACCAACCACAACAGATTACAATCCGTTGTCGTTAATAAGAAGACAACGGTTAGAATCCGTTGTCTTTGAATGCTTGAAAGACAACAATTGGGACAACGACGTATCTGTTTTTTTAATTATGAGATACAACAATGTATTTGACAACAATTAATATCCATTGTGGGGTTGAATTATCACAACATTCTACAAGGCTTTAAAACCGTTGTACTTTGTAACTATTTCAACAACAGATCAAATCCGTTGTGATTTTGTAGTATTACAACGCTTTAACAAGCCATAAAAACCGTTGTAAATTGAAACCATGGCTAATGTATTTTATATTTGGTGTCTATTATTTTTTCACCTGTGGTAATATATAAATTTTGATGTCATATATGCAAAAATAATATATCATCCAATATTGCCATTAAAAGAAAACAACATATAACTAACTAAAACAAAACATGACATTCAAGTGATTGTATCTAGTACATGTCTCAAAAAGTTTAACAAAACAAATATATCGAAATATATCTAGCAAGTGTTTAACAAAACGTTTAACAAGTGTTCTCAAAGTTACACTAATTCTTTCATTGAGGGCAAAATACCGCAAAGCACTCCAATATCATGCATGCAAATAATAAGTATATACATCAATTTACATAATTTAAGTTCATGCCTCCAAATAAGAAGTATATACATCAATTTACATTAAAATCAAATTCACTCAATTACGCAATGTGCATTCTTCATAACTATGAAAATTTGCATATAACTATGAACAAAATACCTATTCACTCATGTATATGGTCTTGACGATTCGCCCCACTCCGATCGCACTTCATCAATTTGAACTTGAGAATACTCCACATTTGAGAACCTGAAAAAAACATAGGTATTATAATTGGCTCCAATTATTAAACATTTGCAAAAAAACATGAGAACGCCAAATTTTAATATAATTTACCATTGATCGCAATGAAGTCATGTCGTAGTTGAATCTTCTACAATTTGCCTCATGTAATTACCCCTCAACAGTGCAATTTGTAAAATTTAAATAGATGTCAAGGGAGAATTGTAGTTACTAAACTTTTTTTTATAATTAAGCTACACTTCAAGGGTAGTACTGTAATTATTCCCAAAACTCGCGAGCTTAATAAATTTCCAACTTTCATGCACCCTGTTCCGAGCTTTTCAATTCAAAACAAACAATTATAGAATGTGAAAAAGAAAGGAAATGAAATATATTTCCCGTTTTTTTTTCCTTCTATAGAATTGACGTTGATAAACATCGTGCCGATGAGGTTAAATTTCATGATCCGTTTGGAATAAGGGTGGCGCTACACATCCCAAATTTATCCTTTCCCAATTAAACTCCAATTATGGCACGATCATGTGGTACATGACTTTGTTGCACGATCATGTGACATAAAGTTTTGGGTAGTAAGGACATTTTAGTGTATTCAGAATGTATCACTTTTTACGCTAAAAATATCTCTTTTTACACCAAAAGTATCATTTTTTACGCTAAAAGTATTACCCCTAGCACCGTGCAACTGTCTTACACAAGTTTTTGCCTTTTGAGAATACTAAGGTGTACACATGTGAAGTGTCAACATGTCAATCAATAATCTAATTAAAAAGTAGTAGTTGTTTATTTATTTTTTAGTACAAATCCTGGTAGGAGAGGGAGCTTGGTGGGAATCGAACCACAAACATCTGGTCTGGGTTTAGGGTCTTTAATCACTGAACAATTGTCCAATTCTCGATTAAAAAATAGTAGTTTTAGGGGATGTATGGATGTGTTTCCAAGTCCAATTCCGGTTTCTAGTGTTGGAAAATGAATTTTCAAACTTTATTGGTTTTCGTGTGAGAATTGAGAATATGTTTGGTTTGTTGTCCGAATTTCGTTTAAAAATGAAAATATGTTTGGTTAAGTATTTTTTACATAGATTTGCGTGATTGTAGTATATTTTTGACATTGTTTTGCGTGATTGTAGTGTATTTTCACATAGATTTGCGTGATTGTGGTGAAAACTTGTTTGGTTGTATTTCCAAAGGAATCTTTCCATAAAAATAAAAACCGAAAATGACTTTATTTCTATTGAGAATTTCTTAAACAAACATAATTTCATTTTTCGGAATAGTTGGAAATTGGAAAATTGGATTTGAAAACAATTCCATACATAACCTTAATATGACCAAATGCAACATCTATTGATAGCATAACATCGAGAGAGATGGATTCGTAATCCAAATTAAGTTCCTATTGTGTCAAGCAATATGTAAGTCTTTAAAATATAACAAGCAAAATATGCTAGTTGTAAAATTGCGCTCAGAACTAGGGATGTAAAAGAATCAAATCAAAAGTATTCGAATTCGTATATTAACATTTGAATTCGAAAATTTAGAATAGAATCCAAATATAAATATTTATTCAGATTTGTATATTATGTGAATACGAATATGAATGTCATTATACTCAATTTGAGTATTATAAATAATATTCAAATAATATTATATACATTTATATTTGTACAAATCACTCGTATATAATATTCATATGTAAAACTATATATTTATATATGTAAATTATTAATATGTAATAAACATGTTAGAAATAAACTTGATTTGATCCAAATAATATTGGGCTTGAAAAATATTTTTGAGTAGAAAATTAAAAAAGGAGTCCGTTAATATTAGAGTGCAAAAGCCCAAATCTAATAATTGTTTAAAAATATTATCAGAAAATATTTACATTCTTTGGCAAAAAAGTTGTAGAGAATTTTAGAGTAATATATATATATATATATATATGTGTGTGTGTGTGTGTGTATATATATATTTATATATTGCTAGACAATTCTAATGAATTAATTGTAGTCATTAGATCAAATAAATCATAGTACTTGATTAGTGAGTTATCTTAGTATAAATAATGGTTGATCATTTTGTATCAAGTCGAAATTGAAAATAATCAAGAAAACACCCCCCACTTTTCTCAATTGTACTCACAAAACAAAACTTCCTCTCTTCCAACTAAGAAAATATTTTTTATTCCAAATATAAAATTTCTAAATAATCCAACAGTAAACATAGGTTAGAATTTTAAATAAGAATATTCGAATTAGTTCGTATATATTCGAGTATATTTTCAAATAAGAATAAGTTTTTGTATCAAATATTAAAAGAATTCAAATTAAAATATTCTATAAATAAGCCGTATATGAATACAATATATTTATATTCAATTTATAAAAGTAAACACTTTCATCTGTCCAATCATGAGATAGACCAACATCTCCATTAGACACTATCCAATTGAAAATAAACAAACTTCTTCATGTTCTTTCTTCTCTCTGATGTTACCAAGAGAAACCTGCAATCATTCAAAAACAATTTTTTTTCCAAAAAAAGATGAAATATCTCTCTACTTTATATCTCTGAAGAGGAAAATGAGTTAGAAAATATATAAAAAAACGGGTTAGACAAAGAAAAAGAGAGTGTGCGCCTTTTACCCCAAACTTCCATTATACAATCTATGGTATTATGATATGAAAATATGAAACTGAAATTTACATCTTGTTCATTGAAGATAGCTATTGTTCCTTTTATACAGTGGAGTTGGAGGAAAAAGATTGAAACGTAGTTAATATATGGCGAATCTGTCCCATCAACGTCAATATATATAATTATTGAGCAAGTCTCTTGTGAGACGGTCTCACTGATCTAAATCCAGTGAGACGACTCCCCTAAGGCTCCGTCTTGAGAACATGAACCATGAAAATAAATTTAAAAATAATAATGAACCATGAAGAAACAAAAATAAACCCTAAAAACATGAACCATGAAGAATAAACCCGAAAAAAAAATAAACCCAAAAATAAAAAATAAACCCTAAAAAAACTAAAAATCCTAAAAACCCAAATCAATTAAAAATAAACCCAAGAAACAAAATAAACCCTAAAACAATAAATATAAACCTAAGAAAAATAAAATCAAAAAAAAAAAAAACCTTTAAAACTTTATGTAGGGCTCAGTCTCACGGATCTAAATCCGTGAGACCGTCTCACGCAAGTTTTTGCCATAATTATATATAGAGCAAAATACAAGAATACTCCCTGAATTTGACCCTATGTCTCATTTACTCCCTAAACTTGCAAATGTAACATTTAGCCCCTCAATCCAATTAAATATAATTTATGGACAAAACTACCCTTGAGAAAAAATGAACCTAATTAATTCTTAGTAAATTTTGAATATTTTGTACCCTATTTAATTCACATTCTTATTAAATTCAAAAACTGATTTTTTAATTGTATATTAAGTAATTTAAACATTAAAAAACTAAAGCAATGTACAATAAATACACACAAAAATTAAATATGAAATATGAATGAAAAAAATAAAGTACTAACTATTTCATTTAAACTAACTTTTAATACTAAAAACAATATTAATAAATATATTTTCTTAAACCTAATTAGTTATATATTTTAAACTTCTTTTTCTTTTTCTTGTTTATTCAAAATAATTCATAGTCCAAAATATAATATAATAAATTTCCATCTTTAATGAATATTAATGTAATGAATTTAAAGCACAACCAATTAGTTATATTAAAATATTTTAGATACTAAATCTTATTATTTGAGCAAAAATTCTTCAAAATATTAAATATTACCAAAAAAATATGTATTATTTCTTCTTTTTTACTAAAGTATAACATATGTTATTATATTAGAAATATAAATTATCAATAGCTTAAAAAAATATATATGCATGTATATTCAGCATACAAAAATATATTTATTCGTATTATTTGGAAGAGTTTTAAAAATTGAAAGTTATTTTTTACATTGATTCAAGTAATCAAAATATCTGCATTCAATATTTTTTATATTTATTATACCCATCTATTATTAAAATATTTTTAAATATTTAAACTAGTTAAGTTACTATTTTCTTTTTCTTAAAAATGATTTAAATAAAGCACATAAAATCAAAATTGAGATACAATTATTAAAACATGCCAAAATCAATTGTTATTAAGGGAAACTTTGTCCATACAATAAATTCTACTTTGATTGAGAGGAGTAGATATTATATTTGCAAGTTCAGTAGGTAAATGATACATAGAGCCAAGTTCAGGTGGTGTTATTGTATTTTGCCCTTATATATATCACAAATCATTTTTTACTTTTTTTTTTGGTTGGGGTGACGTTACAACTTTTTGTACCATTATTTATACGAGAAAATTGCAAATTTAGTTTGTTACATTTTAAAGGATGCAATTGCTAGCTCCGTTAACATGTAACTTTGGAAGGGCGAGAATTGCATATTTTAGCCTTACGTCTACAAAATAGTCTCACAAGAAAGATTTTTTTGCAAAAATAATTTTGCTATTATATTTTTAATTTTTGTAAATATTAACTCCATTAAAATTGGATTTGAAGGAAAAAATAAAAGTCAGCTCCTCCATTAAACAAAAATAAAAATGAATGCAGTGTTTTGCTATCTATTGGAAAATTGCATGTCATTCAAGTGCGTAGCTACCTAAGTTGGTGCAACACCATTAGATCAACACACATGTAAATTAAATTATCGTAGTTCTATCATCCAATTTCTGTGAAGCCCTCGATTTTTATTCAAGCGTGTACTTGTTTCACATATCGTCTTTGAACTATTTAACTATTTTACCGTGTCACTTTGACGGGTAAATATTAATGATAAATATATTTCGCATTTAATTTCTTTTATTTATTACTGGTGATCATAATCATTTATTACTTCTACTTCGCATTTATGATCACTTGATCGATCATCATTATTATTATTTGTGTATCTATTAGTCACCTTAGAATTTTAAGAGACTATTTATTTTAGAGACTTATACCTTATAGAATTAAGAAATTGATGAGACTTATAAGTGATCAAGGAAATCACTAATTATTTTGGAGATTGATATTATTCTTCTATTATCATTAATTTTGGGACAAAAAAATGGAAATTCCCTAAATACCCCTACTGGACGTCCAACATAGAATTTTTGGTGTAGAAATATCTCCCAACTCTTGTACACATACACCTTATGTATTCATCTGGTGTATTACTACACCATTAATTCAAACCTACATCTTAGAATTATCCTATAAATTCAACCACCCAATTGGTCAAACAAGACAAAAATTTAAATTCCCCCTAAAACATGACTTTTGACCCATTGTCCCTAACATAGTAGCATAGGTATTACTTTATTTCCTAATTTCTTCAATTATTACCCTAACTTATCATCTAACCAAACAAGATAAAAATTTTGTCTCCTCCCCCTCTCTAATGGACGGCCACAAGGCCTTGAATGAGTGAGGATTTTATTTCAACTTTCATTCATCACATTTCATTTTTCACCAACATATTTTACATCTTACACAAAATCCTCTTCCTTCTCTAAAAAATCCTACTACTTCTCTCTACACTTTCTTCTTCTTCAAACACTTAGAAAAATTTCAAGAATTCTCCTCCTATTTTTTCCAAAAATTCGAACCATATACTACACAAGGTAAGAAATTTTCTTCTTCAATCTATTCTTATACCTTCTAGCTCACCTCTTTCACCTTCTAATTTAAATTTAATTTTTGTTTGAGGTGTACTTAGAAGACCACTTGAAGAATATTAGAGCCTTGTGATCACCTTAGCAAGACCTCAAGTTACTTGAGAAGAGAAATTGGACTATAAGGTAAGAAATGAGATTTTTAGTACATTTTCTTCTTCTCTTCTATTTTCCAAAATTTTGATACTCCATTTTCATTTTTGGACTTTTAGGTCTGACCTTAAGAGTTGTTTTAGGAGTGAACAAGGAGACCCATTTTGAGACCATTACTAGTCTCATTTCATCTACTACACAAGGTAAGTGTAGTTTTACCAATTTTCTTCACCTCCTTCTTCTTTCCTTAAATTTTTAACCTCATTTCCTAACTCCTACATTTTATTTGGTATTCCTTGACCTAGGGGATTGACCTAAGTCACTTCTCCTTCAAGAGTGATTTATTTCATCTTTCACCAACAAGTTCATTTTTAAGGGGGGTGGAAAAATCTTTCCAACTTCTAGGTGTTTTTACTTAAAATGCATGTAGTATTTTGATGTTGAGCACTTGAGATATATATGTTATGTATTGTATGTTAATTTCTTGTATCAAGTTGAAAATTTCTCAAGTATGGCTCAAAAATGTTATTTGTTGAAAAACAGTGCATACATGTACACTTTATTGTGATATTTGGTAAATGCTTGTGTGAATGGACTTGTATATTTATGACTCTTGAAATCAATGTTTTGTATGACTTATAACCTGGACAAGTCGAGTATAATTGATTGAATTTTAATTTTTGGACTTAAAATGCAAAAATGGAAAGTTGGTGGACTTAATTGCAAGAAAATAAAACTTGAGGGGTCCCTCTGTAATTTTCGAGTTTTGGGACTATACTCAGGTTCAAAAATTATGTTTGGACATTTTAATAAAGTTTTAAGAGTTTTTAGATAAATAATATCAACCCTTAGAAGCCCAAGGACTAGATTATAAAATTTTAGAAGTTTAAGGGCTATATTGCAATTTTTGAAACTGTACCAGACCCTATTTTTAAAATTTGAAATATTAACTCTTAAGGTACTGGAAATAACATATTTTAAGTTTATTCAAAAAATCCAAGTGTTTAGAGCTTGGAAAGTAATTTTATAAATATTGAGGGACCAAATCGTAAAAGATTAAAATTGAGGACCAAAATGGAATTTCCAGGACTTAGACCATCTCCAAAGACTCTGCACTACTTTGGTGCAGAATCTGCACTACTTTAGCGCAAAATTTACATTTCATCTCCAGCACTCTGCACTACTTTCTGCACTAAAAAAGAATATTCCATAAGATTCTTTCTTTTATTTTGATATTTTTATTTTACTTATATAAAATTTTATATGAGTAATTTTTTTATTGTAAATTTTTTTATTTTTTTTATTTTCAAAATTAATCAAATTAAAAAATAAAAAATTTAATGAAAGTAATGCAAACAATTAAAATAAAAATTCATAATAATGCATAAACAAAATTACAAGATGATAGTGACTAGTTCTCTGAATTAGAATATTCTTCCCACAAATGATCAATTAATGCATTTCGAAGTGTAAAATGTGCCTCTGCATCTTTGATTTGTCTAAACCGAAAGCAAGAAATTTTGAAAATGAGTATGTTCATTTTCAACAAATTCGATGTCCCGGAGATGACACTTCTCTTGCTTCTTCAATTGGAGCATCAAGATCTCGTTCATCCTCGATTATCATATTGTGCATTATTATGCAAGCGGTCATGATATCTTGCAAATCACTTTTGCTCCAAAAACGTCTTTGGATTTGCCACAATTGCAAAACGGCACGTTCCACGCCCTTTCTACATGCTTCTTGTTTCTTTGCAAAATATGTTTTTTTCGGGACCATTGGTGCATGGATTGTTTGCACAAGAATTGCCCACTTAGGATATATGTTATCGGCTAAATAGTATCCCATGTTGTATTCTTTTCCTTGAATAACGTAATGTCTTTGGAGGAGAAACCCCTCTGCAATGTCGAGAGAAACAGATGAGACGTCTCCAATACATTAATATCATTGTTAGATCCTGGCATCCCAAAATATGCATGCCATATCCATAGATCATAATCGGCTACAACTTCAAGAATAATTGTTGGATGACCACTTCGGCCGGCATATTGTCCCGCCTAAGCTATTGGACAATTTTTCCACCTCCAAAGCATACAATCCAAACTACCTTAATCCAAGCGGTGCAAATGAACAAACACTTGTAAGTAAATTATATTTATATGTATTGTTATTTTTTCATATTAATAATATTTTTTATCTCAACAATTTTGATATATTATGCGATTAGAGCGTGCAAATGAGTTATTGATGCAACAAAAAGGATATAGTAAGCGGATTCAAATTTGACCATGTGTGGCATGTTATGAAAGAATATGTGCAAGCGAAAATCTTTCGGTGGAGTCTCTTCATTTCTGAAGAAAATATACGAGTCCCCTATTTCTCCAAATCCTTCATTGTCTTCATTTTCGATTAATTTAAGTGATGAAAATATTAATAGTGGTGGTTCTTCATCACATCGGCTGAGGGCATCAAAAATCCAAATTAAAGAGGAAATAAAATGAAGATGCATCTATTTTTGCAAACACGGTCAAAGAAGAGAATGCAAAACTTGAGAAATATTATTAAGTTCGATTCTGCGAAAAGATCGCGTTGTTGAGTTGGAAATGAAAAAAATCGAAGCGCAAAATCGTAAATCAAAAATAAATGAATTGATGAGAGAAGATAATATTTTAATGATGAATTTGGATACCATTTCGATCCTGAACAACGTGAATTCTTCCGATTGGAGCAACAACAAATTATGCGAGAAGAGGAGGCAAGCACACCAACAAAACTCTAGCTACAAATTTGATATGTTTGGAGATTTTTTCCGGATCTTGGAGGGTCCTGAAGTGGTCTTCCAGTTATTAAAAATATTGTATCTGTTTTTATTTGTATTTCCAATAATTTTACTTTTAGTCATTTTATGTAATTTTGCCTATTTTATGTCGTTTTTATGGTTGTTGTAATTTTATGTTTTGAGTATTTTGTAATTTATTTTATGTAAAATTTATAATTTTGTGTGTAGTATTTTATATTTTATAGTATTATCGAAACATACCATAATTTTAAAAAATTATCACCGCAATTGAATTGGTTTTAATATTATTTCTACTAATTTCTAATTAATAAAAACGCAATTTAAAAGAAATTAAATTAAAAAAAGAAATTAATAGCGCATGAACAAAGTGCATCGCCATTTGTGGCGCCGCACTGCTCATTTCAAAGAATGGCGCTACGTATAGCGCAGTGTTGGAGACAAAATGTCCCCTGCACTACTCTAAAGTAGTGCGGATCGAGAAACTCTTATACAGTCCATGCACTGAAATACTAATTTTACTATAACATAATTATATTTTGGACCCAAGGTTCAAATTTCATAACAATTGGACCCCTAAAAGCCTTAAAGGCAATTATTTCAAAATGGGACAAAAATGAGATTTTCAACTTATTTATTTTTAAAACTGTTTTTGTCCCAATATTCCACTGACCTTAGTGACATTTTTTAACCGGAATCGCATTAAAAGCCATTCCGGTTTGTGAGTTCCAATTATTTTAAACTTAGGGCCCGAAATGACAATTTTAACAAATTTGGGGCCAATGTGAGAATCTTACAAAAACTCGACCTCAAAACTTTAAAAACCTGAATCTCTCGAACAATTTAGAGAATTTAGGAACTGACCTTATAATTTCCTAGGTCGGGACATTTATTTATTAAATTTTAAACCCCGAACTTATCGGTTTTTACAAAACGAGGCTAATTGTAAATTTTCTTTTTATAAGGACCTATATAAAATTATTTTATTTTAAAGAAAAAGCCCCGCACCCTCCGACTTTTAATAATTAATTAAATTATTTTATTTTCCTTAAAACTCCTTGACTTATCGGATTATCTTGACAAACTAATACCCGATCGTGGGGCGACTTCCTCGTCTTGCGATTTCAAATCTATAACGGACCTCGTTCCACCTAATCTTTCAAGATATCGAAGATTACTTATCCTTCCGATAATCATCTTCATTCAAATAACTCCACCAACGCCATAATTGCCACTCGCGATTTTTGAAATTTTTCCCGAATCGCTTCCTGAATCAATAATACTCATTTGCTGGTTGACTACCCGAACTTGTATTTACTTTCTGCCGAGTCAACTTGGTGTGTCGAGCTCACAATCGGGTTGGATACGTCGGGGATGGAACCGGGAAGCTCGGCTGCTATTCCACTCTCCTTTCCCCATCGTCCTAATCCCACAACCGAGGACGGAGTTTGTCCCGAGGGAGGCGGGTCGTAGTACTTGAGGTATAATCATGATTATGACAAATTCGAGCCTTGGTAGCTCCACTGTGGATTTTGTCTTTGCCTATGGAGCGATAAGGTGACAAGTCTTGGACCATCTTGCTGGGAGTTACAAGGAAGAACGAAGGAATCGTTTTGTCGATCCACATGATTAGAGTTTATCGGACTCGTTTGGTTGGCGCTACAAAACCGTGCATAACCGCTACTTGTATTGCATTGGTTGGCGCTACAAATCCGTGACGCAACCGCTACATGTCTTGCATAGGATTGACGCTACAAATCCGTGCAATCCTCCCCGTCTTACTTGAATCACATAGTGCCTGTGTGACCACGAACAATATTCTTAAAATCGTATAAGTATATTACTTAAATATATTTATCACGATGCTTGTGGATCGTGTGTGAAATCATGCATCATATCTCACTCGTTTTCATAAAACTGATTTTCTCGCATTAACTATATATATCGCCACACTTGCACACGATCACCCCATCCACCGAGATTTATGTCTCATCCCCTCCTCGTTTTCTAACCTTTAGAAGAGGACTTTGTTGAAGATCTTTGAACCTACCATGGATCGAATTCTCGTGCTCCGCTTTGTTGGACTTACTTTCTATTGTTATCAATGTTCTTTGGACTTCTTTCTTTTATTTTACTTGCCGTTGGACTCTTTTTATTCTCTTTGCCATTTTGGATCAGAACTTAACGGCGTAGGACCCTTGATACTTAAGTCGGTGATATGATGTTTATTTTATTTCCAAGTTCGGGTCGTAAGTTATTTGGATGTTGTTGGGATGTATTTGTAATCGTCTTTGTACTTGTAGTTTTCATTTTTTTAGACTCTTTTCACTTGGGATTGTTGTATCATTTTTTCTAGATCGTTTGGGTTTATTTCTCGCTTAAGTGGTTGATCGTTGTTGCGCCGCGTTTGGGCGTGGCAGTTATGGTATCGAGCTCGGCTAGTAAGATGGAAACTTACACCGGGCCGACCCGATAGGACCCTCGGTGCTGTGTTGGGTAGTACCGCGACTTGACTAATTAAGCGTGAAATCGATTTCGAATTGGCGTAGAACCATATTATTGAGATTTAAACTAAGTTAGAACGTATACTTGGAGATTCCATAGTCATACTTGTCTTGACTTAGTTGACTCTTGACCGACTTTCTTTATTCATTATTTTCTTATTTCCTCCTTATCTTTCTTTTACTTCGTCTAATCCGCCTTAGTTTTGTTTGACCAGGATGGATCCAACACCCCCAACTTGGTGGGATATAGTTGAGGCCCGTGTCGAGCGGGACTACTATAAGGCGTTAAAGCTATATTGGCACCAGACATTTCTTCAGGCCAACTCCGAGCTAACCGAGGAACGTCTCCGCACTCGCGAATTAGGACACCTCCTGGCGAAGAGCCAAGAGGAGAGGAATAGCCTTACTCTCCTTGCTAAGAATCGCAAAAACACCATCCGCGCTCGTGAAGATCAAATTCAGTTGATTCAGGAACGCTTGGACAATACTCGCAAGAAGAGGGAACGCGCGAGGGAAGGTCGCACAAAGTGGGAGATGGACACGTACATGTCGAGGGACACCATCGAATGCCTCTAGGAGACTATCATTAAACAGATGACGGTGATCGAGGACCTCATACAGGCCTTGTCTCAGCGGGATACCGCTTTGGAGACTGCTTTGGCAGCCAATGCACTAGCACTGCCACCACCCGAGGTGGAACCAGAGGCCGACCCTGAAGCGAATAATGAAGAGGATCCCGAGGAGGATCCTGAAGAGGATCCCAAGGAGGATCCCGATGAGGATCCAATGGAGGATGGAAAGCCCGAGGCGCTGAAGCCGCCCACTTGATAACGCTCCGAGATCGGGAGCGGTGCTAGGATTTAGCCAATCGGCCTAATCTTTGGCGCTACTCGGCCCGATCAGGTTTTGGTTGTGGACGTGGCCGCTAGTGATGATGACGGCGACCTCACCAATTAGATAGCTTTTATGTTAGATTTTAGCCGACACATATTTCCATCATGTTGTATTTTGCTTCCGTTGTACTTTGATCAAGTTGTATCCTGACTCTAGATTTATCTTCGATTCTGTATTTCTGTAGTATGAACTCATTTGGGTGTATTCAAATTTGCACATCAATGAATATACATTTTCTACTTATTCTATGTCTTGTGTAATGATGTTGCTTCCTTGTGATCTAACTTGTTTTACGCGAGTATTTATTGGAATCATTCATTTATGAATTGTAGCTAAACTTCAAGATACGAAATGGTTGGACACCGTGGACGCGGAGACCTCGCCGTGTTCCCCAAAGGAATAATGATGCGCTGGGAATGGGTACCCTCTCCCGAATTGCCACCACCTCCTCCACCAACTGTTGGGGATAACTTAACCGCACATGCCTCGCGCAAAGTTCATTGTTCATGAGAAAACAAGCGAGCCTCGACACCTATTCCCGAACTCCGTTCGAGAGGCGAATGATCGCACATTGTAACGGTTCCTACGATTCGACCCACCGACTTTCTTAGGGAGCCAAATGACATAAAGGCGAAAGAATGGATTGAGAAATTTGAGAATATCTCTAATGCTCTCCAATATTCTAAGGAATGTAAGGTTACACTCGCGGTGTTCCGACTAGAATCGGCCGCTCGAGATTGGTGGACAAAGAGCTTGAGATAAAGTGGGAACATGATCGAGTAGATAGAACATGGAAAAATTTTCTTGAATTCCATGAGTAATACATTCCCCAAGTTGTGAAAGAGGCACGCCGAGATGAATTTCATAAGTTGAGGTAAGGGAACATGTCCGTAGCCCGAAGATGAGTCCGAGTTTCATCGCGTTGTCCAAATACGCTCTGGGGACAATCGGTCTGAGAAGAGGACAAATTATATAAGTTCACACGGGGATCAAGTGAACTTTCAAAAGCGACTTTTGATTGTTGAAATGACAACCTACTCGGCCGCGGTAAAGGAAGCTCTCCGCATCGAGTCGGGATCAACCGTATTGGGCCAGATTCAAGCAGAGTAGGCCATCAAACAATCTCAAGAGGACAAACTGGGGACAACCATCTAAGCGACTGCTAAGTTTCAGAAGGGACCAGTTAATAAGACGTATAAAGGGAAAGGACCAGTATAGGGAAAACCGGGTCAAGTGTGTGCACATTACCAGAAACCAGGGCATACTGCCAATGACTGTTGGCATAAACAGGGGAAGGTGTTTGCTTTTGTGGTAGTAATCAACACCACCAAGGATTGCCCGGACGACGAAGACAAACCAAACAGTGCAAAGTAGAAGCGGGTAATGGCCAGGGTAACCGGGCAAGGATGCTCGCTCGAGCATTTGCACTAGCAGGACATGAGGCTCCGGAGGCAACAGACGTGGTGGAAGGTACGCTTCTAGTATCCAACCACTACGCTAAAATATTGTTTGACCCGGGATCATCGCATTCATTTGTCGCACCGCATTTTGTACACAAGTTGCATGCATGCATGGAACACATGCCTATATGTTTAGAAGTGTCCACTCCTATGGGCGCAAGCTAGGTAACAAATATTATCTATAATGCATGGGTTAAGATTGATGAGATAAATTTTCCTGCCGATTTGATCTTGTTACCTATATCCGAATACGACGTAATTTTGGGAATGAATCGGTTGTCGCACACCATGCACAAATGGACTGCCATCGCAAGTCCATTAAGCTATGTGAACCCGATGGCCCGAAGTGGAAATTTCGGGAAGGGCACGAGTTAAGATTGCCCCAATCATTTTAGGAATGAAAGCGAGAGAGCAATCACTAGAGGGGGCACAAGGGTACTTGGCGTTTGTAATTAACAAACCCAAGGTTGAGACCCAAATTAACCAAGTACCTATAGTATCGGAATATACAGATGTATTTCCACAAGAACTCACCACTGTCCCTCCGGATAGGGAAGTCGAGTTCACCATCGAGGTCTTACCGAAGACTCACCACTGTTTCGATGGATGTGGGATTTATCCGACCAAGTATGTCTCCCTGGGAGCACCGATACTATTTGTCAAGAATAAGGATGGCACATTAAGATGTATAGTATAGATTATCGAGGTCTTAATAGCGTGACCATCAAGAACAAATATCCCCTCCCGAGGATAGACGAACTATTTGATCAACTTCAAGGAGCGACGATGTACTCAAGTTTGATTTACAACAAGGATATTATCACCAAGATCCGTGAAGAAGACGTTTCCAAACGGCATTTCAAACCGGACATGGACACTACGAGTTTGTAGTGATGCCTTTCGGTCGACAAAACGCACCAGCAGCGTTTATGGATCCGATGCATCGAGTCTTTCAACCTTATCCGGATCAATTCGTAGTGATATTCATTGATGACATACTCGTATACTCTAAGTCTAGAGAAGAACATGAACGTCATCTAAAAATTGTTTTGGAGACACTACGAGCACAAGTTTGTATGCCAAATTCGGAAGTGCGAATTTTAGCTTAGTGAAGTTGCATTCTTGGGACACATAGTATCCGACACTGGGATCGCCAGAGATCCTTCGATGTTACTGAGACAGTGGTTGAATGGAAACAACCCGAGTCCAGAATCGAATCAAGTTTCTTAGGACTAGCTGGATATTATCGAAGATTTATCCAGGATTTCTCCAAGATAGTCGGACCACTCATTCGACTAACCTGAAGCAAGTCAAGTTTGAGTGGAATGACAAGTGTGAGGCTAGTTTCAAGAGTCAAGAAACGACTTACTACAACTCGAGTCTTAGCCCTTCCAAAGGGAACAAAAACTTTGTCGTCTCAACATGCATCAAAGGAAGGACTAGGAGCAGACTCATGCAGACGGAAAGGCCATTGCTTATGCACTACGGAAACTCAAGCCGTATGAAGCCAATTACCCAACACATGACTTGGAATTGGCGAATACTATTCGCGTTAAAGAAATGGAGGCACTATCTCTACGGAGCAACATTCACGATTTACACGGATCATAAGAGCCGAAGTATCTATTCTCTCGAAAGGATCTCAATTTGAGGCAACGAAGATGGATGGAGTTAATAGAGGACTATTACTTTGATATCCAATACCATCCCTGAAAGCTAACGTAGTAGCCGACGCCTTGAGCAGTAAAGGCGAGTTTAGCCGGACTAATGATTCGAGAGTGAAAATCATTAGAAGACTTGAGCACTTGGAATCCGATGAGGACCAATACTCAAATTTCTTGTGATAACATTTCGGTTAAGCCCGATTTATTGAACGAGATCAAGGCAAAGACAGGGGGACAAATGTGCAACTTAAAAACGAAAGAGAAGATACTTAAAGGAGAGAGGTCAGAATTCTCGATACATGAAGATAGGATCATCAGATTTTGAAATCGAGTTTGTGTACCAAGTGACTAGCGAATTAGGAGTAGAATTCTCTCGAAGCACACCGTTCGAAATACACTATACACCCTGGAGGAAACAAGATGTACAAGGACTTGAAACGGCATTACGGTGGGTAAACATGAAGAACCAGGTAGCGGAGTTTGTTGCGAGATGTTTGACTTGTCAACGAGTAAAGGCGGAACACCAATGACCATCTGGTTTATTACAACTGTTGAGAGTTCCCGAGTGGAAATGGGAATACATAACGATGGACTTCGTGACGGATCTACCAAGGACTAGAGGAGGCCATGATGCTATATGGGTAGTCGTAGACCGACTCACGAAATCCGCACACTTCTTACCCATGAAGAAAATCGACAGCTTGCAAAAACTCACGCAAATTTATATCCGAGAGATCATTCAACTGCATGGAGTGCCAATCGGCATTGTGTCAGACAGAGACCCGAGATTTGTCTCCAGATTCTGGAAGTGCTTGCACAAGGAAATGGGTACCTCGCTAAGCTTCAGCACAGCAACACATCCACAAACAGATGGCCAGTTTGAGCGAATGAGTCAAACCCTGGAAGAAATGCTGCGAGCCTACACGTTGGATTTCCAAGGAAGTTGGGATTCACACTTACCATTGGCCGAGTTCGCCTATAATAACAGCTATCAGGCCACAATTGGGATGGCACCCTACGAAGCCTTGTACGGACGAAAGTGTAGATCCCCACTACACTGGCAGATTTAGGACCAATGGACTCCAAAGGAGAAATGAAAGTCGCCCCGATTCCAAAGGTTGACATAGTTCGGAGGCCATGGAGAAGGTCAAGGCGATCAAGGAACGGATCTGCATGACTCGGGAGCCGCCAAAAGAGTTACGCGGACAAGAGGAGAAAGGACTTGGAATTTGAAGCCGGAGATGAAGTATTTCTCGGACTCTCTCCACGGAAAGAATTGATCAATTCGAAGAAAGGAGGCAAGTTGAGTTCGAGATATGTTGGACCTTACAAGATTTTGCGAGGATCGGAAAGTTAGCCTATCGACTCGAGTTACCAGACAATATGCGGGAATGCACGATGTATTCCACGATCGAGGTTAAAGAAGTATCAACCGGATCCCGAGCATATCATCACTCAAGATATTCCTCCTCCGATGGAAAATTTATCCTACATCGAGAAACAAATCGGATCATTGACCAAATAGATCGTCGATTGCGTAATAGAGAGATTCCGATGGTTAAAGTAGTATGGTGAAACCACAACCGAGACGAAGACGCGCAACGTGGGAGATGGAAGAAGAGAATCAATATCCGTAGAGTTAAGAAGAGAATTTGGGGACCAAATTCTTTTAAGACGATGGGAGAATGTGAAGCCTCGATTTTTATTCAAGCGTGTACTTATTTCACGTATCGTCTTTCAACTATTTGACTATTTTACCGCGTCACTTTGACGGGTAAATATTAATGATAAATATATTTCACATTTAATTTCTTTTATTTATTACCGGTGATCATAATCATTTATTACTTCTACTTCGCATTTATGATCACTTGATCGATCATCATTATTATTTGTGTATCTATTAGTCACCTTAGAATTTTAAGAGACTATTTATTTTAGAGACTTATACCTTATAGAATTAAGAAATTAATGAGACTTATAAGTGATCAAGGAAATCACTAATTATTTTGGAGATTGATATTATTCTTCTATTATCATTAATTTTGGGACCTATACTTATTTATTTTTAAAACTATTTTTCCCAATATTCCACTGACCTTAGTGACATTTTTAACTATAATCACATTAAAATCTCTTCCGGTTTGTGAGTTCTAATTATTTTAAACTTAGGGCCCGAAATGATAATTTTAACAAATTTAGGGCCAATGTGAGAAATTTACAAAAACTCTACCTCAAAACTTTAAAACCTGAATCTCGAACAATTTTAAAGAATTTAGAACTGACCATATAATTTTCCTAGGTCGGGACGTTTATTTATTAAATTTTAAACCCCAAACGTATCGGTTTTACAAAACGAGGCTAATTGTAAATTTTCTTTTTACAAGGACCTAAATCAAATTATTTTATTTTAAAGAAACAACCCTGGACCCTCTGACTTTTAATAATTAATTAAATTATTTTATTTTTCTTAAAACTCCTTGACTTATCGGATCGTCTTGACCAACTAATACCCGATCACGGGACGACTTCCTCGTCTTGCGATTTCGAATCTATAGCGGGACCTATGTTACACCTAATCTTTCAAGATATCAAAGATTGCTTATCCTTCCGATAATCATCTTCATTCAAATAACTCCACCAATGCCATAATTGCCACTCGCGATTTTCAAAACTTTTCTTAAACTGCTTCCCTGAATCAATAATACTCGACTGCCTGGTTGACTACCTAAACTTGTATTTACTTTCCTGCCTGAGTTAACTTGGTGTGTCTAGCTCACAGTCGGAATGGATACATCGGGGATGGAACTGGGTAGCTCGGCTGCTATTCCACTCTCCGGCCCCATCTTCCTAATCCCGCAATTGAGGGACGGAGTTTGTCCAAGGGAAGCGAGTCGTAGTACTTAAGGTATAATCATGATTATGACAAATCCGAGCCTTGCTAGCTCTACTGTGGATTTTGTCTTTGCCTATGGCGCGATAAGGTAACAGGTCTTGGACCATCTTGCTCGGGGAGTTACAAGGAAGAACGAAGGAATTGCTGTCTGATCCACACGATTCTGGAGTTAATCGGACCCGTTTGGTTCGCGCTATAAAACCGTATGTAACCGCTACTTGTATTGCATTGGTTGGCGCTACAAATCCATACGCAACCGCTACTTGTCTTGCATAGGATTGGCGCTACAAATCCGTCGCAATACTCTGTCTTGCTTGAATCACATAGTGCTGTGTGACCTCGAACTATATTCTTAAAATCGTATAAGTATATTACTTAAATATATATATCACGACGCTTGTGGATCGTGGTGTGAAATCATGCATCATATCTCACGCGTTTTCATACAACCGATTTTCTCGCATTAACTATATATATCATTACACTTGCACACGATCACCCATCCACTGATATTTCTGTCTCATCCCCTCCTGTTTTCTAACCTTTAGAAGAGGACTTTGTTGAAGATCTTTGAAGCTACCATGGATCAATTCCCGTGCTCACTGTTGGACTTACTTTATATTGTTACCAATGTTGATGGACTTCTTTCTTTTATTTTACTTCTTTGTTGGACTCTTTTTTTATTCACTTTGCCATTCTCGATCAGAACTTAAGGGCTTAGGACCCTTGATACTTAAGTCGGTGATATGATGTGTATTTTATTTCCTAGTTACTGACTGTAAGTTATTTGGATGTTGTTGGGATGTATTTGTAATCGTCCGTACTTGTAGTTTTCATCTCTTTGTAGACTCGTTTCACTTGGGATTGTTGTATCATTTTTTCTAGATCGTTGGGTTTATTTCTCGCTTAAGTGGTTGATCGTCATCGCGTCACGTTTGGGGCATGACAATTTCTAATTTCCAATTATTATTGTATCTTATCTTACTTGCAGATACTACAATGAAGAGGCAACTGAAGATGTTCTTCAAGAGGTTGTCAGTTCATAACTTTAATTTACACTATTTTAATTCTAAAAAAATTCAATTTCACGGTTTATGTCATGTTTGGTTTTTATTTTGGTTTTATTATCTGAAGTTACCAATTTATCATGCTTAATAGAAGCTAAAGAAGGAAAAATGTTCTTTTACCAATATTGCCACATTATTTTTACTGGTTGGTATACATAATTTGCTAGTTTGAATATTACTTGACATTTCCCAGGTTCCCGGAATTAGAAGTCTTATTTTAACTCAGCTTCAGAACTACCATTTTTTTGCATATTTTTTTCCTTTCATGTGCATATTAGTCTTAGCAAAATTTGCCATTTTTTTCCTTCCAACCGTTTTACATGCTCATATAATTCTTCATCTAAGGCCAGATTGAAATATGAAGATTGGGTTGAGCTTTATGTGCATATTCTTGAAGCTAAGGCCATCATCTCCAACTCATAACACCAAATTTGGTGGAAACGTATTTTGGTGTAATTTTGTCAAAACCATCTCCAACTCATTACATCAAATCTCGTACTAAATGAATATTTTATTCTTTTTTTTCATTTTATAGTAAGCAAATTTATGTATTTATACAATTATGGGTTGGTTCAAATGGGACACCCCCTCTTATATGAGACAAAGGGGATTTATTATAATCATTGGATTGATATTTTGGATGATTGATTAATCCCATTATCTTAGGCAATTAGTTAATGCATGAGTTGAAATTGGTAAGTTATATTATTTTCGAATTTTTAATTAAGGGCAAATATGTCTTTTATATTTGAGTGTAGAATGTAAGTTTTATTTTACCTTTTTCGATTCCCACGTTTAAGGGGAGTTATATCCTTTCAAAAATACACGTTTTTTCATATTTCAACTGTAGAAGGTAAGTTTTATTTTACCTTTTCAGTTCCTATGTTTAAGGGGAAGTTATATCCTTTCAAAATACACGTCTTTTATAATTTCGATTTGTATGATACAGTTAAATTTACTGTATAGATTAAACCTTTATCTGTATATTTACGTCATTTTTATTGTATAATTAGTTTTGAATTGTATGTTATAGTTAAATTTCTTCGTATAGATATAACATTTATCTGTATATTTATGTCATTTTTGTTGTATAATTAGTTTCGAGTTCTATGTTATAGTTAAATTTATTGTATAGATATAACCTTTATCGATATATTTATGTCATTTTTGTTGTATAATTAGTTTTAAATTATATGATATAGTTAAATTTATCGTATATATATAATCAGATCGTATATTTATGTCATTTTTATTGTATAATTAATTTTGTGGAGCAAGAGTGTGTTATTGTACAAATATACTTCTTTTTATGCATAATTCAATTGTATGATTAAGTTAAATTTATTGTATATATATACTTCTTTTTATGTATTTTTGTGACATGATTGATTTCTAAAGCGGTGTTGTGTACTCAATATAACAATTAATTAGACATTATTAAAAAATACTTAGGCTCATTCAAGAAAAAAAATACATATATTATGAACTAGTTGTCCCAATAATAATAATAAAAAATAAACAGTATCATGATTTGGATTTGTTTGGGGCATGTTCGACTATTATGGGTTGTTACTTCTCCACATGAACCACATCGTCGTTTTAACTTGGTTCCCTTGACAACTTACTCCTTTTGACTCTGGATTCGGCTTTTCACACGACTCGCACTCACTCCCTTTTCACATGATTCAACTATTCGTTCGGTAGGATGAACGTTGTTACCTGATACAACAAACAAATAGTATGTATAGAGTTATTTTAACAAAAGTATACAACTATATTATAAAAAATATCAACAGGGGACTGTCATTTTACATGTTCATTGATACAGTTAGCATTTAAATTGATACAACAAACAAATAGTATGTATACATTTATTCAAAACATAAGTATATAGTTATTTCAATATAAGTATACATATATTTTAACATAAGTATACAACATATATATATATATATATAAAATATCAACTAGTAATTTGTCATTTTACGTGTTCATCGATATAAAGAAGCATTTATATTGATACATCAAACAAATAGTATGTATACAGTTATTTTAACATAAGTATACAATGTATATCATAAAACAAATCAATCAGGGGCTGTCATTTTACGTGTTCATTGATACAATTAGCATTTATATTGATACTAAATAAATCATTTAAACATGCAGTGATTATTTTTATGATCAAATAATTTGAGCGTTGCTAGAATTACGAAGAATTACAAAATACAGTTACAATTTTCAAGATATATATACACACACACACACACACACTATTTTTACACTAATTTGAAATATAATATATATATCAAGTGATACGCAAATTATATATGCAAATGGAGAAATTAGAAACAAGAATATATGAAAGAAGGAAAAAATGGATTTGAATTTCTCCAAATTAATTGTTTTTATTGAGGTCACTTTTATCCCATTTGCGGTGGCAGAGTGGAGAAAATGGGAAAAAATTGAAATACTTGGTAAATAGTATGTATCAAATTCTTTATTGAACCAGGTAATTTTTCTAAAAAAAACAGATAATTAGTAATTGGAATACATTGTTCGTCAAATTATTGAAGGAATTTATTACTTTCGGCATCGATCGTGTTGTTTTCCACGGTAGAATACTAGATTGGGATTCATGAGTTTGGAGAATTTTGTTTTCTGATTCTTGATTTTTCGCATGCTTTCAATAATAGAGGATTTTTAACGTTGAAGGAGAACATAATGACCAATCTGTGATTAATCCTCCCCACGTTTTTTGTTGATTAGGTGGGTAACAAATCCCTATTTTGTATGAAAATATTTATGGCAGTTTTCAATATCATATATATTGTCTATTTTACCCTTAATTATCAGTTTAGGTCATTAATTTATTTTTCTAGTCATTAAATCTACACCATCAATCAAAATTTTTTAATGACTTGGATTAGTCTCGCACCTTCTCATATAAGCGGGGTGTCTCATTTGAACCAAATCCTATACAATTATTTCATTTAATTATTAGTTATATTAAGCAAATTAACTCTGTAATTTTAGTATACATTGTAACTCAATGATTATAAAGGTAAAAAACAAATTAAGTTTATTAGGTTTTTAAGATTTTGTTTCCTTTTTTTAGTTCTTAATTGTTTACGTTTTTGCCCTCCTTTAAATACTTTTTAGGCTTTTATTTCGAGTTATTGAATCATCATTTTGTATTATCCATAAATGTTCTCTTTCATTCAAATATTATATCTTCCAAATATCCATCTTGTGCCAGGACACCATAAGTAAAAGTAGGATGAACAGTATTATCTTTAAAATTTTCAAATCAAAGATCCAAATTTCCAGACCCTATCCAAAGTTTGAAGGGCCTGGAGCAAAGAAAACAAGGAGGCCCTAATATTTACATAAAAACATTAAAAATAACAAAATTAATTTTCTAAATGTAATTCATTGATTTAACATATATAATAAATATATTATATTGCAATTTTAATATATTGGTCTTACTAAAATAAATTACGAAAATGATCGTTCAATATAATATACAATAGAAAAAAGGCAAAAAACGAAAAACTACTAATAAGTTAGCTATGAAAATTGATCTTCTTACATTTTTATCTGCAAAGTCATCAATCAATTTTTCATAATCAAATCTTTATAAAAATTCACTCTCAATTGAAATCAAAGAAAATGCATTCAATCTTGTTTGAGCCATTATTGATCTCAAATATGACTTTAACAACTTCAACTGAAAAGCTTCTTTCTACGGATGCAACATCATCGGAATGGTCAACCATATCTTGTATGCAATGAATGCACCGGGAAACAATTCATTCACCGGAAGATGCAAATATGTTTTAAACTTGCTTGCAATTTGATTCTTCTACTTGGTGTTTTGATTTTGAAAAAAAGAATTAAAAAGAAAGAGCAAAAAACACTGAAAAGTGGGAGCAAAAAACTATAGGGTTTTCAATAAAGTGGGATAAGCCAAGTGGGCTTTTGGATAGGTCAAATTGGGCTTTGTTTTATGTGTTTTTCGAAAAAGGGGGAAAAATCAAAGACCGCACTAACAATTGAAATCAAAGACAATGCATTCAATCTTGTTTGAGCCATTATTGATCTCAAACATGACTTTAACAACTTGAATCTGGAAAAGCTTCTTTCTACGGATGCAAATAAATATTGGAATGGTCAACAATGCTCACCTAGATTTGATATAAAGACCTCCCAGAATGAGGAACATACCCGCCACCACTCGCCAAATGACTTTCTTGGTAATTTATAGACAACAATTGTTATTTATATCAACTAAAATTATATATATATTAAACAAATAAATTATCGGAGGCCCTTGCCGACGGGGAGTCCTATGAGGCGACACCACTTGCACCGCCTCAGGGTCGCCTAGATCCAACTAGCACGTCACAATAAGATTCAAGATCTAGCATAACATCCAGAAATCCAGTTTTTAAATGAACCAATGGATAGTAGAATAGACAATCTATGACTTCCGTGAGGAAGCAAGACTCAACCGCTCAAGCTACGGAAAATGGACATCTAAGTCTATCAACTCATCAATCGATCCAAAATCCTCACTAAATTCTCTTTCTCTTTCGAACTCCTCAATCACAATATTTAGAGTGCAAACCCACAAATTCTTTTGATGCATTTGCGACTTCAAAGAAATCGTGAAGATGTGCAAGATCATAGTCGAGACCCTTCAATGGGACCAAAGATGTACAATTGTTGGCCATGAGTTCAAAGTCACGTTATATTATTTTGTCATAGAGAAGCCTAGTCAAGGACGATCTACCAATTTTTTTAGCGTGAGTCGAACTTTAAATTTGGGCCCCCGTTTCTTACAATTATTTGCCTCTTTAATTTTAGAAAATTAAATTTAGGGTCTTTAAGGTGTGATATTTTGTTAGCAACTAACGAGGCTCAACGCTACAAGGCCAAGGCAATGTGGGCCCTTAATTCTTTACACAAAAACTTATATGAGACCGTCTCATGGATCTACATCCGTGAGACGGAGCCCCAAACACGCTACCCGGGTCCTCTACCCGCAACCCGCTGAAATTACCCCCATTACCTAATCCATCGTTATTTCTCTCTATTCTCTCTTCTCTCTCTTCAAACGTTTATGGCGATTTTTCTTCTTTCTTTTTCTCATTTTTCTTTGCAGTTTTTGGGCGTTTCTCTTCCCTTTTTTTCACAGTGGTTCCAAGTTTGGCCTCCCTTCAACCAAGAATCAGGTACTTCTTAAGTTTTTCTGCAGTTTTTTTCTTTCGTTTTTTTGGTTCTCTTACAATTTAGTTATTTTTGAAGTTTTTTTTATAGATTTCGCTTGAAAATATATGTTAGGGTTTAAATTTGAGCATATATTTTGTTAGGGTTTTAAACTTGAGCATGGATTTTGTTAGGATTTCAATTTGAGCATGTATTTCAGATTTCTCTAGTGAGTATGTGAAGTAACATTGTGTTTTGACGTTTCTGTATTTTTACGTGACTAGTATCACTTTTGCCCTTAAAAGTATTACTTTTGGTCGTAAAAGTATCAGTTGTTGTAAATAAAGTATTGCATGTGTTTTATTTATGTGTTGCTTGGTTCTTGAGTTCAAATAATTTTGTAATACTACGAAAAGTATCATTTTTCACATAACAAGTATGATTTTTTACATAAAAAGTATCACTTTTTATATAAAAAGTATCATAAGTTTTTTCGCAATTTTTAATTCTATCACTCTTCCATATGTTTTTGCAAAGAAGTATAATAGCTCAAATCGAATCGTTCATGTTCTTGAAAACGAAAAGGATGATATTATAAAGTTAAAGCGCAAAAGTCTACGAGAAGATGAGAGATTAATGTGCAGTGTTTATTTTTTGGGTATTCATATGGTGCATCCTTCTTGTAAAGATACTTGTGGAGGTTTTTTGTAATGATATTTTGATAGTTTTTGTAATGAGGACGAGTGTCTAAAAAAAAAGATACATTGTATAGTTTTTGTAGGTTGTGCGGATGGTACAATTGTATATGGGAAAACATGTGTACTTTTTGTTAACCTTAACAACTACAGGTAAAAAGTATCATTTTTTTTTTACTTAAGAGTATACTTTTTTGTGCTTAAAGTATCACTTTTTACTAACAAAGTATCACGCGGATCTTGTGGCAATTTTTGGTAATATTACTTGATCTTTTCTATAATGGGGACAAATGTCTCTCAAGAAATATACATAATGTAGTTTGTGTGGATGAGTACAAGTTTATATGGGAAATGATACTTTGGTATATTTTTGTTATATGAACAACTGCAGGTGAAAAATATCACTTTTTTACTTAACAGTATCACTTTTTATGCTTAAAGTATCACTTTTTACTAACAAAGTATCACACAAATCTTTTGGTAGTTTTTGGTAATATTACTTGATTTTTTCTGTAATGGGGACAAGTGTCTCAAAAAAGATATTTAGTGTAGTTTGTGTAGATGAGTACAAGTTTATATGGGAAATGATATTACGTATAATTTTTGTTATGTGAAACAACCGCAGTGAAAAGTATCATTTTTTAACTTAACAGTATAACTTTTTGTAGTTAAAGTATAACTTTTTATAAACAAAGTATCACACAAATCTTGTGGCAATTTTTGGTACTATTACTTGATTTTTTCTGTAATGGAGACAACTGCAGGTGAAAAGTATCACTTTTTTACTTAACAGTATCACTTTTTATGCTTAAAGTATCACTTTTTACTAACAAAGTATCACACGAATTTGGCCCAAAACTTTATTCACTAATTACAGAAGTATCAACTTAAAAAACTACAAAACAATAATATCAATGTAATACAAAAGTATTCAAACAATTACTAAAATAATTGAGGATTAGGGTTGGCTTCATTGTCAAGCTCTTTACGATTATCCATTTTTTGGCGTCAGATCAAGTTCTACTAGCGTAAAAGAGCATGAGTGCCCGAGAAGTCAAATATGTTTTTTCCGACTGTTACCTGCGCATTTGAGAGTTGGCTACTGCAGTGGGTTTATTTTTTGGAGTTGGAGAGACGATGCTAAGGGAGAGAGATGGAGGGGTTGGAGCGCCGATGCTGAGCGAGAGAGATGGGGAGAGAACGACCAGCTGAGGGTTTTATCTGTCTTGGGCTTCAATTCGTGTTTGGCTTCTGGGCCATTTTTGCCAGCGGATGGGTTGGGCAGTGGGCTTTCAGCTATTTGGGCAATTAGTAGCGGGTTAATGGAGCGGGTTTGGTATTGGGGGCTCCCTCTCACGGATCTAGATCCGTGAGACGGTCTCACAAGAGACCTGCCCAATTCTTTATTTATGGGGAGCATTTTATTTATTTAAAACAATTACAATACTCAATAGTATTTAAACTTGGATAGGTTGTAGTTGGAGAGTTTTAAGATAGAATACATTAACCACTATCTTTAGACTCAAGTTTTATTCATGGACTTATTTATTTTAGATATATACTATATATAAAAGGGATAAGGACAAAAATACCTTACATTTTAGAAAAAAGAACACCTTTACACTTCCAGTCCTTTTTTTTGAAAACCACAAAGGATTCTTGAAAGAAAAACCCGTAATCATTGGACATAATTATGTCCATAAATATTGATCAATTCCTCCCAATATTCTAGAAAAAGGACAACTTTACGCTCTCCTTTTTTTCCGAAAACTACAATGGATCCTTAAAAGGAAAACCCTTAATCATTGGACATAATTATGTTCATATATATTGATCAAATTCTCTCATATCTTAATTGATTTGTGCAAGTGTCAATCCGTCTAATTGTAGCCTTAATTATTTTCAAGAATGATTTTATGCACTCTTTCAAGATTTCATAATATTAGTGATTTGAGTCAAAGATGCCTAATTAAAAGAGAAAATCAAGCAACTTACCCAAACACCAGATTTTGACCAATTTACTAACGTTTCATATATGTTGGATATATTTTCCTTAAAAATTCTTTCCAAATGTATCATTTGTGTATTGATTTCTCGATCTTTGAAACGAATACACACATTTATCTACTTTTTTTCTAATATTAACGAGTCATTCACACTTAAAATTTAAATATTCCCTAAACTATTTGTTCCAACATTAGCATCATCTCAAAAACACCCACGAAAAACTCCCCCCAACAACACACATGAAAGTGGGTTGAAATTTTGGATAAAAAACAAAAATATATATATAATATATAACTAATTTTTTTGTGTCAATTACAACCCTCCTAAACTTTGGGCTAGTTACAAAACAGATCCAGAGATATTTCAAAATTACAAAAATCCCGTTAAGTTTGATTGTCTTAAATTAAAGAGGCAAATCGCAATATTTATATAAATATCGAAGAAAGTTTAAAATGCCTTTTAACTTATAAATGTGGAGAAGATGGAATCAAACCTCAAAGGTTTTTTTATAATTTTCAAAAATTGCTGGAGTTTTTTTATAATTAGCTCGAACTTCAGGTTTCTTTTTTTTTGTAATTATCTATTTTTTTAATTTCTTGACACTGTTGAGTGAAGATTGGTCTGGTACGAGACTGGGCCCCAATATGACCCTCATTGTCTTCGCCATTGCCCAATACACCAACAACACATATCTCTCTGCTCCCTTTCCAACAGGGCACACAAATGTGTACAGAGAATTTGTACATGCACATATGATATTCAGTAGTCCATGGGTAGAGAATCCTTCGCATTGTCAGCTTGAGTACTTTATGAGCATTCCCGCCTCCGAAGATATAAGTAAATTTATGTCGTCATCAGTAACTATCATTCTCTTAATGCCAACTGCTCGAATTTCAGGCCGCCCCTTGATCTCCTCAAACCACGATGTTGTTACATCAATCGGAAAGCTATGCACCAGGTTCGTCAGTTTTAGAAAATGCAGGAAAAGTCTTTTTGGTTTTACACGATTGTGGCCTTTATGACCCATCTTTCAGCATGTACAGAGATAAAGAGGCTCACCATTATACATAATCCATTTTGTATTTAGAAACCTAACATGATTTTAGAATAGTCCAGAAGAGTCTTCAATATTTTAGAAAAATCTAGAATATTGTAGAAGAGTTTGAAATATTCCTAGAAGAGTGTAGAATATTGTATAGAATATCATAGAGTAGTGTAGAACCATCTAGAAGTGTGTGAAATAGACTTGTTCCCTTAACAACAATCGTATGACCTTTAACTCCTTCAATCACCCTTTACGGTTTAGTTAAGCCAACCTCATCTAAGTGCTTGTGTGTGAAGAAGTATATGAGGATGACTAAGTCGTAAACACACAAGATAGCTTGGAAATGAACACTTGTATATTAACTCAAACTTGCTTATAATTCATTGATTAGTTATAAATGAGCTCCTAATTTCTATATATACTATTATACTTCTTCAATAGATAGTGGTGATTGATTTGATCACAAGGTTGGTAGAAGTTATCTAGAACTCTCCCAAGAATTCCTACATATTCTACTACTCTTTGAAAATTTTAGAATTATCTTTGCCAGACTGTAAATCTGTTGGAAATATAATAGATATTTCCGGGTGAATGAGAAATTGTTGCCAAAAGGTGTGACTGTTCATTCGAAACTATTCGGATTGAAAAGGTTTATCCGAATAGTTGTGTTGTTTCGTTTGAAACCAATGGACGTGTCTGTTCGAATAAATGGACATGTTTGTTTGAATGGTTGTGTGTTTCACTTGTGACTTTTGGTAATCTATATATATCCCAAGAATCTGCAGATTTTGATAAGTCAATTTGCATACATTCATTTTGCATACAAACACAAGCATATATATCTCTGTCAAGATATTCCCGTAAAAGAGAGAGTACAAAACATTCAAGTTCGCCGTCTCTTGTTGTTTGGAGTGCTACTACAAGAAAGAGGAGGCCGTTGTATCTTGGGAGACGTTTGCTATTCAACCGTGGGCATCGTGGCGGGGCAATTCGCCTTAAAGACATAGAGTCGAACTCTAGCCTCGGTCTATCATTTCAATTTCTGCATTTTCTGAATTTCTTTTTCTGAAATTTCAAGTAAGTTTTCTGATTTAATTTCGGAATATAATATCGCACGTGATAAATCCACAACAATTTAAGACGAATTTTCTTTCGCTTATGCGTGCGTATTATATTTTGTTGCAATAATCTGAATATGCATTGCAAGTTCATGATGCCTGATTTGTGTTTCTGACTTACGTTTCTGATCAAGAAGTTTAGTAATCACGGAGTTCATTGTTTATTTTGATTCCAATATTATATCAAACTAAGAGATCCGTGTAAGTCACGTTTTGAATTGAGAAAGGGTGCCATATTAGTTTTGTTGCTTCAGTTGTTATATTTCAGATCTTTCTGAAATTGAAATTGAGGCTGATTTGAAATTTGATGAAATTCTGGATTTGATTGTAATTCAGCCTTTGTTAGAGATTTTTCTGGATTGAAAAAAAAAATGCTTGTGTTTGTATGCAAAACTTAATACTTACGAACACAGATCTAATTGTGCGTGTTGAAAATTATTTCTGGAAATTGAAAGTTGATCAGGCCTCAACTTTTGTCTAACACCAGTGGTGCATATTTGTTAATCATACTCATGAGAATTAGATTAAGTTATAATAGTACAGATGACATCATTTCTCTGTTATATGGCATTGGATACTTGTTGTTGTGATCAGAATGGGTTTCGATTTTTTTTAGTTTGATTATCAGTTCAAACTTGAATCTCATTAATGCCTTGTATAACTTTTATATCATATATATTAGTATTCTGTGCTTTGAATTAGAATTTATAATTGTGCTTTGAAATATATCTGAAAGCATGTTGTTAGGTTATCACTAGTTTCTTTATCTAATGCGTTAATCTTAGTATCTTTGTTTCTGAAATTCAAAGAATAGGTTCTGGATCTTGTGTAGAACTATCTGTAAGAAATTGTTGATTTCTGCGTTTTATTAATCCAGATTTTTAAAATCTGTCACAATCTTTCAGATTTTGATCCATGTGCATAAGTGCATAATCTTTTTGCATTTGGAAAATTGAATGCAAAAACTGAAAACCGAGCCTTGGTATATTGACTATGTTTGTTCATTATTCAAACTTGATTGCAATTCGGACTGAATTTTAGTAGTATTCCGTATTAAGAAACTTTGCATGTTTCTGGTCGATTTATAAAATTTTGGTTCAGAAATATATTATTATTTCAAGTTTGAATATTTGTGTTCAATTTATCAAGACTATTTCATGATATTACTAGTTTACTACAGACTCATGTGTATTGAAATTGATAATGGTAATCTAGTACCGTTTAAATACCAATTTCAATTCTTGGTTTTCTAGTATAATTTTATGAGTCTTATTTGGAAATGAGAACTATTGTTTGATTTGTGAAAACCATTCACAAATTCTGATTTTGTTATAGAATTGATTGAACCAAATAAGTGAATGATTATTTATCTTATCTTTTCGTAACAAAAATGGAGGGAACAATAATATGTTCACCTACACGTGTGATATCAAATGTGATTCCACCACTTGTTGTTTCCATTAAACTGGCTCATGTTTCTCATGGAGAGAAGTCTTAAACACTCGGGGGATGATTAAGACATGGTAATATAAATATTATTTTATCTCACGGTCTTTGAGTTTGGGCTTGTTAAAGCCTACGTGGTTGAATCCAGTTCCAAAGAAAAGGAAATGATACTAATGTGGGGAAAGATTACCTCCTTTAGAATTAATTTACAGTGATACCTGTGATTTTAAGTTTGTGCAAACGAGATGTGGTAAAAAGTATTTTATACTTTTAGAGATGATTACACAAGGTAGTGTTATGTATATTTGCTTTGAGAAACAAAGATGAGGTTTTGGATGCTTTTAAGAATTATAAGAATGAAGTGGAAATCAACTTAGCAAAAGAATAAAAATGATTCGAAGTGATAGAGGTGGAGAATATGACGCTTCATTTCATGAATTTTGTTCAGAATCTGGTATTATTCATCAAACTAGTGCACCATATTCACCTCAATCAAATGGAATTGATGAACGCAAGAATCGAACTCTTAAAGAGATAATAAATGTTATGTTGATAAGTTCGGGGCTATCCCAGAACTTGTGGGGAGAAGCAATTCTCTCGGCCAATGTCATTCTTAATAAAATTCCACTAAAGAAAATGGACGAAACTCCATATGAATTGTGGAAAGGAAATAAGCCTAGCTATAAACACTTGAAAGTGTGGGATTCCATGTTGGGATACTGCGATAGCCAATCGGATATCGGCAGGGCACAAAGTGCTAACTTGAGTGTTGTGACATGACAACTTGGGTGTTGTGATACCTTGAGTGTCATAATAACTTTAGTTCTATGACATTTTGAGTGTCATAAACATGTGAAGAATGCATGAGCAAATCTAAATATCCTTGTGTGAGGCATATGATTTAGCGTCCCCCTGTGAGGGAGCACATGACAAGTTAAAATATGGTGAATGTATACAACTGAGTCTTTTAGCCCTCCTGGGAAATTCTTTAGAATTTTGCGTAGGCAATTGGACTGTTTGTCAGTTGGCGATACAATCATAGTTGAACTTTGTGAGAAATGACAATTGTTAAATTGATAATTCTCAAAGTTGACCTTGTTGCACAATTTGAGGGTGATGAGTTTTGCCTCAAATGTGGGGATGTTTGGTAAATATAAATTTACCTCAATCTTGACAAAGATTGACCCCAACAACTGCGGAGTCAAAGAAATACAAGTTTCTTTGAGAGGTGTCCTTGTATTTCTTTGAGATATATCCTTAGAAAAGAGGATATGAGTCAATTGACATTGACAGGGCGGATTGGTATTTAAAAGGGGTCACCTGTGATTTCTCTTGAAGAGGTGCATCATCTCGTACTCTTTAGTGTTGTAACAGTGCACACATTGAGGTACGAAGGAAAGGTGTAGAAAAATGCTTTAAAGGCTAACCTTATCAAGGTAGACCCAAAATGGATTATTGTATTGAACTTGAAAGGAACATGCACAACTATTAAATCATTGTATAGATAATGACAAATTTGACAAACGACAAAGTCAAACGAATCTCTACCTAAAAAGAGATGACATATTGATAATAGTCTATATGAGCTTAAGGTGTTATAAAGCCACACCGACATTGAAGGGCTTGAAAGTCCACCGGTGGCACTTATGTCGATTTGAAGTGGTTACACATGCTCGAGATTATATTCTCAAATATGTAAAGATATTGATCTCAATCTTGCGCGCAAATTTGATTGAAGTAGAGATCAAATACCGATTATCGAAGGGAATGGGATTGAAGCCTATTACGCATGACTCTTTGTAATGGTAACCCAACCATGATGACTGGAGATCCCAAGAACTTGGTTCAATGGGACAACTAAGTTATGAAGATTCAGTTAAGCACTTAGGATAAAATTCCTACCCATTCCTATGATTAAAAGTGCTTTCTGCAGAAGGATGTAAGGTTAAGTTCAACTTTTAATGATTCCTATAGCTTGGTTAAACCAAGTGGGGTATGGCAAAATACTCTTAATAGGAGGTCACCTATGTAAGTGTGAAGTAGGGCCGCTTCATGAGAATTTTTGAGGCTTGAATTCTCTAAAACACTTATGAAACCCAAGGTTGTTCAGGGCCAAAATGAACACAACCATGAGAACTGAAAATGTTAGGGAGGTTATTGTGTGGGTGTTGTTGTCTTGGTTTACACGAACGGCTGAACAGTTCAAGACATCATGTTCACTGATTAGCCAAGTAAATCCGATAGTACTCCACTAAGGAAGGTTCAAAGCCATAAGCTACCTCTCCTGATGCAATAATTTTCCGTTTGTACTCTCTTTAGTGTCTGCATTTACATGTCCATTTGCATTGATTCACGTAATTTCTCATTCATGTTGGGATTGTTGGAAATATAATAGATATTTCGGGTGAATGAGAAATTGTTGCCAAAAAGGTGTGACTTTGTTCATTCAAAACTATTCGGATTGAAAAGGTTTATCCGAATAGTTGTGTTGTTTCATTTGAAACCAATGGACGTGTCTATTCGAATAAATGGACATGTTTGTTTGAACGATTGTGTTGTTTCACTTGTGACTTTTGGTAATCTATATATATCCCATGAATCTGCATTTTGATAAGTCAATTTGCATACATTCATTTTGCATACAAACACAAGCATATATTCTGTCAAGATATTCCCCGTAAAAGAGAGAGTACAAAGATTTGAAGTTCGCCGTCTCTTGTTGTTTGGAGTGCTACTACAGCAAGAGGAGACCGTTGTATCTTGGGAGAGACGTTTGCTATTCAACCGTGGGCACCATAGCGGGTAATTCGTCTTAAAGACATAGAGTCGAACTAGCCTCTGGTCTATCATTTCAATTTCTGCATTTTCCGAATTTCTTTTTCTGAAATTTCAAGTAAGTTTTCTAATTTAATTTCGGAATATAATATCGCACGTGATAAATCCCCAACAAAATCTCCACACTTTTGTCAATTTCATACCAACTTTTGTACACCTGAGAAACGGTGGTTTTATCTTAGATCACAATATTCCATGTTTCATGCTGGATTCCCTATATATTCTGAGAAAATTTTGAAACAAATTTGTTATGGATCTCAGTTTCATAAACATACACACACCTCAATTTAGTCTAAAACCAACACCAACCAATTAAATTTCACCTTTTGTGAACCAGTATCAATGGAGGTAAACACTTTCATTGCAATAGATCAACATTGCCATTAAACACAATATTTAATTGTTTATGGAGCAAATTCTTAGTATGTTGAGAGGACAGGACCGACTTCTTACCATCAACAGTTGAAATTTCATAAAAAGTGAAACTGAAATTTCTTTGGACAAAAAAAAAAAAACAGAGTAGAAAACAAATGGTATCATGAATGAAATCATGAAAAGTGAAACTGAAATTTCCATTTTCCATCTTATTCATTGAAGATAGATAACTGTTCTTTTTATACATTGGAGCAGAAGGGAAAAACCCGAAACTGTCAATTAGTTAAATAGCCACCTAACTAGTTTTAACTAACAACTAAACTGGGGTTTGGTTTCCAAGGATTGAAGCTATATAGGTTGTTGATGGTTGGCATTTCATTCCACTATTTTCTATTTTTAAAGAAAATAGTATGACAAATTTATTTGGAAAAATAAAAATAAATTTTGAAAATGTGATTGAATATAAGAAGAAAATTTGATCATGATAGTTGATATGATAATTTTTTAGTAAAATAATGATTAGATGTGATTGGTGATTTGAAAAATAAGATAGTGTGAACAGTATATTGACAAAAACTCATTTAATACGGTCTTACGGGTTAAAATCCGTAAGATGGATCCTAGACCCAGACACACTAACATAGGGGTGGTATTTTTGTAATATTCCCGAGTCGGTGAAATTTTGTATTATTTAGGCGTTAATATGGTATTTCATTGGACTCGAAAAATATTAGTTTTTCCTTAAAAATATTACATGTTGAACTGAAAAGTATTACAGTTCAGACTTTTAACACACCAGTGGCTTTAACACAGGTTGTTTTACTAATAGACACCGATTTAAAATCAGTGTCTAACAGGATTTTTGTAGTAGTGGTATTACATGTTGAACTGAAAAGTATTACAGTTTTATGTGGGAAGTATTACATGTTTAAGTAAAAAGTATTAAATATGAAACTAAAAAGTATTAATAGGTCCTATGAAAAGTATTAGTTTTTCCCCTAAAAAATATTAGGTTTTTCCTTCAAAAGTATTAGCCTTAAATTCCAAAATCTAATTCCTAAAGTCTTCTGCATCTTCTTCTTGTTTTCCTTTTCTTTTTCTTTTTGTCCCAAACGCCTTAAAAACCATATAAAGATTTAGAAGTGTTCTTGTAAACACTAGAAAACACAGTAAATTGTTTCGACAAAATAATGAAAAAATTAAACTCCTCCTACGGAAATAACCTTGTTGAGGAAAACATAAACCTTGTTGAGAATATAATATCGAGTAATGAAAAATAAATATATCATGGCAATTCATGCCAAGGAACGTGAAACACAAAAACTTCCAAGTTGCAGGGAGAGTTGACAGCAGAAATGAAAACTATTCAAGATGTGAAGATTTCCGGGGGATGATTTGATGACACCCGAAAGCGGCCGGATCAAGTTACTCCACGTGGTCATCCGGCATACATCCGAGTGGGGGCCCGCAGGTGAAGTCGCGGCAATGCCCGACGACACGTCATGGGTTGGGCTCGCCCGCCACGAGCCCAACCACAGCGTGGGCTGCCGAGCCCGACCCCGAGCCCAAATTTTGGCATGGAAACGATGCGCGACAGATTCGAAAAAATAACCATTTGCCCATACTTAGTGCTCCATTAGCACCGTAGGCCGCCACGTGTCGAGTATTATCAATATGAGTCGCAAAGTGGCGAAAACTTGGGTGACATGCACTCTTAGGAGAGGACATGTGTCCTTTTTAAATTATTTTACTAATTATTGCAAAGGTGACTATTAAAAACCCACTTATTAGAGGGGTATAAAAAGCCTCATTTAAGAGAAAAAGACAGAGAGAAAATATAGAAAAAAGGACCGAAAAACGTGAAATTGTAAGAAAGACCGACCCCAATAATCCGCTCGGCATTACGCTAAAAAGGCGAATTAGCCATAAATAAACGTTCATTACGTATACTTATATTTCCACGTGTTTAGTCTTTTATATTTTTTGCTTGTTGACCAAAACGCACGTCAACAAATTGGCGCTAGAAGGAGGGCCCGAATTGGTCCAAAGAATTTCAGGCTAAAACAAGTTAAGTGAAAACCAGGTAAAGTTCAACGTTTATCCTTTTCGTAATTGACAAAATGAGTCAACAATCGAGAAATGCTCGTTTGACTGAAGAGCAACACCTTAACAACCAAACTGGTCAGACCACTAATGGTCAAAATATGCCCCATGTAACAGGAGCACCACTTTATTTCCTTTTCGCTCGCTTAATTGCTAACCCAACTTTTGTACAAAGAAATGAACTAACTCATTTCACAAACACTCGCCACCACCAACTCTCACTACAACATAAATGACATTAGGTAACACTCAAAAAATGTTACCTAATGGTCATAAAATGTTACTATAGACAAAAAGTAGCACTTTTATGGCGCACTTGCCCGTGCTACCTATAGTCTAAGGTATCACTTTTATTAGCTTTTAGTAACACTTTTTCTAAGTGTTACATTAAGTTTTCTATTGGTAACACTTTGAAACAATATTTCTAAAGTGTTACATATGAATCTTATGTAACACTTTTTATATTTGTAACACTTTAAAAAATACTTCTAAAGTGTTACATATGAATCTTATGTAACACTTTCTTTGTACCACTTCATAGAAATATTATTACGACTGTATGTATGCAAGTGGCAATTTGCCACTAAGCTAAGTTGATTCTTATTACAAGTTTTACTTTGTTTTATATATACACATACACACACACACACATATATATATATATAGTATATGTATATATAATATATTTTATATAATAAAGATTATATTATACAATCGTATATATCAAATTTTATGTTGTATAGTATATAGTTTGAAATCTTATTATATTATATATTAAAGGACACAACAAATTAAAAATATCAAAAATATATAAAATAAATTTATCGACTGATAAATATTCAATTGGTAAAAATAAAATATATATAAAATATAAAATTAATTTACCCACAAATAAAAAGTTCTAACAAAAAAAATTAAATAATAAAGAAAATAACGAAAAATAATTTACCGACGGAAAAAATTCCTAAGTAATTACCGAAAACATCAATTTCCATTGGTAATTTTTTTAAAAAAGTAAAAAAAAAAAAAAGGTTAACGATGAAATTGGTCTCCGTTAGTA
The DNA here is from genome assembly GCA_016081115.2 of Rehmannia glutinosa. Classification (NCBI taxonomy): domain Eukaryota; kingdom Viridiplantae; phylum Streptophyta; class Magnoliopsida; order Lamiales; family Orobanchaceae; genus Rehmannia; species Rehmannia glutinosa. The sequence goes on along the minus strand of CM071924.1, from coordinate 10,037,039 downwards.
AAATTTAAAAAATAAATAATAATAATAATAATAATAATAATAATAATAATAATAATAATAATAATAATAATAAAATATATACATGCGCATTTTCCATTGGTATTAAGACGGAATTAATTGCCTTCGTAAAAATAAAAAAAAATAAAAGCAAAACTAAAATACTTTGTAAAAGAAAACAAAAATCCGAGTTAAAAAAATAGAGTACATGATGTCTACAATTTTTAGGTTTGGTGACATCAATTAATAAAATAAATCTTTGACATGATTTAATGATAGTTATATAATTTTGTGTTACTAAAATATAGCTTAAACGTTAATATCAATCCTCGAGTCCCTGGGCTTCCTCATAATGAAGCCCAAGAGGCTAGTTCGGTAATGAACAGCGTGGCGTCCGTGATGACGAGAAGGCGGCCGCGAAGATGATGAAGGGAAAAGTCGTGTAGCGAGTCACTACGAGCCAACACGGCATCGCCGTGCCCACTCGGTGTTCGCCCGGCTCGATCGATAAGCTCCCGACTCCGGTTTCCGGATGAGCGGGTCAACTGTGACTCAAGGCCCTAGCCTAGGGCGAACGAGACGTAGAAATTCAGCGCGCCGCCGCCTCGAATGAACGGAGGGCGGTCGAAGGCGAACAATCTCGGAGGCCGCCCCAAGCAATGAACCAACCAGTTGTTATGTCGCCGTTTTCCCGGTATCCTGGCGATCCCTTTACCGCCAAAGTTGAAAATTCCCCGTGCGGTCTATACAATGGGGAGACCGACCACCACTCACATCCACAATAGCGTGGATGGAACTCAGCACAACCCTAGTGATCCCATCCTCTCGTAGGGCTTTCCCATTGACATTGGGGGACCGAGCCCACCGTTGGTTTAGGACCCTACGACAGGGGTCCATTCGGGCATGGGGGATCGGCCTCCGCCTTTACGACGCATTTCTTGACTTCCAAGGTCCGAGCCGCACCTAAGGACTCCTTGTGAATATCAAACAAGGAAAGGACGAGTCCCCGAAAAGCTATATCTCTCGGTTCAATAAGCAAGTTCGAGAGATGGAACCGGTGTCGGATGACGCCATTTTAATTGCAGCCATGGCTGGCCTTGCCCCAAACTTGGTTTAACTACTCTATCCATAAATCGGGGCGACTTCGTACCAAGAATTTACGTCCGCGCGGAACGCCATATTTGCTTGTGGAAGAAGCCATGGCAAGTCACCGCCCGAGCACCGCCGTGGGGCGCAAAAAGGACAGAAGAAGGAATCAACATTTGGGCCGGGTCGATTTAGACTATTCTCGGAAAACCCGACTACCGGATTTAAGGCTCGCCAGGAAGCACAAGCCGAAGTTGCCGCGGCGAGGAGTACTTTGACCCACACTCCATCGGCCATATGGAATGAAGTTCGTGGTCCGAATTTGCTTGCTCCCGCCGACCTTTAAAGATGGAGCTGCCAAGTTAGATTCACGTCGATCTTCGTGCCTATCATAAATCGATAGGTCATGAATCTTGATGAGTGCCGAGATCTAATCGGGAAATTATGCGTAATGTTCGACAGGCGCCTCAAAAGATACGCCCATGAATTACCGCCCCATCAAGACCGCTCAGGAGTCAACCCGGAGTGCATAACAAATCCTCGCCGCTTCTACCGCCGCCACCGGCCGAAAATCGGGTAGGGAGATCCTCATGATGTCGGCGTGAATCGAATCAACACTAACATAGCCGAAGATAGCCGCTCCAACAGAAGAGGAAGGCGTCGATGTCGACAGGGCCGTCCATGCCGAAAGGCAAGTTCGAGTGGCGGAAATCAAGGAAGGCCAACCTACCGGCCATTTCGTGTTCTCGGACGTGGATGCCGACCAGGTGGTCCACCCTCATTCGACCCCTTGGTCATTACCGCACCAATTTTGGGTATTCCGGTTCATAGAATTTTGATCGATTCTCGGAAGTTATTCATCGGTCATCTATGTCCGAGCTTTTCGAAGGTTGAATGTGGACGATAGCTATATTCGTCCATGCAATGACAATATTCTGGGTTTGGAGGAGGAAGAATAATCCCGCTCGGGAAGTTGATTTACCCATCCGGATGGGGCAAGGGTCACATAAGCGGACCGTTATGACAACATTTAAAATAATCAACGCCGATTCGTGAGTACAATGCGATTATTGGAAGGCCATTGCTTTATCATATAAAAGCGGCTGTTTTAATTTATCATTTTTGCGTAAAATTCCCAACACCCGACGGTGAAGCTATACACAAGGGGAATCGGAGGAGTCACGAGAATGCTCTCTCAAACTCCGACCGGTGGAGATTAACGTGATAGAACGAGGAGAAACCAAATAAACAAATAAGAGACCGAACCCCACCAAAGAAGAGCCCGAGCGGGAGGTGGTGTTTGTTCGGGGAGGATAATCCAGTGTCGTCGACCGGGAAGGAACTGATGATGAAGGACCAAGGAAGGAAGATGCGGCCGGAAGATGCGCCAACAATGAAAGATAAGCCGGTGATGGAGAGCGAACCGCCATCAAGATAAGTTGCTCCTGCAGAAAAAGGAGGGACAAAGCAAGAAAAGAAAACGGCGGAACCAATGGAACAGTCGATACGGTCGACGCGTCGGAAGGCAAGCGAGGGGACGCCAATTGCGAATTGGCCACAACCTCCCGAGCCGTTTGAATGCACTTGATTAAGTTTTGAGAGATAATCTCGATGTCTTTGCGTGGACTCATGCGGATATGTCCGGAATTGACCCCAAACATGCATGCCACCGCCTTAATATTAATCTAACGTTCCGCCCAGTTATCCAAAAAAGGCGCAAACTCGGTCCCGACAAGCAAGTTGCGCTCGAGGCCGAAGTTAATAAATTGCTAGATAATCAATTCATCCGGGAAGCCCTCTATCCCGATGGGTTGCCAATCCTGTTCTGGTCAAGAAAAGCAATGGCCAATGGCGCTGTGTGCGTGGATTTCACCGACCTGAATAAGGCATGCCCCAAGGACAGTTATCCATTACCGAACATTGATTATATGGTAGATGCCACGGCGGGACACGAATTGATGAGCTTTATGGATGCATACTCGGGTTACAACCAAATACGAATGCACCCGGATGATGAAGAAAATACATCATTCTTTTCTGCTCGTGGAATTTATTGCTACAAGATGATGCCCTTCGGGTTGAAGAACGTTGGTGCGACCTACCGTGAGGTTAGTAAATAAGATGTTTGAGAAAATGATACGTCATACTATGGAAGTCTATGTAGATGACATGTTGGTGAAATCATTGTATATATCTGATCATCTCAACGATCTTAATAAAATGTTTGCTGTTTTGAGAGAGTACAAGATGATGTTAAACCCGAGAAAATGTACGTTTGGGGTCGGCTCGGGTAAATTCTTGGGGTATATGGTCACCAAAGGGGATCAAGCTAACCTGCACAAAATAAAAGCCATCGATCTTGAACCCCGACTTACGTAAAAGGATACAAATCGACAGCCGATTGGCCGCCCTTAACCGATTTGTTTCACGGTCCACGTACAAGTGTAAACTTTTCTTTGAAATCATAAAAAGAACAAAATTTTTGAGTGGACCGAGCAAGCACAGTCGCTGCCTTTGAATCCCTCAAACAACACCTCTCTTCAATTCATATATTGCAAAAACCTACTCAAGGGGAAAACTTGTATTTGTACCGGCAAGATCCGAATACGCCATCGGCCTTGGTGTTAATCGGGCTAGATGATTCTATTCAAGATCCGATCTATTACACCACCAAGCGTTACATGACGCCGAACTCCACTATCCGCCAATGGAAAAGTTGGCTTATTCATTAATCATCAAGCGGAAGCTCCGTCCATATTTTCTAGAGCACAAGATTATAGTCTTGACGAACTACCCACTGAAGCAGGTACTACACCGACCCGACACTTCTGGTCGGATGATCAAGTGGGCCGTTGAGCTCAGTCAATTTGATATTCTATATGAACCGCGCACAACAATAAAAGGTCAGGCTTTAGCCGACTTTGTGGCCGAATTCACACCTTCCATACAATTGGAAGTTATGGAAGACCAAGAATGGAAGTTGTTCGTTGATGGCTCCTCCATCGCAGGCCGAGCAGGGGGCGGAATCGTGATAATCAATCCAAACCGAAATGGTAACGCTTTCGGTCGTGCGATTTGATTCCCATAACGAACAACGAAGGCTGAATACGAGGCACTTAAGCGGGCCTAGATATGGCGCCTTCTATGGGCCTAAACGATTTGCTAGTATATAGTGATTCTCGGTTGGCCGTTCATCAAATCAACGGTGAGTACGGCAAAAAGAGCAAAAAATCGCACAATATTTGGACTTGGTCAAGAAGAAATTGTTACACTTTAAGACAAAAGTCTTACATGTGCCCCGAGCCGAGAACATGCAAGCAGATACCTTGCTCGGCTCGGTTCCTTACCTAGGGACGGATGCCATTGCGGATGTCATCACACACAACCGCCGCCGTCACTTGGCGCAAAGAAAATACATGCAATCAAGCCACCGAGCGGAGACTGGATGACCCCGATCATTCAAGATTTGGAAAAAGGAGTTCAACTCAAAACAAAGCCGAGGCCGAACACTACGAACCCAAGCGGCTCGTTTCACACTAGTAGACGGCCCTATACAAACGAGGATACTCCGTCCCACTCCTTCGGTGCTGTCCGAGACAGATGGGATTACGCACTTCGAGAGATTCACGAGGAATATGTGGAAACCACGCCGAGGGCCGACATTAGCTTATAAATTAATACGACAAGGATACTACTGGCCATCCCTAAAAAGGACGAATCGACCTCGTCAAAAGATGTGGGAAGTGCCAAAGATTCGCACCACAGTCGGTATCATCCCGAGCAACTTACCTCCGTGTTTAGCCCTTGGCCGCTTGCCAAATGGGGAATGGACCTTATCGAACCACTCCCCACCGGCAAAGGGGGCGAAAGTATGCCATTGTGGCGGTGGATTATTTCACAAAATGGGCCGAGCGAGCCTCCGCGAAAATAGATGAGGAAAGATTGTGAGTTTTGTATGGAAGTCCATTATCTGCGCAGATTGGGATACCGCATTCGGTTGTTACAGCATAATGGGAAACAGTTCGATAACCTGGAGGTTTTGAAATTTTTGCGAAGGCTTCCACATCAAAACCACTTCTCGACTCCATACCATCCCCAACAAATGGATAGGTTGAGGCCGTTAATAAAATACTCAAGTATGCCTTGAAGGCGAGATTGGAGGAGTCTAAAGGTAATTGGGAGGAACGCCTGGTACTGGGTCGCATGTGCACCCACGCATCGAGTGGCCACGGGATACACTTTTTTCTTTGGCTTATGGAACCGAGGCGGTCATTCCTGTGAGATTGGAGCCCTACCTTGAGTTGCAAATTTTTCGAAGATGGCAATGAGGTCTGCGCTTCGAGCCGAGGATCTGCTCGAAGAAAAGAGATGCAAAACACGAGATGAAAAACGCCGTGTATAAACAAAGAAGTGAGAGGTACTACAATTCAAAAGTAAAGGAAATGAGATTTGTGTCGGTGATCTTGTGTTGAAGCCAACCTGGGGAGGGCCCATTTCGGTCAAAGAACATCTTATCTGGGGCGTTTAGCTAGAATATTTGAGTGGAGAAAAATTTATACATCCATGGAATGTAGCATACCCGAAAAGGCATCACAATAAAGATCTCGCCATTTATCCGATAGAATTCCAGGAATTATCCTTTCATCCGATATTCTGAGCTCTCTAAAGGGGGGACGAAATTTTTACTCGCTCGCTACGTGCGAGCATAGCAAAAATCGCCTCGGTGAAGAAGAAGCGAGTCTTGCCGACAAGTCATCTCGGGTACATCCTTGCACGCCGATAAAGGGCGACTCGCCTGGCGCGGATCTATCCTAAACAAAGACTCGGTTTACATACCGAGCACAAAATAAAGACTTGGTCACGCACTGCGAAAAAATAAAGACTTGGTCTCGCACCAAGCATAAAATAAAGACTTGGTCACACACCAAGCGTAAAATCAAGACTTAGCTACGCACCGAGCACAAACAAAGACTCGGTTTACATACCGAGCACAAAACAAAGACTTGGTCACGCACTGCGAAAAATAAAGACTTGGTCTCGCACCAAGCATAAAACAAAAACTTGGTTACGCATTGAGCACAAAAATAAAGACTCGGTTTATGCACCGAGCACAAAAATCAATTAAAGCAATTAAAGTCCTTTATTCAGGAGCATTGGAAACCGAGCCCCGTACTTGGGAGTATAAAAAGGAAAAAGAGCCAAGCATATACAAAAAGCTTAAAGTACATACATAGGTGACAGAAAGAAGAGATCATTTCTACTTCAAAAGTATTTACACAGGGGGGCCGGAGCCCATTACAATCCAAGGCACGAAGCCAAGTAACCTCCCTACAAATACATACAAGATCTTATGCAAGAAAAAGAAAAGGGAGAACAACATCAAGACTGAGAAGGAGGCGGGATCTCAACAGCACCACTGGAGGCAACCTCTTCTGCATCCGGAGGAGGTGAGCCCTGAACGCTGGGGGCCTCAGCAAAAGTCGGGCGGAGCGCGTCAAGATCAGCCTCCAAGAGGGCCAAGTCCTCCTCGAGCTGTGCAACAGTCTTCCCGGCTTTGATAGCTCCGAGGATTTCCTTGAGGCTGGTCGCGTGACCGCAGGTTAACATGAATGCATATTCCTCGGAGTCCTTATAAGCCTTGACGGCTTGTACACGAGCTTTCCCAACCTGCCACGGGTATCCTCTTGATCTCTCTGCGCACATCGGCCGGCGCCTTTCCATTTCTCCAGCCCGCAACGGCCGACGCTCGGCTTCAAAGAACCTTAGCCCGGATTCTCCTCGGCCTTTGCGGGCCCGATCCCGCTCGCCTCGGCCCCTCGCATCGATTTACTTCTCAAAGTTGGCTCGAGCCGTGGCTTCATCTGCCTGGGTCTTCAGAGACTCTTGTACCCCTTGGAGAGTAGCATAGGCCTCTTGCAGGTCACCATGCCGCCTATCCAGATCGGCATATTTTTTTTCCAGCTCACGGGTTCCCCCAATCGCGTGCCACAGGAGCCCAATAATCCGCCCAGACATTCCCATGGCGTCATCGAATCGCTCCTCCCAGCCCGGTTTCAAGCAAAATTGCTCAATGTCTTTTGTCCAGGCACGAGCCGGGACATTCATTGCGGCCCGACCCGATTCCCGCAAAACTTCTTCGCTTCTCATCCACCGGGCGTGGCGCATCGACAAACTCCACGAACCACCGAGGCGTATCCCGATCATTCCTCGCAGTACTCGTCCCTCACTCGGCTCGGAGGGATAAAGTGACCCTCGCGGCCAAGGTCGTCCGAGAAAGTCCGTGGGACGCCCCCTTCAGGGGTCTGTCCGGATGCACCGGCGCTGTCTGACCAGCCCCTTCGGTCTGTCCGGGCTCTTCGATAACAATTCCCTCTCTTCTCCTTTGGAGAGGGGGTTCTACCGCCTCAGGCACCCCATCGGCAGGGCGTTTACCGGCCTGGATATCTGCTCTCCGAGCCGCCTCTGCAGCAGCGGGCTGGTCTGCAATCGCCCGAGGTCGACGTGCGGCCGTATTCCTCACGCTGCGAAGGCGTGCACGCAAGTCCAAGCCACGCCCTACAAAACATAACCACCATCAAAAGGTGAAAATAAAGAGGAGAACATTTCGAAGGGAAAGGAAAATGCAATGAAATATGGAGTTTACCTCGGCCCGCGGCCGCCCTCGACGGCTCCAGAGTCCGTGTCGGTTCAGTAGGCACAGATGACCCGCCTAAAGGACCGGCCACCGCGGGAGACGACCCAGCTCGCCTTGTCTGAGCCGGCCGCTCTTCCGGCGAGTTTGGCCGTACTTCCTCAGCTCTCGGGGGGCTATGTTGAGGCTCTCCCCCAACCTCTTCTTCCCTCTCTACTGTCTCACCCCGAGTCGCCCCCTCGACCTCGGGCAGAGCAGGCCTCAAGCCGGCCGCGGCCAAGTTGACCTCAGTGGCCAATCTCTCAATCCGCCTATCCCTGGCACCTCTGGCCTGGATATTTTCCAACCTGCGGACGAAGGTGGCCGACAATGGCCCTTTTGATGCTCGGTTTCCTGTCAAAGGAAAAAGAAAAAAGAAAAGAGGCAAAGTTAGCCGCATAAAAAAAAAAAACAACAACAACAAAAAAGCGAGAAAAGGAGAAAGGATAGACTTACTGTAAAAAACGAAATTTGAAGGAGGATAAAGGATGTCTCCTTGCTCTGTCCTCCCACGCGAGCTTGCCACTTGCCGCTCACCCGAGCCATTTGTCCTTCCATTTCCTTTAAAGATGAAGGAAGGCCTTCTACTAGATCGTCCGGTACCCCAATCGGTCTGCACATAATACCACCCGGATGGCTGCCCGGGACGAAGGAGTCACTCACCGGACAAAGAGCTCATTCATCTCTTTGAACTTAGGGGGGGTACTTCTCTAAATGAAACATCACTAAAAGGCCGATAATCCGACCCCAAGAAATAAGATGCACTGAGTCGGGAATGCCCCACTTGCGTAATCACCGCGTGAGAAAGACCGGCGATGGGAAAGCGCAGCCCATATAAGAGGGTCGGCGACATGAATGGCCACGCACCCCTCCGACGGGTCTTGGGAACCTCCGTACCATCCGGTACCCAAAAATGAATACCGCTCGGGATCCGTGCTTCCGTTGAAATTGTCCCATCTCTCGGGACCATTAACATGCTTTGGGAATGTCATTTATGTCACACGGCGTCCACCTAGGCTCTACTTGAAGACGAGGGCCTCCACCCCGCCTACCGTCACCATTATGATGGCCCATCGGGCGCACGAGGCCGCTCGGGCCTTGAATCTCCAGGAAGGTTCGTCCACTCGCTCCGCATTATCATGCTCGAGCTCGAGATTGGGCCATATTTTCCTCTTCTTCCTGCGATACTACCGAAAGATCGGTACTGGGATCCTCACTAGAATTCTCTTGTGCCACCCAGTGATATATTGTGCCTTCTCGAAAAACAGATCACCGCACCGGGTTAAAAATAGTGTGCGTCTACTCCAAAGGAGTTCCGCCTCGAGAGAAACGATTTGGAGAAGAGATCTAAGTGATGCTCGGGCTATGAGACGGATATTGCTATGTTGGGGAGAAAAAAACAGAAGGTTCAGGAGGGGGGATCCTCGATTTCAACCTCTATGTTATAACTACGGCTTCTACTATCCTAGAAAGAAGATATTTTATAGGAAAAGGGAGAATATTTCAAAAAAATACCTAAGTTCAAGTCTCTAAACTTTGGAAGCCGACCCAAATTTCTGCTCGGTCTCGGTCAGTCTAGCTCGAAGGATAGTGGACGCGAAAGTGGATAATGGAGGAAAAAGGGGTATTTATAGATGAAGTTCCTCGTGAAACGAAACGCCTATCTGAAAAGACGCGCCTTTTCAACCTCAAAAGCCGTCAAGAGTGTCGAGAAAACATCGCGTCCCCACGCCCACCGAGAATGATGTACCTTTTCGGTCCCCTGCGGGAGATTGGCCCAATCGTAAGAAGCGTGTCCACCATTATGGCAACACATTTAATGCGCCGCTACAGGGCATTAACTACTACACGACGGATGTCGGGAATGGAATGACTTTTGAACATTCCTTTTCCCCATTAAATGTCCATCATTATCATTAAAGTTTAATTCCGACTTGACATTCTTCTCTCGGAATTAAACTTGGGGACCTTTGATGACACCCGAGCCGAGCCGGATCAAGTTACTCCACGTGGTTATCCAAAGATACATCCAAGTGGGGGCCCGCAGTGAAGTCAAAGAATGCCCGGCGACACGTCATGGGTTGGGCTCGCCCGCTACGAGCCCAACCACGGTGTGTGGCTGCGAGCCCCGACCCCCGAGCCCAAATTTTGGCGGGAAACGCATGCGCGATGATTGAAAAAATAACCATTTGCCCATACTTAGTGCTCCATTAGCACCGAGAGGCCGCCATGTGTCGAGTATTATCAATATGAGTCGCCAAGTGGCGTAAACTTGGGACATGCACTCTTAGGAGAGGACATGTGTCCTTTTTAAATTATTTTACTAATTAGTGCAAAGGTGACTATTGAAAACCCACTTATTAGAGGGTTATAAAAAGCCTCATTTAAGAGAAAAAAAGACAAGAGAGAAAACATAGAAAAAGGACCGAAAACGTGAAATTGTAAGAAAGACCGACCCCAATAATCCGACTTCGGCATTACGCTAAAAAAGCGAATTAGCCATAAATAAACATTCATTACGTATACTTATATTTCCACGTGTTTAGTCTTTTATATTTTTTTCTTGTTGACCAAAACGCACGTCAACATGATTCAAGAAGAAATATTAGGCACAACAATGAGAAAAACGTAATACGCCAAAAAAATAACAGAATGCTTTCCGCAGTAGCGCTTAAGTTAAAGACAAACTTATATTATTTATTTATTTTAGTGTACATCTCAATGATAATCACACCAAGATGAAGATAATGATTTGCCATATATATAAGCATTAGGATACCAAAAGTCTATGCGGGTTCGCATCTCCCACACCCTCTCCCCTCCCCTCTCCCTCCCTCTCCCTCCCCATTCTTGAGAGTTGAGGTTGGGTATGAATTTATTTTGGGTATTGAGGATCCATCTCACGGATTTGGATCCATGAGATCGTCTCGCAAAAGACTCACCTAGTATAGTTGTGATATGATTCTAACGATTCTAATTGATTGTGATGTTTTTATATTAAAATAATATTTTTGTGCTTAATGATTAGAAAGTGAGAATAAGTGAATGTTGGAAATTTGGGTTTTTAGAAAGTGGACGTCGATCCGACTTTGACCAAATTTTTGGTGGCTAATGATTTAATTCTGAAGGAATTAAATTATGAATTGTTAATCTACCTTTCGAGTAGATATTCGTAGTATTTTGTATTTCTCAAAACCAAATTTTGGTGAGTGAGAAATTAATATACGAAGTTGGCCACACGAATGAGCATTATGTAAATGGCATAGTTTATCCTAGTATAAATACTAGAAGGTGTTATTGGTTGGACATACTATAACACAAGTGTATGATCACAAATGGGCCTTGGACCGGACCGACTCTTTGGGCTCGGGTTTAGGTCCGATTAATTCAAGTAATTGTTGGGCCTCGATGAATCTTGACATTAGAGGTGTCTAGGTTCGTGTGTCTATGAATCTAAACATTGGAGGTGTCTAGGTTCATGTGACTTTTGGAGTTTGTAACTCCTCAAGTGGTGGTCATAATAAGGGGTTTTGTAACTCATGAGAGTTACATGTGGTTTAATGCCCACTCTCTTTGTCTTTAACTCCTCGACTCGGCTTGTAAAATTCTATCGATTCATGCTTCTCGGTTGGAGTATATTCAAGAATTGTAATAGTTAGGTTTTACTTTTATTGTAATTTTATGTTTCTTTTTGTAAGCCATGTTGAAGGCTTTTCCTTATATAACCACTAAATTATCCAACAACCACAAGACAAATATGTACCTTCACGATGGCGAGGAGAAACATAGCCTTAGCTTGGAGATAAATCTGATAGAAAACCTTCCAGTGGTTTGCTGGAATTGTAGTTGTTGTTAAAATGCATTGCGTTTGAAGCATGGGGCTAGGATGATGATTTCTTATGCCGTAACTTTGTCTTTAACAGACTTAGTGGTACACTTTACGGTATGTATTGTGTGGTTTGAACTGAGGATGTTTTCCAAAAGTGTTGTAACACCAAAGGAAATTTCAGAAACAAGTAAGGTCTGAAATGTTGTAGAAGGTGTGACAACATCTAAGGTCACACTTGCTGTAAATGGTTCGAACAGAATTTTTGGAACAATGTTCTGAAATTTGTTTGAATGAGATTCTAACGATATTGTTGGAACGAGGTTCTAATAGTAATAGAACAACGAAAAGCATTCTAATGCTAATGAAAAGACCATGAGCTGTGTAAGTTTTGGTGTAATCCGGAGTTGAACAAAGAAACTCGAGAATATGTGGGGAAGTCATGTTTTTAACGGCAAACCACATATTGAATAAAATCCCACTTAAAGGCAATATAAGACTCATTACAAATTGTGGAAAAATCATAAGCCTTCTTATAAATACCTTAAAGTGTGGGGTTGTTTGGCGAAGGTTGCAATACCTGAACCAAACCAAGTTAAAATCGGTCCTAAGACTGTCGATTGTGTTTTTATTGGTTATGCACTTAACAAGAGTACATATAGTTTTATGGTACATAAGCGAGAAAATACAAAAATGACATTGGTACCATAATTGAGTCAAGGAATGCTATATTCTTTGAGAATATTTATCCTCGAAAAGAAATGATAGATGGAAGTTTAAAGAAACGACTGTATTCAGATGTTTCTAGAGATGTTGCCGGAGGTGTTACTTCTGGTGTTATAATATCTGGAACAACTGCGCAGTGTTACCGCATATGTTGTTGAATGTCTTTGCCGCCGTGTTATAACATCCGGAAAAACACTTGGTATGACACCGCTTTGTCACACTTGACAGAAACGCTTAGTTCAACACCGAATGGTGGAGAACTAAGAAGAAGTAAGAGGCCTAAGGTGGATAAGTCATTTGGACCTGACTTTCTAACATTTATGTTACATGGTGAGCCAAACTCGATTAAAGAGGCTCTAAGTAGTCCAGATGCCTCGCTCTGGGAAGAAGCTATCAATAGTGAAATCGAGTCCATTCTGCAAAACCATACGCGGGAGTTGGTTGATCTCCCTGCTGGTCATAAACCTTTAGGATGTAAGTGGATCCTAAAGAAGAAGTATAAAATATATGGAACTATTGATAAGTATAAGGCACGGCTTGTAGCCAAAGGCTTTAAACAAAAAGAAGGGCCGGTATGACTTCTTTGACACTTATTCTCCGGTAACGAGGATTGCATCTATTCGGGTGCTTCTCGTGATTGCTGCTTTGCACAATCTAGAGATTCATCATATGGATGTCAAGATGGCATTTTTGAATGGAGAGATAAATGATGAAATCTACATGGAACAACCTGAAGGGTTTGTTGCACCTAGTCAACAAAATAAAGTGTGCAAGTTAATAAGATCATTGTACGGACTAAAACAACTCCAAAACAATGGCATATTAAATTTGACAACACGATGTTGTCAAATGGGTTTAAAAGCAACGAGTGTGATAAATGCGTATATGTCAAAGGGATATCAGAAGTATTTGTCATAGTTTGTCTATACGTAGACGATTTGTTAATCATGGGCAGTAGTCATGATACTCTCATGGAAACTAAAAGAATGTTAAAGGGGAACTTTGACATGAATGATATGGGGACTACTGATGTGATCCTGGAGATAAAAATCAGCAGAACTCCTGATTAAATTATCTTGTCACAATCCCACTATGTGGAGAAAATGCTCAAGAAATTCAATGTTTTTGACAGTTTATCGTCAAAGACGCCCATTGATTTAAGTGTAAATATGGTTGCTAATAAAGCAGAACCAGTGGCTCAGATGGAATACTCACGTATAATAGGCAGTCTGATGTACATCACAAATTGTACACGTCGGTTGTACTTAAAGGGTATAGTGATGCTAGTTGGATTTCGGATTCGAAAGATTCTTATTCCACTAGTGGATGCATATTAACCATTGGAGGTGGTGCGGTATCGTGGAAGTCCACGAAGCAAACGTGTATACCTCGGTCCACCATAGAATCTGAGTTTATAGCTTTGGATAAAGCTGGATCAAGAAGTAGAGTGGCTTCGAAACCTTTAGTCTTCTTAACCCACCAACTAACCGACTTAGACTTTTGGAGAGAAAAAAAAAAGTGTGCACTCCTATTACTAAAACACATACACAGTCAAAAAGAAAAGAAAAAGAAGAAGACGCAGACGACGAGGAACTTCATATCCACGGTGAAATTGATAATTTGCTTAACCCTTTTTAATAATTAATTGATTTCCAAGGTAATAGTTGAATATGAAATTGAGGAGCAATCAATTGTCCGTAAATAATTTAAGTTCTGCCTATAAACATGCATACAAGAATGGGGTAATCTGAAGAGATTTGGTAGGGGTGAGTTATGAATCTTTTTCTTATAATAAAATAATGATAAGTGAATTTTGATTAAAATAAATAATAATGCTAATAGTAAAACCATAGTAAATAAAAAAAAATCTTGATGGCATGATACTTAATATATATATTTCAGTTGATATACACACTTTGTCGAATTCAGATGATTTATAATATACCAGAAATGAAAATGAGATAGTTAGGAGTTTACATCAAACATAATAATATATGTCTAAGTTTAGATTGTTAATCCACCGATTATAAGATTTAACATCTTTGAAGGAATTCAACATAGTGAATTTATTGAATTGAGAATGAAGTTAATATTTTATATTTATACAGGTTGCTTTACATCTAATGATAGGGAAGAAAATCAATTAGCTAACTTTGAGTATTTCTTGTCTTATTGATGCGATTTTTGTATCTTGATGGATGCATTATGAAAATCTTGATGGTCATATCTTTGCTTGTGGATATTGGAGCGTGATGATTATTGTTTCATTGAACATGTCATTCATTGGCACTTGCACGTGCATGCAAACATATGAGCATTGTTGAGATGAGGCATGCACGACATAACTTACTTTGAAAAGAAAAGATTTTGGTTGACCACTGCTAGTGCATCGAGGCATGTGAGGCATGCTTTTATGATATATTTTAGGGTGCAGTGGGTGTTACTTCTCGGAGGATCATAGAGGTTGACAGGGGGTGTGCCTCTGATGGTCACGAGGGGGCGGACCACTTGATTGTATCCTTATTGACACGTCAGGGGGAAGACTCCTAAGGGATCATTAGGGAAGACAGGGGGTGGACCTCAGGTGGTCCCAGGAGATGGCCCTAGGCGGTGTCAATTTGATTATGGCCATGTGATTATTGATATTGTGGTGAGCTTTTTCTGGTGCATAGCAGATGGGTCAAGGGCCCAATGAAAAGAATGATTCTGAATAAAATATTTCAAACTCATTTTGCGCACTTCTGGTAAAACATCTTGGAATGCGTTGCATTTGTAGTGCATTATTCTTTCAACATGCATGATTTTGCTTACTGGGCATTAGCTCACGTAGTTCATGCATTGTAGGTGAGTCTGGTGATGATGGACTTCATGGGCTTACTGGGCAGGCTGCTGGAGCTCCTACAAGTTACTGAGGATAGTGTACATGGATGACGACCTGTTAGGCTATGTTGATGGGCCATTCTCCCTTTTGGGTCTTGTACTATATTTTGGTTTAATGTTGTACTCCCTTTTGAAAACTTTGATGTAAATATGTACAGGTAAATAGCTGGGTGATGTGGGTTATGTGTTTGATCACGTGGGCGTCTGTTGTGTTTAATAACAGGGTTGGTTACCTCTTTTGTTTGTGGATACGGTGATTTTATTTGTTTGTTGTTAAAATGTCACAAGGATAAAAAAAATTATTACACGTTTCAAATAGAGTTTGTGGTCAAGTTTTACAATTTATATATTTTCCAGTAGTAGTAATAGGGATGGGTGTCACAATTTTTGATTATTTGTGAAAATTTTGTGGAAAAAATATTGTAAAATACAATACAAAAAAATGAATAAAAATGAAAAATTGAATCTAAAATAGACAACATGTATCATTTTTTATACTTTTTGTTATCAAAAATTAAGAGGAAAAATAATAAAAATAGTGATAAATTAAAGAAATCAACAAATTTGTTATATGAATGGGGGGATGAGAGATAAATAAATAGTATACTTGGGTATTGGGAAGTGTGCGGAAAAAGAAAAAAATGAGTTAATTTTGAAAAAGGAATAAGATTTTTTTGAAAAAATGTCATTTATTCCACAAACAACCACACATCCCACAAATTTTTCACTCAAAAATGAATATTTGGGAAAATATTTCACAACCAATTACAACCTATGGAATTGTTTTCGATAAAAATTCTCTCATTCATCCACTGCCATATATTCTCTAACCTTACTGGGAACTACCATTTTTTAATGCTTAACCGGTTGCAGCCAAAAGTGAACTCGAGTTTTTTGTGATGGTTTTCGAATTGTCTTTATAGTAAAGTTAGCTTTAAGGCTAATTAAATAATTTTCCATATTTATTTTGCTTTTATTTGTTTAATAATACTGTCAAGTGTCTCTTTATATTCTAAACTCTTCTTATATGATTTATTTCAATTTTAATTCTTAAAATATTTTAATTTTTTAGATAATATTCGTTTTATATTATACTAGATATCGAGAGCTTTCCAATCATATGTCAAAAGCATATATAAAAGACTTCATATGAGAGACTTTTAGCCATTTATTGTTGAGTGTTATGCAAAATGTACGTTTAAGATATTTTTCTTTAATTTTCTAAATAATTAAATACATCAAAAAAGAAAAAAGAATATGAATTTACAGCAAAATGAAGAGAAAATTAAATAAAAAAAATATTTAAGTTAAGTTTATTCTAAGTAAGTAGCAGGACAACCTATTTTATAAATTTTACTACTGGTTGAAATTATCATTACAATAATTAATTTAACATCTATCACAAACCCTAAATTGTGAGATAATATTTTCTTTGGTTGGAGCAAATGATACATTTTATAGGTATGGAAAGATGAGAATTTGCGACTATTGAAAATTCCAAGGAATTTTATGTTTTCCCATAAAAAAAATAATTTGTTTTTAAGATAAGTTAAATATAACCTTTTACTAAAATTTTGAATAAATATTATCTTGTTTCTAAGATTTATTCATTAATCTTTATGTATATTTTTTTCCATGATAGATATATGGTTTAACATGATTTAGATTATATTATCAGTTTATTTAATTCATGTATTATTTTGATTAAAACAAACTCAATCATTGTGACTATATAAAGTTAAATTTGCAAAACAAAATATTTCGTTTTTGGGGTTAAAATGGGAGGCGTTGAAATATTAAGCGTAGGCGCCCTTGGAGTTGGCGTCGCGGGGGGCGCCACTACCAAGGGCACCTACTACCACTCGCACTTTTTTAATTTTTTTTTCTGAATATGTTGCGTGCGCCGTCAAACTGCACTGCTTTGCTCCCGACAACCGACACGGGGCGTCTACCCCTCTATAAATGGCGCCTTCCTCCTCTTCTCATTTCACGTTCTCAAACTCCTCCCTAGCAGACACCAACTTCTTCTTCTTCTTCCTTGGTGTGTAGAGTGGTGGTGAGTGTAGAGTGGTGGTGTGGTGGTGAGTGGTGGTGGTGATCAAGGGGCCGTGGTTGGTAGAATTTTTTTGTTAATTGTTATTTTTAGGTACTCTTATAAATTGTTAGTAAAATTTGTAAGATAATAATTTATTTATTGGTAATTTGTAGGTATTTTTAAAATGCTAGTACAATAATATAGTAAAAGTATAATACATGTTAGTTTACTTTTAGGCATTTTTATAAATTGTTAGTAAAAATTGTTGAATAATACAAAGAGGCGTTTTTAAAAAAAGTTAGTGAAATAATAGAATAAAATAATTATAAATGCTTGTAATAAATAACGTGTAGCCACTTTTAAATTAATTAATATTTTTGCTTTTTTTAAATGATTATTGTTTAGGCATTTTCTAAATAATAAATATATATAATTTTTGAAGATATGTCGACAAAAATTGGAGTATTTGTGCATTTTGGAGGACAAGTTGTTGGAACAACCATATTAACCGTAGTATCGACCTATCAAACTTAATAGGACTTTTGTATGAAATTACGGTTTGGATCAAAACCGCCATAAGTTGACAAGCCGAAAATATTACGAGAATCATAATTCACGATTGATTCCAATTAAAATAGATCGGGAACTTAGATTTTTTGGATCGATAATCGGTTTAAGATCTGTAGATCTATTTGTTGAATCAGAAATTTTGAACCATAGTGTACCACCACCAATTCCACCGGAAAATGAGTTTTACCAATATGCATCTTACATTATTGGTGACTCTGAATTACCTTTGGTTACTCAAGGAATGACAAATATGGGTTTAGGTAGTACATGTAGTCCTAGTCGAAGCAATTTAGATGGATTGATTGTGCATGTTGAGAAGCGACCTACAGTTAGGGATAATTCTTGTTTTGCCGATAAAATGAGACTCTCGGAACCTAGTGATAATAGCGAGCATGGTGATGATAGTGATGATCATATTGAGAATAATGATGTACATGAACATGAAGAGGATCATCCTGCCCAGCGATATGTTCCTTTGGTAGTTCCCCCTTATCCTAATTTATCAAGATCATCTTTTTTTGAGTCTGGATTTGAAGAACATGATTGCGATTCTGATGATATCACATTAAAACATATGTGTTATGACTCTGATAAAGGTGAGTTGAAAAAGGGTATGGTTTTCGTGGATAAAAAATATGTGCAATCCATGATTAAGGATTTTTGTCTACGATATCTTTATCGGATGTCGCTTTTATCCGGATGTCGCCTTTATCGGATGTCGACTTTATCCAAATGATACATCTTGTCAACATAGTTGTATTAGTTGTTGGGTCTTATTTGAATAACGTAACAAATTTACAAAAATGTCATTATGAATACTTCTCACCGCCTATAAATAAATGCTAAAAATTTTATTTGATTGCAACTTGAACTGGTCCCCTCTAGCAACCCAAAAATATTATATTATTTCTATTTTCATTCCACGTTTAAATGGATGAGTTCAAATGGTCCCTTCTACCATTCCCACAGAAGCCTAACTCCCAGTTATTGATGAGTCTCTATAATGCGAAAACTACAAAGTGGACATTGCCGATGGACATCATTCTCGTTGATTCACTACTAAACGAGAAGAGTAAAGGCAGCTGGGTACTTGGTGAAACCAACAATAGTGTGGCCATTCTGGAGGGCAGAGCAGTTCTGAAATTTGCATTCCAATACAATTTTAAGTTCGCCGAGGTAAATCAACGAGTCAAACATCTTCAAGACCGCTATACTTTATTCACAAAAATGCTAACGCCCGTGTATATTGGGATCGTAAACTCAATTTCATGCACGCAGCGAATCGACTCGATCGGCTTGGCGTTCGGTAAGTTAAATATTCTTATTTTCATCATGCGAGTTGTATTATATACCATTATGTAATGTAAGTATATTAATCATTCATTTTCTTTAATTTTTAGGATGATGACATTGTTACTCAGTATGCTTATATGATAGAGGAGAACATTTATTTGATAAGCTCGAAATATTGTTTAAGATAATGGAGCCCGGAAACACAAGGCTCAAGCAACTTGCCGGCTCACCCTAAACGCTACTTGCCATCACAATCTAATGGTGAGCAAGGAAGTTCTTCTTAATGCCAAGATTGATCGTGCGGTGTTCTGTTGTTTGCTACCGCCGCATACTTATGTTGTAATGGCATGCCGTATCTTATTTCAGTATTTTAATATATAATTTTCTTGTTTTTTTTTAATTATGTGGTGTAAACTTTATTATGTAATCGTGTTTCGATTGAGTAGTGTTTCGATTCAGTAATATCCGAAAATTGTGTTTTTATATTTCAAAATTCAATTTCGAAAATAATTAAAAAAATCAGATTGTAGATTGGTGCCTACCGGCGAGAAAAAAAAAAAAAACGATGTTGTCGCAAGACACGCCCCTCATATGGGCGCCTTTATAAGGGCGCCTACGCTTAATATTGCAACGCCTCCCATTTTCACCCCAAAAAGGAAAATGTTTGTGGCATTTGCCACTAACAGAAAAATAACCCAGTAATATTTATTTAATTTTGATTATTCACACTGTGTATTTATAATATTTTTAATTTTTTAAAGGATGGACATGTTTCTATTGTAAAACTAAATAAATAAATATGAAAAAAAAATGATTTTACAGCGA
This sequence comes from Rehmannia glutinosa, assembly GCA_016081115.2. NCBI lineage: Eukaryota > Viridiplantae > Streptophyta > Magnoliopsida > Lamiales > Orobanchaceae > Rehmannia > Rehmannia glutinosa. The sequence continues at coordinate 10,017,131 of CM071924.1, read as the reverse complement.
AAATTACAATAAAAATATACAACAATTACTAAGGTTTTGATGTTAAATTGAAAATTTGGCTCCAAGAAGAAACAATGTAAGAGAACCAAGATTTATTTAATATTTATATATGCCTTTATTTATTATGGATTCACCATTTGACATTTCACGTATTCATTTATCAATTTTAATAATATATTATTGTATATTCTTTTACTTAAATAAGCCCAATAAATATGATAATAAAAACATGAAATTAACTATAAAAGATATTTAAAAGGATAAATTTTTGTTCTCAAACTTAACGAAATGTAATTCTAAATTATATTTTAATATAGAGGTATAGAGAGCAAGAAAATATATTTATAATTTTATTTATATTTTTTTCCTGGCATAATAAAATTTTAATTAATACGGTGGAAGGTCTAATAAGTTTTGGGGAAGAAAACTAAGTAATTTTATTGTAACAAAATTATTTTTAAATTATAAATAAGAAGTCAATATGAATTTTAATAATCTTATTCTATTTTAGATATCAGGAATTTTAGATTTAAATTATTTCACCTATTTAGTCTCTTCTATTTTATGGTAGTTTTTTTATTACTTATATAGAGGTGTATTGGTTGGAAAAAACTACATCAATAAACAAACTTTAATCTTAAAAAAGTAAAACATAATATAATAAATTAAAATATATTAAAATAAAATATAGTTGGAAATTATATATATATATATATATATATATACTATTGTAAGAATGATTGAAGAAATATTGAAGAAAATCACTTACATAGGTACATTTTAAATTTACGACAACACTTAACTTTGCTTAAAACTTACATATACCCTTAAAAATTATATAGTTTAGGTATAAAAACGATATTTATTATATTATTTAGGTAGAGAAATAATCTAACTTAACAAAAAAAATATAATATAATATAGAAATAAGAATCAAAACACGAAAAAAATAAAAAATATGTATAATTATTTATATACCTATATGCTAAGAAAAACTATAAAATAATAATCTGACATTTATATCATAAGTACATCTTTCCTAATCTACATGTTGATATGTTAATCTTTTTTCTTAAAAAATATTGTATTAATTATGTTAATCTACTTGATATTTGAATTTCAGACGACCACAACATCACATTTGATTTTATTTTTTTTGATCAAAAATTTTATTTATGGATCAAAGTAATATATTCCTTCTTATTTTCAAAAATAGACATGATTTTGAAAATAAATTGTTCATTATAATTTAAAATATTAATTTTATTAACAAAAGTAACTGAGTTTAATCAACTTCAAATCTTGAATCTCTTTGAAGAAATAATCATTATACATTATTTTTTATATATATAAAAATAATTATGATTCTGATTAACATTCTTTTCATAGCTATGCATTTTAAAACATAACGCCCTATTGAACAATTTAGTTTTTAAAATGTGTACTTTTTTCAAGTAAAACCAGATTTATCGTAAATGTTAAATTAACTATTAATAATATTTTTCATATTTTTCTTCTAAATTTTATAATGACATACATGCCATATTTATCCTCTTTATTTTTAACATTTTTTCTTATAATTTTTCATACTATATTTTATTTTGTTAAATAAAATTATACCTATAAATAACAATACACATACAATTAATAAATGTAGAATTTGATGAAGTAAATCGCATCTCGGATACAACTCAAAAATTTGGAAGGAACAAGCCCGATATTATATTTACTTTATTATGCATTACAAGAAAAACGTTAGTGCTCTATTTAAACAAATAGAGGAAACACGAGTTTAAGCAAACTAATCGGCTACAAAAAGTAAAACATGACTTGTAATGGAAATAACAAACTATACCCCCACCCCCAAGTTGGAAGGAGGTGTAAAGCACGAAGACCCAACTTGGACAAAAGATAGAAGAGAGAACGAGGGAAAGCCAAAGCCTTCATAAATACGTCGACAAGTTGTAGCTTGAAGAGATGTGGTGAGGAAGAACGGTTAGACTTAAAATGATCCGCGCACCAAATGACAATCAATGTCAAGATGTTTGGTGTGCTCGTGGAACCCCCGGGTTGGCAACAATGTGTACGGCGGCTTGATTGTCACACCAAAAGGAGATAGGAAAAACCAATGAGATCCCTAAATCGGCGGTGGTTATACCGGAAAAATGTACAATGGCCAAGCCGATCGAACTCCGATGTATCTCCGACCGAACTCCGCTAGTAACACCGAGCACCTGCAAGAAAGGGGGCCGGAGGGTTTTTCCGCGTACCCTTCTCCGACGCTCAAGTCAAATATCAATTCAAAGAAGATAAAAATAGCTCAAGTGTAGTATGGATGAATAAAAATGCATTAACCTTACTCATTCCCGATGAATGCCTATTTATAAGGCTCACTGTTAGGGTTCCCACGTTTTCTGAACGGTTAAGGAGAATATGTCGGACGTTTGTTATAAAATCTTATCTAGATCTGAGAAATTCAAATTATGCTTACAAATACCGAGCTCGCCTATCGATCCGGCACCATCGATCTTCTAGAAATTGGGCCTTAAGAAGTGAACCTCGATGGGCCCGGAGTTGGACTCACGATTATGAGAGCCCACTCTCTAGCTCGGCTTTATTCCATGCCGAATCAACCATTCCCCCCACTATAGCCGAGCTGTTCGTCGACAAAGCTTGGTTATAGTGTTCCCTTAATCACAGAGGCCGAGCTCTTCACCCCGAGCTACCCAATATACCTTGATTTCTATATACCGAACCGTTTACCGCCCTATCGTTTGAAATTCCCGCCTCTTCGAGATCCGTGCCACTGTCATCATTGCCCTATTGATGGGACGTCTATCCTCCGCCTAATGTGTGTCTTAACATGCAGATCTTCTCTCTTATCAACGGCTAAGATTCATTGTCCTCGGTACTCGTGCCAGTCTCTTCTCCTATATAAAGAGGCTCTCTATTTCATTTCTCACTTTTTGCACACTCTCTCTCTCAGGCGATTTCCGGCAGCCCTCCGACGTCTTCCGGCGACTCAAAACCTCCACTCCGGCGTGTAACTTCTCTTCCTCATTTTCTTCTAAGGTCTGCTTCTTCTACTTAGGTACTTTCCTAGCCCTATTTTTATTCCCCCATCTCTATCTTCTTTCTCTGTTTTTCTTATTTTGTATAATACCATGTCTTCCCCTGTTAATCTTTCCTCTGCGGGTACTTCAACGGATCCCGAAATAAGTCGTTTCGCGACCTGGGTCGATAACCTGGAACTTTCCTTTGAAAATGCCGCTCCTTCGCTTCACACCATACCGAGGACTCTTCCTCAAATCTCCCAGCGAGCTCGAGCTCTCTTTCTCGATAGAGTTATTCTAACATAAAAATAAGGTCACATGTCCCGACCTCCCATGTAGATAGTAGTTTCAATGCTACCGCTATGTTTGCTAGGAATTTAAAATATCTTTGTAAAACCATAAGTATTTCTTCAACTTTTAAATTAGCTCTCCCTAGCTCTTATGATAGGCCGAACCGACCTCCACCAGGTTTTCTAGCGTTTTTCTCCGGCAGGATTGATGGTGGGCTTCGGTTCCCCTATCCATCCTCTTATGATCGAACTCTCAGCCATATATCAAATCCCCTTGAACCAATTTTCTCCCAACTCTTTTCGACTCATGACCGGTTTCGTCATGGTTACCAAATTTCTCGAAATTGAACCAACAACCGAGCTCTTTCACTCTTTATTTCAAATAAAGGTCTCCACTACTCGTGGCCTCTTCTATCTCTCCTCCCGAGATGATGCACGATTCCTCGGAAATATCCTACTTCCAATAAATTTTGGAAGGATCGCTATTTCTTTCTCTCTTCTCCCGAAACTTGGCCCTTCCCACCCAAATGGGTTTGGGAAGTTCCTCCTCAGAGGAAAGTAAATATTAGGAGGCGAGATCCCGACCTCCAAGTTCTCATAGATCGGTTAAATAAGCAAGAGTATGATCTTTCACGACTCTGCTCTTGTCCTGCTCTATTATGGCATTTCAAATTAAGCCATACCCCTGCCAAGCTCGAGGATGACCTCGGTATTCATCTTTTGCTAGTACTTATTTCTATTTCTGTTTTCACTTTTTATTTTACTGACATTCATCTTTTTTCCTTCACTACAACTATGAACAAAAGACTTGCCGAGAAAGAAGCAGCTCGGAAGAGAAATGTCTCTATGAGCCGTGCCCCGCCTGGGAACGTCTTCCAATCCTCAATCCAATCAACCTCCTCCTTCCATTACCCCTGCTCAATCTATCGAGGGCCAAGCTCCTAAGTCTCCCCGGACCCTTCGCCCCGACTCAGCTCGGGATGTCATTAGGGAGTTCTCGGATCCTAGCAACAACCCCACTCAAGAAACGCCCACCGTCTCGCTTTGGACTCTTCTCGGGAAGAAGTCCAAGACAATCGGCGATTCGGGAGATACTACTACTCCCAACCGGACATTCTTTCGCAATCCCCGTTATGGAGAATCTTCATCCTCGGACAATGCCATTCTTACAGGGCCTTTGCCCTCCTCGAGAACGTCGTCCCACCGCAATAGGCAGCCGCTCGACTTGTGGATAATTTCACCTCGACTTTTCTAGGGTAAGATGTTTTCCCTCTTTTTGTTCTTAGTTTATTACTTCACTCTTCTACTCATACTTGCTTTTATTGTAATTTCACGGCCTTACTCCGCCTTTTCAAATAGTTGCCCGAGTCGCGTGGGCTTTGCGATCCCGACCTCGTCAATGAGCACAATGACTGCAGCAACAAGTGGCCCACTCAAAGAAAGGGATGCCCGAATGCTCAAGGTTTTGGACAAAGGCAAAGCCGAGCTCGACGAGCTCAAAGCTACCCTGGCTAATAAGGATGAGGAGATAAGAGCTCTTAAGGCCGAGCTCGAAAAATTCCAACTTCAATCCGCTCGTCAAGTAGCCGAGGCTCGAGCGGAAGGTGCCCGAGCCAGTATTCAGAACTTCCTCCAATCACCAGAGTGCTTGTGCTCGGTTCAAAAGGCTCGGGAGGTGGCCAAACAAAGTTTCCTAAGTTCAAGAGTTCATTGACGTTCTCTCGACGGAGCTCTCGAGATTTCCACTTGGCCTTTGATCGGGCCGAAGCCCAAGGCGAAGAGAAGGGCTTTGTTGAAAAGTTTGACCTGAACAAGGCCTTAACCTTCGCTCATCGATCCCGAAGGCTATAATCCCTTTGCTTTGAGAGGCAAATCGAGTCAATCTAAGCTCTCCTGAGACTTCCTCAATCATATCCTTTCTCTGTTGGAAGCCGACCGAGCTTCATCCTCGGCTCCCCTAGCTCCTCCCTCCAGCTCGGGAGTTGATTCTCGGGCTCTTGCTGTGGGCGATAGAGCTATCGAGATCCCGGACGAGACTCCTTGACCGTAGCGGATTACGGCATTAAGGATACCCCCCCTTCTTAGCTTTTGTAAATATAATTTGGCCTCTTTAATTCCATGTACTTCATCTTTTATGTTTAATGAACTTTTCCTTTGATCGAGTTCTTTTCCTTTACTGCTTTCTATTTTCAATTTTTCGAAGCTCGAGCCGAGCTCTAGGTATTTTTAGCTTCAAGTCACCTCGGGGACCATGCTAAAAATACTTGGATAAATTTTCAATCTTTTTTCGAGCCAAGCTCTAGGTATTTTTAGCGTCAAGTCACCTCGGGGCCATGCTAAAAATACTTGGATAAATTTTCAATCTTTCGAAGCTCGAGCCGAGCTCTAGGTATTTTTAGCTTCAAGTCACCTCGGGGGCCATGCTAAAAATACTTGGATAAATTTTCAATCTTTCGAAGCTCGAGCCGAGCTCTAGGTATTTTTAGCTTCAAGTCACCTCGGGGACCATGCTAAAAATACTTGGATAAATTTTCAATCTTTCGAAGCTCGAGCCGAGCTCTAGGTATTTTTAGCTTCAAGTCACCTCGGGGACCATGCTAAAAATACTTGGATAAATTTTCAATCTTTGAAGCTCGAGTCGAGCTCTAGGTATTTTTAGCTTCTCGTCACCTCGGGGACCATACTAAAAATACTTATATAAATTTTCGATTTTTCGAAGCTCGAGCCGAGCTCTAGGTATTTTTAGCTTCAAGTCACCTCGGGGGCCATGCTAAAAATACTTGGATAAATTTTCAATCTTTCAAGCTCGAGCCGAGCTCTAGGTATTTTTAGCTTCGCGTCACCTCGGGGACCATGCTAAAAATACTTGGATAAATTTTCAATCTTTCAAGCTCGAGCCGAGCTGAGTGTAGGTATTTTTAGCTTGAAGTGATCTCGGGGACCATGCTAAAAATACTTGGATAAATTTTTGATCTTTCGAGCTCGAGCCGAGCTTTAGGTATTTTTAGCTTCGTCACCTCGGGGACCATGCTAAAAATACTTATATAAATTTTCGATTTTTCGCAGTCGAGTCGAGGCTGTAGGTATTTTTAGTTTAAGTCACCTCGGGGACCATGCTAAAAATACTTGGATAAATTTTCGATTTTTGAAGCTCGAGCCGAGCTCTAGGTATTTTTAGCTTCAAGTCACCTCGGGGACCATGCTAAAAATACTTGGATAAATTTTCGATCTTTCGAAGCTCGAGCCGAGCTCTAGATATTTTTAGCTTCAAGTCACCTCGGGGACCATGCTAAAAATACTTGGATAAATTTTCACTCTTTCAAGCTCGATCGGAGCTCTAGGTATTTTTAGCGTCAAGTCACCTCGGGGACCATGCTAAAAATACTTATATAAATTTTCGATTTTTCGGCGCGAGCTAAGTTTGTAGGTATTTTTAGCTTCAAGTCACCTCGGGGACCATGCAAAAAATACTTGGATAAATTTTCAATCTTTCGAAGCTCGAGCCGAGCTGTAGGTATTTTTAGCTTCAAGTCACTTCGGGGATGAAGCTAAAAATACTTATGGGTATCCACCCTTCCAAGACTCCGACTCTCGACCATTTCCATGATCAAGCCAGAGTTACTCAGTTTTAGTTCTTGGGTATCCACCCTTTAGATCGCTATTTATTTATTTTCAAGCTAAGAGTGTTGAATCGAGATTTTGCTATATTCACACGATATTAGTCGATAAAGCGCAAACTCTTTCATTCATTCTTTTCTTCATTACATCAAGATAAAAACAAAACTTTTGTAGACATCATGGGTCCACTACCAAACTTCCTTTGTCTTAAGAGTAGTACTTCTTCAGGTTAATAATGTTCTATGCTCGGGTAGTTTCTTTCCATCTAACTCCTCCAATTCATAAGCACCACCAGCCCATCTCGCACTACTCCGAGAGGTCCCTCCCAATTAGCTTCCAGTTTTCCTCGGGTTTTCATAGCATCCGCCTTCCTCAACACCAAGTCCCCACTAGAAACTCCTCTTGTTCACTTTGTTTGTTGTAACTAGCTCGGACTCGACTTCTTGCCCGTTCCATCCGTAAAAATGCCGTTTCTCGCTTTTCATTAATCATATTCAAAGACTCTTGAGTTCTCATTTCATTCGATTTTCCTCATAATTAAAATACGGTGGGTTTCCATCCCGATCTCACCGGTATGACCGCATCCATTCCGTATACTAGACTAAAGGGTGTTTCGCATGTTGCTTTTTTTTGGATTCGTCCTATACGCCCATAGTACCGAGCTCAACTCTCGACCCAAGCCCTCCCGGACTTCTCTAACCGAGCCTTCAACCTCGGGACTGCACTGCCAGTAACCTCTACCGCCCATTCGCTGCGGGTGGGCCACCGAGGTGAAATTCTGCTTAATCTTCATTTCCTTACACCATTCCCGAATCCCTGCTCCGTTGAACTGCGTTCCATTATCTGAAACAATCACTCGAGGTATCCCGAACCTGCACACTATATGCTGCCAAATAAACTTCATAACCACATCCTCGGTTATTTTAGCCAATGGTTCAGCTTCCACCCATTTGCTAAAGTAATCTATCGCCACTATCAAGAATTTCCTTTGTCCCGAGGCCGGAGGGAAAGGCCCCACAATATCAATTCCCCATCTAGCGAATGGGCAAGCCGAGCTCATAGTCATGAGTTCCTCGGCTGGCCTATGTATGAAAGGCGCATGCACCTGACATTTTCCACACTGTTTCACCATCAGTTCCGCATCTCTTCTTAAGCTCGGCCAAAAATATCCGGCCCTTAGTACTTTATTTGCCAAAGTCCTGGCTCCCATGTGATTTCCACAACATCCCTCATGTATTTCCTTCAAAACATACTCTCCTTCTTTGTAACTTACACATCTCAAAAGCGGAGCACTAAACCCCTTCTTGTACAACAATTCTCCCAAGATACAAAAATGCGTCGCTCGTATTTTTACCCGAGCCGCTTCTTTTCTATCTTTCGGTAAAATCCCCTCTTTCGTATACGCTAGGATTGGCACTCTCCAATCTTCATTCTCCTCCATCTCTCCGATCTCCAAACTCGGAAACCGTATCCCGATCTACTAACAGAGAAATATTCTGTCATAACCCCCCGGCATTGAACTTGCAATCTTAGACAAGAAATCAGCCTTCGCATTTTCTTCCCTTGGTATATGGCAGACCTCGATTTCTTTCAGCCTCTTTTCTAGGATCTTATATTTCTCCACATAATTTTTCATCCTTTCTTCCCGAATCTCGAACTCCCCTCTTATCTGTTTGTATACCAATTGGGAATCTATATGTATGAGCACCTTAGATGCTCCCATACTTATTGCCATATTGATTCCTCGCAAAAAGGCCTCGTACTCTGCCTCATTATTGGACAACTTAAAGTCCAATCTTACCGCAAAACTACTCTCCACCCCCTCGGGACTGATCAATATAATACCTACTCCGCTTCCCATGCTCCCCACGGATCCATCCACGAATAGTACCCATGTTCCCTCCTCAGGCACGTCCTTCGTTAACTCCTGCACGAAATCCGCTAAGGCCTGGGCCTTAATGGCAGTTCGGCTCTGGAACTCTACATCATACTCGCTCAATTCAATAGCCCACTTCACCAATCTTCCTGAGACTTCAGGTTTACTCATCACAGCCTTCAACGGCAAGTTTGTGCGCACAATCACTTTATGTGACAAAAAATATGGCCTCAATCTCCGAGCTGTTATCATCAGAGCTAAACTGGCCTTCTCAATCTCTGCATACTTTACCTCGGTGTTTCTTAACACCTTGCTCACATAATACACCTTGCCGCGTTTGCACCGAGTTCTCTTCCCTTATCAATACCGTGCTAACCCCTATTCTCCTACCAAAATATAAAGATACAACGGCTCCCCGGGTATCGGTTTTGTCAGTACTGATAGCTCGGCCAAATAATCTTTCAATTCCTTAAACGCTTTTTGGCATTCTTCATCCCAAGCAAATTTCTTGGCCTTCCTTAATACTCTAAAGAAAGGCAAGCTCCTCTCCGCTGACCTCGAAATGAATCGATTGAGGGCCGCTATCCTCCCGTTAAACTCTGACATCCTTTTAATCCTTGGGCTCGTCCATCTCTCGTATAGCCCTCACCTTCTCCTGATTAGCTTCAATTCTTTTTTGTTACCATGTATCCCAGAAACTTTCCCGATCTCACCCCAAAAGCGCATTTCTTGGGATTAAGCTTCATCCTATATCTCCTCAACGTATCGAATGTTTCCGCCAGGTCTTTCACATGGTCCACGGCCTTCGCACTTTTAACCAACATGTCATCGACATGACTTCCATATTTCTCCGATCCGATCACTAAACATCTTGTCCACCAATCTTTGGTATGTTGCCCCGCGTTTTTAGACCAAAGGGCATCACAACGTAGCAATAGGTACCAAAAGAGATGGTGAAGCTCACCCTCTTCCGTCCTCTTCCGCTAACCGAATCGATGATAGCCTTGAGAGGCATCCATCATACTAAGCATCTCGCATCCCGGGTAGAGTCCACCAACCGATCTATTCTCGGGAGTGGGTAATAGTCTTTAGGGCACGCCTGTTCAAATCCCTAAAGTCTATACACATCCTCCAATCGTCTTGAGTCTTGACCAAGACAGGTGTTAGATAACCATTCGGAAACTGGATTTCCCTAACATGCCCCCGCACTCAATGCCTTCTTCGATTTCGAATGATCGCGTCCTTCTTTGGACCGAAGTTCCTCTTCTTCTGCATTACTGGTTTGTATGAAGGGTTTACATTGAGTCTATGTTCAGCGACGCTCGGATCTATCCCCACTAGATCGCTAGCCGACCAGGCAAATACATCAGCATTGTTTCTCAAGAACCCCACCAATTCTTCTTTAAGATTGTCTGCCAAGTTCTTTCCTATCTTCGTAGCTTTACCCGGCTCTCCTGGTACCAAATCCACCCACATCAACTCCTCATTCGGCTGCACATGCTCCACCGGATCCTCATCCAGCTTAATGATTTTTTCTTTCCCTTTCCCATCATCATGAGCCTCTCCTCTCTCGGCCATCCGAAGGCTCTCCACATACAACCTCCGTGCCATGTCTTTGATCCCCTCTCTACTTCTCCCACCTGGTCATCCACCGGGAATTTCATCTTTAGATGATATCACGAGACCTAGCCGAACGCATTCGAGAGATGGCCTCCCAATCATCACATTATATGACGAAGGGGCATCTACCACCAAAAATCTCACCATCCTCGTTTTCTGAATGGCTCTTTGCCCAAGGACACGGGTAAAGTAACCATTCCCAATGGTTGAATGGTTCCTCCCAAAGCCCACCAGGAAGTATCCACCATTTCCACTCCACCGCAAGTCCATTCGTTTATAACATTCATAAAAGAGTATATCACCAACTACCTGTGTCTACAAACACCTACGCACATCGTAATTCGCAATCGTTGCCGTAATTACAAGGGCATCATCAGTGGGGAGTCATGATGCCCCGCCTTTATCTCTGCGGTCCGAATCATTTGGACCCACCATTACTTGTTCAATCCTCATTTGTTCTTGAATTCTCTCAATCGGCCGCCACAGCGTAACTCTTTCTAGCCCTTCGAGAATCCCCTCTCCCGGACGGACCCCGATAACCATCTCAATAACCCCCCCTCGGCGGTGGAGGGGAAGATTCTTCTCCTCGTCGACTTTTCTTTGGCTCTTGTCTCTCACGATAATTACCTTGACCCCTCTGGTAATTACCCTTCGACCTCCTCTTATCCACATACACGAATTCCTTCAAATGTCCCGCTGGATCATTCTTTCGATTTGTTAGGAAATTTATTGTTTAGATTTTGATGAATGCCATGTAAAACTTAGAATAGAAAGTTGGCACCCCAATTCTTGTTGTAAAATGCATTGTAATAAATAGAGTGGCCAAGGCGAGTTAAGTCGCCTACGCCAACATGCAAGAAGACAAATCAAGACTAGAAGGAAGACTCATTGCGAGACAACTGAGTATGGCAAAGAAGAGTAGACGGAACTCTACTAAAAAGCGGTGAGATGCAAATGAGTGGAGTATCGGTCAAGTCAACTCGAGAAAAGCCAAGTCTCAAGTTGAAGTGACGGAAGAGTCATCCAATGATTGGAAGTGACTCTAAGTCACCTGGGGAAAGCAAAGAAATGCGATCAAGTCGAGATAATCAGAAAAGATCCGTTGCACGAAATCAAGAGAATTACTTAAACAAGTAATATCTCCATACCACCTTTCTCGGAGTGCTCACCCCCGGCGTTCAAAAGGAATGAACCAATGGGAAGCACTACACCGTGTCGAACTCAAAAGGTGAAAGAACAATTCATACGAGGAAATGGCAATTCCAAGGATCGCAACAAGACAAGCCAACGATCGCAAGTGACTTTCAAAAATAAGCCTATCTCTTCAACGGGCAAATTTTTGAAAGATCACTATAAAAGGCCGAGGAGTTTATTTGAAAATAAGATATATATGAGAGTGACACAAGTTCTGAGACCAACAAAACAACGTTCAAGCAATTATTAGAAAATCAAACATTCTCAATCCTCAAGCCTACACTACGAAGAACATCAATCCAACACTCACCGTGAAGGAAAGATAACTTCAATCGGTTGAAGAGGAAAATACTAAAATCAACGGGTCTACATTCCACGAAGGATTGTAGGAAGGTTCAAGGTCGAACCAAGTCTTAAGCTTTTGGAGGGCTTCGTGATCAAATCCAAAGATCTTGAGCAAGTGAGTCAGAGTAGCAAAGCGGTTGCCCCGAAAGAAGGCGAGTCGTTTGCGAAGCCACCGAGTGATCAAGGCGTCTCCAGAGGCGAGTCCCAAAGGATCAAGTCACCGTGTGATCAAGACTTGTATCCGGACTATTACCACTTTGTATATCGATCATTACCTAGTGGATTCCTCCAGAGTTGGAGAAGAGAGGAGTAGAAGAATTACCCCATCTTCGAACCTCTATAAAAATTTCATTGTGTCATGTACATTTCAAGACTTTAATTCCTCGCATTTTTAATCGCTTATATCTCACGATAAATTTGCTATCCACTTGATAATCTATAAGTACTAAATCAAGCACTAAATCCTTGCTTAATCAAACTTAAGGGTGTTAAGTCTTCCGCTAAAACAAAACCACAAAATGAGTTAATTTAGACTCAACAACTGAGTTAATCCATCAACAAATTTCGGTTGAGTCCATTGAGAGACTAACTCTCTTGATTGAGTAACTTGGTCATCCATCAAGGACACAAGCAGTAGTATTAACTCGAATATTTAAAAGGACTAAAACGAAAATTTGGTAAGGTTTATTCAACCCCCTTCTAAACCTTACACTTACACCCCTTGGGACCTACAAGTGGTATCGGAGCGGTTGGTTCATTGAACCCTCCGCATCGTTCTTGAACTAGATCTCCAAACTTTTCAAAGTCCGCTTTAGTACTTAAACTCTCAAAACTCTTTTTATCATTAAAAGTTATTATCATAGAAGCAAATTTGACACGCATCCCTATGTTCACAATTGAAAAATTTGATGATTGGAAAATTCGTATGCAGCTCATCTATCGGATTACATGATGAGATGTGGATAGTGATAGAAGATGGGCCACTTTTAAATCTTAAAGATGAACACAAATTGTAAGAAGAGCTGCATGAAGGAGAAGAGGATGTTGCTCCCGGACCAGTCATGGTTGAAAAACCAAGAACTAGAATGGACAAATGATGACAGAAAAAGATATAACCTGGACAATGTAGCCAAGGACATCCTTTACAAAACCTTGGACAAAGCCATGTTCAATAAAGTCAAATCATGCAAAACGGCTAAAGAAATGGGACAAGTGACATTAATTTGTGAAGGCTCGGAGCAAATCAAAGAAAACAAATTATCGGTGGCGGTACAGAAATTTGAGAACTTCAAAATGATCTCGGGAGAAAACCTGGATCAACCGGATGCTCGGTTCACGTAAATCACAAATGAGCTGTCCATCGCACTTGGAAAGGAATATACACGAGAAGAAATGTGTATGAAGATCCTAAAAGTCTTCGGTGAATGGGAAATGAAGGTCATGGCACCGAGACATTCCATGGACCTATCAAAGACATCCAACCATGAATTATTCTCGGACCTCAAAGCCTACGAGTTTGAGCTGAGAAGAAAAAAGACTGGAAGAGACAATTTGTACCCAAAACAATTTGCTCTAATTGTTAAAGATGGGAAGAGAGCTGAGGTCAAAGAAGTCATTGATCCGTAAGAAATAGCCCGATGGTCAAAGATTCAACAAGTTCTTCAATAAGAACTACAAGAGAGAAAGGCGAATCTTCCGAGAAGACACTCGGCTCCCTCCAAATCAAGGGAAGATAGGCCAACCAAGAGAACATATCATCAAAAAGTTGAGTATCAAAGGGCCGATAATCCAAGAATGGAAAGAGATGAATATCTATGTTGGAACTGTAGACAACCAGGTCACTATGCCATTGATTGCTCATATCCTGTAGTCAACAAATACATGAATGAAGAAGAAGAAAGGTCTTGAGAGAAAGAAGACAAGAAAAGAAAAAGGCAATGATGGTCGCAGAGATCATTAAACAAACCAAGTCAAGAGAGACAATGATTGAGAGCAAATGAAGTGACTACTCAAGTGACTCGAAGAAGAAGCCCCGATCCGCTTGATGGCCAAGGAACAAGATCAACTCCGACCAAGAAGATGAGGTACACTCTAACTCATCAAACTCGGACTCTATTGATAGTGATCGTGACACACACACTCATCACCCACTGATCTTTATGATTCATTAGGAAAAATGATGAAAGATTTTGAACACATTAAATCCTCACACACACTATTAAATGAGGAAAACAAATTTACTCAAGAGTCAAAACTCAAAGTGACTAAGGAGTCGAGTACTCTAAGTCAAATAGCCGATGAGAATGAAAGTTTAAAGGCTGAAAATGCTAAATTAATAGCGAGAAATTGCTGCTATAGAGAAGAGGGAGAATGACCTCAAAAATGTTATTGCCTCATTCACTAAGGCATCTAAATCATTGGATGATCTTATTATGAGTCAAAGAGAATGTGGAGACAAGACAGGGCTTAGGATTTAATTCCTCTGTGCTATGTCAAACCTCAAAAGTAATTTTGGAAAAAGGATCTTCAAGTCATGAAGAGTCCGAAAATCCAAAACTCTAAATGATGCACACACATTCACTCCAAAACATAGTAACAAGCAAACGGCCTTGGTTATAAAGGAAAAGGAAAACAACACCATTGAGTGCGCTGAAAGGGCATGTGAGAAGAGATTCGGCCGAGTTCTCTCAAAAACTCCGAACAAAAATACTCAGAAAAGAAGAAGGAGAGCTACCAAAACCCCGAAAATCTATAAGAGAAATACATATGATGGGAATGGTAGAAAATATCCAAGCCAAGCCGATTGGAATAATGTGAACTATCGGATAGACTTATGGAATATAAGCCCAAAGGGCAAAGGCCTAGAACTCAAAGAAAGGCCATTCCAAAAGTACAAGAGCTTTCATCAAAGACACATATGCACCTAGGCACTACACTCGGAGACACCACAATTACCCAAAGAAGGCGATTGCTAAAAATTACACACAGGCATACTGACAAAAGAGACAAAAAAAATGAACCTAGAATCCCCAAGCAATTTGCGAATTAATTATGATTATGGCGATAGATGGCAACCCCTTAGAGTCAAATCATTTGGCTATAAGTTGGCTGGATCATCTTACAATTCTAACCCCTCGGGACCCGGACAAGTATGGGTACCTAAAACTTAATTTCCTTGATTGCGGGTTCAAGGAGCAATGAGTGCCAAGGAACCTGGTACATGGATAGTGGTCGCATTCGGACACATGACAGAAACAAGAAAAATCTGTCAAAATTCAAGGAAGTAAAAG
The DNA here is from genome assembly GCA_016081115.2 of Rehmannia glutinosa. NCBI lineage: Eukaryota > Viridiplantae > Streptophyta > Magnoliopsida > Lamiales > Orobanchaceae > Rehmannia > Rehmannia glutinosa. Next base: position 10,001,845 of record CM071924.1, on the reverse strand, counting down.
GAGCAAAAGTCATATTTGGAGGAAATGAAGCTCCCGGTGAAATAAGAGGCATTGGATCCATCAAAAGGAATGGATTAGAAATCACAGATATTGCATATGTTGAAGGACTCAACTTCAACTTATCGAGCATCGATCAACTCTGTGACAAGGGTTACAATGTTGGATTCAACATGGGTGTATGCCAAATCAAGGATATTGAATCAAATGAAGTTGTGCTACAAGGATGTAGGCGAGAAGAATATGTATGTCATGGATTGGTCAATCGCAACACCCAAAGACTGTCTACTAGCAAAAAGCACAAATGAATCAAGTTGGTCGTGGCACAAAAAGCCGAGTCACCTAAATTTCAAAACGATTAACAAGCTTGCAAGAAGTAATCTTGTGGAAGGACTTCCGGACTCGAGTATACAAAAAGGAGAGTATATGTGACGCATGTCGAAGGGAAAACAAATCAAGTCATCATTCAAAGAAAAGACATGCCCATCTTCAACAAGAATATTGCATTTGCTTCATATGGATCTATTTGGCCCATGGAACCAAACCGGCATAAGTGGAAAAGAAATACACCTTGGTGGTAGTAGATGACTACTCAAGATATACATGGACAATATTCATGTGTAAGAAGAAAGAAACTCTACAAAAACTACCACAATGAAGAGGATTCAAAAGCGAGAAGAGCCAAACCATTATCAAAATAAGATCGATGAGGAACCGAGTTTGTCAATGGAATAATAACTCGATATTGTATTGAAAATGGTATTGGTCATGAACTATCGGCTGAAAGGACTCCACAACGAGAATGGAGTTGCGAGAAAGAAGAAGAAACCCTCAAAGAAGCGGCAAGGACCATGTTAGGTCAAGCGGGGTTACCAAAAAGATTTTGGGTGAAGCAATCAACACGACTTGCTACACCCAAAATAGATGTATGATAAAAGACGGTGACAAAGACTCCTATGAGATTTGGACTCGGAATAAAACCAAATGTTGCATATTTCGAATATTTGGATGTAAATGCTTCATCCACAACAATGGCAAAGACAATCTAAAGGCTTTTGATGCTAAAGGTGATGAAGGTATCTTCTTAGGATACTCAAAAAAGCAAAGCCTACTGAGTACTCAACAAAAGAACTATGGTTGCGGAAGAATCCATTCATGTGGTATTCGATGAGCCAAATGTAAATGGAGAAGACATTGAAGAGTCAACTGATAAGTTTGAATCATCCAACCATACGAAGAGTCCCTATCTTTGAAGCTGAAGCCGGAATTATTAATTCGGAAGAAGATGAGATAGCCGAATCTCAAAAAAACAATGGAAAATTTGCGGCTAAGTGATTACGAGAGAGCTGACCACGGAACACAAAAATACAAGTCGATCAATCCAACTAACTTACTCCAACCTGATGTAAGATGGGTGAGAGATCATCCACGAAACTTGTCATTGGAGATATAAGAGAAGGTGTCAAAACAAGATCGAGAACTCAACAAGCCATGTTCACATGCTTCATCTCGCAAATAGAGCCCAAAGACGTGTCACAAGCTTTGGACGACACACATTGGATTCAAGCTATGCAAGAAGAGTCAATCAGTTTGAAAGAAATAAAGTATGGGAATTAGTGCAAAGACCCATACATCAAAATGTTATTGGCACCAAATGGGTGTTGAAATAAGATGAACGAGGAAGGTTACGTGGTAAGAAACAAAGCAAGACTAGTAGCCAAAGGATATTGCCAAGAAGGGGATAGATTTTGATGAAACATTTGCCCCTGTAGCAAGATTGGAAGCTATAAGGATGTTTCTTGCCTATGCGACTCACAAGGATTTCATTGTATATCGGATGGATGTAAAAAAGTGCATTCCTAAATGGTTTATTGGAAGAAGAAGTGTATGTTGAACAACCTCCAGGATTTGAGCGAGAAGACTCTTGGAGATAAAGTATACAAACTCAAGAAAGCTCTATATGGATTGAAACAGGCACCCGTGAGCTTGGTATGATACCTTGTCACAATTCCTAATCGAAAATGGATTCACAAAAGGAAAAGTAGATAGAACACTTTTCATAATTCAAGACAAAAAGAGTATCTTTTGCTTGTTCAAATATATGTGGATGACATCATTTTTGGATCTACAAACAAAGAGTTGTGTGAAAAATTTTCAAACCTCATGCAAAGTAAATTTGAAATGAGCATGATGGGAGAGTGGCATTCTTCCTTGGACTCCAAGTGAAACAATGAAGGATGGAACCTTCATAAGTCAAACAAAATACACCAGAGATTTAATGAAGAAGTTTGGTATGGAGGAGAAGTCTTCCCCCGTAAAAATACCAATGAATACATCATCAAAATGGACATGGATGCGGATGGCAAGCCTGTAGATCAAACAAGATCTGAGCACTTATTGGATCATTGCTCTATCTCACAAAGAGCGGGCCGACATCACCTTTCTTTGTAGGTGTATGTGCAAGATTTCAATCTGCTCCAAAAGAGAGCCATATGACAAAGACTAAGAGAATATTGAGATACTTGAAAGGAAGCCAAGAAGCGAGGCCTATGGTATCCAAATGAAGGTGGATTCAAGCTAATTGGCTATTCGGATTCTATCTTTGGATGCAGAGTGGACAGGAAGAGCACTTCGGCACATGTCAAATGCTTTAGGAAACAGTGATTTCTGGTTTAGCAAGAAGCAAAATTCAATAGGCACCTCTACAAACAAGCAGAATACATAGGCATGCGGGCAAACAAGTTGTGCCCAAGTCCTATGGATGAGACAAAGAATGAGAGACTATGAAGTTGAGGAAAAAGAAATTCCAATCATGTGTGATAACACAAGTGCAATTGCCATTACTCAAAATCCTGTGTTGCACTCAAGAACAAAGCATATCGATGTCAGATATCACTTCATAAGAGATTATGTTGAAAAGAAGGATATCATCTTGGAATATATCTCAACCGATAAACAATTGGTGATATCTTCACAAAACCATTATGTGAGTCAAGATTTGAGGAACTCAAACATGAGTTAGGGTTAATTGAGTGAGTGACACTCGGAAGAATCAAAGAAAAGAAATGGAACACAAAAAAAAAAAGAGTGAACTCACAAATCATTAAGTAAATCACCAGATCGGAAAGACAATTACACCGAGTCGGTGATAGCCGAGTCACCAAGAGAATCTGTGAGAAGTAGAGTTAAATCGGCTAAGGGATAAGGCGAGTTACTTATGAGCAAAGTGACAAAAACGCCGATCGTTTTGACTAAGCGGGAATGCTTTAAGGAATACGTCGATAATGATGATGTGTACGACATAAAGCCGCACACCAAGCTTATGATTGGATATAAATGCTGCCGCATTAAATACGAGACATTAAATGCTAAATAGGCGTGCAAAATCTAAGCCGTTGATTTCGATCACATTTCAAAAACCACCCGCACGTCCTTTCATAAACCATACTTAAACCATTTCCGTCCATTTCTCTCTCACACTATCAAAATCTGTTCATTTCTTTCTCTCAAAAGCAAAGGCAAAAATTCTCTCGAAACCCAATCTATCGTCAAATCAATCTCTAAGTTTTTCTTTGATAAAATCCTGAAAAATGGCACCAACCTACGACTTTGTCAAATTAGGGAAGCAAATCCACACCGGGTCTACTGTGGATTTCGACGGAATGGTGAAACAGGTCCGACGACACCCTAGTGAAGAAAATCGCTGAAAAATTGGAAACGCCCCGGGCTAAAACCGTTTCGGCGTTAGAATATCCGATGACCTATGTGGAGGAGGTCGCCGCGATTTCTACGTGAATGCCGAGATTCACGATGAAGGAATAAAGTCATCTGTTCACTTTAAGCGGTGACTATCTCGCGGATTTGGTGACCACTTTGCTCACTACCAATCAAGGAGCCTCGAAATCAACGAAGTTGATGTAAACTTAGGCGATGCTTGGAAAGAAATAGCTAAGCCCGACTATCTTTGATAAAATAGTATACACAACAAACAAGAGACCGCCGAAGGAGGATTATCACAAGCTATTGGACATAGTTGCCAAATGTATTGACATCAAATTTGGCGACTTTGACCAATCAAAAAGCAAAGCTGATTGTAATGGCCGCAATCATCGCAGAAAAAAGATAAACTGGCCGAATTTTGTTATGCAGACTCTGCCCGAGCGTAGGGAACAAATCCTTCAAGGAAGATGGCACATTTGGAGGATCCCTAGGATATGGCCTAGTGATTGGCCGGTGATGGAGGTGAAAGGAGTCCCTCTTAGACATGGGAAGGCATTTCATGTTAACAAGAGGATGTTGAGCAAACCTCTCTCGCGCACATAAGAGAGCTACGCCAAGAGAGCGACACGAGTGAGGGGAATCAACTGACCACGAAGATACATCCTGTTTCCTCTCCACCCAAGAAGAAAGTCGCCCCTGCAGTGCTAAGAAGACTCAACGCCCCTCGCAACAAAGAAAGTCAAACATGCTCCCCGCCCTGCAGCGAGTCACCCGCCTGCAGCCGTGTCTCCTGCCCCGCGGCGGCCGGTCGAGAAGGACTCACAAATACCTTCTCCGATCGTCAAAAAGAGGAGAACGACAAGCCAAGACGGCCGGCTCCTCGAGAAAAGACACCGAACGGCTCCCGCCGCCAAGACTCGAGAGAAACCGTCTACTGAACCAAATCCCTCTAGTACAAACTAGGAGACGAAGAAGAATTGTCAAGCACTGCGAGCTTGAGAAACCGGCTGAGTCGCCACTCACCGAGCAGATATCGGAGACTCGCTGGAGAAGTAGAGTCTCCGGATGTAATTGATGAAACACCAAGTCTGTCAAAGCGATCAGCAGAGGCAAATCAAGAAATAGCTGTAGTCCGAGCAAACCGAGACACAAGAAGAAGTCGGTAAAGCTGATAGTGATGTGATGATCCTATCCCCACCTTACCCGCATATCCAAAATCGTCTCTGCGAGTGGAGGAAATGGAAATTGAGTCGATCCAGGAAACAGTTCCAACGGCTACGAGTTTATAGAAGAAGAAGAGGAATGTGAGCTTCCTTGGATGACCACTGTATTCCCGAAGACTAGATGAAGACAAGCGCACAGATATCCTGCAGATCTTCAAGGATAAGGAAAAGGAAAAAAACAGGCGAGGGCTGAGGCACGTGAGAAGGCCAACATATGCCCTATCTCCGGCACCACGAACACACACATCCTCTCCTTGATGTCTTCTCCGACATGATGAGGACCCGGAGAATGCTGCGCCCGAGAAGAGTTGCAAATGCAGCAAACATTGCACGAATCTAGAATCCTTCACGAGCAAAGATTGATGGAGGGACCAGGAGAGTCCTCGAACACACCGAAATTGATCCAATGGGAGTGGTTGAAAATCGCCACTGTTGTTGCTTCTACCACTTCTCACTCACTCGGAAGAAGGCAATAAGGAACGGCGATGAAACGGGATAGTGGGGACCCCGGTCGAGCCAACCCCTATTGAAGGTGTTTTACCACCGCCCCAACGGTGAACATTCAATCGAAATAGCCGGGAGCTTGGAGACGAGTGACCCCATTCCAAGTCACTCACCGGTGCGCCACCGGGGGGAAACTCCTCCACCGCAGCCAAGGTCGGAGGATGCTGCGATGACTCCACAACGAATCAAGGAGGCGAAGTAGAGAAAATACAAACACAAGAAGAACAACAAGTTGCCATCAACGAAGCTCGCATGGCGTTGAGATCTGTCTCACCGAGGTGCCAACGCTCTACGAAGGCTAATGACGCTGCGATGCGATCGAGGCACGAGATGGAACGCCCTGGGAGTTAACACTCGGGCGATGAAAATGCAATCCATGGGGTTGAGACTCCAATGGATGCCACCGTAGAAGACCCTAAGGCATACTGACATTTGTCGAAAGGAAGGACGAGCCCTCGCTGCAGAGAGACTGCTGGAGGTAATGAAGGCCACGGAGGTTGAGACTTCACGGGGTAAAGAAGGCAAGTAGAGAACATCCCTCCTGCTATCATCGACCCATCGAGAAGGAGATAAGCGCACTTCATAATTCCCAGGATAATCCGGATGTAACCTTTCGGGATCGGAAGGCGAAGAAGAAGTTGAGTCATCCCGACTGCGGATCCAAAAGACTCACTGCGGATGTTCCAAGCACGAGCAAGTCGATCCCAAGACTACTCGTCAAACCTTTAATTTTGATGATGAGCCACCAATGGAAATCTCATCATCGTCCGATGACGCTTTTGATAAGGCCGAGGACCGATCTACTCAATTGGAGAAATCACCGAGACCAACGAAGTCTGTTGAGAAAGTGAGGCTCGACAAAGTCGGGTCCACTTCACAACAAATCCCAGTGAACCAGTCCATCGCGCAGCTCCTCAAGTCGTATGCAGATCGATTCCTAAAAGAACTTCACGCGCACCGTTCATCATCGAACAAATCCCGATTGGCGGTGATGAATCCTTTATAGAATCTTTTCCTTTTTCTCTGGAGGTACCCGACCTCCATGAAGAGTCGAGAAAATGAACGCGCACGCTACCACAGACCAGCTCCGTTTTTCAATGGCGCACCATTGTTCGGTGATTATGATTTTGACGCTGCATGGCCATCACCGCAAATTAAGAATCACCAAGTCCGCAAAGTGTTCAAGGCATTATTCGCCGAGATTGAACGGATGGAGAGGCATCGAGCCTCTATGGATATCGATCGACAACAGAGATGCCAATCTCACTGGCGATTTAAGAGGCATAACAGTCCGGATCGGGGAAAGGTGGCAACAAAGACAAACAATGCGTGTGGAACAAGTGAGATACTTCGAGGACATTGTTCAACAAGGCTGCTGGTATGGAGAGTGAAAATACGATGCAAAAACGAAGGCCGAGAGAACATATTGAGCACATGCATGAAGCTCACATTGCCGAGATTAAGCTGCTGTGAGCAAAACAAGAGTGATCTCACAGCGTTTGGAAGAAACCATGAATACAAAATTCAGCCTTCTCATGGGTTAGATGAAGGCGATTTCAAAGAGTCCAACGCTACTCGATCCGAATTTCGTCTCGCATACTCTGCAGCCATCGAGATAAAACTCAACTATCGGCAGGCTCGACTTCACCTTGCAAGTCTGTTTCCGGCGTTCCTCTCTCCTTTGATGATGCCAAAAAGGGGAGGAGGAATACCTAAAGCGCAGAAGGAGGAAGCAAACGAAGGGAAAAGTCACCGAGGAAGTCTTTGAAACAAAAGAAAGGAAAATCTGCTTTGAGGGAAGGATCAAAAGATATGACCTTGATGATTGCACAAACCCCTCAACAGGTCTGTCACAAATGACATTATCGCGACAAACTCCACTGACTCTGCCACTCCAACACTCTGCTATATCTATGGTCGAAAAGAGAAAAACAATTGAAGCGAGGGATGAAGGAAGTGGAAGGAAGAATGGATGTCCGAGTTATGAACATCTTGAAAGAACATGGAGGCATTCCAAAGTAGATAGAGACACTTATGCCATTTCGGATGTCGGACAGAGCCACGATCGTTGATGAATTTAAAACGCTACGCATCTGAAGGATACTTTGCAAAAATGTCTATGGCTCAAGCTTGGGACTTGTCTTGGGAAAAGGGTCTCACGTTATGTGAAGAAGGCGACAGCGGCGTGACTACCGCGATCGCTCTGGGTCACTCCACGGTCACTCACCGGAAAGAAGAAGACCCAAGTACAATACACGCCCGAGGTAGAGGAAAAATAGTGGTGGAGGAAGAGGTTTGGACTGGGCCTCTGCCCAAAAATATTGAATACGTAGATCCGGGAAAGAAAGGAGGGATCTCTTCGGGGTGAGGCTTGACCAAGTAGCAAATTTGCAAGTGACAAACAAGAAAACAAGAGACAAACTCGGCTATGGGAGGAAAGACAGAAAGAATAAGAAGAGATGAAGTCCAGGAAGGCATATGAAAAGAAAAAGAAGGCGGTGACGATGAGAAAAAGAGAAGAAGAGAAGAAGATCTTTGAACAAGATGAAAGAAGGAGACAAATAAGGAGATGAAGTGTTCTTTGTCCACCCCTTCGTGTATTTTATAATGTAAATACATACAATGTAAGTCTTCCAAATAAAGTCAAATTCTTTCTCTTGTGTAGACAAATATGTGCTCGATACACCTTGTAAACAGCTTGTGTAAAAGAACAAGAATGTTATGATCAATAAAAGGATTGATTCTGCGCATACATTCTATGTCAATACACTATCTGTATGTATCTTTGTTGATTGCATGTTTGAATGGTTTAAGTTTTGGCATCATCAAAAAGGGGAAATTGTTAGGAAATTTATTATTTAGATTTTGATGAATGCCATGTAAAACTTAGAATAGAAAGTTGGCACCCAATTCTTGTTGTAAAATGCATTGTAATAAATAGAGTGGCCAAGCCGAGTTAAGTCGGCCTACGCCCTAACATGCAAGAAGACAATCAAGACTAGAAGGAAGACTCTGCTGAGACAATGAGTATGGCAAAGAAGAGTAGACGGGAACTTTACTAAAGAAGCGGTGAGATGCGGTGAGTGGAGTATCGATCAAGTCAACTCGAGAAAAGCCAAGTCTCAAGTTGAAGTGACGGAAGAGTCATCCAATGATTGGAAGGCGACTCTAAGTCACCTGGGAAAGCAAAGAAATGCGATCAAGTCGAGATAATCAGAAAAGATCCGTTGCACGGAAATCAAGAGAATTACTTAAACAAGTAATATCTCCATACCACCTTTCTCGAGTGCTCGGTCCCGAAGCGTGCAAAAGGAATGAACCAATGGGAAGCACTACACCATGTCGAACTACGAAAGGTGAAAGAACAATTCATACGAGGAAATGGCAATTCAAGGATCGCAACAAGACAAACCAACGATTGCAAGTGACTTTCAAAAATAAGCCTATCTCTTCAACGGGCAAATTTTTGAAAGATCACTATAAAAGGCTGAGGAGTTTATTTGAGAATAAGATATATATGAGAGTGACACAAATTCTGATTTGAACAAAACAACGTTCAAGCAATTATTAGAAAATCAAAAACATTCTCAATCCTCAAGCCTACACTACGAAGAACATCAATCCAACACTCACCTGTGAAGGAAATATAACTTCAATCGGTTGAAGAGGAAAATACTAAAATCAAGGGGTCTACATTCCACGAAGGATTGTAGGAAGGTTCAAGGTCGAACCAAGTCTTAAGCTTTTGGAGGGCTTCGTGATCAAATCCAAAGAGCTTGAGCAAGTGAGTCAGTAGTAGCAAGGCAGTGCGCCTGTGAAGAAGTTGAGTCGTACGAGAAGCCGGTGAGTGATCAAGGCGTCTCAGATCGAGTCCCAAAGGGATCAAGTCACTTTGTGTGATCAAGACTTGTATCTAGATCTGTTACCACTTTGTATACGATCATTACCTAGTGGATTCCTCCGGGAGTTGGAGAAGAGAGGAGTAGAAGAATTACCCCATCTTGAAACTCTATAAAAATTTCATTGTGTCATTTACATTTCAAAGACTTTAATTCCTGCATTTTTAACTCGCTTATATCTCATTGATAAATTTGCTATCCACTTGATAATCTATAAGTACTAAATCAAGCACTAAATCCTTGCTTAATCAAACTTAAGGGTGTTAAGTCTTCCGCTGAAAACAAAACCACAAATTGAGTTAATTTAGACTCAACCGAGTTAATCCATCAACAACTCGATTGAGTCTATTGAGAGACTAACTCTCTTGATTGACTAACTTGGTCATCCATCAAGGACACAAATTTTGTAGTATTAACTCGAATATTTAAAAGGACTAAAACGAAAATTTTGTTAGATAAATGTTTTTATCATGATTTTGATGATTTTGTTCAAATGAGTTTTTATACCAAAATAATGTCCCTAAATGTTGTCCCAACACTTCCGATCGATCTAAAATGTTTTTACTATTTTTCGGAGTATTTCTTGAAGTTTATATTCGATTTAAAATTGGACAACACTTTTATTTCAGGCTCGACCGGTCGCCTCTCTATAGGAGCAACCCGTACTGAGTTGAGTTTTGAAACAGAAAATGGGACGTAAGAGAAAATGGGGAGGCGGCGACCGGTCGACCAGGTGGGCAACCGGTGAGGCGACGGTCGACCACCGGGCGGCCGTACAGGGAGTGCCCTCTCAAATGCGGACTTCTCTGTTTTGATTTTCTATCAATCCCAACCGGTCAAGACCAAGGGCGACCGGTCGAACCCCCCTTCGACCGGTCCCCCGTAAAAATTCGTAGAATTCAATTTCAATCTTATCTCTCAAGTGCGACGGTCGAACCCCCTTTTATCGACAAACTATCCGTTGCATTTTCGAACTGACTTTTCCCTATTTTGTGGGATTGATTTCTAACAGCTATATTGATGATTTTAAATGGTTTCTTTTGCGAAAAATCACTCCCCGAGGAGGAGCCAATGTCACGGAATTCAAAGCCAAGACCTCTCCTATAAATAGAGGCTTCATTCAAGCAACAATATAGAACACTCCATACAAGCAAAGAGCAAACAAAGCAAACACTTTCATATATCTTGTTGTATTAGCCTTAGCACTTTCACTTGCACAAATTTGAGGTCTAGGCTTTCAATTCTTGATTACACTTGTACTCATATTGTATCAATCATTATTGAGTTGTAATCTTGATTTTGGTCATCATTCAACACAAGACATCCTTGTGAGTATTCTTGTGGTAAGAATACACTTGGGTGATCTAGGTGATAGGTGTTTGAAGGTTGTGGTAATCTTCAAAGGTGTTGTAAGAGGATTGTGGTAATCCTCAAGGTGTTGTAAGAGGATTGTGGTAATCCTCAAGGTGGTGTAAGAGGGTTGTGGTAATCCTCAAGGTGTTGTATTAATTTTTGGTAAATTAATAAAATCTTTTTTTCTTTTTGAAATCCATCCCGGATATACTGGGGTGGTAGAGCACGTAGTCCCTAGGTGGGGTGAAGCTCTTTAAATCAACGAGTGTTGTTTAATTTCCGCATTTACATTCTCGTCTTTGCTTGATTATTAGAAAAGAGGGCAAAATCTGAAAAACCGAGATAATCCATTCACCCCCTCTAGATTATCGTAGCCACTTGGACCAACAAGTGGTATCGAGCCAAACTCTTTGGCTAGCTCATTCCGAGTAAAGAGAAAGATCCATGGCTACATATGATGCTCATCTCACCACCGGCGCCTCCACCAACAAGCCACCACTTTTCGACGCAAATAACTACGCATTTTGGAAAGACCGTATGGAATGCTTTCTACAAGGTGCGGGTTCGACATTTGGAATGTGGTCATTGAAGGAGTTGATCAACCAACCAAGAAATCGGAGGATGGCACCTCGACTCCTAAACCTTTCAAGGAGTTCGATGAAAACGACAAGAAGGTCTTTTCTCTAAACGGTAAGGCCTTAAATATTTTGCATTGTTCTCTTACCGCTAATGAGTACAATCGCATAAGAGGCATAAGGTCGGCACATGAGGTTTGGGAAAAACTGAAACTATATATGAAGGGACAAAGAAGGTCAAGCAAGCAAGAAAAACCATGCTTGTTAAAGACTTTGAAAACTTTAACATGCATGATGGTGAAAGCATATCTAAGATGGTGGAAAGGCTTGACAACATTGTCAATCCACTTGTGGCTCTCGGCAAAGTCATCTCCGAAGAAGACAAGGTGACTAAAGTTTTGAATGCACTTCCCGGTCATGGTCCGAAAAGGTGACGGCGATCACGGAGGCACAAAATCTTGAGACACTCAAGTTTGACGAGCTCATCGAAACCTCCTCATCTATGAAGTCTATCTCAAGGAGAGGAAAAATTCCAAACCAACCATCAACCAATCGGGTATGCAAATTATTCCTAAAGGTCTTGCTTCCTCTTCTAATAATGCATACTATGATAATGATGATGATGATGAGAGATGGCCGCACTTGTTCGGAAATTTGCAAAATTTGTGAATAAAAATAAGGCAAGAAAACCGAGAGATAATGCTTGCTTTAAATACGGAAACCGGGCACTTCATTGCCGATTGTCCAAAACTTCGATGAGGAGGAACAAAAGAAGAAAAAGCCTTTTCCGAAAAAGAAGGCTCTAAATGCGGAGGTCAAATCTTGGGATGAATTGCTTGCAACATCCGACGAGGAAGGAGAAACCGAACATGGTCTTATGGCCATAGACAGCGAAAATAATGAGGTGCGCTCTAACTCTTCTACCTCCTCCTTAGTTGATGAATTGCAATGTGATTTTGATGAATTGCAAATTGAATTTCAAAATTTGATCATTAAATACAAGAGTTTAAAAAAAGAGCATAAAGAGCTTAAAATTGAAAAGGAAATATTATTTACTTCTTATGAATCTCTTGATAAAGCTCATGCTATTACTATTACTAGAGTTCATACTCTTGAATCCGAAAAAGAATCGCTCACCAAAGATCTTGAATGTTTAAAAGGGATGTGCATCGTTTTAACATAAGTACGGACAAAGTTACAAAAATTTTAGATGCACAAAGAGGTGAGCATTCCAAATTAGGACTTGGCTATAAACCTTTTTCACCATTTTCAAAGAAAAATGACCAAGGTCCGAATTTTGTACGTGCTAAAAGTGCCCATAATATTATTTGCTTTTATTGTGGTAAAGTTGGTCACTATGTTAGCAATTGTAAATTGAAGAACAATTTTAGCTTTGTTTGGAGACCCAAAGGTCTCAAGGCTAACCCCCATGGACCCCAAAACTATAGGGTACCTAAAAATGGTTCGTTTGTAGGTAATAGGCGCTATAACAACCATGGAGGATTCGAAATGGCTCGTGGACAGCGGATGTTCACGCCATATGACCGGAAAGAGAGAACTTTTTACCAACATCAAGTTCCAAGAAGAGGGTATGGTCATGTTCGGCAATGGCAAAGGAAGAATTCTTGGAAATGGAGAAATTGGTAACTCTTCTTTCTCTCTTAATAATGTTCTTTTAGTAGAAGGGCTTAAATTTAATTTGATAAGTGTTAGCCAACTTTGTGATTCAAATTATAATGTTGTTTTCAATAAAGAAAAATGCCTTATTCGTAAAAATGATGAAATTATTTGTGAAGCAAATAGAAAAGGCAATCTTTACAAAATTTCTACTAGTGATTTGGTTAGTCAAAATGTTTCTTGTCTTGTCGCCAACAATGATTTAACGAGTTTATGGCATAGGCGACTTGGACATGTTGGATATAAAAGTTTGAAAAATATTTACAAAAACCAACATGTAAAAGGACTACCCAAATTGAATTTTGAAAATCTTGGCTTATGTGACACTTGTCAAAAGAACAAATTAGTTAAGAGTAGTTTTAAGCCCAAAAATGAAATTTCCACAACCAAGCCTCTACAACTTCTTCACCTAGATTTGTATGGGGATATTGGTACGGCTAGTCTAAGTGGAAAACATTACACTTTTGTTATTGTTGATGATTTTTCTAGATACACTTGGGCTCTTTTTCTTGCAAATAAAAGCGATGCCGTTAATGAGTTTGTTAAGTTGTGTAGACGCATTGAGAATGAAAAGGAAGATACTATTAAAACTATTCAAGTGATCGAGGCGGAGAATTTGACGGTGAGTTTAGAGTCTTTTGTGAAACCAAGGGATATACACACAATTTTTCGGCTCCAAGGACACCTCAACAAAATGGTGTAGCCGAAAGGAAGAATCGGACGCTACAAGAAATGAGTCGGTCCATGCTCAATGAATTTTCTCTTCCAAAATACTTTTGGGCCGAAGCCGTAAGTACCGCTTGCTATGTCATTAATCGAGTTTATGTTCGTCTAAAATGAATAAAACTCCTTATGAGCTTTGGAAAGGAAGAACTCCAAATATTAGTTATTTCAAGATATTTGGATGTAAGTGCTTTATTTTGAATACTAAGGATCAATTGGACAAACTTGATCCTAAGGCCAATGAAGGAATATTTATGGGGTATTCAATCAAGAGCAAAGCATATCGTGTTTACAATAAGACTAGTGGAGTTGTTGAAGAATCCATCCATGTCAAATTCAATGAAGCTTGGTGTTGAAAGGATACCAAATGATGAAAGTGATGAAGAGGATATTAGTGAATCCATTGTTCAAAATGATACATCAAATGATCAACCATCCACTTCATATGCTCCTCAAGAAGATAAAGGAGATACTTTGGATCTTCCCGTAGCATTAAAATTTAAGGAGATCACCCTAAAGATCTTATTATTGGTGATCCCCTTGATAAAGTGATGACCAAGAAAATTTGCCGAGAAAGCTCTTATATCTCAAAAAGAGCCTAAAAATGCTAATGAGGCTATTGAGGATGAGGATTGGTTCTTAGAGATGCAAGAGGAGTTAAATCAATTTAAAAGAAATGATGTATGGGAATTGGTACCTTGTCCTCCATCTCAAACTATTATTGGTACAAAATGGGTATTCGGAACAAACTTGATGATCAAGGCAACATTGTTCGAAATAAGGCAAGGTTAGTAGCTCAAGGGTATTGTCAAGAAGAAGGTATTGACTATGATGAAACTTTTGCACCAGTAGCACGTTTAGAAGCTATTCGTATTTTACTTGCCTATTCTTGTTTTAAAAATTTCAAACTTTACCAAATGGATGTTAAATCCGCTTTCTTAAATGGTATTATTCAAGAAGAAGTCTATGTAAAACAACCTCCGGGGTTTGAAAATTTTTCTAGGCCTAATGATGTTTATAAACTTAAAAAGGCTTTGTATGGTTTAAAACAAGCACCCGTGCATGGTATGATAGACTTAGCTCTTTTCTTTTGCAAAATGGTTTTACAAGAGGTAAAGTTGATACTACACTCTTTGTTTTTGAAAAAGGGCAAGATTGTTTACTTGTGCAAATTTATGTTGATGATATTATCTTTGGTGCTACTAATGAATCTTTGTGCAAGAAATTCTCCAAGTTAATGCAAGGTGAATTCGAGATGAGTATGATGGGGAGCTAAATTTCTTCCTTGGACTTCAAATTAAGCAATGCCAAGAAGGTATTTATATTTCGCAATCAAAGTATACAAAAGAACTTTTGAAGAAGTTCGGCATTGAAGAAGGAAGAACCGTCTTGACTCTATGGCAACCAATGTCAAAATTGACAAAGATGAAAAAGGCAAGACGGTTGATGAATCCAAGTATCGAGTATGATTGGTAGTTTACTTTATTTAACCGCTAGTAGACCGGACATTCTTCATGTCGTATGCCTATGTGCTCGTTTTCAAAGCAATCCAAAAGAATCTCATACGAGTGCCGTTAAACGGATTTTTCGATATTTGAAAGGCACTATTCAATATGGTTTATTTTATCCAAAGAATGAAAATTTTTCTCTTAAAGGTTATAGTGATTCGGACTATGCGGGTAATATTGATGATCGGAAAAGTACTTCCGAATCATGTCAATTTTAAGCGATTGCCTAGTTTCTTGGTTTTCAAAGAAGCAAAATCGCGTGTTTCTCTTTCAACGGCCGGCCGAATATATTTCCGCCGCATTTTGTTGTACTCAACTTCTTTGGATGAAACAAACCTTAGCGGATTACAAATGCTCTTTTGAAAACGCGTACCTATCTTTTGTGATAATATATCCGCTATAAATATTGCTCAAAACCCGTTCATCATAACCGTACTAAACATATTGAGATTCGACATCATTTTCTAAGGGATTGTGTTTCAAAACGAAAAATTGAGATATCGTTTGTGCCATCTCAAGATCAATTAGCGGACATTTTTACAAAACCGCTAACTTCCGAGACTTTTGCATCAATACGAGCTCGGTTAGGCATAATGCATATTGAATGAGGTCTACGTTTGCATTTTGCATGTTTTTAAAACTTAGGGGCGAAAAATCGGATTTTTGGTTGAAAATTCGGATTTTGAAAAATTTGACAAAACAGTGGGGTGAAGAGGTTGAGGGCAACCGTCGCCCTCAACATCGACCGTCGCCCTCAACCACGATCGGTCGCCTAGGCCAAATTTTGGTTTAAGTTCGATTCTGTCTTGACATTTGTTATTTTCACTTCTTTTTGCCATTTTTCGTCCCTTTGCCAAATGCACACAATTTTCACTCAAAATTGATTTTCATGCATTCAATTCATATCTTGGACCTTATATAGCATGTTTATCATCATCATTGCTCATCTTTTCCGATCAAATGGTAAGAATTTTCCTTACTTTTCTCAATTGGGTTGAACCATTGAGTTTATGGCTTTCTTGTATATTTCTTGATAATTTTTGCTTATGATCTTGATGAGCTTAGTTATTATGTTGTATTGTATGATGTTTGATGTGAATTGGTGATGCAATTTTTTGGCTTGGATCATTTACAAGGGCTATATACAACTCTTTTTATTTTCACGCCCACAATGTGTTCGATGAAATGTCACAATGAAAATTTCAACTTCTACATGATTCTCTCGCTTCCAAAAGTCTTCAATACTCATTGAGATCATGTTTTGGGAAATAAAACGAGCGTATGAACTCTTCATGATACATTTCTCCCATTTTTCTTGGTTTTTAAGCCTAAATTGCTCAATGGTTGATAAACCATTTCTTTGGCGCACTTTGATATACTTCTATGATGTTTTTATCATCCTAACATTTTTTTGATGATTCCAAAGGGGAGAAAGCAGGAAATTGGCTCGTTAGCTCAAAGAGGCTAATAAAAGCTCATGATAGAAGCTATAAGCTATGGCTTATTAAGGCCATAAGTTGTGAAGAAAACTCGTCAATGATTGTTTTATGAACTTGTTTGCATGGATAATAAGTATTTGTGACGGGGGAGCTTCTAAGCTCATGGAGTTGTTGTTTATTTTGTAAAAGCTTGTCTTCTAGCTTATGCAATATTTCTTATTAATGTGCTTGTTGATAGGGGAGCTTTTGTAAAATGTTTTTAAACGGATAGTTTACTCATAAACCGGAAAATTATTTTGTTTTTCGAAATCGTCCTCTTGAAAATTGTTTTGGTTTGTAATCATCAAAAGGGGAGTTTGTTAGATAAATGTTTTTATCATGATTTTGATGATTTTGTTCAAATGAGTTTTATACCAAAACAATGTCCTAAATGTTGTCCCAACACTTCCGATCGATCTAAAATGTTTTTACTATTTTTCGGAGTATTTCTTGAAGTTTATATTCGATTTAAAATTGGACAACACTTTTGTTTCGAGCTCGACCGGTCGCCCTATAGGGCAACCCGTACTGAGTTGAGTTTTGAAACAGAAAATGGGACGTAAGAGAAAATGGGGAGGCGGCCGGTCGACCGAGGTGGGCGGCCGGTGAGGCGGCCGATCGACCACCGGCGGCCGTACACAGGAGTGCCCTCTCAAATGCGGACTTCTCTGTTTTGATTTTCTATCAATCCCAACCGGTCAAGACCAAGGGCGACCGTCGAACCCCCTTCGACCGGTCCCCCCTGTGTAAAAATTCGCAGAATTCAATTTCAATCTTATCTCTGTGCGGCCAGGTCGAACCCCTGTTTATCGACAAACTATCCGTTGCATTTTTGACATGACTTTTCCTATTTTGTGGGATTGATTTCTAACAGTATATTGATGATTTTAAATGGTTTCTTTTGCAGCAAATCACTCCCCAAGGAGGAGCCAATGTCTGGAATTCAAAGCCAAGACCTCTCCTATAAATAGAGGCTTCATTCAAGCAACAATATAGAACACTCCATACAAGCAAAGAGCAAACAAAGCAAACACTTTCATATATCTTGTTGTATTAGCCTTAGCACTTTCACTTGCACAAATTTGAGGTCTAGGCTTTCAATTCTTGATTACACTTGTACTCATATTGTATCAATCATTATTGAGTTGTAATCTTGATTTTGGTCATCATTCAACACAAGACATCCTTGTGAGTATTCTTGTGGTAAGAATACACTTGGGTGATCTAGGTGATAGGTGTTTGAAGGTTGTGGTAATCTTCAAAGGTGTTGTAAGAGGATTGTGGTAATCCTCAAGGTGTTGTAAGAGGATTGTGGTAATTCTCAAGGTGGTGTAAGAGGGTTGTGGTAATCCTCAAGGTGTTGTATTAATTTTTGGTAAATTAATAAAATCTTTTTCTTTTTTTGAAATCCATCCCGGATGTCTTTGGGGTGGTAGAGCACGTAGTCCCTAGGTGGGGTGAAGCTCTTTAAATCAACGAGTGTTGTTTAATTTCCGCATTTACATTCTCGTCTTTGCTTGATTATTAGAAAAGAGGGCAAAATCGAAAAACCGAGATAATCCATTCACCCCCTCTAGATTATCGTAGCCACTTGGACCAACAAATTTGGTAAGGTTTATTCAACCCCCCTTCTAAACCTTACACTTACACCCCTTGGGACCTACACAATTTCATCTTTCATGTGAGTACATTGCTCGTGGTGTGCCCATATTCATTGTGAAAACGACAAAACTCATTACTCTTCTCCTTCCTGGGAACCTCTGAATATGTCCTTGGCCACCTCAAGTCGGGATGTCTTTCTATTGCTGAAAACACCTCTCCTTGAGAAGCCACCAACGGAGTATACTTATCAAATCTAGGCCTTCCTCCTGACACTTCCACCTTCGATTTCTTCTGAGGCGTTTTCTCCTCCTTATCCTCCACCTTATCTCGTCTTTTACTTCCTTCTTCCTTCTTCATCCTCCTTGCTTCCTCCAAATTAATATATCTCTCCGCCCTGGCCAACAACTCATCAAAAGTTTTGGCTGGCTCAATTACCAAAGATTCAAAAAATTCTCCATCCATCAGTCCCTGGGCCAATGCATTCGTCAAAATCTCCGGACTAGCTGAGGGCACCTCCAACTTTGCTGCTGTGAAGCGCTGGATGTAACTCCTCACCCTTACTCCTCCTTCGCTTGATCTTGAATAATGTCGGAGGGGCTTACGATACTTTTTCTGCAGCTGGCTAGTGAATCGATGCATAAACACCGAAATAATTAATCGTCGAAATTCCTTATAGAGTTCGGGGAAGTGGAAAACCATTTCTTTGTCTTGCCGATTTAGTGAGGGTTGTCGGGAATACCACGCACATTACTCCGTCGGAGAACCTATGTAATAACGCATTTTCGAACCGGCAAAGGTGATCCCATGGTCCGTCGTGCCGTCATATTCGAAACTCAAAGCTCTATAGGATACGGCAATTCGTCCGCCATCACCTCCTCCGTGAATGGCATCCCTCTTCGCACCCGAACGGAACGAAGCTCTGCCGAGCTCCTACTACTCTCCTCCGCACCTCCTTACTTCCCTCCGGAGATCATTCATCCGCTCGACCCGGTCCCGATCATCCGGGTGGTATACTCCGTAGCACGCGATGAGTGCTCCTCCTCTACCACCTGAGCTCGCCGCCCTCTCACCTCCTTCAGATTTCTAGCCTCCCGCACTCCCCCAGGGTGGTGGTGGAGGTGGTGGTGGCACCCAATGGCTAAACCTCCGATCCACGGCTGTTCCATCGCCGCATTAACAAAATTACCCGTTGTTCAAAAACATGGCCCCAATATCCCCGCCCGCCGAGGATAATGGGACCGAGCGCCTGAGTTATTCCCGGATTTTCCGATGTGGATCCTCCACCGGGGTAGTGGGGGCGACACCTCTCTGAGTCGCACCCACGCGTAACAACCATGGGGGTGCGGTTCGAGTCCTCCGTCAAATTCCTCCTCAACTCCTCCATAATCGCCCTTGAAACCTCACGCCTTAGCTCAAAATTTCCCACAGACGGCGCCAATTTGGTTATACCGGAAAATGTACAATGGCCAACCTCGATCAACTCCGATGTATCTCGACCCAAACTCCGCTAGTAACACCGAGCACCTGCAAGAAAGGGGGTCGGAGGGTTTTTCCGGCGTACCCTCTCCAACACTCAAGTCGGATATCAATTCAAAGAAGATAGAAATAGCTCAAGTGTAGTATGGATGAATAAAAATGCATTAACCTTACTCATACCGATGAATGCCTATTTATAAGGCTCATTTGTTAGGGTTTCCACGTTTTAGGAAGCGGTTAAGGAGAATCATCGGACGTTTGTTACAAAATCTTATCTAGATCTCGAGAAATTTAAATTATGCTTACAAATACCGAGCTCGTCTATCGATCCCGAGCACCATCGATCTTCTAGAAATTGGGCCTTAAGAAGTGAACCTCGATGGGCACGGAGTTGGACTACGATTATGAGAGCCCACTTTCTAGCTCGGCCTATTCCATGCCGAATCAAGCGAGCCACATAAGAAATCCAAAGCAACTCACAAACCGTAGCCCCTAACGCTCGATATTTAACCTCAGCCGATGAGCGAGAAACAGTGGATTGTTTTTTTGTTTTCCAAGAAACCAAAGCAACACCCAAAAAAATGCAGTAACCAGTGACGGACCGGCGAGAATCCGAACAAGAAGCTCAATCCATATCACTATAGGAAGTAAAAGGACACAAGAGCCCCAAGGAGGGAGTGTGCTTAAAAGATATTTGAGGAGGTGTAGCGCATCGTCCCAATGAGAAGAATGAGGAGAGTTGACGAATTGACTTAATTGTTGTATACAATAGGTAACATCAGGTCGGGTGAGATTCAAATACAACAAACGCCCAACCAAACGACAATTCTTTTCACCATCAACCAAAGGCTCACCCGCCTGTGCAGCCAACTTAAGCCCAAGGGCATGAACGGGATTACAATGCAGCAAACCTGAATCTCACATTAAGTCAAGAATATATTGCGTTGATTCAAGTATGTACCATCTGAACCAGGGCAATCTCCATACGAAGAAAGTATTTAGCGTGGCCTAAATCTTTAATGGTAAACAACATGTCCAAATATGCCTTGAAATCATCCAATAGATGATGGTGCATACCAAGAAGCAAACGTCATCGGCGTAAACCAACACAACCAAAGAGCATCCGATCCTTTTTGTGAACAAACAATGATCATGGGTTGACTATTTAAACCCATAGGCAAGAACTTTATCACAAAACTCCGCATTCCACCGGCGTGAGTGTTCGCCAAAAATATTTTGGATCTTACAACGACAAGTGTACGGTGTAGTTTTATAGAATCATGTCAAGTAAAGTTGTATTCCTTAGGGATTGATATTTGAATACTTAGGCTATAATAACATCGCATTCCGGTTTTATTGAAGCGACCAATATAAAGTTTATAATAAAATCAAAAATAAAGAAAAAGAAATAAATATTGCGAACCCCACAAGTATTTTCAATAACAACAGGAGCAACCTTGGGCAAATATTATCAACATGTTTCTTCAATATTAAATCCAACTAAAGTTTCAATAATCAATTCATGCAATTATATAAGTTCAATTATTAAAATAGTTTATTCCCTCCCGGGTGGTGCATAAATAGTAGATTAATAATAATTAAGGTCTCTCGATCCATCACAACTATTATTAACTCCCAAAAAATCTTGAATTAAAATACTCCCCACAAGCAGAAGTAGTCTCCTGATATATTACCCTATTTATGTCTGAATTCAATTTTCGTCTTGTTAGAACTCACCTCCGGATTATGGACTAACAAGTATGACATGCAAATTATTGGCCAAATAATCGACAATTATAAATAAGCACTGGATTCATGAAATAGAACACATGAATCAATTAAGAAAGAAATTAATCGAGATTTAACATGAATCTACGTTTTGAATATGCCCTAAGATCGAAAGATTAGCTAAACATTGATAACAAATTTATACACAAACTTGAAATCAACATTATGACATTGTTTAAGCATAGACAAGAGATCTAGACATAGAAAGAAAACTCCTTCTTGTCGGGATGGATTTTCCTCCTAAGCCTTCGACACTCTTGTCCTCCCGTAGATGCAAAAGGTCTTGTGGTATTCTTCGCGACCTAGCCCTCCTCTCTCGAAAGACCTTTGATCTTGTGTTCTGCGTAATTTGATCGTTTTATGTGGTTATGAATGTTGTTATTTTCGTGCAAGGCTTGGGTCCCTTTTATAGATCTTTGGGAGAGATCGGGTTGTAGACTTGGAACGGGAAAAGAACTCGAAAAAATGAGTGGCGAGTCTCACACAGTAGGCCGTGTGACTTCACACGGCCATGTGGGTTTTGTCTTTGCCTAATACCACACGCCCGTGTGGGTCCACAGTCCACTATGTGGCTTGGTTTCGTCCCCTGTTTCTTCCCTTTTTCACACGGTTGTGCCATGTTTCACATGGACACTTAACACGACCGTGTGATGTGTTCTTGTTCGTTTTCTTTGTCTTTTTCATCTTCTCTTCGCACTTGTCGATCCCTATTCGGGCCTTCCAACTGATATTTCTTAGTTTTAAGCTCCGTTTCTGTTAAAAGTTACAAGAATACGCAGATTATTCCCTTCTAAGGAAACCAAGTAAAAACACACTAAATATTCGTGCAAATGCATCAAATATATATCATTTTAAGCCCAAAAATGCACGTATATTTTACACGCATCAAAATCCCCCAAACTTAAAGTATTGCTCGTCCTCGAGCAAATTAAGAAAAACAAAATCAAGGGGTAAAAAGAACACACAAGAACACTATAAACATTTAATTTCAATTGACTCCATACTCAAGTAAATCATGCAATTCATAATCAAGAAGTCATCATTCATAAACTCGACATAGTCAATACTCTCTTGGATACTTGACATCGCGACTCACAAGCAATGTTGTAAAAAGCGCTAGGCGCTAGCTAGGGCGGCGGGGCCTAGCGCCCGAGGCGGGATTAATCGGGGTTAGGCGGGCTAATCGGAAAAAAAAAATCGTAGGCGCATGAGGGGCCTAGCGCTGGCGGAGATGTAATCGGAGCTAGGCGTGGATTTTACAACAGAGCTCACAAGTAGATAGTGTATGACTTGACTCTCAAAAGTGTATGGAAAGTATTTACGCTCAAATTCAATTCAATGAAAGTAGAACTACCATAGGCTTGCAAATCGTCTGAACATCTCTACCACTTTTATGTGCACCACTTAAGAATCAAAAAGGACTTTTATTAGATTGTAAAGTAGGTTCTTTGGTAAGGGTAGGAAAAATTTGGATTAAGTGACTTGACTTGAGCAAAAATAGAATTTAAGCATACAAACTTGCAACTCACCAACCCAATTTTATCATCAAACTCATTTTTTCAAGTTATTTTCATTTTAAACTCGATTCCACCCTTATTTTTCCTTTTTCATTATTATGTCTTTTTGCCTATTTTCTGTTTCTCTAGCCTCAAGCTCTCATTTTTTCAAAATTTTCAGAATTTTTCTTCTCTTTTGCTCGATTTTCTCAATATTTATTTTTCAGAGATTTTCTTTCTTTTTTGAGCTTCATTCTTCTTTTATTCACCTGATTAATCGTTCATCCCTCTTTCTTTTACCAACTTCCTCTCTTTTCAAGAATTTTTATCACATCTCCTCCAAACTTGTTCTTTTTTATAAGTTCAGAAATTTCGGGATAAAATCATGTTTTCAATTTTAAGATCACAATGTGGCTAACAACAAAAATTTTGGCTCAAAATTGGCTAACTAGGAATCATGAATTCATAGGTAGGCTTTTTAGGCTAAGTAGGCTAAACTAGGGATGACAACGGGCGGGTCAGGGACGGGTTTGGCTAAACCCCGGGACCCGCCTCAGCTCGGACCCGCCCGCCCCGCTTTGGACCCGGTACCGGGTGCCGTCAATTAAAAAGTTTAACTAATTTATATTTATTAACTCACTTAACCAACGTTCAAAGTTTAAAAAATAACCTTGAGCAATTCTCACTCCAAGGCCTTTTGTCTAGTATTTCTAAGAAATGTTTGATCTTTTAACATAAAAGGCCCCAAACTAACTAAAATAAATTATTAAATTCAAACATGTTGGCAAAATTCAACAAATTATTCCTACAAGCGGTAGAGAGTAGAGTAGTGTGATGTTAGTCAAGAATGAATTTTGTCAAGCCAAAATATTAGAGAGAAGGATAAGGTAATGGCGACCCGTGAATAATTAGAGAAAAGTAGCCTAATTGAGTATAGGTAAATCCTCTAATAAATTTAGTATATTTTAAATAAAATAAATAAATATTATACATATACGAGTATGTCCGGGACGGTTTAACCGGACCCCGTTACCCGCCCCGGACTCGATGGATTTTTCAAAAGCAGACTGTAACCCGCCCCGGGACCCGCCCGACCAGGTCTAGACCCACTGACGGGGCAAGTTTAATGTGGAGTCGGGTTTTAACCCGCCCCATTGCCATCCCTAAAGCTAAACAAAGATGACCTTAAATTATTTTCAAAAATTGCACACACATGACTTTAATGAAGATACTAGAGCAAGTTTTAGAGTTCTATCATTCATGAATGACACACTCAAGAAAAAATAATTTTGCATAATATAAAGCGATTTAAGGCACAAAAGCTCACATGCTTATTTTTCGCAACATGCTCAAATACCCAATTTTCTCAACTAATACCAAACAAATAAAAGATATATTCTCAATAATTCATCGCATTATTCACAAAAATATGTCATCTCATAAAATTAAATGCTCATAGTAAAAATCATACGGAAGCTAGTTATGTTCGAAAAACTTGATTAATATTCACACACAAAAGCAATTAAACGTGCTAAAACGATAAACGCTAAAATAAAAAATTAAAAAATTGAAAATTGAAAAAAATTAATGCAATTTTATGCTTTACATGCAATCCAAAATGCAACAAAGATTTAAATTACACATTCTTGACAAACCCCCAAACTTAAAATATGTTTGGTCCCGAACATATGGGAAAATTATCAAAAGAAAGAGGAATGCGTAAAGAGTACTTACTTGGATAGTTTCGATGATGCCGAGCTCATCCGTCAAATTAGAAAATAGAGGAGCGGATCGCACATGAGTCTGTCTTTTTTTCATAACCCTAGGGTTTGTCGCAACGCCTATTGGGTTGCCTCCCGAGAAAGCGCTAAGTTTTACGTCTTGACCAGACTTCAAATTTCTAACATCATTGTCATTGAACCGTGCGGTTGAAATCCTTGAGCCCTTATATTACCTACCATCCATCGGACGAATGGTGTTGCACTATTTTCTCGGATGAAGTTCATGTATCGCTTGGGAATTTGCTCTTTTATGTTAGCCTCCCACTGCGATTGCGGTTTGGGATACTTGTATCTCTAAAGATTCCAGTCTCGCATTCAACAAAAACGATGTTAGAAATGAAGAAAAGAGAAGAAAAAAATTGAAAAAAATTAAAAAAAAATTAAAAACGCTTCAATTAAGATTGAACTACTTATTACTATATCTATGTAGAATCTTTCAATCCCAAACAACACTCCAAAACTTGTTCGCCAAAGTACGGATAGTTTATAGAATAATGGTAAGCAATGTCATATTCCTCGGGATTGATATGTGAAACACTTCAGCTATAATAACATCGCATTCCAATTTTATTGAAGCGACCGAATATCAAGTTTATAATAAAATAAAAAATAAAGAAATAAAAGAAATAAATATGCGAACCCCACAAGTAATTTCAATAACTCAAGAAACAACCTTGGGCACATAATCTCAACATGTTTCTTACAACCGCAAGTGTACGGTGTAATTTATAGAATAATGGCAAGCAATATCGTATTCATCGAGGATTGATATGTGAAACACTTAGGCTATAATAACATCGCATTCCATTTATATTGAATCGACCGAATTGTTAGATAAATATTTTTATCATGATTTTGATGATTTTGTTTAACTATGTTTTTACACCAAAACAATATTTCTAAATGTTGTCCAAATACTCCCGATCGATCTAAAATATTTTTACTAATTTTCCGGAGTATTTCTTGAAGTTTATTTTCGACAAAATTGGACAACACTTCTATCTTGTGTTCGACCGGTCGCCCATAGGGCATCCCGTGTCCGAAGTTGTTTTGAGAAACAGAAAACGGGATCGAACACAAAAGACAAGAGGCCGACCGGTCGACCTAGAGGCCGACATGGCGTCTTTGTCGGCCGGTCGACATAGTCGACCGGTGCTTGTGTAATATGGCTTCTCTCTCCGTATTGAAGAAACAACGAGCTCGACCGATCTACACAGGCTCGACCGGTCGGACCCCTGACGGCCGCCCTATGTTAAAATATGATTTTATTTTCAAACTCTTCTTTCTACGCGACTGGTCGCCCTATATGTTTATCAGCAAATTCTAACCGTTATACAGCAGACAGCTTTTCCTCAATTTATTGGGTTGATTTCTAACAGCTATAATCTTGATTTTAATTGCATATTTTTTATAGAAATCAGTCCCGAGAGGAGTCTATCCTTGATCAAACCTCTCATATAAATAGAGGAAGCATTGGAGAAACAAGACAACAATTATACTCAACACAACAAGAGATACACTCAAGCAAATACCTTGTTCTTCATTTTCAATATTCTTGTTGTAATAGCCTAAGGTCTTTCATTTTCACATATTGAGGTCTAGGCTTTATTCTTGATTACACTTACACTCAAAATTGTATATTTCATTATCAAGTTGTAATCTTGAATTTGGGTTCATCATTCAACACAAGATATCCTTGTGAGTGTTCTTGTGGTAAGAACACACTAGGGTGATCTTAAGTGTTAGGTGTACGAAGATTGTGGTAATCTTCTTGTTGAAGAGTTTGGTGCTCTTTCAGGTGTTGAAAAATTTGGTATTCTTCAAGTCGGAAGATTGTGGTGATCTTCACTAGGTGCCGTTGCAAGAAGATTGTGGTAATCTTCAAGGGAGATTGTGGTAATCTCCAAAGAGGTGTTGTAAGGTGATGTTGTAATAATTGTGGTAATTATTAATAAAATTCTTTTTCTTTTTCGAAACTCATCCCGGATATCTTTGGGGTGGTAGAGCATGTAGTCCCTAGGTTGGGTGAAGCTCTTTAAATTGACGTGTGTTATTTACTTCCCGCACTTCCATTCTTGTCTTTGCTTTTTACATCCGAAAAATAAGGCATAATCGAGAAAATGAGCATAATCTATTCACCTCTCCTCTAGATTATCATAGCCACTTGACTTACACGAATATCAAGTTTATAATAAAATCAAAAATAAAGAAATAAAAGAAATAAATTTGCGAACCCGAAAGTATTTTCAATAATCTGCGGGAACAACCTTGAGCACATAATCTCAACATGTTTATT
This sequence comes from Rehmannia glutinosa, assembly GCA_016081115.2. Taxonomy (NCBI): domain Eukaryota; kingdom Viridiplantae; phylum Streptophyta; class Magnoliopsida; order Lamiales; family Orobanchaceae; genus Rehmannia; species Rehmannia glutinosa. Next base: position 9,974,749 of record CM071924.1, on the reverse strand, counting down.
CAATATTAAATCCAACTAAAGTTTCAATAACATTCATGCAATTCTATAGCTTCAATTCCTAAAATAGTTTATTCCCCCTCCCGGTGGCGCATAAACATAGATTAATAATAATTGAGGTCTCCCGATCCATCACAACTATTATTAACTCCCAAAAGATCTTTGAATTGAAATACTCCCCACAAATAGAAGTAGTCTCCCGATATATTACCCTATTTATGTCGAATTCGATTTCGTCTTGTTAGAACTCACCTCTCGGATTATGGACTAACAAGTATGACATGCAAACTATTGGCCAAATAATAGAGCATTATAAATAAGCACTTGAATTCATAAAATAGAACACATGATCAATTAAGAAAGCAATTAATCAAGATTTAACATGAATCCACGGTTTTGCATATGCCCCTAAGATCCGAAAGATTAGCCAAACATTGATAACAATTTCATAGACAAACTTGAAATCAACATTATGACATTGTTTAAGAACAGACAAGAGATCCAGGCATAGAAAGAAAATCCCTTCTTGTCGGATGGATTCCCCTCCTAAGCCTTCGAAGCTATTTTGTTCCAAAGAGATGCAAAAGGGCTTGTGGTGTTCTTTGCGACCTAGCCCTCCTCTCTTAGATGACCTTCGATCTTATGTTCTGCGTAATTTGATGTGCTTTCTGTGGTATGAATGTTGTTATTTTCGTGCAAGCCTTGGGTTATTTTTATAGATGCTGGGAGAGATCACTTGTAGAGTTAGAACGGGAAAAGAACTCCAAAAAACGCGTGGCAGAGTCCTACACGGCCTAGCCGTGTGACTTCACACAAACAGTGTGGGTTTTGTGTTGCCCATACCACACGCCCGTGTAGGTCCATATGGTTGGTCGTGCCACTTGGTTCTCGTCATCGCTTTTTCTTCTTTTTCACACGGTTATGCCATGTTTCACATGGACACTTCACACGCCGTGTGGTCCCACACGATCCGGCCGTGTGATGTGTTCTTGTCTATTTTGTTCGTCTTTTTTTAATCCTCTATTCGCACTTGTCGATCTATCCGGACCTTCCAACTGATATTTCTTCGTTTTAAGCCTCGTTTCATTTAAAAAGTTTCAAGAATACGCAATGTGGAAAGGAGAGAAGGATTACTGTAGGACCATCCACCGAGAAGGCCGATGTGGAAGAGCAAGACACAATGGAGTTGTTTGTGACAAAATCCAAAGCCAATAAGGCTGAGTTTTAGTGCGGACACCCTCACGAAGGGCAAGAGGTAGTTCAAGACTTTGTAATGATTATGTGGCTCGAGGAGAAGTAGGTAGAACAGAGAGCACTAGGTGAAGTGATGGAAGGAGAATTCATATCGAATCACAAGAGAAATCCTCTATGGGAATTTGAGGTAGATGAGTAGTAATAGGTGGTGAGGAATGTGATAGAAAAGGAAATTGATCTTCTAAAACTTCACATCCTCGAAATCACAATTTGCTTATCATCCAAATTATACAAACTTAAAACCCTTCCGCCTTTGCTCGTATCCTAAAAAACACAAATAAAAGCCCGGCATCAAACTTCTTTTATGAGGAAGAACATTAGTGGCAAACACCAAACAATAGGTTTCCATCAAGTATAATTAAATTTTGATAAACAAGTTAATTATAATAATATTAATCACACCACTACACTTAATAGTAAAACATCAAACACTTAATAGTAAAAGGTTATGTGGAACAATAAATTTATGATGTCGTGAATGCTCTTAATCATAATAGAATGGAGCTAAATCGTGTTACACACTCAATAAGTTTGATTATCCGTGATGTGGTTTTGTAGTTTATTTTGATGTATAAATGTTATTTTTTTAAGCTGGATAATTTTATTGATCGTTTTCAATTACAAACGGTTAGTCTATTTTATCTTTATTCCTAATAAATAAATATTTGATTAATCATGAAGAACATGAGAAAAATTGGATAATGGTCGAGTGGTTAAAACTCTCGTCCTAGCTAGAGGTGTGGGGCTCGATTCTCGATTCTCATCATCCCTCCTCCCAAGATATGTACTTAATTATCAAAAGCAAAAGGAGAACAAAATATTATGGGAGTTAAGCTTCTAAACATAAAATGGAATTTTACTTTCTCATCATTCATAGCAAAAGAGGCACGTACATGTGGTGAATCAAAAAGCTCAATTACGTAGTTAAACCGATTTAAAAGATAACACTATCGAAATGGGTAAAAAGAAAGACATATGTCAACCAATCATGCTCGGGTTGAAAGTGCATTCAAAAACAAATTTGCAACAAAATCTCAAAGCTAAGTATGAAGAAGAAGTAGACACTCAAAAAAATAAACAAGAGATGTATTAATTTAAAATGAGTCCTTGGAATATTTTTTAATATACATTGTACTTTTGTCGGCGATAATATCATTTAAGTGTCATATTTTTAGTTCAAAATGTCTTAACCATATTTCAAAGAACAAATAAGTTTAAATCTAATATTTTGCAACATTTCTTTTAGGATCAAAATACATGAATGACATTTATTATAAATACAAGTAATATAATAAAAATTGGTTGCAATTTCAAGATTTAATTTGAATTAAATTAATAAAATTATTTGCTCACGTGTAACGCACATTCACCGTACTAGTATAGATAAAAACACCGCCAAATGGTCTAACAGGTCAAATTAGTTAGACGGATCTCAAAAACCGACTCGATGATGTTTTTCTTTTATTAGTAGGGACGGTATTAGTCGTCCTTTTGAAAAATATTAGCAGTCCCTCTAAAAAAAATTCGTACGTAGTTCACTTGAAAATATTAGTTTTTTGTAATATTGGACAGTGATATAATATCATGAGCGCTGAAAAGTATTAGGTTTTCATCTGAAAAGTATTTTTACGTAGTTCACTTGAAAATATTTAATAACCTTCTAAAAAGTATTAGTTTTTTCCATCAAAATTATTAGTAGTCCCCGTGAAATTTATTAGTTTCCCCCTAAAAGGTTTCCAGTAATTCTCCTAAATTAGTTTTTCTAATAAAAAGTATTAGTAATCCCATTGAAAAGTATTAGTAGGTCCTTTAAAAAGTATTCATATTTTCTTTGGTAACATGATCGTTGGATCCGCTGGTCGGGAGATCTATTGGGCTGAATCTGTTTAACGTTAGACCATATAACATGAGACTACCTCATATATATATATATATATATATATATATATATATAAGGGATTGGTTCAAATGAGACCAACCCTTTAGGTTAGTCCATAAGAACACCTATGAACCCTTGATTTAAATTTTTGATGGTGTAGATTTCTTTTGTTATTTTTGGGTTATAAGGGTATGATTGTACTTTTATATTTAATCGATTTTATTAATTGGACAAATTATTAGCTATTTTTAAGGAAACATAATCCTACCTTTTCAGATTACGATTTTTAGGGAGGAAAAATAATCAATTTCAAGCATTTTTTTCAAAATTGATACTTCTTTCCGCCATATTTGTGAAACATCATTTTATTGTATATTTAGTTCAATGGACTTGTATACTTAGTCATGTTTTATTGTATATTTGATTCAAATGGATTTGTATATTTGGTTCAAAGGAATCGTATTCTTAGTTATATAAGTAGTTTAGTGAATTTGTATACTTAGTTTTGTGGATTTATATACTTAGTTCAATTGAATTGTATACTTAGTTATATAAGTAATTCATGAAATTGTGTATTTAGTTCGAGTAATTGTTTACTTAGTTAATTGTTTATGTATACTTAGTAATATTTTAATGTATAGTTAGTTCAATGTAATTGTATACTTAGTTAAATGTTTATGCATACTTAGTAATGTTTTAATGTACGAGATAGTTTAGTGTAATTGTATACTTAGTTAATTATTTATGTATACTTAGTAATATTTTAATGTATAGTTAGTTTAGTGTAATTGTATACTTTTCATTAATTGTTGAATGATTATGTTGCCATATTTGAATAATTTGCGGGTTCGAATGGGAAAGGAGAAAAAGAAAGGTGAATTGCTTGATTATGGGGCGTGATTTATGGGGACGTGATCAATACCGATCACGTCCCCTATAATGTACGAGGAGGTTACCATGTCTCGATTTTATGGATTCCAATTTTACCCTTTCTATTGTATAATTAGTTACGAAAACATGTATAGATTGTAACGTATCTTGGCCATTGATTTACTATTTGGATGGTCTAGAATCGGTCTTATGGACTAACCTAGGAGGGTGGTCTCACAGATCCTCTCCTCTATATATATATATATATATATATATATATATATATATAAATATATATAGGGATTGGTTCAAATGAGACCAATCCCTTTAGGTTAGTCTATAAGAACACTTATGGACTCTTGATTTAAAATTTTGGATGGTGTAGATTATTTTAGTTAATTTATGCTTATAAGGGTATAATTATACTTTTATATTTGTGAACAGACGTTTTAATGTATACTTAGTTCGGTGGACTTGTATACTTAGTCATGTTTTTATTGTATATTTAGTTCGATGGATTTGTATACTTGGTTCAGTGGAATCGTATTCTTAGTTATATAAGTAGTTTAGTAAGTAGTTTAGTGAATTTGTATACTTAGTTCTGTGAATTTGTATACTTAGTTCAATGGAATTGTATACTTAGTTATATAAGTAATTCAAAGGAATTGTATATTTAGTCAAGTGTAATTGTATACTTAGTTAAATGTTTCGTATACTTAGTAATATTTTAATGTATAGTTAGTTCAATGTAATTGTATACTTAGTTAAATATTTATGTATACTTAGTAATGTTTTAATGTACATGTAGTTTAGTGTAATTGTATACTTAGTTAATTGTTTATGTATACTTAGTAATGTTTTAATGTATAGTTAGTTTAGTGGAATTTTATATTTTTCATTAATTGTTGCATGATTTTGTTGCCATATTTGAATAATTTGCAGGTTCGAATGGGTAATGAGAGAAAGGAAAGGTGAATCACTTGATTATGGGGACTTGATCAATACAAGAACACGTCCCTAATTTTTAGAAGCGGTTACTATATTTAATTTCCTGTATTCTTATTTTACCCCTCTAATGTATACTTTCATATGAATTGTTGTATAGATTTTTTTATATCTTGGCCATTGATCTATTTTTTTGATGGTGTAGATTTGGTCCTATGGTCTTATCCATATATATATATATATATATATATATATATATATGGATACTTACAAAAAAATCCCTAAGATATGGGTAATTAAAAAATGTTTTAATATCGAAAAACCCTCTCGAGGTTTGATTATATATTAAATTTAAGGGGATAACTATAGTATTCTATAAATATTAAGGGTTTTTAAAAATATTTTTTACTTATAAAAAACATAAATATAATTAAGATGGAATTAAACCTTAAAAGGTTTTTGTAATTTTCAATAACCTCTAGAGTTTTTTTGTAATTAGTCCGAACCTCGGGTTTTTTTAATTATCCCTATATATATCACAAATCTTCTTTTTTTTTTTGTGTGGGGACGGCACCACTTTTTTACCATTATTGAAATGAGAGAATTGCAAATTTGTTACATTTTAACTAAGCAACTTCCAACTCTATTAACATGTAAGTAGATGTGGCCAAGCTTCTAACTATCGGTTCAGTTCCAAAACCGCGATTTGGTTCCTCCAAAATGAGGAACCGAAACCCGATTTCTCTACGATTCAAGTACAGTTTAACTAAAACGGCTTTTTTTTGAATTTTTTTAAAAAAAATCTGTTAATTTCAATTAAAAAAGAAAATGAACTTGAACTTAATATTAAGTTTTCTACGTATCTTCTTAGGGTGAAGAAGTAGTTCAATAATTCACAAGCTCTATATTTAAGCTTGAAGAACCCCTTAGATATTTACTCTTTCCCGAATCGGTCCAAGTTTTTGAGGAGCCTAGAGCGAATAAATAAAGAGGGCCCTTGTATTAATATAAAAAAATTAAAATAAATAAAATTAATATTTCAAATGTTATTTCATTGATTTAATATTTAAAATAAGATATGTAATAAATGATGTATCAACTCCAACTTTAAGATTTCGTTTCATTAAAATAAAGTTACTAAAAAAACTTTAAATATAATTTATGTAGAGAAAAGATAAAAACAGAATAAGAATTAGTTAGATGAAAGGGGAAACAATTCTCTTTGACCTTTGCACTAACCTCAAATTGAGCTCTAGCGAGACTTTAAAGGTCAAGCATTATATCTCTTCACTCTATCAACTCACTACATGTTATTTGTATCAACTTTTATAGATATAACTAAGAGCAAATGGTGGGATTTACCCATTTGGGATAGGAGAGAGACTTTTTTGACATGTAGGATAAAAACATAGTTTTCTACCCACTTTTGGGGTTCTTTTACCACAATACCCTTGAGGCATTAAATGCAAGCCTTTAAAGTAGGTAAGTTGTATTTCTCTCTCATGTTAAATACACACATACGATTCTTCCCCATTTGCTCTTCATTTTCTCTCTCTCTCTCTCTCTCTCTCTCTCTCTCTCTCTCTCTCTCTCTCTCTCTCTCTCTCTCTCTCTCTCTCTCTTCTTCTTCTTAACAAAATATCAAGAGAAGTTCTTTTTGTGGTCTTTCGTAACCAAAATCGCACCAAAAAATCGATTAACAAGGTAATGTTGTTTCTCCTCTTAGTTACTTAACCTTGTTTAAATTGTTCAAGACCAATATATTTACAAGATATGTGAAATTTCTTGTGAAATTTATGAATCTAAGATGCATCACGACGATATATCGTGCCTATATTGAAACACGAGCACGATATCGTGCCCAATATAGGGCATGATATATCGTGCCTAATTTTTTTACCGAGGCACGATATCGTGCTCATGCCCAATATAGACACGATATATCATGCCCAATATAGGCATGATTTGTGCCTCATTTAAAAAATTAGGCACGATATATCGTGCATTATTTTCGTTCCTAATTTTAAATAAGGCATGATATATCGTACAAATTTTGTAGTTCAATTTTCATTTCGTGCCTTTTTTATGCTTGCATATCTTTAATATTTTTCTATATTTCCTATCTGTAGATGAACTCGGCTATGTTGTTGTTCGATATGGGGGTCACTGGGAAGGTTTAGAATATAAAAATGGTGAAGAAGAAGAAGTCAGACGTATTAAATCGGGCAAAATGAATTATAGTGAAATATTGGAGAAGGTTTATGGTGTTGTTGAAGTTGATAGGGGCATATACGATTGTGTAATGCATGCTATTGTAGATATTTCTGAAACAAACTTGGGAAGTTAAAGTTGAAAAATGACGGTGACATTGAAAGTGCATTTGAGAACACCGAGTTACCGATTGTTTTTGTAACACTGAAAAGAAAAAAAGGGTGAGACTAGTTCGCATAATGTATTGGGAAGTCAGTCTGGGCATAATCGAGTTGAGAACGTTGAAGGTCAACAAGATGTTGGTGGAAGTTTTATGCAACTAATGGCTACTCGGAATGATTTTTCAACAGTCATTGGGCCTAATTACAACTACATGCACCATCTTGGTTTTTAACAATACGGTGTACCGCACATCAATCTATATAGTCATGCAGTAAGGCCTAGTGGAGCACCTTTTATGCATATGAACAATGTTCCAATTATTGATCATCCGCGTCCACTCTCACCTACAGTTAATGTTCCAAATATCAATTGTCCGGGACCTAGTATAAGGCCAAGCAATGAAGATGGCTATTATCCTGATATGGGTTGTGATAATACTGATGCTAATCGTGATAATACTGATGCTGATGTTGGTTGTGATAATAATGAAGATGATTATGGTGAAAACTACAGTGCTGGTGATGCTGATTGTAATAATAATGCAGATGATTTTGGTGAGAACTACACTGCTGGTGATGTTGGTACTGATGTTGAAGCTAATAATCAATTTGAAAATGACCAGCAACATGCTGAATTTGAGGAATTTTGTGAGTGGAGACGTAGACGGAGAGAAGTATTTCCAGAAAACCAAAACCAAGATGCACCAGAAGAACGAGGTGCTAACATACATCCAGATATCCATAGAGACAATATGGACGAAACAATAGTGCCCACAGGCGAAGTTGGGTGATTCCTGGTGCACTCTCGCACGTTTCAGTTCCTCCCGAATAACCTGCTAGATTAGAAGCATCGGTGGGACATTGCCCCAAGGAGCAACATACATGAGCGAAAAACAGAATTAGAGATGGCACTAGGCATGTATCACCTTGAAAATCAAGTCGAGTATCGAGTTGAACACTCGGATAAGACTCGTTATTATGCAATATGCAAGTATGAACGATGCTCTTTTTTCGAATGCGTGCATATGGAACGGATAGTATTTGGAGAGTAGGGAAGTTTGACAAGCACCATGGATGTGGGTTAATTGAATGACAATGCATCTAGGCGGGTGCATTCTAAAGTAGTAGGTGCGTATTTTGCATCTAGATTACTAGTGGAACATTTTGCGCTCGTGCAAGAGATATGATAAGCGGAGTTGAAATCGCGACATGGGCTTAAAATGAGTTATAATGTTGCATTGAGTGCTAAGCATCATGTTTTTGGGTTGATATATGGACATAGCAACAAGACATTCAATCCAATTCCGGCATACTTACACATGTTGAATTTAACGAATCCCTTGATCGGAACTAGATGGAAGTCGGATAATTTTAATAGATTCAAGTACGTGTTTTTGCTTTGCATGCATCAATCACTGGATTCCAACCATGCCCGGTCATTTTTTGTGATTGATGGAACACACCTTAAAGGCAAGTACCGCGGAATATTTTTTGGGGATGTTGAAAACGACGAATCCTAGAAATGGTTTTTGAGACAATTGAGAGATGTTTATAATTGCCTCGTGATCTCTTGATTGTTTCTAATCAAGACAAGAGTATCGATAATGCCATAAAAGTAGTATACCCGGAAGCATCACATGGGCTTTGCACTTATCATTTGCAAAGTAATTTTGCTCAATACGGTCAACATATAGTAGCAATGTTTAGGAATGCAAAGATATTCATACCCGTGAAGATTATGATAAGTATTTTGAAAACATAAAAGTTGCTAGTGAAACGGGTGCCTTTAAGAAGTTGGAACGTGCGGGAAAGACGGATGGTCTCGAGTTAACTGTCTTGTCCGACGTTATAGGTTCATGACATCAAACTCGGTGAGAGCTTCAATAGTCGGTTATTATGGGCCAGAAAGTTACCTGTTTGTTCTGTGCTTGAGTGTGCTCGGACTATTATTGAAAAGTGGTTTTATGAACGACGCACTGCTGCTAATGAAAGAGATCAAGAGTTAACACTTGAAGAAACCAAAAGATTAAGTGATGCGGTTGAGATATATAGGTCATAGAATGGATGTACAATGTCTTAGTAATGAGAAGTACAAAGTGAAAGATGGAACAAAGACCTATTTGGTTGACTTATCCCAAAGAACGTGCAACTGTCGAGAATTGAATATGAATTGATGCCTTACTCCCATGCATCTACAACAATTAGGTATAAATAAATTTAAAATTTATATCAATATTTTAAACATAATTCGCTTCAATATTTTCACATAATTGTTTGTTTATATGTCTTTGAAAGGCGAACCTCAATATCTATTCATTTGTTGCCCATTATTATAAAAGTGAAAATCTTCAACAAATGTGGGCGGATGAAGTTTTGCGGTTTATCCGAGTGAATGGGTTCTACCACAAGAGGTGCGAGAATTAGTATGCAACCCTCCAAATAACCCGAGACAAGTAGGTCGTCCTAGACAAAGTAGAGTTCATTATGCTTTTCCCGAGATTTGTTGCTATATATGCTTTCCATGCTTTTTTTTTATGAAAAAAGACAACTAAAAATATTTAAATAATTCAAAATATTTACAAGATATATAATAAAAATGTACTACAACCGGAAAGTACTACTATATGTACTTTGTCTTGGTAAATCTTTCGTGCCATCGTCTTCCTTACCTCGAATCGACTCCTACACCTGCTTCTTATTAATCTTCTTCGTGATACAACCGACGACGGAATAGATGGCAAATACACCACAACTAGTGTTGTCGTTCGAAATAACAATCTTTCTTCTTGCAATGACAAGCTCCCACTCGCGGTGGGCGGGCTCGATACCTAAGTCATCGTAGAAATCGGCGTGCATAAGTACACATGGGAGCATGCGGCGGAGTGGGCGTGTGTCGGCCTCCTCTTTTGTAAGAATATCGTGTGTATCGGGAACGCATGCAGTCGTACAAATATACTCGCTCTAAGGAGATCCATCACACACGACAAAATGTCCCGATAAATTCACGATCATGAACACTTGGGAAAAATAAATCATTAATTAATCAAACAATTTTAATGAAAAAATTGAATAAACTAGCCAAAATAAAATAAATTCAAGTGTACCGCACGTCGTCACTCCACGCACCAGATTTCCCCATCCGGAGATCCGTGGCGACAACCCTAACCAACTCATCCAGGCTCATATCCGGGTGGAATCTCCTCCATGGTCTTGGTCATATATCTTGTGCAAATAGGATCCCGACCATGCATACGATTCCACATAAGTTGTATGAAATCCTACACATAGAAAATGTTTATTAAGTATCATTTATTAAGTTTAAAGTAAAATGCGAGACACATAATAAATAAACTAAACGAAAATATCGTTGATACAATCCAATAAGTTCCCAACTCGCATGGAATGAGGTTCAATCCCAAGAAACGGGGATCGGACCGTAGTATGGACAGTATGCATTTATATGTTGTACGAAATGAAAGAAATCGATATTAATCAATATGAAATAAATAATATTCATCAACTAAATGATACATAAATTTAAGAAACTTACATCATTCTCCAACTCTAAATTTGGATCCGCCATTTCCTTAAAAAATCATGGCTCAACACAAACAATAGCCCCACATTCGTCCCTGCAATTGGATCCTCAAATATTAAGACATTGCACTAATATAAGATGTTAATACTAAGACAACAAGACAAATACAAAAATATTTAATACTTATTCTTGATGAGATCGTAAGAAGCGCATATAGTCCCCCCTCGCTTGAGTCCGGCTAAGCGAGTACTAGGATCCCCGAATGGGCTGCGAATGAGGTGTGATGGCTGCCATCCTGAACCGGGATAAAGGGAGTAGGCAGAGAGGGCGCTCGTGGACCGAGACCACGAGTGTCGGAGAGGAGCTCGAATAGCGAGGACCAATGGCCTCGGAATCATGACCGACACTCGTGGTCGCGGAGAATGTAATAACATAAGCGAGAATAGGAGTTGACACCGGTGGAAGAGAACTAAACGCCTTCTCTTAGAAGATGAGTCAATATCATCGAAAAAGGACTCGACAACTGCCGAAAAAGAAGATGACACCGCCCGAATAGGTGTCGACACCTTTGGTGGAAGAGTAGTCAACACCGGCGGAATAGGTGTCGACATTGCTAGAATAAGAGTCAATCTTGCTGAAGAGTAGTCGATACCAACGGACGAGGAGTCGACATCGGTGAAGAGGAGTTGACAACTGGGAAGAGTAGTCGATATCGGTGGATGAGGAGTCGACATCGGCTGAAGAGAGTCGACACTACCGGAAGAGTAGTCGATACCGGTGGACGAGGAGTCGACTCTCGGAGGGTGATCTCGGTGTCGATGTGGTATCGACTATAGCGTCTCTTGAGATGACTGGCCGAAAATCTCTCGATGACATGCACGAAGTCATCGTACTGATCAATGTATGGGAACAGACGCCTAATCTCCTCCTGAATAAGGTCCGGAACCCGACCTATCTCCCGATCTAGGCTTCATCCAATCGAGAACCCTTCTCTCGAGATGAGAATCTCTAACTAAGATACAAATGGGCATCGACTCGTGACTCCAATCGAGAGAATCGCTCATCTATGTGTCTCTCTAACAGGATAATCTCATCCAAGATAACCCCCTAATCAACACCAACATATATGTATGCCCACCGACTGATGGATCATCACGAGTATCCCGACGGATGGATGGATCATCGCGCGCATACTCCCGGACTGATGGATCATCATGTGCATCTGTCGCCCAGACTTATGCATCATCGATCGGCATCTAAGGGATCATCGGTGATGGGATGATGGGCCGTCTGTCATACGCCGCTTCTCCGGCCTCTAAATCGCTCTATCTCTCCCCGCCCCTTTGCCCTTGCGTCTGCCTGCGTCTCGACACTCTGCCTGCGCGATAGGGGCTGGGGCATCGAATCAGATACTCGTCTGCCTCTGCCCGCCTGCCCCCAAAGACCAACGCCTAAAAACCAATTCTCCTTCGGGATGAACCGAGGAGGACCTAACAAAATAACTGGATCATCGACTCGCTCCATATATATATTTGCAAGCTCCTCCTCACTCGGATCCATATCTCATGACACACTAAAGCCTGTAAATAAATTAATAAAAAATAATTTATTAATTCAATAAATAAATAAGTAAACAATGTTAATGCATACCGTGTCAAAGAAAAATTAATCATATCAACGCTGGTCTTGGAAACCTCCAATGGAGACACCTAGGCATCCGGGTGTCGAATACTCGAGTCGTCCCGGCATTATCCGGCGAGGTATCGCCTCGAATGCCCAAATCTGTCGAGAACATTGATAAGTATCAAAATAAGTTTTTTTTAAATATTTAAAAACTAAGTACAAATATAAATAAAGTAAAAAATATACGTACCAACAAGACATATGTGGGACCATAAAAATGATAACTAGGTGGGTGATATCGAGGTGGAACGTTCTTAGTATATCGGCCAAGTGGTAGAACATCATGCAAATTTGCCGAATATAATGAATCAATATCTCAAATGAGTATTTCCCCCAAGGAAAGCCTCCCACTGTGCATCGTCCTCGATCAAAAACCATAGCTAACGGTCCACCTGCGGTTTGTCGGCCATCAAAACACAATACCATATAAAAGGCAAATAACACCGCCGCCACTTTTAGGGCATCGTCCTGGTGAGTCACGGAAGGTGCCATCGGCAAATATATCATGTAATCGCGCGGCGGTAACATGATCGCCCTGAGGCCAATACCATCAATAAATACCGCTCGGTACCTCAAAAACACCGTTAGGGTCAAATATGGACCCTAAAACCGCAATCCGGATATCATAGCAAAATCACGTCGAGAGAATCTAATAGTCTGCTCTCCAAATGGAACCAACACTCCGATTCCGGAGCATCCGACACACGCACCTCCATCGCAACCATTGCATGAAGTGCCGCATTATCGTTAACCGTCATACCCAAAATCCATAAAATGGCCAAAAACCGACTCTAAACCGCCCATATAAACCACCACCGATCTCCTGCAACTTATCTTTGATTATCCAATTATATTCAATTTGAACGTCTGCGCGATTTGGGACCTCTCTCGATGATATGAGGGTCTCCTCCTCTCGTGAACCGACCTACAACAATAATTAATTACAATTTAACAAGATGAATTGTTGAAAAATTGAAGAAATGTAGTGATAAACTCAAAAGAAAAACAAATTATTATGGAACAGGCAACAAATATAAAGCGGCACGAAATAGGGCACGATATAATAATAGGCACGATTTCAAAATAGGCACACATAATAGGCAGGCACGATATAAGCATTATATTAGGATAGGCACGATTTTTAGCCATATCATGCCCAAAATAGCCTACGACACGATATGACCTAAAATTGTTGCCTAAATCGTGTCAAAATAGCCTAACGGCACGATATGGGCCATATTGTGCCCCAAAATAGCCTACGGCACGATATGTGGCATGATTTAGGCACAATATATGCCATATCGTCTTAACGCCGCATATTGTGCCGCTTCGTCTTCAACCTCAAATCGTGCCTCAATAACCAGGTTCAATCCCATCCCATTTTCGAATAATATACTAACCCAAAACACAAATCTTACACCTAAAACTTCAATAAAACACCATTAATTCACAATACACCAACAACTAAACCCTAAACCCTAAAATCCATGAAATCCAACATTGATATTTCGAACTTGAAGCAACCAAAAAATCCAATGAAAATAAGGGAGATGATTTTTTGAGAAAAATATAACACCAACCTATTCGGGAGCGGAGGAGGAGGGCGGTGCGGTGACATCGGCGGCTTGATGGTGGATGGGCCGGCGACAGTGGATGGATGGGGCGGCGGCGGCGGAAGACTCTTGGTGTGAATCCATGGATTTTCTCTCTTTCTCTCTTTGCACGATATGGATGTTCAAAAATTTCTTTCTTGCGCGATATGTAAAAACCCTTTGTTTTTTTTACCTGTTGCATTTTTGCTTTGTGTAATTTTGTGTCTTGGAGTGTGTGTCGGTTTGTATACATATGATTTTTAACTTAAATTATACGGTTTTCAATGGGCTTCAATTCAAAATTCAAAAGCACCAACTTAAATGAGGGGTAATTTGGACAATTTGGGTAGAAAAGAATTTTGTTATCTTAGTGGGTAGAAAAGAGTACCCACTATCCATAGTGGTACTTAAAAACGTTTTCCTATAACTAAATATATGTGTATATATATGGGTCCCTTATTGGCGCACAATGCACCCGGGTCGCCTCGGACTCTTTCCCTAAATAATCATTATGCAACAATCAATTTATTTAGGGATGCAATGGGGGTCGGTCAAAACCGGATCCACATTAAACTCGTCCCCGAAACCGATTAAACGGCTCCCGGGCGGTCATATACCCATTTTGAAAAACCCGCCAGATCCGAGGAAGGGTAACGAGTCCTTATGGATCCGCCCCATATACAATTAACTTAGTCAAATTTAAATTTAATTTTTAAGTCAAGAAGAGGACTAATGTACACGAGTTCAATTCTTCGCAACAAATAATTGTTTAAAATTTCATCTCAATTAATATTGACTCTAGGGTTTGGGTCATTTGGCTGTTTGGGAAATCGAAATTTCCATCCTCACTCGTATGGTGACTTGCCCCCTCCGATCGCCCACTCACCTCCTCCGCCGGTGCCACCGTGTTTTACTATATTCTGAAATTTGAAGTGTTGGGTGGCTTTCTTGTGAGGCTTAAAAATAATAAAGAATGGTGCTATTCACACCCCCAAAACCTCTAAATACACTCACTTTTTTTAATTACATAATTACTATCAATTTAAAAGACTATAATACCCTTACACCCTACCAAAATTCTAAATACACTCACTAAATCTCCATTTTTCCTATCTTTGATGTCAACAGGAACTGTCCACGAATACTTGTTATCATCAATTGAAGAAGGTGATGATCTTTCATGATCTTCTAACGATTCATTAAACTGTGCAACACCTTCTCTGGAGATGATTTTAAATACCAATCTAAATTACCATTTTTAGGAGTTGGTGGAGATCCCAAAAAACTTGCATTTTCCTTGTCACCATTAGAATTACGATGCCAATTCAAATATTTCTTCCTTAAACGATTCAATTGTAGCACATGAATGTGGAAGTTTTTCAATTTCATCAACTAGGCCTGTTAAAAGCTTTCATTGTTTTAAAAATAAGAACTAAACGATTCCAATATATTTGAGAAGAATCCAAAATTTCCTCTTCAACATTAATGCTTTCATTGTTTTTAAAAGAAGAATTAACTGAACTTTTTTGGCGTGTTAAAAGAAACAATATTTGGGTGTACCATGACCTTATGTTTTTGGGAAAAAGAATTTGAGGTTTAATTGGGAGAATGGAAAATTAGGGAATGTTGGAGGTGTATTAAGTAATTGAGTTGTTTTTAGAAGAGGGTGTGGATGTATTAAGAAAATGGGTGTATTTAGAGGTTTTGGGGGTGTGAATAGCTCCACCCAATAATAAATTTATGTTTGCAAATAATAAGAGGATTGAAAAAATGGGGCCGCCACTTACAAACTTGATTCTTGAAGGATTGTCTATAATTTAGATTTTAACATTACAAAAGTAGAATTTTTTGAAATGAAAGAACAGAGGGGCTATGAACTGTGGTGCGGGGCACCGTTGTTAGATAAATGTTTTTATCAAGATTTTGATGATTTTATTTAATCGAGTTTTACACCAAAACAATGTCCCTAAATGTTGTCCAAATACTACCAATTGATTTAAAATGTTTTTACTAATTTTTTGGAGTATTTCTTGAAGTTTATTTTTGTCAAAAATCGGACAACACTTTTTGAGGTCAATCGGTCGCCCTGAGGGCAACCCGTGCTGAAAGTCGAAACCGAAATAGAAAACAAAATGGGATGAAAAAGGCAGGTCGACCGGCCGACCAAGGTGCCTGCAAGTTTGCCAAACTTCAGTTTCGTTTATGTATTGAAATTTTGATAGGGCAACCGGTCAACATAGGGGCGACCGATTGGACCCCCATCGATCGGTCACCCCGTGTAAAATTGTGCGATCTACTTTCAAATTTCTATCTCTGCAAACCATTCAACCTCTATTTTTGACAGCAAAATTCAAACCGTTGGATAACCATTATCAGCAAGATTTACTTTATCAATTTTGTACTATATTTCTACATCTTGTGATCTTCTTTTTGTAGACAAAAGTGAAGATGGAGGAGCTTATGTTGGAGATCCAATCTTGAAGACTCTCCTATAAATAGAGGAAGATTTGAAGCAAACAAGACACAACACACAAGCATACAATACAACAAGAAATCTGCAAAATTCTCAAAGCTTTCATTTTTACATTCTTGTTGTAATAGCCTAAGTTCTTGCACTTGCACAATCTTAAGGTCTAGGCTTTTTGTTCTCGATTACACTTGCACTCAAAGTTTGTTTACTTCATTTATTGAGTTGTAATCTTGAATTTTCCTATCATCCAAAACAAGATATATCCTTGTTAGTGTTCTTGTGGTAAGAACACACTTGGGTGATCTTAGGTGTTGAAGAGTGAGGTACTCCTCATAGGTGTTGAAGGAAGATTGTGGTAATCTCCTTAAAGGTGTTGCAAGAAGATTGTGGTAATATTCAAAGGTGGTGTCGTATTAATTGTTGTAATTAATAAAATCTTTTTTTCTTTTTGAAATCCACTTTGGATATCTGGGGTGGTAGT
The DNA here is from genome assembly GCA_016081115.2 of Rehmannia glutinosa. Lineage (NCBI taxonomy): Eukaryota > Viridiplantae > Streptophyta > Magnoliopsida > Lamiales > Orobanchaceae > Rehmannia > Rehmannia glutinosa. The sequence goes on along the minus strand of CM071924.1, from coordinate 9,957,668 downwards.
AGATTAGTCCGTAGGTGGGTTGAACTACTATAAATCATCGAGTGTTGTTTAATTTCGCATTTACATTCTTGTCAATTACGTGTTCATTCGAAAAAGAGGGCGACTTGTAAAAAATCGGGATAATCTATTCACCCCCTCTAGGTTATCGTAGCCACTTGGACTAACAAGTTGTATCAAAGCCAAACTCTTTGGCTAGCTCATTTCGAGTAAAGAGGAAAGATCCATGGCTACGAACGAAAGCTACCTCACCACCGCGCGCCCACCAACAAGCCACCACTATTCGACGCCAACAACTACGCATTTTGGAAAGACCATATGGAGTGATTTCTACAAGTGCGGGTTTGACATTTGGAATGTGGTCATTGAAGGAGTTGATCAACCAACCAAGAAATTGGAGGACGGCACCACGACTCCTAAACCTTTCAAGGAGTTCGATGAAAATGACAAGAAGGCTTTCTCTCTAAACGGTAAGGCTTTTAATATTTTGCATTGCTCTCTTACCGCCACCGAGTATAATCGTATAAGAGGTATAAGGTCGGCACATGATGTTTGGGAAAAATTAGAAACCATCTATGAGGGCACAAAGAAAGTGAAGCAAGCAAGAAAAACAATGCTTGTGAAAGACTTTGAAAATTTCAAATGCATGATGGTGAAAGCATATCAAAAATGGTGGAAAGGCTTGACAACATTGTCAATCCTCTTGTGGCTCTTGGAAAGGTCATCTCCGAAGAAGACAAGGTGACCAAAGTTTTGAACGTTCTTCCCGGCTCATGGTCCGAAAAAGGTGACGGCTATTACGGAAGCACAAAATCTCGAGACACTCAAATTCGATGAACTCATTGGGAACCTCCTCATCTACGAAGTCTATCTCAAGAAGAGGAAAAATTTCAAACCATCCATCAATCAATCGGGTATGCAAAATATTCCTAAAGGTCTTGCATCTTCTTCTAATAATGTATATTATGATATTGATGATGATTATGATGAGGAGACAAGGCACTTGTTCGTAAATTTGCAAAATTTGTGAATAAAAATAAGGCGAGAAACCGAGAGACAACTCGTGTTTTAAATGCGAAAAATCCGGGCACTTCATAGCCGATTGCCCAAAACTCGAGGAAGAGGAACAAAGAAGAATAAGCCTTTTCCGAAAAACAAGGCTCTAAATGCGGAAGTCAAAACTTGGGATGAGCTACTTGAAACAACCGAAGAAGGAGGATCCGAACATGGTCTTATGGCCATATACGACGAAAACAATGAGGTGCGCTCTAACGCTTCATCTTCTTCCTTAGTTGATGATTTACAATGTGATTTTGATGAATTACAAAATGAGTTTCAAAATTTGATTGTTAAATATAAGAAAGAGCTTAAATTAGAAAATGATAAATTGTTTACTTCTTATGAATCTCTTGATAAAGCTCATGCTATTACTCTTACTAAAGTCCGTACTCTTGAAACCGAAAAACAAACGCTCACAAATGATCTTGAATGTTTAAAAAAAGATGTGCATCGTTTTAACTTAAGTACGGATAAAGTTACAAAAATTTTAGATGCACAAAGAGGTGAGCATTCTAAATTAGGACTTGGCTATAAACCTTTTCAACCTCTTTCAAAGAAAAAAGACCAAGGTCCGACTTTTTGTACGTCTTTAGTAGTGCCCATAATCTTATTTGTTTTTATTGTGGTAAAGTTGGTCACTATGTTAGTCATTGTAAATTGAAGAATAATTTTAGCTTTGTTTGGAGACCCAAAGGTCTCAAGGCTAACCCCCATGGACCCCAAAACTATAGGGTACCTAAAAATAATTCTTTTGTAGGTCATAGGGGCTATAACAACTATGGAGGATTCAAAATGGCTCGTGGACAGCGGATGTTCACGCCATATGACCGGAAAGAGAGAACTTTTTACCAACATCAAGCTCCAAGAAGAGGGTATGGTCATGTTCAAGAATGGCAAAGGAAGAATTCTTGGAAATGGAGAAATTGGTAACTCTTTTTTTTCTCTCTTAGTAATGTTCTTTTAGTAGAAGGGCTTAAGTTTAATTTGATAAGTGTTAGCCAACTTTGTGATTCAAATTATAATGTTGTTTTTAATAAAGAAAAATGCCTTATTTCCAAAAATGATAAAATTATTTGTGAAGCAATTAGAAAAGGCAATCTTTACAAAATTTGTACAAGTGATTTGGTTAGTCAAAATGTTTCTTGTCTTGTCGCCAATAATGATTTAACTAGTTTATGGCATAGGCGACTTGGACATGTTGGATATAAAAATTTGCAAACTATTTACAAAAACCAACATGTAAAAGGACTACCCAAATTGAATTTTGAAAATCTTGGCTTATGTGACACTTGTCAAAAGAACAAATTAGTTAAGAGTAGTTTTAAGCCCAAAATGAAATTTCCACAACCAAGCCTCTACAACTTCTTCATTTAGATTTGTATGGGGATATTGGTACGGCAAGTCTTAGTGGAAAGCATTACACCTTTTGTTATAGTTGATAATTTTTCTAGATATACTTGGGCTCTATTTCTTACAAATAAAAGCGATCACGTTAATGAGTTTGTTAAGTTGCGTAGACTTATTGAGAATGAAAAGGAAGATACTATTAAGTCTATTCAAGTGATCGAGGTGGAGAATTTGATGGAGAATTTAGAGTTTTTGTGAAACCAAGGGATATTATCACAATTTTTCGGCTCCAAGGACACCTCAACAAAATGGCGTGGCGAAAGAAAGAATCGGACACTTCAAGAAATGAGTCGGTCCATGCTTAATGAATTTTCACTTCCAAAATATTTTTAGGCCGAGCGTAAGTACCGCTTGCTATGTCATTAATCGAGTTTATATTCGTCCTAAAATAAATAAAACTCCATATGAGCTTTGGAAAGGAAGAACTCCAAATATTAGCTATTTCAAAATATTTGGATGTAAATGTTTTATTTTGAATACTAAGGATCAATTGGACAAACTTGATCCTAAGGCCGATGAAGGAATATTTATGGGGTATTCAATCAAGAGCAAAGCATATCGGGTTTCCAATAAGACTAGTGGGGTTGTTGAAGAATCCATCCATGTCAAATTCAATGAAGCTTGGTGTTGAAAGAATACCCAATGATGAAAGTGATGAAGAGGATATTGTTGAACCCATTGTTCAAGAAGATACTCAAAATGATCAACCTTCAAGCTCAAATGTTCCTCAAGAAGACAAAGGTGATACTTGGATCTTCCCGTAGCATTGAAATTTAAGGAGATCACCCAAAAGATCTTATTATTGGTGATCCCCTTGATAAATTAATGACTCGAGGAAAATTTGCCGAGAAAGCTCTTATATCTCAAAAAGAGCCTAAAAATGCTAAGGAAGCTATTGAAGATGAAGATTGATTTTTAGAAATGCAAGATGAGTTAAATCAATTTGAAAGGAATGATGTATGGGAATTAGTACCTTGTCCTCCATCTCAAACCATTATTGGTATAAAATGGGTATTCGGAACAAGCTCGATGACCAAGGCAAAATTGTTCAAGCAAAGCAAGATTAGTAGCACAAGGTTATTATTCGTATTTTACTTGCCTATTCTTGTTTTAAAATTTCAAGCTTTACCAAATGGATGTAAAATCCGCATTTTTAAATGGTCTTATTCAAGAAGAAGTCTATTTTAAACAACCTCCGGGGTTTGAAAATTTTTATAGGCCTAATGATGTTTATAAACTTAAAAAGGCTTTGTATGGTTTGAAACAAGCACCCGTGCATAGTATGATAGACTTAGCTCTTTTCTTTTGCAAAATGGTTTTACAAGAGGTAAAGTTGATACTACTCTATTTGTTTTTGAAAAAGGGCAAGATTGCTTATTAATGCAAATTTATGTTGATGATATTATTTTTGGTGCTACTAATGAATCCTTATGAAAGAAATTTTCTAAGTTAATGCAAGGTGAATTTGAAATGAGCATGATGGGGAGCTCAACTTCTTCCTTGGACTTCAAATTAAGCAATGCCAAGAAGGAATTTATATTTCACAATCAAAATATACAAAGGAGCTTTTGAAGAAGTTTGGCATTGAAGAAGGAAGATCCGTCTCTACCCCAATGGCAACAAACGTCAAGATTGACAACGATGAAAAAGGCAAGCGGTTGATGAATCAAATATTGAGGTATGATTGGTAGTTTACTTTATTTATCCGCAAGTAGACCGGATATTCTTCATGTCGTATGCCTATGTGCTCGTTTTCAAATCAATCCCAAAGAATCTCATAAGAGTGCCGTTAAAAGGATTTTTCGATATTTGAAAGGCACTATTCAATATGGTTTATTTTATCCAAAGAATGAAAAATTTTCTCTTAAAGGTTATAGTGATTCGGATTATGCGGGAAATATTGATGATCGTAAAAATACTTTCGGATCATGTCAATTTCTATGTGATTGCCTAGTTTCTTGGTTTTCAAAGAAACAAAATTGTGTTTCACTTTCAACGGCGAAGCGAATATATTTCCACGGCCTTTTGTTGTACTCAATTGTTTTGGATGAAACAAACTTTAGCGGATTATAAATGTTCTTTTGAAAGTGTTCCTATTTTACGTGATAACATATCCGCTATAAATATTGCTCAAAACCGTGTCACGCCCCAGGCGGGGACGCAACGATGATCCACAACTTAAATACAAATAAACCAAACGATCTGACGAATATCAACGAAAACCCAATGAAACAGTCAAATAGCGGCGGAAATAAAGAACAATTACGAATTAAAACTTACGATCAACAAACATCCAAATTACATCCCCCGAAATCAACTAAAGATAACAACTTAATAGTCAAAGGGTCCTACGCCCTTGATTCTGACGAGAATGAAAAGAGAATAAAAGAGTCCAACGGAAATACAAGAAATAAGTCCAAAGCCAACAACAACAACGGGTAGTAAGTCCAACAAGCGGAGCACGGGAGCTCGATCAGTGGTAGGTTTAACATCTTCAACAAAGTCCTCATCTAAAGGTTAGAAAACGGGAGGGGATGAGACAGAAATCTCGATGGATGGGGTGATCGTGTGCAAGTGTGGCGATATATAGTTAATGCGATAAACGATTGTATGAAAACGCGTGAGATATGATGCATGAATTCACACACACGATCCACAAGCGTTGTGATAAAATATTTAAGTAATATAATTATACGATTTAAGAAAACGATTCGTGGTCACATAGGCACTATGTGATTCAGAAAAACGCAGTAGGATTGCGTGCGGGATGTAACGCCAATCCTATACAAGACAATTAATGGTTGCGTCACGGTTTGTAGCGCCAACCAATGCAATACAAATAAGCGGTTTGCGTCGGGTTTGTAGCGCCAACCAAACGGGTCCGATTAACTCCGGAATTGTGTGGATCGGACAACGATTCCTTCGTTCTTCCATGTAACTCCCCCCGAGCAAGATGGTCTAAGACCTGTCACCTTATCGCTCCATAGGCAAAGACAAAATTCACAGTGGAGCTAGCAAGAGGCTCGGATTTGTCATAATCATGATTATACCTCAAGTACTACGACCCGCTTCCCTTGGACAAACTCCGTCCCTCGGTTGCGGGATTAGGGCGATGGGGCGAGAAGAGTGGAATAGCGGCCGAGCTGCCCGGTTCAATCCCGATGTATCCATTTCGATTGTGAGCTCGACACACCAAGTTGACTCGAGCGGGAAAGTAAATACAAGTTCGGGTAGTCAACCAGGCAATCGAGTATTATTGATTCAGGGAAGCGATTCAGAAAATTTTCGAAAATCGCGAGTGGCAATTATGGCGTTGGTGGAGTTATTGGAATTAAGATTATTATCGGGAGGATAATCAATCTTCGATATCTTGAAAGATTAGGTGGAACATAAATCCTGTTATAGATTCAAAATCGCAAGACGAGGAAGTCGCCCATGCGATCGGTATTAATCGGTCAAGACGATCCGATAAGTCAAGGTGTTTTTGAGAAAATAAAATATTTTAATTAATAATTAAAGTCAGAGGGTCCAGGGCTGTTTTAGTAAAAAGAAAATAATTTGAGTTAGGTCCTTGATAAAAAGAAAATTTGTAATGAGCCCCGTTTTGTAAAAATCAATACTTTTGAGGTTAAAATTGAATAACTAAATATCCCGACCTTGAAAAATTATGAGGTCAGTTCCTAAATTCTCTAAATTGTTCAGAGATTCAGGTTTTTAAAGTTTTGAGGTTGAGTTTTATAAAATTCTTCCATTGGCCCCAAATTTGTTAAAATTGTCATTTCGGGCCCTAAGTTTAAAATAATTGGAACTCACAAACCGGAAGGGATTTTAATGTGATTCCAGTTGAAAAATGTCACTAAGGTTAATGGGATATTGGGACAAAATCAGTTTTAAAAATAAATAAGTGTAGGTCCTTTAACTTTTGAAAATCTCATTTTTGTCTCATTCTCAAATAATTGCCTTTAAGGCTTTTAGGGGTCCAATTGTTATGAAATTTGAACCTTGGATACAAAATATAATTAAGTTATAGTTAAATTAGTAATTCCAGGTACATGGGCTGTATAAGTCCTGAAAATTTCATTTGGGTCCTCAAGTTTAATCTTTTACAATTTAGTCCCTCAATTTTAGTAAAATTACTTTCCAAGCTCTAAACACTTGGATTTTTTGAATACATTTAAAATATGTCATTTCCAGTCCCTTAAGAGTGAAAATTTCAAATTTTGAAATTAAGGTCTGGTACAGTTTCAGAAATTGCAAAGTAGCCCTTAAACTTCTAAAATTTTACAATCTAGTCCTTGGGCTTTTAAAGGTTGATTTTATTTATCTTAAAACTCTTAAAACTTTATTAAAATGTCCAAAAGTCATTTTTGAACCTGAGTACAGTCCCAAAATTTGAAATTTGCAGAGGGGTCCCTTAAGTTTTATTTTCTTGCAATTAAGTCCACCAACTTTCCATTTTTGCATTTTAAGTCCAAAAATTGAAATTTAATCAATTATGCTCGGTTGTCCAGGTTATAAGTCATACAAAACATGGATTTCAAGGATCATACACATGCATGTTCATTTCATACAAGAATTCATCAAATAGAACATTAAATTGTACATGCATGCACCTAAATTTCAATAAATAGCATTTTTGAGCAACACTTGAGAAATTTCACAACTTGATACATAAAATTAACATGCAATACATAAAATATACATATCTCAAGTGCTCATGATCAAAACACTACATGCATTTAACAAAATCCCTAGAAGTTGAAAGCATTTTTCCACCCACCTTAAATTTGGAGAGTTGTGAAATAAAAAGGATAAATTTCACAACTTGGTATGAGGTCACTTAGGTCAGCCCCTTGTGTAGTAAGTGATTTGGAACTAGTTGAAGCCTCAAGTTTTGAATTTTTGGTTCACCTTCAAAATCACCTAAGGTGCCCTATTTCTCAAAAATGAAAAAGAGGTGTTAAAATTTGAAGAAAATAGGAAGAAGAAGAAGAAAAGGGCTCTAGTGTCCAAATCTTACCTTGTAGTCCATTTCTCTAAAAATTTCTCTTCAAGTCTTCTAAATTGACCATCATGCATGCATGTCTTCAAGTAGTCTTCTAAGTACCTCAAAATCAAAATTTCAAACTTAATTAAGAATAGAAGGTGATGAGTAGTAAGATATCAAGTTGAATTGAGGAATGAAATTTCTTACCTTTGAGATAGGGGTTCGAATTTTTGGATTTAAGTATGAGGAATGTTTGTTTTGGTTTAGATGTTTGAAGAAAGAAGGAGTGTTTGATGGTATGAAGAAGATGTTCTTGAAGGTATGAAGGTATGCTTGAAGATGTGAAGGACTTGTGTTTGAAGATTTGAAGATGTGAAGAAATGGTTCTTGAAAGTTTGAAGATATGAAGAATTGGTGTTTGAAGATTTGAAGATATGAAGGATTGGTGTTTGAAGATTTGAAGATATGAATGATTCTTAGAGAGAGATTAGAGAGAAGGATGAGAATTAGTTAGGAAATTAGAATGTTGGATGAAATGAACAAATTTTGCTCATTTTTGGCCATATTGGCCGTCCACTTTGAGAGGGAGGGGAGAAATTTTTTGTTTAATTTGTGTCTTGAATTTTGCTTATTGCATGGAAGACATTTTGGTGGTCAAAGGTATGGGCATGAGATGGGTTTAAATGGAATGTTGGGAAGACTCCAACATGTTGGAAGATTTAATATTAAAGAATTGATGTATAAGATAATATGTATAATGTTTGAATTAATGGTGTAATTATACACAAGATGACTAATATAAGGTGTAAATGTACAAGAGTTGGGAGATATTTCTACACCAAAAACGCCATCATTGTCGTCCACCTAGGGGTATTGTGGTAATTCCATATATTTTTGTCCCAAATTTGATGATAATAGATGAATAATATCAATCTCCAAAATAATTAGTGATTTCCTTGATCACTTATAAGTCTCAAAATCACTTATACTAAATCAAATTCTTAATTGTATAAGGTAAAAGTCTCTAAAATAAATAGTCTCTTAAAATTCCAAGGTGACTAATAAATACAAAAATAGTAATAACGATCAATCAAGTGATCATAAATGCGAAATAGAATTAGTAAATGATCACGATCACAAGTCATACAAAATATATATATCATTAATATTTACCCGTCAAAGTGACGTGGTAAAATATTCGATCAAATACATAGACGACAAAAGGATCAATTACATGCTCGGAAAAATCGGGGCTTCACACCCGATTCATCATAACCGTACTAAAAATATTGAGATTCGACATCATTTTCTAAGGGATTGTGTTTCAAAACGAAAAATTGAGATATCTTTTGTTCCATCTCAAGATCAATTAGCGGATATCTTTACAAAACCGCTATCTTCCGAGACTTTTGCTTCAATACGAGCTCGGTTAGGCATAATGCATATTGAATAAGGTCTATGATTGCAATTTGCATGTTTTTTTAAAACTTAGGGGTGAAAAATCGGATTTTTGGCCTAAAATTCGGACAGAAAAAGAAGCTGTGTTCGAGGCACCGTTGACCGATTCTGAGGACCATCGCCCTCACCGTCGGCCGACCTGGCCGCCTGATGGATTTCGACTTTAAAATGGTTATGTCCTCTTAAACGTCATTTTGACTATTTTTTCAAAATCGAACCCTTTCGCATTTTTCACTCAAAATTCACTCAAAATGATTTTCTTCTTATATAAACTATATTTTGAGTTTATGTAACTTCTATTTCATCCATTTCATCCGACTTCTCCGATCAATTGGTAAGAATTTTCTCCTTTTAATCTCAATTGGGTTGAACCCTTGAGAATGTGCTTGTATCTTGTTATTTTGATGAAATTCTTGTATTAGTATGTTGTATATGATGATTGTTGATGGATGAATGTTGTTGTATTGCAATTGGTGATGAAATTGTTTGGCTTAAACGAATTACAAAGACGGTATACATCTCTTGTTTTATTCGACGCGTGCCAAGTGTTCGACAATATGTTTCATTGAAAAATTCATCACCTACATGATTCTCTTGATTTGAAAAGTCTTATAAGTTTATAGAAATCATGTTTTATCATTCAAATGAGCTTTTGCAAATCAAATGAGCAACTTTTCCCTTTTATTTGGAATTTAAGCTTATATTTTCAAAATGCTCGATAAAATGATTAAATTGCGCACTTTGATATAATTTTATGATGTTTTTATCGTGTTAACATTCTTTTAGATGATTCCAAAGGGGAGAAAACTGGAAAAACACACATACGCTCAAAAAAGTGAAAATAAGCTCGCAAGAAAAGCTATAAGCTAGGACTCTTAAAAGCCAAAACTGTGAATAAAATTGAGTCCATGTGATGTATTATGGACTTGTATGCTATGCTAATGTGTCTTTGTGACGGGGAAGCTTTTAAGCTCATGAAATTCAAGCTTTTAGCTTGTAGTTGTTTCTTCTACTTATTTTTGTTATGCATGTTGATAGGGAGCTTGTGCAAAAATATTTTGAAAAATCTTTGCTCCTATCCTTGTATGTTTTACTTATGGAAAATCTTGCTTGTAATGGATTGATGTTTTAGACCGGAAAATTTGTTTTGTTTTCAAAAATCGATCTCCTAAAATTGTTTTGGTTTGTAATCATCAAAAAGGGGGAGCTTATTAGATAAATATTTTTATCAAGATTTTGATGATTTTGTTTAACTGAGTTTTACACCAAAACAATGTCCCTAAATGTTGTCCAAATACTACCAATTGATTTAAAATGGGTTTACTATTTTTTGGAGTATTTCTTGAAGTTTATTTTTGTCAAAATCGGACAACACTTCTATTTTGAGGTCAATCGGTCATACTGAGGGCAACCCGTGCTGAAAGTCGAAACACGAAACAGAAAATAAAGCGGGGATGAAAAAAAGCGACCGGCCGAGGGTGTCGTCGACCGGCAAGTGCACGCAAATTTGCCAAACTTGATTTCGTTTTAAAGTATTGAAATTTTGAGAGGGCAACCGTCAACATAGGGGTGACCGGCGTGTAAAATTGTGCGATCTACTTTCAAATTTCTATCTCTGTAGCGACCGTTCAACCTCTATTTCGATGACAATCAAACCGTTGGATAACCATTATCAAAAAGATTTACTTTATCAATTTTGTACTATATTTCTACATCTTGTAATCTTCTTTTTGTAGACAAAAGTGAAGATGAAGGAGCTATGTTGGAGATCCATCTTGAAGACTCTCCTATAAATAGAGGAAGATTTGAAGCAAACAAGACACGACACACAAGCATACAATACAACAAGAAATATGCAAAATTCTCAAAGCTTTCATTTTTACATTCTTGTTGTAATAGCCTAAGTTCTTGCACTTGCACAATCTTGAGGTCTTGGCTTTTTGTTCTTGATTACACTTGCACTCAAAGTTTGTATACTTCATTTATTGAGTTGTAATCTTGAATTTATCTATCATCACAAGAACACACTTGGGTGATCTTAGGTGTTGAAGAGTGTGGTACTCTTCATAGGTGTTGAAGGAAGATTGTGGTAATCTCCTTAAAGGTGTTGTAAGAAGATTGTGATAATCTTCAAAGGTGGTGTTGTATTAATTGTGGTAGTTAATAAAATCGTTTTTTCTCTTTGAAATCCGCTACGGATATACCGGGTGGTAGTAGATTAGGTCCTAGGTGGGTTGAACTACTATAAATCATCGAGTGTTGTTTAATTTCCGCATTTACATTCTTGTCAATTACGTATTCATTGGAAAAAGAGGGCGATTTGCGAAAAATCGGGACAATCTATTCGCCCCCTCTAGATTATCGTAGCCACTTGGACCAACACCAGGTGACCGACAAGTATAATTTTCATTGTAGAGGGGTCCAGCTCGGTTGAACCCGTCGGGTCGTGGGTCCAATACGGGCGGGGTGGGTCTTGGGTCCATGATTTTCTTCGTGGGATGGGTTTCGGGTTTGGCCAAACCCGTCCAGACCCACCCATTTTCATCCCAAAATTTATCAAACCATATGATGTGCTAAAATTGCCAAGCCCCAATTTCCACATATTCATTAACTTAGGCTCGAGAAGAGCTCAATACAACGAAGTCTATGAATCCATATAATTTCAATAGAAATGCGATCAACTTATCTTTACAAAATAAAATAGTTTAATATCACGAAGTTCATGAAATAGCTAATGCCATGAAATAGATGAAATTATAAGCAAATCTAATTTCTTTAGGAAAATGATATATTACCCACTTTTGGTTCACATCTTCATTTGAGCAGGGGCAATCAATGCACTGGTCATTCGCTAGGTTCGACTTTGACAATAACTCCTGGCGATGACTCATGACGGTGGTTTATTACGAGGTCGTGGTGGTGTTAGAAATAAATAGGGATAATATGAAGATGAAGATAGGGAGTATATAGAACATATGAAAGAGAAATGAAATTTATTGATTTCTGAATGAACTAAAAAACAACAGTAACATTCTATTTATAGTTTTCAAAAAGCTTCTAGTTGCACAGGCGTTGACATAGTAGAAGCAGTTGCAAATCAATTTAACTGATAAAGCAGGTTGCTGCACAGCTGCTACAAAAACTACTGCAAATCAAAAGTTCTTTGAAGAGGTTGTTGTACAGTACATTGCGAAAATAATAAGCGGCGGTTGCACAGCTGCAACAAAAGTTGTTGCAAGTCAAAAGTTCAAAGAGGTTGTTGCATAGTTTGCATAAATTAATAAGCAGTGCTTTGCACATCGACCAAGAAGGAGAATTTCACACTTTTGAAATTAATAAGCACGTGGTGTACAGAAATACTATTTTTAATATATGGCTAAGTGTTTGCTGAATAGATTTGAGTTTTTATGAAATAAGGATCACTTAACCTCAAATCAATTTAACAAGTTCTTGTTTACTATCTAGAAGTGGGGTGTCACACTCTCCCCTTCTTAAAAGAATTTGGTCCCGAATTCCTTCCTAGAATAGTTGTGGAGACTTTCTTTTCCTCCATGATATCGATGATTCGATCCTTTTCTTATTATGACTTAATAAAAATTTGTGGTGACATGGTTAGATGATAAGACGTTATATTTGTTTTGTACATCCAAGAAGACGGATCTTGTAAACAACAAAGATCCATTGAAGAGTTTTTATTCTAATGAACACCGTACAAGTATTTTTATACTTGTACAAAAATTTAACTTCTTGAGTTTGATCTTTAAATCTGTCTTTATTTTATATATTGTGAAATTGTGTTTTGCTTAAAGTCTTTCGCCGTATTTTTAAAAGTTTTGGCAATACTTTTAATCGCACAATTGCATTTTTATAAGAATTGGACCCCTTCAATTCTCTCGGTAGTATTTGTGATTATTCCTAAAACTCGCGAGCTTAACAAATTTCCAACTTTTGTGCACCCTCCTCCGAGCTTTTCAATTCAAAACAAACAATTATAGAATTTGAAAAGAAAGGAAATGAAATATATTTTCCGTGTTCCTTTTTTTCTTCTATTTAGTTGATGTTGATAAACATTGTGCCAATACATATAATAGGCCCCTCTCTCTCTCTCTCTCTCTCTCTCTCTCTCTCTCTCTCTCTCTCTCTCTCTCTCTCTCTCTCTCTTTTTTCTCCCCTTCTAAAAAACCAAAACCCTAATACTCTTCTCCTTTTCCCTCCCCCGCTTGACCCCCCCCCTCCCAAGCAAGTGGTTTCTTCTCCCATGAGAAAATAAAGCCATTATGGTCATAGACGAAGCTATGTAGGGGCCAAGGGGGCACTGGCCCCCCAAATTTTGAAAAACAAATAGGGTATTTTTGGTCATTTTATATTTTAATCTTATAAATAAAAAATAGAAATATAGGAAAAAATCTTCAATTATATTGCATTCATCTTTCCTATATTGATTTGTGAATCTTGAAAAATATGAGTTTGGGTCATTTTTTCCCTTTCTTAAAATTTTGTACATTATTCAAGCTTAGTCATAAACTTTAACTTGGATTTTTGCATTATTCTCTTATGTCTCTATTTTGTTCTTTTGTGTATTGATGTAATTGTATTTTGTAATTTATTTTTAATATTACGATGTGATTGAATTAATACAATGAGTGAATCAAAACTTCTATTTATTTTAAATTTGATGTATTTTTCATTTGTATATGTGTTATGGACAAATTGTCCACGTATGTTTTGCAAAAATGATAAATAGTCATAATTTTTGAAAACATATTTTTTTAGCCATTTTGACAATCTTTGTTATACCCTTATTGTGTTCTTTCTTAAGGTACTTGATTATATTTAAAAAATCGATGCGATGCGATTCCAAAAAATAATGATGCATTACATTTTTCAATACCGAGTCATGGACCGTCCATAGAAATGAAAATAATATACAAGATGGAAATTTGGACTAAAAATGACTAAAAAACATGGTTATATTATGGAAAAAGTGAGTATTGGGGAAATTTATTGTTTAGATTTTGATGAATGTCATGTAAAACTTAGACTAGAAAGTTGGCACCCCATTTTTCTTGTAATTCTTATTGTAATAGACAGGGTTGTATAAGTGAGTCAAGTCGGCTATGCCTAGAAATACAAGAAGTCAATCAAGATGTGAAGAGAAGACTCTGTTGAGGAACAACTGAGTATGGCCAAGAAAAGAAGACCAAGGACTCGATGAAGGAGTATCGGTACTGTGAGATAGCCGTGAGAAGAGTCGATTAAGTCAACCCAAGAAGCCAAGTCAAGTTGAAGTGACGAGATGAGTCTTTCAATCATTGGAGCATACTCAAATCATCCGGGAAAAGCGCATTTGCAAAGAGGAGTTAATCGAAAAGAATCCGTTGCACAAAAGTCAAGAACATTACTTAAATAAGTAATACTTCCATGATGCCATGTCTTAAAGTGCTCGATCCCAAAAGCGTGCAAAAGGAATAAACCAATGGGAAGCACTCGTACCTCATGTCGAACACGAAAAGCGGACATTCATTTAATACAAGGAAAGGTCTACATCTCAAGATTGAAGACCAAGAAAAGATAAGCCAACGAACACAAGTGACTTTTGAAAATCAGCCTATCTCTTCAACGGGCAAATTTTTGAAAAGTTCACTATAAAAGGATGAGGAATCGCTTTGAGAAAAGGTTACCGAACCAGAACACCTGAGATAACAAGCAACATTTATATTGTAACTGCAAAATATTCTCAAGTTATTCAAGCAAAATCCTCAAGACTAAATATCGAAAGAAATAGATCCAACACTAAGTCATGAAGGAAAGACAACTTCAAACCTGAAGAAAAACTTTTGAAAAATCAAAAGGGTCTACTTTTCAAGGAGGATTGTAGAAAGGTTCAAGGTCGAACCAATATCAAGTTATTGGAGGGCTTCGTGATCAAATCCAAGAAGCTTGAGAAAGTAAGTCAAGTAGCAAGACAGCCGCCCTGTGAAGAAGGCCGAGTCGGAGAGAAGCGATTGCGTGATCAAGGCATCTCGGTCGAGTCCCAAAGGAGCAAGTCACCGTTGTGTGATCAAGATTTGTATACGGGTGATAACCACTTTGTGAATTGATCATTACTTAGTGGATTCCTCCGGGAGTTGGAGAAGAGAGGAGCGGAAGAATTACCCCATCTTGAACCTCTATAAAAATTATTGTGTCATTTACATTTCAAAGATTTTATTTACGCATATCACTTTATATCTGTTTGATAATTTGCTATCAACCGATAATTAACTAAGTATTAAAACAAACTTAAATCAAATTCAAGGGTGATAAGTCTTCCACTGAAAATCTCATCACAGTAGAGTTAAAGGCTTAGTCTAAACAATGAGTTATTATATCAACAAAATCTTTCGAGTCTCGTTGAGTGGCTAACTTTTGATTAACTAACTTAGTTGTCCATCAGGACTTAGTGAAATTAACTCGTATTATTTTAAAAGGACTAAAATCAAAAAATTGGTAAGGTTTATTCAACCCCTCTTCTAAAGCTTACTCACACCCTTTGGGACCTACATGACCAAAACTCCAACAAACTCTTTTTATATTAATATTAGTTGGGCCTCCCTATCCAAAATTTCGGCTTCATGAAAGTTATTGCACCGCCATGAAGGTCGCGATGGCCGAAAATTTACTCGTTGTTCGCTAAAATCCTCCGTACAATATTTTTCTTCTCTGGTTAAGATATCCGGCTTTGGGTGTTTTTTTCGTAGTGCGGGCCAACAATGAGACGATTGCGGTTGTGGGAGCGATGTGGCGATGGATTTGGGGTAGGAGAGACCCTTCTTTTCTTTGTTTGCTAGTTGTTATTTTGTTTCTTTGTTTTTATTTTGTTGCTAGGTTGTAGTTTTCTTATTTTGTTTGTGCTTTCTCTTTTCCTGTTAATTTGCAAAACTTGTAGGCGGATCAATTTTATCTTTTATGTTGTATGTAGTGGTTGCTCGTGCTCGGTTTCGGTTTTTTAGTATTTTACGAGTCTCCATTAAAGAGTCTTTGAAGTCTCCTAGCATGGGAGTGTTCTTAGTTTTGGGTGTGTAGTTTTTAGTTTGTGAAGTGAATCAATTGGTCTTGCCAATTCCTCGCAACTTTTCTTTAGTCAAGTCGGCCCATAACCATTGGTTATGTTTGTAGTTGTAATTCTAGTTTTTGAGTTATTCAAATAAAAAAATATCTTTCGAAAAAAAAAAACATTGTGTCGATGATGTTAAGTTTCATAACCCGTTTGGAATAAGGGTGGCGCTACACACCCGTTTTCCTATAAGTACACCAACTTTCTAAATACATTCTTACCCCCTTTTTATAAAATATCATATTTACTTAATACACCCACCCAACATTTCCCAATTTACCCTTCCCCCAATTAAACCCCAATTGTGGCACGATCATGTGACGAAGCTTTAGGATAGTAAGGGCGTTATAGTCTTTTAAATTCATGATATTTATGTAATAATAGAAAGGGGGTGCACTTAACGGAAAGAAAAGTGTAAACAGTGTCACCAAGGCTAATGTTTGGTACAACGAATTAGTTCATGTGATTATATGTATAGCTACAAATAAACCAAGTCATTCGTGAGCTATTCGGAGCTCGATTGATAAAAGTTCATTTGAGTTCGTTTAATGAGGCTCTTTAAAATAAATGAACCAAACTTAAGTTTTGAAGTATTCGGTTCGTTAACTCGTGAGCGATTCGTATAAATTAAACTAATAGATTGACTTTAATATGATAAATATAAAAATATTTAAATAAATTTATTTGTTTGAATTAAAATCATAAGTTTAATAGATATATTATGCGTTTCGGATATATATAATTTTATTTTTGTGAAGAATAATTTAATTTATCATTAATATTCTTAGGATGCCTTGTTAAAGGGAGGAACCAAGACCAATACCTTACCCTATTCCGCCCCTGGGGTTTACGCTGAACTCCCTCAAAGGATGCTGGAATTCGAACTCAACACTAGATCTTACGAAGCTCGTTTAGGTTCGATTAAACTCGAAAAAGTTCGTGAACCATCAATATATTCGATAGATTTAGGCTCAAATTCAACTCAATAATAAACGAACGAATCTCAAATTCTCAAAAGTTTGATTCGATTCGATTGCAACCCTAAATATATGAATCTCGCAATGAGATGATTGTAACCCAAGAAGTGGCGAAAAATTCAAGAAGCACGTTTAGTGCTCACACTCGATACTTGGTCGTGCTTCAAGTTTTGTGACAACTAGTTTCAAGGCATGGTTTCAATGATTTGTTCAAGCTTCCAATTTTAACTTCTATAGGACATTGTAAGGTGTACAAATGTGGAGCGTCAACATGCCAATCTATAATCTAATTAAAAAGTAGTAGTTTTAATATGACCAAATGTAACAACTACTGATAGCATAATGTCAGAGATGGAGTCAGAATCCAAATTAAGTTCCTATAGTGTCAAACAATATGTAACTCTTATAATTTTACCAGGCAAAATATGTGAGTTCTAAAATTGTGCTCAGAATTGGGGTAAAAGAATCGAATCTTTTTTATTCGATTCGGTATTCAAATTCATATATTAAGAGGGTGTTTAGCTGAGCTTATAAGCTCCTTAAGACAACTTATAAGTTGTCTAAGAGCTTATAAGCTCTCAAAATTTGTTTGGTAAAATTTTTCTTAAAGATCTTATAAGATGTAAAAAAAATTGTCTAACATCTTATAAGCTCCTAAATAAAAAGTACCACCACCCCAACTTTTTTTTATCAATCTTATAAGCTCCTTATTTTTTTATATTAAAAGGAAAAAAACATCCTCAATAATTTTATTATATTTCAAATATACCCTTCCCTACTACCCTTCCATACCCTACGTTAAAGACTTAAATCCCAAACCACAGCCCATTCTGCTGAAATAAGTCATCGTCGTCTTCACAACTCCTTGGCTTTCCAGAACGTCTCTTCTTCTCGTTGATTCATCTATTCTAAAGTAAGTTCTACTCTTCTCTTTTTCAATTGTGTTTATGTGGTTTTTGTTCGAAAAAAATTAGGTTTTTGGCGATATTGATTTTGGTTACCATATTTTTGTGCTTATATGGTATTTTGATTTGGGGATACCAAGCAATCTTAATTCTCAGCGTAATTTTAGATAAGCATTAGGGTGGGGCTCCAAAAGTTTTTTTTTAAATAGACAAAATGGGTTTTTGGTTTGTGAGGCAGAGTTGACAGAGAGAAAAGGGGTTGCATTGGAGCAATTGATGTAAGTGACTTTTTTCCTAAATGCTTGTACTAAACTTCTTAAATAATTGTAAATATTTACATGTTTTTTGTCCTTATGATTTTATAGGATTGCATTTGCGCAATTGATGGTACACATGTTAAGGCTCGATTACCACAAGGAAAAGCAATTCCTTATATTGGATGCAAAGGTTATGCTACTCAAAATATTCTTGCAGTTGTTGATTTCAACATGTGTTTTACATTTGTTTGGGCTGGATGGGAAGGAATTGCTCATGATAATAGGATAGTTGGAGAAGCTATTCGTAATCCAGATCTCAACATTCCTACTCTAAAAGGAAAAAAATATTACTTGGTTGATGTCGTATACTCGCATATGCTAGGATACATGGGCCCTTATAGAGGTGAGAATGCAAGATATCATCTTGATGACTTTCGTCGAGCTAGGACTGTACAACTACGTGCACCAAGAAATTTGAAGGAGAAGTTCAATTACTACCACTCTTCATGTAGAAATTGTATTGAGCGAACATTTGAGAGTCCGGAAAGCATGATCGAATATTTTGGCCGATATGCCTTATTTTCATATTGACACACAAAGAGGAATTGAGTTGGCAACTATGGCTATTCATAATTATATAAGGAAGAAACATATCGGACAAAGCATTCCAAATAGCGGAGGATGAAGGTTATCGACCATACACCGAACACATTGATGAAGCACCTACTAGAGTTCCAAATGGAGAATATGAAATAATCCAAACAATGGTTATTGGATAACGATCCATGATTCAATTGCTATGAATATTGCTAGAATAGGATTAGAGTTGTCAAAACGGTGGCGTGGTGCAACCCGTGGGCCTAAAAAAAGCCCGCATGTTGGTGGGGCGGGGTGGGCTGGCCCGTCATTATGGCGGGCCGAAATATACTAGCCCACCAACCCAACCCATCCCATCAAGGGCTAGACGGACTTACCGCACAAAAAAGTTAAAAATTAAAAAAATTAAAAAATATTTTTTTGCATATTATTAATTTTAATGAGTTAAATAAAATAATAGATGACAAATACATATTTTAAAAAATATTACATACACTTTTATAAGAGATAAAAATATAAAATATTAATTATACTATTTTTTTCTTCTATTTCTTCTTATTTTCTCTTTTTTATTTACGGCGGGCCCAACCCGCCAAGCTCGTGGCCGCGGCAAGCTAGCCCATTTAGGCCCGCATTTTGACGGGCCTTAAAACACCTAACCCGCACTCTACCTTAGGCGGGACGGGCTATCCCAACGGGCCCGACTCATTTCGACTCTAAATGGGATGATGTTAGGAATTTTATTGTTTAGATTTTGATGAATGCCATGTAAAACTTAGAATAGAAAGTTGGCACCCCAATTCTTGTTTTAAAATGCATTGTAATAAATAAATGCCAAGTGAGTTAAGTCGGCCTACGCCTTAACATGCAAAGAAGACAAATCAAGACTGAAGGAAGACTCATTGCGAGACAATGAGTATGGCAAAGAAGAGTAGACGAACTATCTTGGAGAAGCGGTGAGATGCGGTGAGTGGAGCATCGGTCAAGTCAACTCAAGAAAAGCGAGTCTCAAGTTGAAGTAGCGAAGAGTCATCCATGATTGGAAGGCGACTCTAAGTCACCTGGGGAAAGCAAGGAAATGCGATCAAGTCGAGATAATCGTAAAAGAACCGTTGCCGAGAAATCAAGAGATTTACTTAAACAAGTAATATCTCCATACCACCTTTCTTGGAGTGCTCGATCCCGAGAAGCGTGCAAAAGGAATGAACGAATGGGAAGCACAACACCGTGTCGAACTGCGAAAAGGTGAAAGAACAATTCATACGAGGAAATGGCAATTCCAAGAACGCAAGCCAACGACTACAAAGTGACTTTCAAAAATAAGCTATCTCTTCAACGGGCAAATTTTTGAAAGTTCACTATAAAAGGCCGAGGAGTTTGTTTGAGAAGAAGAGATGACACACACGTGAGATATACAAGCACATTAGAAAAATCAAACATTCTCAATCCTCGAAACTACATTACGAAGTACATCAATCCAACACTCACCCGTGAAGGAAAGAGAACTTCAATCGGTTGAAGAGGAAAATCTGAAAACAAAGGGGTCTACATTCCAAAGCAAGGATTGTAGAGAGGTTCAAGGTTGAACCAAGTCTTAAGCTTTTGGAGGGCTTCGTGATCAAATCCAAAGAGCTTGAGCAAGTGAGTTTGTAGTAACAAAGCGTTGCCCTGTGAAGAAAGGCCGAGTCGTCACGAGAAGCCGAGTGATCAAGGCGTCTCGGGACCGAGTCCCTAAGGATCAAGTCGGTTTGTTGTGATCAAGACTTGTATCCGGACTATTACCACTTTGTAAACGATCATTACCTAGTAGATTCCTCCGGGAGTTGGAGAAGAGAGGAGTAGAAGAATTACCCCATCTTGAACCTCTATAAAAACTTCACGTGTCATTTACATTTCAAAGACTTAAATTCTGCACTTTTAATCGCTTATATCTGTGATAAATTTGCTATCCACTTGATAATTTATAAGTCTAAATCAAGCTCTAAAATCTTGCTTAATCAAACTTAAGGGTGTTAAGTCTTCCAATAAAATAAAACCACAAATTGAGTTAAATTATAGTCAACAAATTGAGTTACTCCATCAATGGCTCAATTTGAAATCATTGAGAGATTAACTCTCTTGAGTGACTAATTCGATTGTCCATCAAGGACACACGGTGTGTAGAATCAACTCTGTAGATTTAAAAGGACTAAATCGAAAATTTGGTAAGGTTTATTTAACCCCCCCTTCTAAACCTTACACTTACACCCCTTGGGACCTACAAGTGGTATCGGAGCGGTTGGTTCATTGAACCCTCCGCAGACCGTTCTTGAACTAGATCTCCAAACTTTTCAAAGTCCGCTTTAGTACTTAAGCTCTCGAAACTCTTTTTATCATTAAAAGTTATTATCATGGAAGCAAATTTGACACGCATCCCTATGTTCACTATTGAAGAATTTGATGATTGGAAAATTCGTATGCGAGCTCATCTATCGGATTACATGATGAGATGTGGATAGTGATAGAAGATGGGCCTCTGCAAATCTTAAAGGTGAACACAATACGTATGAAAAGAGCTGCGGTGAAGGAGAAGAAGATGTTGCTCCCGGACCAGGTCATGGTTGAAAAACCAAGAACTGAGTGGACAAATGATGACAGAAAAAAGATACAACCTGGACAATGTAGCCAGGACATCCTTTACAAAACCTTGGACAAAGCCATGTTCAACAAAGTCAAATCATGCAAAACGGCTAAAGAAATGCAGGACAAGTGACATTAATTTGTGAAGGCTCGGAGCAAATCAAAGAAAATAAATTATCGGTGGTTTACTGAAATTTGAGAATTTCAAAATAATCTCGGAGAAAACCTGGATCAACTAGACGCTCGGTTCACGAAATCACAAATGAGTCTGTCTGCACTTGGAAAGGAATATACGAAGAAGAAATGTGTATGAAAATCCTAAAAAGTCTTCCCTGAATGGGAAATGAAGGTCATGGCACTAAGACATTCCATGGACCTATCAAAGACATCCAACCATGAGTTATTCTCGGACCTCAAAGCCTACGAGTTTGAGTGAGAAGAAAAAGACCAGGAAGAGACAGTTGTACCCAAAACAATTTTGCTCTCTAATTGTCAAAGACGGAAGAGAGCCGAGGTCAAAGAAGTAATTGACCCGGAAGAAATAGCCCGATGGTTAAAAAATTTAACAAGTTCTTTAACAAGAACTACAAGAGAGAAAGGGTGAATCTTCCGGAAGACACTCGGCTCCCTCCAAATCAAGGAAGATAGGCCAACCAAGAGAGCGAGATCATCAAAAAGTTGAGTATCAAAGGGTGACAATCCAATAATGGAAAGAGTGATCAAAAGGTTGAATATCTATCTTTGGAATCAGAACAACCAGTCACTATGCCATTATTTGTCCATATCCTGTAGTCAACAAATACGAGAGATGAAGAAGAAAGGAAGGTCTTGAGAGAAAGAAGACAAGAAAGGAAAAAGGCAATGATGGCTGCAGAGATCATTGAAAAACAAAAGTCGAGAGAGACAAATGATTCGAGAGAAGCGAAGAAGTGACTACTCAAGTGACTCAAGAAGAAGCCCGATCGCTTGATGGCCAAAGAACAAGATCAAGAAGATGAGGTACAATCTAACTCAACAAACTCGGAGGCACTAGTGATAGTGATCGTGACACACACACTTCATCACCTCTCGATCTTTATGACTCATTAGGCAAAATGATGAAAGATTTTGAACACATTAAATCCTCACACACACTTTGTTAAATGAGGAAAACAACTACTCAAGAGTCAAAACTCAAAGTCGACTAAGGAGCCGAGTACTCTAAGTCAAATAGTGATGAGAATGAAAGTTTAAAGGCTTGAAAATGCTAAATTAGTAGCGAGAAATTGCTTTGCTATAGAAAAGAGGAGAATGACCTCAAGAATGTTATTGCCTCATTCACTAAGGCATCTAAATCATTGGATGATCTTATCATGAGTCAAAGAGAATGTGGAGACAAGACAGCTTAGGATTTAATTCCTCTCGTGCTATGTCAAACCTCAAAAGTAATTTTGGAAAAAAGGATCTTCAAGTCATTAAGAGTCCTGAAAAATCCAAAACTCTAAATGTTGCACACACATTCACTCAAAGCACAATAACAAGCAAAGCGGCCTTGGTTACAAAGGAAAAGGAAAATAAATCGATTGAGTATCTTTGAAAGGGCAGTGAGAAGAGATTCACCGAGTCCTCAAAGAAACTCCTAACGAAAAATACTACTGTAAAAAGAAGCGAGCTACCAAAAATCCCGGAAAAATCCATAAAAGAAATACATATGATGGGAATGGTAGAAAATATCCAAGCCAAGCTGATTGGAATAATGTGAACTATCGGCCACGACTTATGGAATATAAGCCCATTGGCAAAGGCCTAGAACTCAAAGAAAGGCCATTCCAAAAGCATAAGAGCTTTCATCAAAGCACACATATGCATCTAGGCACTACACTCAAAGACACCACAATTACCCAACGAAGGCAATTGCTAAAACACATATGCAGCATACTGAGACAAAAGAGACAATTTGTATGAACCTAGAATCCCCGAAGCAATTTGCCAGGATTAATTATGATTATGGCACGATAGATGGCAACCCCTTAGAGTCAAATCATTTGGCTATAGGTTGGTTGGATCATCTTACAATTCTAACCCCTCGGGACCCGGACAAGTATGGGTACCTAAAACTTAATTTCCTTGATTGCGGGTTCAAGGAACAAATGAGTGCGGGAACCTACATGGATAGTGGTCGCATTCCCGGACATATGACAGAAATAAGAGAAATCATGTCAAAATTCAAGGAAGTCAAAGGAGCAAAAGTCATATTTGGAGGAAATGAAGCTCCTGGTGAAATAAGAGGCATTGGATCCATCAAGAGGAATGGATTAGAAATCACGGATGTTGCATATGTTGAAGGACTCAACTTCAACTTATCGAGTATCGATCGGCTCTGTGACAAGGGCTACAATGTTGGATTCAACATGGGTATATGCCAAATCAAAGATATTGAATCAAATGAAGTTGTCTTTGCAAGGATGTAGACAAAAATATGTATGTAGTGGATTGGACAACCGCAACACCCGATGCACATCTACTAGCAAAAAGAAATTTGAATCAAGTTGGTTTTGTGGCACAAAAAAGTGAGTCACCAATTTCAAAACAATTAACAAGGTGCAAGAAGTCATCTTGTAGAAGGACTTCCGGACTCGATTATCTGAAGGAGAGTATATGTGATGCATGTCGGAAGGAAAGCAAATCAAATCGTCATTCAAAGAAAAGACATGTCCATCCTCAACAAAGAATATTACATCTCCATATGGATCTATTTGGCCCGATGGAACCCGGCCCGAAAGATAAGTGGAAAGAAATACACCTTGGTGGTAGTAGATGACTACTCAAGATATACATGGACAATATTCATGTGCAAGAAAAAGAAACTCTACAAAAACTACCACAAATGATGAAGAGGATTCAAAATGAGAAGAGTCAAACCATTATCAAAATAAGATCGGATAGAGGAACCGGTTTGTCAATGGAATAATAACTCGATATTGTATTGAGAATGGTATTGGTCATGAACTATCGGCCAGCAAGGACTCCACACAGTGAGAATGGAGTTGCGAAAGAAGAACAGAACCCTCAAAGAAGCGAAAGAACCATGTTAGTGAAGGCGGGATTACCAAAAAAGATTTTGGGTCAAGCAATCAACACGACTTGCTACACCCAAAACAGATGTATGATAAATAGACGGTGACAAAGACTCCTATAAGATCCTGGACGGAGAAAACCAAATGTTTCATATTTGAGAATATTTGGATGTAAATACTTCATCCACAACAATGGCAAAGACAACCTAAAGGCTTTTGATGCTAAAGGCGATGAAGGTATCTTCTTAGGATACTCACCGAAAGCAAAGCCTACAGGATACTCAACAAAAGAACTATGGTTACGAGAGGAATCCATTCATGTAGTATTCGATGAGCGAAATGTAAATGGAGAAGACATTGAAGAGTCGGTGATAAGTGAATCATCCAACCATCTGAAAGAGTCCCTATCTTTGAAACCAAGCCGGAATTATCAATTCGAAAGAAGATGAGATAGTCAATCTCAAAAACAATTGGAAAATTTGCGGCTAAGTGATTATGAGAGAGTGACCCACAAAGAACACAAAATGTACAAGTCGATCAATCTAGCTAACTTACTCCAACCGATGTAAGATGGTGAGAGACCATCCACGAAACTTGTCATTGGAGATATAAGAGAAGGTGTCAAGACAAGATCGAACTCAACAAGAGGCAATGTTCACATGCTTCATCTCGCAAATAGAGCCCAAAGATGTGTCACAAGCATTGGGCGACACACATTGGATTCAAGCTATGCAAGAAGAAATTTCGGTTTGAGAGAAATAAAGTATGGGAATTAGTGCAAAGACCCATACATCAAAATGTTATTGGAACCAAATGGGTATTCGAAATAAGATGAACGAGGAAGGTTACGTGGTAAAAAACAAAGCAAGACTAGTAGCCAAAGGATATTGCCAAGAAGAAGGAATAGATTTTGATGAAACATTTGCCCCTGTGCAAGATTGGAAGCTATAAGGATGTTTCTTGCCTATCGACTCACAAGAATTTCATTGTATATCGGATGGATGTAAAAAGTGCATTCCTAAATGGTTTATTGGAAGAAGAAGTGTATGTTGAACAACCTCCGAGGATTTGAGCAAAAGACTCTTGGAGATAAGGTATACAAACTCAAGAAAGCTGCGTATGGATTGAAGCGGCACCCCGAGCATGGTATGATACCTTGTCACAATTCCTAATCGAAAATGGATTCACAAAAAGAAAAGTAGATTGAACACTTTTCGTAATTCAAGACAAGAAGATTATTCTACTTGTTCAAATATATGTTGATGACATCATCTTTGGATCCACAAACAAAGAGTTGTGCGAAAAGTTTTCAAACCTCATGCAAAGTAAATTTGAAATGAGCATGATGGGAGAAGGCGACATTCTTCCTTGGACTCCAGTGAAATTGATTGAAGGATGGAACCTTCATAAGTCGAACAAAATACACGAGAGATTTAATGAAAAAATTTGGTATGGAGGAGAAGTCTTCTCAATAAAAATACCAATGAACACATCATCAAAAATAGACATGGATGCGGATGGCAAGCCTGTAGATCAAACAAGATCTGAGCACTTATTGGATCATTGCTCTATCTCACGCTAGCGGACCGGACATCACCTTTTTTGTAGGTGTATGTGCAAGATTTCAATCTGCTCCAAAAGAGAGCCACATGACAAAGACTAAGAGAATATTGAGATACTTGAAAGGAAGCCAAGAAGTAGGCTATGGTATCGAAAGGAAGGTGGATTCAAGCTAATTGGCTATTCGATTCGACTATCTTTGGATGCGAGTGGGCGGAAAAAGCACTTCGGCACATGTCAAATCTTTAGGAAGCAGACTAATTTCCTGGTTTAGCAAGCAAAACTCAATAGCCACCTCTACAATTGAGCGGAATACATAGGCTGCGGGGCAATTTGTTGTGCCCAAGTCCTATGGATGAGGCAAATGAGAGACTATGAAGTTGAAGAAAAAGAAATTCCAATCATGTGTGATAACACAAGTGCAATTGCAATCACTCAAAATCCTGTTGCACTCAAGAAC
This sequence comes from Rehmannia glutinosa, assembly GCA_016081115.2. Classification (NCBI taxonomy): domain Eukaryota; kingdom Viridiplantae; phylum Streptophyta; class Magnoliopsida; order Lamiales; family Orobanchaceae; genus Rehmannia; species Rehmannia glutinosa. Next base: position 9,931,233 of record CM071924.1, on the reverse strand, counting down.
AAAACATATTGATGTCGAGATATCACTTCATAAGAGACCATGTTGAAAAGAAGGACATCATCCTGGAATATATCTCAACCGATAAACAACTAGTGACATCTTCACAAAAAACCATGTGAGTCAAGATTTGAAGAACTCAAGCATGAGTTGGGATTAATTGAACTAAGTTTGAGACACGAAGAACCAAAGAAAAGAAATGGAACGAGAAAAGGAGGTGAAAAAGAGTCGAAATCATTCATCCGTCACCAGATCGGAAGAAACTGACTACACCGAGTCGGTGATAGTGAGTCGCTAAGAGACTGTGAGAAGTAGAGTTAAATCGGCTAAGAGATAAAATTGAATAACTTATGAGCAAAGTGACAAAAACGCAATGCGTTTTGACTAAGCGGGAATGTTTTAAGGAATACGTCGACATAATGATGATGTGTGGACACAAAAAGTCGCACACCAAGCTTATGATTGGATATAAATCTTTGCCGCATTAAATACGAGACATGAAATGCTCAATAGGCGTCACGAAATCAAGCCGTTGATTTCGATCACAATTCAAAACCACCCGCACGTCCTTTCATAAACCATATTTAAACTATTTTCGTCCATTTCTCTCTCACACTTCTAAAAAGCTGTTCATCTCTTTCTCTCAAAAGCAAAGGCAAAATACTCTCGAAACCCTATCAACCTTCAAATCAATTTAAGTTTTTTCCTTGATATAATCTGAGAAATGGCACCAACTTATGACTTTACCAAGTTAGGAAAGCAAATCCACACCGGTTCGACGGTGGATTTAACGGAATGGTGAAGCGGGTCCGACGACACCCTGGTGAAGAAAATCGGCCGAGAAGTTGGAAACGTCCCAGGACTAAAACCGTTTCTAACGTTAGAATATCCGATGACCTATGTGGAGGAGGTCGCACAATTCTACGTGAATCTTTGAGATTCACGATGAAGGAATCAAGTCATCATTCACGGAAAAGCGGTGACTATCTCTCGCCAGGATTTGGTGAATATTGCTTACTACCGTGGAAGGAGCATCCGAGATTAAAGAAGGCGATGTAAACTTGGGTGACGCATGGAAAAAAAATAGCCAAGTCCGACGCTGGCGATAAAATAATATTCCACGAAAACAAGAAGCTGGAAGGAGGATTATCACAAGTTGTTGGATATAGTTGCCAAATGTATCGACATCAAATTTGGCGACTTTGACCAATCTGTCAAAGGCAAAGCGATTGTAATGGCCGCAATCATCGAAGAAAAAAGAAGATAAAGCTGGCCGAGTTTGTCTCACAATGGACTCTGCGAGCGTGGGAACAAATCCTTCAAAGAAGATGGCACATTTGGAGGATCCCTGGATATGGCCTAGTGATTGGCCGGCTATTGGAGGTGAAAGGAGTCCCTCTTAGACATGGGAAGGCATTCCATGTTAACAAGAGGATGTTGAGCAAACCTCTCTGGCGCCTGAGAAGAGAGCTTACGCCAAGAGGCGACACGGTGAGGGAATCGGTGACCAAGAAGATACTGTTGTTTCCTCTCCGGCCCAAGAAAGAAAAGTCGCCCTGCGCTACCAAGAAGACTCCGCCCCTGCAAAAAAGAAAACCAAACATGCTCCTTGCCCTGCGCAGCAGAGTCACCGCCCCGGCGGCCGTGTCTCCTGCCCTGCGGCGGTCGAGAAGGACTCACAAATATCTTCTCCGATCGTCAAGAAGAGGAGAACTCGAGAAGCCACGACGGCCCGCTCCTCGAGAAAAAGACACCAAGCCACCCCCGCCCAAGACTCGAGAGGACACCGTCTCGAACCGAAATCCCTCTGTAGTACAAACTAGGAGACGAAGAAGAATCGTCAAGCGGTCCCGAATGGAGAAACCAATGAGTCGATTACTCGGCTAGCACAAATCTGAGACTCTTTGGAGTAAGTAGAGTCTCGGGATGTAGTTGATGAAACAACCAAATCTGTGAAGCGTCGTGAGAGAAGCAACCCAAGACACACTGTTGTAGCTCACACAACAAGAAGCACAAAGAACTGCCGCGAGCGGATAGTGATGTAATGATTCTATCTCCACCTTCCCGACATCCAAAATCGTCTGCGTGAGTGGAGAAATGGAAGTTGAGTAAGTCGAGGGAACAGTTCCAACGGCTGAGTTCATAGAAGAAGAAGAGGAAGCTGCTAAATTTCTTTGGATTAACTCTTTGTGCTCCCGGCTCACGGATGAAGACAAGCGCACGGACATCCTGCGGATCTACAAGGACAAGGAGAGAAAAAGCAAGTCAAGCGAAGACGTGAGAAGGCAAGCATCGCCTATCTCGGCACCACGAGAACACACACATCCTCTCCTTGATGTCTTCTCGACAATGACGAACCGAGAATCTTTGCTTTGCCCGCCAGAAGAGTTGCAAATGCGCAAGCATTGCCGCGAATCAAGAATCCTTCACGAGCAAAGACTAATGGAGGGACCAGGAGTCCTCGAACCACGGTGGAAATCGATCCAATGGGAGTGGTTGACAAATAGCACCGATGTTGTTCTTCTACCACTTCCCCACTCACTCGAGAAAAGAAAGCGATAAGGAGATGGCGATGAAAGCTGGCTAGTGGGGACCCCGGTCGAGCCAACCCCTATTGAAGGTGTGCTACCACCGCCCCAACTACCGAACAATCAATCGAAAGCAATGGAGTTTGGAGACGAGTGACCCCGTTCAAGTCACTCGGTGGTGCGCCCCGGTGAGGGAAACTCCCTCCACCGCGGCAAGGTCGGAGGATGCGAGATGACTCCTAACGAATCGGAGGCGAAGTAGAGAAAATACAAACACAAGAAGAACAACAAGTTGCCATCGAGCTCGGGCGATTGAGATGTCTTAGCCGGTGAAGTGCCAACTTACTCGAAGGTGCTAATGACGACGCTAGCGATGCGATCGAGGCACGAGGAAGGAACGACCACAGGAGTTAACACTGGGGCGATGAAAGTGCAATCCATGGGGTTGAGACTCGATGGATGCCACCTGTAGAAGACCACTAAGGCAGTGACACACATCGAAAAGGAGGACGAGCCTCGCAGCGATGAGAAGCTCGCTTGGAGGTAATGAAGGCCGGGGAGGTTGAGACTTCCGGGGTAAAGAAAAGAAGTAGAGAACATCCCTCCTGCTATCATCGACCCATCCGAGAAGGAGATCGGCCACTTCATGATTCCCAGGACAACCACGATGTCACTTTTCTACTCGGATCGGAAAGGCGAAGAAAGAAGGCTGAGTCATCCCCATAACAAATCCAAAAGACTCATTGCGGATGTTCCAAGCACGAGCAAGTCGATCCCAAGACTACTCGTCAAACTTTTTAACTTTGATGATGAGCCACCACTGAAATCTCATCATCGTCCGATGACGCTCGATAAGGCCGAGGACCGATCTCATGAAATGAAAAAAATCACCGAGACCAACGAAGGCAAGAGGCAATGAGGCTCAAGCAAGCGGTCTACTTCACAACAAAACCCACCAACCAGAGACCACCGCTCGGGCTCCTCAAGCTGCGGCAGATCGATTCCCAAAAGAACTTCACGCGCACCGCTCATCATCGAACATCCCGGTTGGCGGTGATGAATCTTTTGTAGAATCTTTCCCTTTTTCACCTGGAGATACGAAACTCCACGAAGAGTCGAAACGAACAAGCACGCTATTACAAACCGGCTCCTGTTCTTCCATCGTCACCATTGTTCGGTGATTATGACTTTGATCTTTGTATGGCCATCACCGCAATGAAGAATCACCAAGTTCGAGAAGTGTTCAAGGCACTCTTTCTGAGGTTGAGCGGATGGAGAGGCATCGATCTTTGGACATGCGAACAATAGAGATGCCACCATCCTTTACAAATGATTTGAGAGGCATCACAAATGGATAAGGGGAATGGTGGCAACAAAGAAAAAACAATGTGTGGAACAATGAGATACTTGAGGAACATTGTTCAACAAGTTCTTTCTGTGGAGAGTCAAAATGTTGATGCAAAAACGAAGCTAAGAGAACACATTGAGCATATGCATGAAGCTCACATCGCCGAGATCAAAGGCTGGCTTGAGCAAAATACAAATGATCTTGACCCACATGACAAGAAAATTCACCTTCTCATGGTGAGATGAAGCGATTTATTGAGAATCCAACGCTACTCGTCCAAATTCGTCTTGCTTACAACGCAGCAGACTTGAACAAGAACTCTCGACTATCCGAGCTCGACTTCATGCTTGCGGATGTTCCCGGGTTCCTCTATCCTTTGATGATGCCAAAAAGGGGGAAGAGGAATACCTTTTAAAGCAAAACAAAAATCTGGAAAAGAAAGGAAGCGGTGAGAAGGAAAATCACCGAGGAAGTCTTGAAACGGAAGAAAGGAAAGCTTGTCGAGGAAGAATCAACAGATGTGACATTGATGATTACCAAACCCCCCAACAAGGTCCCCATCACTCATTATAAGCGAAAACTCCTCGTGACTCTCCACTCCAACACTCTGTTGTATCTATGGTGAAAAGAGAAAACAATTGAAGCGAGGGATGAAGGAAGTGTAAGGAAGAATGGATGCCAGGGTGATGAACATCTTGAAAGAACATGGAGGCATTACGATGAAGCGAGAGACACTTATGCCATCTCGGATGTCGGACAGAGCCACGATCGGTCGATGAATTTAAAACGCTCGAATCGAGGGATACTTTGCAAATATGTCTATGGCTGAAGCTTGGGACTTGTACTTGGGAAAAGGGTCTCACGTTATGTGAAGAAGGCGACAGAAGCAGACAACCTAAATCGAAGGTCACTCCGCCGTCACTCACCGGAAAAGAAAAGACCCCGATGATATCGCCCGAGGAGGTAGAAAAAGCATGTAGTGGAGGAAGAAGCTTCCGACTGGCCTCTGCCCAAAAACATTGAATACGTGGATCCGGGGAAAGAAAGGAGGGATCTCCGGGCTGGAAATTGACCAAGTGGCAAATTTGAGAGTGGCTAAAACTAACGCCGAGTATGCAAAAGAATAGAAGAAGAAAACAAGAGACAAACTTCGGCTATGGCGGGAGAGACAGGAAAGAATAAGAAAAGATGAAGCTGCCGAAAGCATATGAGAAGAAAAAGAAAAGCGGTGACGACGAGAAAAAGAGAAGAAGAGAAGAAGATGCTTGATCAAGATGAAAAAGAAAGAGACAATAAGGAGATGAAGTGTTCTTTGTCCAACCCTTCGTATTTTATCATGTAAATACATACAATGTAAGTCTTCTGTAATAAAGCTATAAATTCTTTATTTTCAAATAGACAAATATGATCTCGATACACCTTGTAAACCAGAAAGTGTAAAAACAGAATGATATGATCAATAAAAGGATCTATTATGCGATACATTCTATGTCAATACACTATCCAGACAGTATCTTTCTTTATTTGCATTTTTGCATGATTTAAGTTTTGGCATCATCAAAAAGGGGGAAATTGTTAGGAATTTTATTGTTTAGATTTTGATGAATGCCATGTAAAACTTAGAATAGAAAGTTGGCACCCCATTTTGTTTTAAAATGCATTGAATAAATAGGGCTGGAAGGTGCCGCCACGCCTTAACATGCGGACAATCGAAGACTAAGGAAGACTCACTATCGGCAAAGAAAGAGTAGACAGAATCTTCGAGAAGTAATGAGATGCACGGTGAGTGAAGTGTCGAAGCGGAAGAAAAGCCAAGAAAGTTGAAGTGACAAGAGTCATCCATGATTGGAAGACTCTAAGTCACCCGGGAAAGCAAGGAAATGCGATCAAGTCGAGATAATCGAAAAAGAAGCGGAAGAGATTTACTAAACAAGTAATATCTCCATACCACCTTTCTCGAGTGCTCATCCCGGAAAGCGTGCAAAGGAATAAACGGGGAAGCACTTGTGTCGAACTCAAAAGGTGAAAAACAATTCATACGAGAAATGGCAATTCCAAGAATCGTTGCGACAACGATTGAAAGTGACTTTCAAAAATAAGTCTATCTCTTCAACGCAAATTTTTTAAAGTTCACTACAAAAGTGAGAATTTGAAAAAAAAAAAAACAATTGACCAAGTGATTGAAGATGAAGAACCAAAAACGAAGATTATTGGAAAATGGATTCTCAATCCTCGCCAGGGTGATGAACAAATCAAATCTTGAAGATAACATGGAGAGGAAAATCAAAAATCAAGGGGTCTACATTCCACGAAGAAAGGAAGGTTCGAGTCGATGCTTTTTGGAGGCTCGTGATGAGCCATCAAGAGAATGCCAAGCCAGGAAGAATTTGATCAAGCGTCTCGAAAGGATCAAGTCATGGGTGATCAAGACTTGTCACTTTGCAAAAATCGATCAATACTAGGGATCAGTGAAAGAGAGGAGTTTACCCCATCTTCGAACCTTATAAAAATTTTATTATTTTACATTTCGAAATTTAATTCTCTTGTTTATATCTCACGTTATATCCACTTGATAATTTCTAAATCTCGAAAATCAAACTTAAAGGACTTCATCAAACCACGATTGGGAAAGAGTCTCCATTAGAAGAAGACTAACTCATGATTATCTAAATCGTTTGTCCACGAAGACTCTTGCTGAAAATATTTAAAAGAAGGTTTATTCAGAAGACCTCAAACTTTTCATGGTTTCAAGAGAATCTTCAAGTTTAGTATTTACGAAATCAAGAGGGCAACCTCTAGCACAGTAATTACTTCCTTCCATTCATCATTTTCCTTCATGAAGGATTTCATTTAGAATCCTCTTGGAATACAACTTCATGTGACGTGTCTTCCAAACTTTCACCATCGAATCGTCATCCTGATTAGGACCTTGCAGAAAAAAATCTTGTTCTTGAGATGTGACCTCGGATGTAATCATGGATCACATCTCGGGAAAGAAAGGAAGGATTAATTTGGAGACTCTTTCACGTTATGGTGAGAACCTTGTGATCTTGACCAAGTTCTCAAATTTGGTGACACTCAAACTAAAAAATATTTGCACATTTTTCAACATGATGACCATATCAGAACAAGCTCTCATCTAAGATCAAAGCTTTTTATCAAACTTTTTCGATTTTCAGGCGAGACGAAGAAGTAGGGACACTAGGAATTTCCATGCTAACAAACATACGCGGGGATGCTCTTGAGGAAAGAATAAGCATGGATATTTACTAGAAGATGAAGGATGTGATTGAAGATGTGGTCACATTCACAATCACAATCATGATGAATTTTGAAAAGACATATGAGAAGAAAAAAGAAAGCGTGCCAATATGGAGTAAAAAGAGAAAATACTCAAATCCAACTAGAAAAGAAAAAGATATATCGATCTATATAATTCAACTCATCCAACAATAGACATGTGTGGACTTTGTTAATCTAACAAGAAACATGGTTAGATGATAAGATGAAGTTATATTTGTTTTGTACATCCATGAGATGGATCTTGTAAATAATAGCATCCATTGAAGGGTTTTTATTAATGAAAGTATTTTTATGTATCTTTAAATCATGTATATTGTGAAATTGTGTTTTGTTAAAAGTAGTGTTTTTAAAAGTTTTAGAATACTTTTAATCAATGATAAGAATTGGACCCCTTCAATTCTTTGATTAGTATTTGTAATTATTCCTAAAACTCGCCCGAGCTTAATAAATTTCTTTTGTGCACCTTCCGAGCTTTTCAATTTTATAGTGAAAAGAAAGAAATGAAATATATTTTTCGCATTCCTTTTTTTCTTCTATTTAGTTGATGTTGATAAACATTGTGCCAATACATTATAGGCCCATTCTCTCTCTCTTTTTTTTCTCATTCTAAAACCAAAACCCTAAAAATCTTCCGCTTTTCCCTCCCCCACGATCCCAAGCAAGTGGTTTCTTCTCCCACGAGAAAAGAAAGCCATTATGGTCATCTGATATGTAGGGGCAATAAGGCACTGCTTGATCCCAAATTTTGAAAAAAATAGGGATATTTTGGTCATTTACATTTTAATCTTATAAATAAAAAATAGAAATATAGGAAAACAATCTTCATCTTTATTGATTTGCATTTTGCAAAATGATTTAAAAATTTTGTACATTATTGCATCATAAACTTTAACTTGGATTTTTGCATTATTCTCTTGTGTCTCTAATTGTTAGGAATTTTTTATTTTTAGATTTTGAATTAATACAATGAGTTAATCAAAACTTCTACTTATTTTAAGTTTGATGTATTTTTCATTGGTATATGTGTTATGGACAAATTGTCCACGTATGTTTTGCAAAAATGATAAATAGTCATAAATTTTGAAAACATATTTTTAGCTATTTTGTTGTAATAAAAGGTAGATTATATTTAAAAATTTGATGCGATTCTAATGATTTACATTTTTCAAAATGGACGTTAGTGAAAAAAAAATAAACATAGAAATTTGGACTAAAAATGACTGGAAAAACATGGTTATATTATGGAAAAAGTGACCAAAACTCCAACGAACTCTTTTTATATTAATATTAGTTGGGTCTCCTATCCAAAATTCTGGCTTCGAAAGCTACAAGCCATGAAGACTTGGAAAACTTTTGGTTGTTCGAGGCAAAATATTTTTTATCTGGTTTAAGATATCCGGGCTTTGTGTGTTTTTTTGTGGTGCGGGCCAACAATGAGAGACGATTGCGGTTGCGGGGAGCGATGTGATTTGGGGGCAGGGAGACCCTTCTTTTCTTTGTTGCTAGTTTTTATTTTGTTTCTTTGTTTTTATTTTGTTGCTAGTTGTTATTTTGTTTCTTTGTTTTTATTTTGTTGCTAGGTTGTAGTTTTCTTATTTTGTTTGTCTTTCACTTTTTCCTAGTTGATTTCCAGAAACTCGTCGAATTTTATCTTTTCTCTCGTTGTATGTAGTCTCGTGCTTTGTTTCGATTATTTTACGATCTCCATTAAGGAGTGCTAAAGTCTCCTAGCATGGGAGTGTTCTTAGTTTTGGGTGTGTAGTTTTTAGTTTGTAAAGTCATCAATTGGTCTTGTCAATTCCTCGCTCTTTTCTTTAGTCAAAATAACAAAGTTACGTTTGTAGTTGAATTCGTTTTGAGTTATTTTAATAAAAACTATCTTTCGAAAAAAACATTGTGTCGATGATGTTAAATTTCATGACCCGTTTGGAATAAGGTAAAGAGTTTTCCTATTTTTCTAAATACATTAATAAAATATCAATTTAATATCTTTCCATTTACCTTCCCCAATTAAACCCCAATTGGAGATCATGTGACGGAAGCTTTAGGATAGTAAGGCGATAGTCTTTTAAATTCCAAGGAAAGAAAAGTCTGTCAAAAGGCTAATGTTTGGACGATGAATTAGTTCATGTGATTATATGTAAACTCGAAATAAACTAAAGTGAAAGAACAATTCATCGAGCTCGATTGATAAAGTTCGTTTGAGTTCGAAAGGCTCTTTTAAAATAAATGAACCAAACTTAAGTTTTGAAAAAAATCGTTAACTCGTGAGCGGTCGTATAAATTAAACTAATAATTTGACTTTAATATGATAAATATAAAAATATTTAAATAAATTTATTTGTTTGAATTAATATCATAAGTTTTAATAGATATATTATGCGTTTGAAGATTATACTTACAAGCAAAAAGTTCGTGAACATTTTTTAGGCTCAAACATTCAACTCATAATAAACCTCAAATTCAAAAGTTTGATTCTTGTTTGAAATATATGACATCAGATGATTGTAACCCGTGGCTTTCAAGAAGCACGCTTAGAAGGAATACTTGGTCGTGCTTCAACAACTAGTTTCAAGGCATGGTTTCAATGATTTGTTCAAGCTTCCAATTTTAACTTCTCTAGGACATTGTAAGGTGTACAAATGTGGAGCGTCAGCATGCCAATCTATAATCTAATTAAAAGTAGTAGTTTTAATATGACCAAATGTAACAACTAATAGCATAATGTCAGAGATGGAGTCAGAATCAAATTAAGTTCCTAAGTGTCAAACAATATGTAACTCTTATAATTTTCCAAAAATATAGTTCTAAAATTGTGCTTTGGAGGGGTAAAAGAATCGTGATCAAATCATATATTAAGAGCTGAGCTTATAAGCTCCTTAAGACAACTTATTTGTTTGAGCTATAAGCACTCAAAATTTGATTTTTCTTAAAGATCTTATAAGATGTAAAAAAAAATTGGCTTATAAAGGCCTAAAATAAAAAAAAGCATTTTTTTTATCAATCTTATAAGCTCCTTATTTTTTATATTAAAAGGAAAACATCCTCAATAATTTTATTATATTTCAAATATACCCTTCCTACTACCCTTCCATACCCTACGTTAAATCCCAAACCACAGCCCATTCTGCTGAAATAAGTCATCGTCGTCTTCACAACTCAAGAACGTCTCTTCTTCTCGTTGATTCATCTATTCTAAAGTAAGTTCTAGTTCTCTTTCTCAATTGTGTTTATGTGGTTTTTGTTCGAAAAAAATTAGGTTTTTATGATATTGATTTTGGTTACCATATTTTTGTGCTTACCATGGTTTTTGATTTGGGGATCATCATTCCCAGCGTAATTTTAGATAAGCATTAGGGTGGGGCTCAAAAGTTTTTTTTAATAGACAAAATGTTGGAGGCAGAAGAGAGGAGTTGATGTAAGTGACTTTTTTCCTAAATCTTGTACTAAACTTCTTAAATAATTGTAAATATTTACATGTTTTTTGTCCTTATGATTTTATAGGGATTGCATTTGGCAATTGATGGTACACATGTTAAGGGCTCGATTACCACAAGGAAAAGCAATTCCTTTATTGATGCAAAGGTTATGCTACTCAAAATATTATTGCAGTTGTTGATTTCAACATGTGTTTTACATTTGTTTGGGCTGGATGGGAAGGAATTGCTCATGATAATAGGATAGTTGGAGAAGCTATTCAATCCAGATCTCAACATTCCTACTCCAAAAGGAAAATTTGATATCGTATACTCGCATATGCTAGATAATTTATAAGGTGAGAATGCAAGATATCATCTTGATGACTTTCGTCGATAGGACTGTACAAATCTGCACCAAGAAATTTGAAAGAGAGTCAAACTTAAAATTGTGTTGAATCTCATTTGAGTAAAACCAATTATTTTGGCCGATAAATTTTCATATTGACAATTGGGTTGGCAACTATGGCTATTCATAATTATATAAGGAAGAAACATATCAGACAAAGCATTCCAAATAGCGGAGGATGAAGGTTATTAGCCATACACTTAACACATTGATGAAGCACCTACTAGAGTTCCAAATGGAGAATATGAAATAATCCAAACAATGGTTATTGGATAACTCCATGATTCAATTGCTATGAATATTGCTAGAATAGGATTAATCAAAACGGGCTGGCAGGATTGGCCAATCCGTGGGCCTAAAAAGCCCGCATGTTGGTGGGGGCGGGTGGGTTGGCCCGTCATTAGGCGGGCTTTACTTGCCCAACCCCCCACTGCGGGCTAATCACACAAAAAGTTAAAAATTAAAAAATTAAAAAAATTTTTTTGCATATTTAAAAATGAGTTAAATAAAATAATAGATGAACATATTTTAAAAAATTTACATACACTTTTATAAGAGATAAAAATATAAAATATCAATTATACTATTTTTTTTCTCTATTTCTTCTTATTTTCCTTTTTTATTTTATGGCCCAACCCGCCAAGCTCGTGGCCAAAGCTAGCCCATTTAGGCCCGCATTTTGGCAGGCCTTAAAACTCCCGCACCCTACCTTAGGGCGGGGCGGGACCATTTGATGGCTCTAAATGGGATGACAAGTTTTAAACATGACTCAAATATTTTGATCTTTTTTTTTCGTTTATGGCTCATCTGTTTGACAATTAAATAGTAATCTAATATTTTAATAACATGTTATTCATTTATGGGGATACCATGATAATTATCATTGTTCAATCTCATTTGTTATCTGCTCACCTGTAAAATTGTTGGAATCGTTCTAGTAGTTTATAAGTGCAAGGTGGAAGCATATAGAGTTGTCGGATAAATTTAGTCAACAGTTGTTCTCATTTACTTTCGTAAATTTGCTTTAAAGTACGTTACAGCATTTTAAAAATATAAAAATATATAAATAAATAATTATTTAAAAAATTATAAGAAATGTGAAGCTAAACTATTTTATATTATTTGAGAGAATTTTTTAACCAGCTTAAATATATATAAACGGTGTTATGTCATTTTTGGTCATTATGGCAATAAAATGAGCTTATAATACCAAACACTTTAGCGAAACTTATAAAATATAAGATCTTAAAACAGTTATCGATCTATAATCTTGTTTTATCCAAACACGCTAAAAGCTTATTTTTAAAGATCTAACGACTTATCGGCTCTAAAACATCTTATCGGATGTAAGAGCTTATAAGATCTTTTGAATAAGCTTAGTCAAACACTCTTTAACACTTTCGAATTTGAAAAATTAGAACACGAATCCAAATAAGAATATTTATTGATTAGTATATTGTGTGAATTTGAATATGAATATCATTATATTCGATTCAAAAAAATATTCGAATAATATTATATATTTGTACAGGCATCGTATATAATCTTTATATATAAAACTATATATTTATTTATGTAAACTGTTAATATATAGTAAACATGTTATAAGTAAACTTTATTCGATCCAAATAATACTGAATTTGATAAATATTTTTGAATAGAAAATTAGAAAAAGAGTCCATTAATATTAGAGCCCAAGAAGCCCAATTTCTTAAAATTCTTTAAAAATGTCTTGAAAAATATTTATATTCTTTGGAGAAGAAAAGTTGTAAAGAATTTTAGAGTGATACATATTTTGTTAGACAATTCTAGTTAATGAATTGTAGTCATTAGATCAAATAAATCATAACCATTGGTTAGAGATTTATCTTAGTATAAATAAGGAATGATCATTTTGTATCTAGCTAAGAAAATATTTTTCATTTTATGTTTCTAAATAATCCAAAATAAAGATATGTTGGAATTTTTAATTCGAATATTCGAATTCATTCACATAATAAGAATAAGTTTTTGTATTCCAATATTAAAAGAATTTGAATTAGAATATTATGTACGAATAAAGTATATTTATATTCGACTCGATATTCGATTCGTTTACACTTCTACTCAGAACTTATAAACTGAAGGTCCAACAAAAGTGGAGAGATCTTGGAAGAATACCTTTTGGGATAAGCTTCTCATAAAAACCACTTGTTATCTGCTAACCTGTCTTCCAATGAGAACCACAACAAAATATGATGAGATACAAAAGTAATTTAAAAATAAATAAAAATAAAATGGATATTCACCTCTTGTGAAGAGATGGAAGTAAACACTTCAATCATGAGAACATCTCCATTAAACACAATATCCAGTTGTTTTTGAGACAAATTTGTAGTATGGAGAGATGCAAGACCGACTTCTTCCCATCAACAATTGATTACAAGTAAACTTCATCTTCTTTCTTCTCTCTCATCTTATCAAGAGAGAACCTGCAACCATTCAAAAACATTTTTTTCTAAAAGGAGTAGAAGAAGTTAAAAACACAAAAAATGAAACGTAACAGCAAAAGACTGCAACACCTGAACTAAGTTATTTATATTTTGTTGCACCTAAATAAGTCGCACAAACTTGCGCACTTGATATGTTGGGATAAACTCACAAATGCAGCAAAAAATAATTATTCATTTCTTGTGTGAATCTAGCCAGGAAATAATAACAAGCAATCCAAACCACAAGTGGAAAAGAATTCAACACAAACACAAAAACGACACGAACAACTTTTACGTGGAAAACTTTCTCGATGGAAGGAGTAAAAACCACGGGACCCTGGTTCATCAAAACAATCCACTACAATCAAAATAGGGGTACGACAAGTCAACAAAAATCTCCTACAAAGTGATACAATCACAAACACAAGATATACACAAACTTAACAATGAAAGAATTGCAAAGATCTCACCTAACACGCTGTTGTCCAAAACCAATATCTAACGGTTGAAAATACCAATCACGATCTCCACCGTGCGGAATCTACCACAAGATATCCTAAACAATACATAAAAATTTCAGCCAAATCAACTATTAGAATGTCGATATGGCTCCAACAGTGAAGCTGCTATAGTTGGATCTGAAAAATAGGCACCCTTTGTTCTTCGTCTAGTACTCGTGCTAGAAGACTAAAAACACAATCTTCACTTTTCAAACTGAACCTTAATATGTTAGGGATAATGCCTCAAAAATTTCACCATGATCCGATGGTCCGATTTCTGGCGTTCACAACTAGAAGATGGCTGCGCAAGTGAATTTTCACAAGCGGATTTTCTCTCTCTTTACCTCTTGTTATTTTTTTCTTGTTGCTAAAAATTGAGATTAGTTGCTATTGAATCATCTCTAGGGCAGAAGAAAGTCTTGGACTTTGACAAAAATACTTGACAAAAATACCCTTTAAGTGGTTTTTATCCCACATGCTTAAGTTGTGTATTTTAGGATACATTCCCATTGAGGAAACCTAACACAACAAATCTCATCGATCATGTGGAGAGATTCGCCATTCTGGCGATCAACCGACAAATATCAAGCTTCTCCTTCGTAATGCTTTAATCATCATATCGGCACCATTATCATCCGTATGAATTTTATCAAGTTCAAGTAACTTGTCATGAATAACTCTTCTCATCCAATGATACCTCACACCAATATGTTTTGATCTTGCATGAAAAGTAGAGTTCTTACTGAGGTGAATGGCACTTTGATTATCACAAAATAATGTGTACCTCTCTTGCTTGAAACCAAACTCCTCCATAAATTTCTCCATCCACAACAACTCTTTACAAGCTTCAGTTGCTGCAATATACTACGCTTCTGTTGTAGAGAATGCAACACATTTCCGTGATCTTGATTGCCATGACACGGCACAACCTGCAAAAGTGCAAAAGTTATCAAACAACCTGAAGTAGATTTTCTTATATCCACACCGTCATATCTGAGTTAGTGTAGCCAACTAGTAACGTTTTTCCACAACCAAAAGTGAGCCTAAAAGTACCACATATAGAGCCTTGATGCAAACAAATCCTTAAAACAACATAATTTGCAATAAATGGATTTATATATACAAATCATATCTCCACAAAAGATGTTAAAGAAACACAAAGGGCCTCATGGGCTATATAACAAATCCTATCAATCAGCAACTCTGCTGAAACAAGATCACTCAAAGATTGCTAAAATTAAATTACATATCAGAACTGTTTGAATTTCTGCCTGTAGTTTGCTGCAGAAGTTCACTACCATTAACTCGTGGTCCGGACCAAAGCTTAGAGACATGTCCGAAAATCGAAAATGGATCCATATATATACCTAAATACGATATCAAAGGATCCGCCCGAGATTTATCAACGACAACCCTCAAGTGACTGGTTTTAACACTAGAAAATAGCAACAGCCTTTTGTATCCCACGGTGGTGCCACTCGTCACCACCTCCCATTCGCCATCCTCGTTCAAGAAATCAAGATGAAATTGGATAATCCGCTGGCCCATTTGAATCGGCTCTTGCAATAACAAAACATTAAAAGTAATGACCTCTTGAAAATTTATATACAGCATCCAGTCTGATTGTGCCTCGTCTGGAGCCCAGTACGAATATATACCGTCTTCAAGAACGTTATGTGGGCTATAACGAGAATCATTTGGATTGCCGCGCGTGCTGCTAGCAAGAATCGAAGCGCCTTTTGCTAGATTGTGTGAAAATATAGAGCTTGGTTTGGAGAATTCTTGGAGGACTTGAATGTCTTCTTGGGATATGAGACCTGAGGAATTTGGAGGTACATTTAGTAAAAGGAGACAGTTTCTGCCGACGGATTTGTAGTAGAGATCGAGAAGAGTTATTGCGGATTTTGGAACTTCCGATGGATGCCAAAACCATCCGGGCCGGATCGAGACATCACACTCTGCGGGTACCCAGTCGTGGCGAATGGATCTCCCTCTCCGGAATATCTATAAAAGATTCAAAGCATTGTTATTGTACTTGGATACTGGAATATTGTGGTTTACGGAAATTGACAGACTATTAAGGCTAAGAAGTCATCATCAGTCGTGCGTTGGTGTTGACATCCTCGCATTCGAAGGTACATCAGTGGACCAATTAGCTCTTCTATAATACAACTAAAAGTTGAAAAGTTCAGAACCATCATGTCATCAGCCAATAATCAAATAAACTTATGGGATAATAAGAAAAACTACCCTGAGGTTTGGGCTAATTACCAAAACAAAACAAAAAAAAATCAGAAATGTTTGAAAATCACAAAATACTCCTTGAGGTTTGTATCTCTGTTAAATGTACGGGGCTAATTGCATTATTTTTACAAATGTAAGGGAGGTATTTTAAATGTTTTTTTTTTGCTTTGAAGGGGTAAAGTATAATACAAAATTCAAACCTCATGCCTTTTTTGTAATTTTCAAAAACTTGTGGGTTTTTTCTATAATTAACCCAAACCTGAGGGTAGTTTTTGTAACTATTCCTTAACTTATCCCAATACAACACCTTCTAACACCTCAATATGAGAAAGCGTGTAATCCAGACACCTAAGGAATAGGCAACTGGAATAACATTTATCTTCCATTTACGAAACATACAAAATGGATTCTTGAAGTATCAGGCTTAAATTATACGAGTATTCGTTTAGAACATGGACTGACGGAAGGACGTCCGGTTCCCTTAGTCCACTAATGCAGCACATAAATATAATTTGATTTCATATTTTGATGTGAAACGTGTAAAGAGATGCATACTAGTGGACTTCCAAACATTGGGGTAAAAAACACATAAGAATATTCAATTTGGAAAGAGTTATTTTGTACTCTGCCAATGTTTCTGAATAGCATGCAGTTTAAGGGTAATGTCATAGGGTTGAAAAACGAACTAAGCTACTCGATACTCGACTCAAGATCGATCTTTAAAAATTGTTTGAGCTCAGTTTGTTGACATAACGAACCAAGCTTGAACAAATTTCTCTGTTCGATAAGATATAAAGTTGCGCTCGAGCTCGACTCAATTAGTAAATATTGAATAAAATATGTGTAAAAATACCAAACTACTCGAGTTCGATTCATGTTTGACTCGACAAAAGTTTGTTCGAGTTCGATTCGATTAACAATCAATCAAGCACAATTTTTGAAGCTCGTATAATACAAGCTTGAACATTACTATGTCCACCTTGACTCGATTCATTTACCCCTAGGTAATGATAGATTACCCACTTGAACCAGTTTCGGACTGAAAAACGTACTTCCATTGGCCTATCCATTACAATTTGAGAACTGCAGGCAAATAACAGTTTCTCAAACAAGAACAAGTGAAACTGAACTGAAAAAAGGACTTACACACGATCGGTGTCGCCAATTTTTGCGTCACTCTGATTGAAAAGAGACCAGCAAGTTGTCCCAGCAACACCAGCCTCATCTCCGACCCACCTTACGTCTGGACCAGCATCGGAAAATATGACGGCCCCAGGTTGAAGTTGATGAATTAGACTAAACCAATCATCAAAAAAGTACTCCATGTCCTTCTCTCCCTCACCTTTTGCACCATCCAGCCAAACTTCTGTAATCTCACCATATCTGCACCAATGTAACCAAGAAAACAAAATCAATCGATGATCTCGTTCTTATGTATAGTTTTATTTGGAGATATATGAAGAAAAAGACCATTATGGGTAAAAATGGGCCTCTTTAAACGACTTAAGTGATAAATGCAACATCAATATCAGATACATAATTCATGTAGTAAAATATATATCTCCATTGTCTGCTGCCAATGACCATTTTTGCCATGTAAAAAAAAAAAAAATTGTAATCCACTCTTTTTTATGTAAAGATTACCTAAAGAACATTACTCCCAATTCGGAGGGGCGAAATATTAAGTAATGCCTAAAACATGCTCTCAAATGCTTTGACAATTCAACTTAGAAAATAGTTCCAAAACAATAAGGATTTATTTGGTTGGAAGGATTTGAGGTTGGGGATTTCAAGTTCGTAATAACAAATCCCTTGCACTTGTGTGGATACAATGGATTTCAAATCCTTAGGCTCTTATTTTGAGCTGTTTTTTTTTTTTTTTTTTTAGTCATTGTGGTGGATTTCAAATCCTCCTTATATATAGTCATTTGAAATCATTCACTCAAATCCTATCATCAAAATCCAAATACTCTAATCCAAATGCAACCTAACAAAAACTAAACTGCCTAAGCTCAAACTAACAACCAGAAATTCTCTGTAGCACCCCAATCAATCCACTAACTACAATTTTGATTCAATAACAGCTCAAACACCAACAAATTAAGCAACACATTCAATCAATTCTCAGATAAATCCTAGTAAGCCTCAAATCAACATAAACAAATTCATATCAAAACAAAACTAGAAAGATTCAAGAACAAACAAAAACACCAAAAGAGAACTTTTTACAAATACCTAGTGAGCAATTCAGTCATCTGGCCCAAATAATACTCATTGTACTCAAGTGTCTTCCCATAACAAGGCTCATGTCTATCCCAAGGAGAAAGATAAAGCCCTAATTGCACACCACCAATTCTTGCAGCCTCAGCTAAATCTTTCACAACATCCCTGTCCCATTTTTCCAAGGACTAGATTTCACAGAATAATCAGTGTACTCAGATGGCCATAGGCAAAACCCATCATGGTGCTTTGTAGTGAGGATAACTCTTGAAAATCCAGAGTTTTTGGCCACATTAACCCACTGTGTGGCATTTAGGGCAGTGGGGTTGAAAACTTTAGGGTTAGCATGGCCTGTTCCCCATTCTGAGTCTGTGAAAGTGTTTGTTCCAAAATGCAAGAAAAGGGCCATCTCTGTGAGCTGCCATGAAAGTTGCTGTGAAGTTGGGATTGGAAGAATTGGGATTGGTGGTGGCGTTGGATAAGATGAAGAAATTGTTGCCTGTGATTGCAGAGAATGGATGAGGATGATTAAAATGCAATTTGGTAAAGTGGGTTGTGGAAATTTGAGGTTTTTTGGGATGGGTTTTTGAAATTGTTGAGGATTAATGGCTGTTTTGTTGATCATGTTTACTTTCTTGAAGGACTCTGAGTTAGGAGCAGAGGCATTATTGGGAAGGGGAGAAAAAGAAACACTTGCGCCAACCAAATTCAACATTCTGTAACACTGTAATTTTTGGAGTTTTTATTTTTTTTCACCTTTCCCAATTTGTTTCTTGATTTCTTTTTACTGATTTTAGTAATTAAATTTAATTTTTTTAGGTGTCGGTAACCTATTTAATTTTGATTTTTTTAGTACTATGGGGAAATAGAAAAAATCTGACTTTCATATAAGATCAAACTCGTGTCAATCGCTCTTTTAAAACATGTTTCGATCTGCGGAACAAAGGTTGATCGAAACCTATTTAATTTTGATGATTGAGTTAGAAGCATATCAAGAGAAGAGGAATAGTTGGTGAGTCGTCATCAAATAGTTGGTGATTGGTTATGAATTTTTCTCAAGTTTGTTTTAAATTTATTTAATATATTTTTTGTAGTGTAAAAAACCTATATAAAATTTCTTAGTAATTAATTTGAACTCAATACCCTTTTTAGTATAAAAGCTAAGTATATTAACAAATCACAATTTGAAAACATTAGTCCTCAAAAAGTTAAAGTATGAAATTTGGGTATTATTCAGGATAAATTAATAATAGTTTAATAAATTTGATTATAAAATAAATTCGTCTTAATACTATGTGATTAATTCATAAGCATATTGCTATAAGTACCTAATTATTTTATAACAATAATATACATATACAAGAAAATCCTTCATTGTCCATAAAATTTATGTACCTATAATATGTTTGGCAAACTTTTTGAATATAGATTAGTATAATATGATTCTAATAAATAAGTATAAATTATTATTATTATCAATACATACAAATTTTAACATCGTGTGTTATACTTGAATTTCTCTGATAATTTAAGGGGTTGACTTGAAATTGTGTGAACTTGGTCAACCTTGGACTGTTGGACATTGGGCTGATGCTGATAAATGATGACCCCATGAATGTGGGTATATACAGATTAAGGCTCGGCCCAAGGCCCACTGCCAAATTCGTTTTGTTTTGTCTTTTTTTTTCCAGGTATAATTACAAGTATTTTTCTACTTTTATGGAGAGAAGAAAAAAAATCATTACTGCAAGAAATCAATAAAACAAATCTATAAAAATTTCTAATGCTTTTTTCGACACTCTTGTAATTTTATCTTGAAGCAGTGAAATAATAATGCCCAAAATCTTAGAATCGAAAGCTAAAACCATTTTAATTAAGCATATGATCATATTGGATTTGAAAATGAGGTGTTCCATCGACTGAGTTATAGTTAATCGAGCTACGGCCATTATAGTATTGATGAGGGTCTATTTGGGCTGACTTCATGGGTGGTCGAATCAAGAAGCCCGCTAATGGGCCGAAAAGCCTGAGTGTGAGATGGGCTGAGCTGTGAGTGTGAGAGCTCTGATAACGGGATGAGCTGTGAGAGCTCTGTGATGAAAAAAAACTTGACGGAAGATCTGAATCGCACACCGTTGGGTGATACTCTGGGCGGAGTAACACATGAGAACATCAGGCCTCCACCACTATTGCCTGTGGTGGAGGGCGATGGGCAAGGGATTCCGAGGACAAGGGTGGAGGAGCAAACACCCATGTCCGGAGGAGGTAGTAGTTTGGGGCCTATGTTTTTTGAACAGTTGGGCGGCTTTATTACTAAGGCCATGGAACAGGCGGTGGAGACAAGGTTGAGGGATTTGGTTCCGCCACCACCTGTCGCTTCTCCGGTGGGGGAGAATGTGGCTAGAACACCGGAGGTCGGAGATAGAGGTTGGCGGAACACCGTGGATGATGAGGTGCATTAAATGCAGATGACAGAGTACACATCAACTAAAGATCCTAATGGTTAGAAAGGATGGATGATCTCCATCGGGAGGTGCGAGAAATTCGTAGGAAGGTTGATTAATATGTGTTTTGCATGTATTTTGGGCTTAATTGTAGCTAGAATTAGTTGTTGTGCATGCATTACATGAGTAAAAAGGATTTTATTACTGTTTTGTGGAAAAGGTATTACGTTTTGCTCATTTTGTAGGAAATGAATGATAATTGTAGCATTTTGGCAACAATTCTGAGCATTGTGGTAAAGAATCGCCGATACTAGAAGTAGCGTACGATGTTTGGAGTCGAATCGAGAAGAAGTTAGATGAACTGGGCAAGATACGGAAGAAAATGGACAAGTATAAGTTCCAGCAAGTGCGCACGGGCAGGGCGTGCGTCCCTAGCACGACCCCTACACCAACCAAAACTAAGAATTGAGCTTCGACCATATGCACGAGCTGGTCGTGTGATGATGATCGGCGTCGTGCATCCTTCAACGATTGAAATTTCTGTGGCACCTAGCACGGATGGGCGTGTCTTAGCGCACGGCCGTGCGCTGTCTTGGGAAACAGAGTTTGACAAGTTTTGAACTAGGTTTTGACGACGAACGATACAAATAGAGACGAGGTGGCCAAAAACGAAGATACGCGACTTTTGCCTAGAACACGTAAAAATAGCAATTTTCCATGAGAGAATTGGAGAGATCGATCAAGGCAACAAAGAACACGCTTGAGGATTGAAGATAGATTGAGAGATCATCGACGTCCCAGTCTTCGCATTCCATAATATCTTTATTTTCAATTTAGTTAGACATGAACATGGATAATTTGTCTATGAATTATTTGTTTTCTATATCTGGCTAAACATCTTGTGATTCCCGGGTTTGGGAGTAGGTTAATGGATACTTTTATTTGATGATTAATTACAATCGAAGTTATTGTTCTCCAACCCTATTCGAGTACTTTGTTTTACTTCTTGTTTTATCAAAAGGCCTTTCGTTTAAACTTATTTGATGTAATGATTCATAATTCGAACAAATGAGTTTCAATACTAGGTCTGTGAGTACTCGACTTGAATATTTGCATGATTGAGAAGTCTGTGAATATTTGTGAGGATATTTAATCTTTTGTGCTTTTGGGAGTTGGATATCTCATGTTGAGTAGAGATGCTAGCATAGATATTCCAATCAACGTTTTTACACGCATCTCGAGAGAGGGGGTGAATTACTTTTGTGATCGTTCTATAGGGAAGAATACGTATAACTTTGGTTTGATTAATCTGATAATAAAACAGGATATTAACTGAAACCATAACTCAGGAATCCATTCATCTTCTTGATCTTTCAATCACTCTTTACTTTGTTTATTTTAGGATAAATTCTTGTTTTAGTTTACAAAACCAATCCATCAACTTTCGATCGTCTAGATAAAAATAAGGCTATTAACAATCCAGTACTTAGTACAATAATTTATTAGTCCCTGTGGATTCGACCTTGCTAACCCTATTCTATAAATTGCACCGTACACTTGTGGTGAAGCAAAAAAATAAGGTGAACAAGTTTTTGGCGCCATTGTCGGGACTAATTAAATGTTTAGTACCAATATTGCGATAAATAGAATTAATTTTAATTTATATATTTTTTTTCTTTTTTATTATTTGTTGTTTTATTTTACTCCTACTGTGTTTGACTTGTTTTCTTTAGTTGGTTCAGGTAGTGCATGAACACTCGCTCAAGCAAAGAGAATTAGCACACTGCTCATACCGGAGGTTGAGGCTTTTGCTAGGAGAATTAGTGCGGCTACTAGACGAGCAAAAAGACAACAGAACAAAGCGGGCGTGGAAGATAACAACGGGGGAAATAACGGAGGCAACAACGGAGGTAACATTGGGGCCAACAGGGTCATTAATTAGTTACGATACGACTTAGATTTCTGATCCAGCGAACAAGCGATTCGCGATTACTTTCGCCCACAGACCAATCGCAACTATGGTGGAATTGCCAATGTCCCAATCAATGCGAACAATTTTGAGCTGAAGCCAGCACTGATCTCGATGGTGCAGCAGAATCAGTTTGAGGGCTTCCCGTCTGAGGATCTCAATTCTCATCTTGTGAACTTCATGCATATTTGCAACACAATCAAGATGAATGGGGTGACTGATGATGTTATACGTCTGCGTCTATTCCCTTTCTCTTTAAGGGATAAGGCTAAAAACTGGCTAGGCACCCTAACTCAGGGGAGTGTGAGTACCTGGGATGAGTTGAGTCAGAGGTTCTTGTTTAAATACTTCCCACTAAGTAAGACACTACAACTCAAAAGTGAGATCACTCAGTTCAGGCAGTTTGACTCTAAGCCATTGTATGAGGCCTGGGAGAGATTCCGGGATTTATTGAGGAGGTTCCCGCAACACGGATTTCCGAGGATCGCGGACCGCTTTTTTACAACGGGTTGATGGGACAGAGACTAAGTCGTTTGTAGATGCGGCGGGAGGCGCTCTACTTGCAAGATTCCCGAGGATGCATTCAACTTGTTGGAGGAGATGGCCATGAATAGCTATCGGTGGCCCTCCGAGCGGACTAAGGTGAAAAGGGTAGCCGGTTACTAATTTGGACCCAATTAAGGAGTTGACAACTCGGATACTTGTATTGACAAATCAATTGAGTGCATTGACAAAGGTAAATGAACGAAAACGTGGAGTGCAAGTAATGGGGAGTTCCTCTGATCCCATGGATGAAGCAAATTATGTTAACAACCAAATTTCAACAATTACGAGAACAATCAGACTCCTACCCATTACCATCCGGGTTTGAGAAACCATGAGAACTTATCTTATGCAAACACGAAGAATGTGATGCAACCACCAACGGGGTTTAATGTGACAAACGGTGTCATAAATGCTGAGGCTAAGCCAACTATGGAGGATATTTTCACCTCGTTTCTGAGGAGACGAGAAACCGATTCAATAAGAATGAGGCGAAGCTGGATAAAATCGAAAATCATATCACACAATTGGCCAACACTATGGGGTCCCAAATGAAAAATCTTGAAACCCAAATTGGCCAATTAGCTACGATTATTGGTGGTCAGCATCAGAAAGGCCAATTTCCGAGCAACACTGAGGTTAATCCAAAGGAGAAGTGTAAAGCCATTCATCCGAGGAGTGAACGGAATACGAGGGGTCCAAAACACCGAAAAATACGAATCAGACGCAGGGAGCACACGGCCGTGCGCCACCGCAAAGCCCGGTCGTGCGTTCTTTAGGGGCAACGACAGTTGTTCCAGGAGATGCGGAAACTGAAGCAAATGGCGATGTTGAGGCCGAGAAAGGAATTGAGGACCATCTTATTGAACAAAAAGGGGTTGAGAAGCTTAAATCTTCCTTTAACCCTGATATTTCTAAACTTAATATTCCCCTTCCTTTTCCCCAACGTTTTCAAAAGAAAAAGCTAGATGCGCAATTTGCGAAATTTATAGATATATTTAAGAAACTGCATATTAACATACCTTTTGCAGACGCATTAGAGCAAATGCCCAATTACGCTAAATTTTTTAAGGATGTTGTTGGAAAATTTATTGTTTAGATTTTGATGAATGCCATGTAAAACTTAGACTAGAAAGTTGGCACCCCATTTTTCTTGTAATTCTTATTATAATAGATAGGGCTGAATAAGCTAGTCAAATCAGCTATGCCTCGAAATACAAGAAGTCAACTGAAGATGTGAAGTGAAGACTTCACCGAGGAATAACAGTGAGTATGGCCAAGAAAAAGAAAGACCAAGGACTCGATCAAGGAGTATCGGTACTGTGAGACAATTTGTGAGAAGAGTCGATTAAGTCAACCCAAGAAGCCAAGTCAAGTTGAAGTGACAGTGACTCTTTCAATCCTTGAAGCGACTCAAGTTACCTGGGAAAAGGCAAAATGCAAGGAGGAGTTAATCGAAAAGAATCCGTTGCACAAAAGTCAAGAACATTACTTAAATAAGTAATACTTCCATGCCGCCATGTCTTAAAGTGCTCAATCCTTGCTTGCAAAAGGAATAAACCAATGGGAAACACTACGCACCTCGTGTCGATTCTCAAAAGTGAAACATTCATTTAATACGAGGAAAGATCTACATCTCAAGATTGAAGACCAAGAAAAGACAAGCCAACGAACACAAGTGACTTTTGAAAATCATCATATCTCTTCAACGGACAGATTTTTGAAAGTACACTGTAAAAGGCTGATGAATCACTTTGAGAAAAAGTAACATGAACCTAGCACATCTGAGATAACAAGCAACATTTATACTGTAACCTGCAAAATATTCTCAAATTATTCAAGCAAAATCCTCAAGCCTAAAACCTCGAAGGAAATCGATCCAACACTAAGCTGTGAAGGAAGGACAACTTCAAACTGTTGAAGAGGAATCTTTTGAAGAATCAAAAGGGGTCTACTTTCAAAGGAGGATTGTAGAAAGGTTCAAGGTCGAACCAATCTCAAGTGATTGGAGGGCTTCGTGATCAAATCCAAAAAGCTTGAGAAAGTAAGTCAAGAAGTAGCAAGCGGCCGCTGTGAAGAAGATGAGTCGGACGAGAATCCACCGTGATCAAGGCATCTCCGGATCGAGTCCCAAAGGAGCAAGTCACCGTGTGTGACTAAGACTTGTATCGGACTGATAACCACTTTGTAAATTGATCATTACTTAGTGGATTCCTCCGGGAGTTGGAGAAGAGAGGAGTAGAAGAATTACCCCATCTTCGAACCTCTATAAAAATTATTGTGTCATTTACATTTCAGCATATTTATATTCTTGCACACATATTTTATATCTGCTGATAATTTGCTATCCAACTCGATAAATAACAAACTGCTAAAAACCAAGTGTTAAAACAAAGATTACTCAAATTCAAGGGTGTTAAGTCTTCCAATAAAATCTCATCACAACCAAGTTAAGGTTTAGTTTAAACAAATGAGTTATTCTATCAACAAATTCTTTCGAGTCTTTTGAGTGGCTAACTCAGATTGATTAACTAACTTAGATGTCCCTCAAGGACTTAGGTAAATTAACTCTGTAATATTTTAAAAGGACTAAAATCGAAAAGTTGGTAAGGTTTATTCAACCCCCCTATAAACCTTACTCACACCCTTGGGACCTACAAGTGGTATCAGAGCGGTTGGTTCATTGAGCCTTCCGCACTGGTTACTGAACTAGATCTCTAATCTTTCAAAGAAATTTTTAACACTTGCTCTTTCAAAAGCTATTTTTATTCAGCAAAGTTACTATCATGGAAGCAAATTTGACACGCATTCCTATGTTCACCATTGCGGAGTTTGATGAATGGAAAATTCGTATGCAAGCTCATCTATCTGCTTTACATGACGAAATGTGGCTAGTTATAGAGGATGGGCCACTGCAAATATTGAAAGTGAACACAACCGCAAGGAGAGCAGCTGCAGCTGAAGGAGAAGAAGTTGTGGCTGAGGCAAGACCAACCTTAGTTGAAAAACCAAGGACTGAATGGACCAATGATGACAGAAAGAGATACAACTTGGACAATGTGGCCAAGGATATTTTCTATAAGAGTCTGGACAAAGCAATGTTCAATAAAGTCAAGTCATGCAAAACAGCAAAAGAAATCTGGGATAAACTAACTTTAATTTGTGAAGGATCAGAGCAAAAAATTAAAGAAAACAAATTATATGTTGTTGTTCAAAAGTTTGGAAACTTTAAAATGCTTGCAGGTGAGACAATGGATCAGCTGGACGCTAGATTCATTGAAATTACAAATGAGCTCTCAGCACTTGGAAAGGAATACACACAAAAGGAAATGTGTATGAAGATCCTAAGGAGCCTCCCAGCTGAATGGGAAATGAAGACCATGGCTCTAAGGCACTCGATGGACCTATCAAAAACATCCAATCATGAACTATTCTCTGACCTCAAAGCTTATGAATTTGAGATGAGAAGAAAAGATCAAGAGGAGACAGTTGTACCCAAAATAGTTGCACTTATAGTCAAAGATGGAAAGAGAGCCGAGATCAAGGAAGTCATTGACCAGGATAAAATTGCCCTAATGGTTAAAAGATTCAACAAGTTCTTCAACCAGAACTACAAAAGAAACAAAGGCGAATCTTCCAGGAGACATTCATCACCCTCCAAGTCAAGGGAAGATAAACCACCTAAGAAAGCTGAGCATCAAAAGGTTGAATATCAGAGAGCTGATAACCCAAGAACGGAAAGAGCTGATCAAAGAGTTGAGAACATGTGTTGGAACTATAGACAACCAGGACACTTTGCTATTGACTGTCCATACCCAGTAGTCAATAAATACAGAAATGAAGAAGAAAGAAGAGTCTTGAGAGAAAGAAAGAGAAAATAAAAGGGCTATGTTGGGCTCCGAGACTCGCCGAGACAACTAAGTCAAAAGAAGCGGCGACTCGGATAGTAGTGAAGTGACTACTCAAGTGATTCTCAAGAAGACGCAATGATCCGTCCTAATGGCTAAAGAACAAGATCAACATGACCAAGAAGATGAGGTACACTCTAACTCATCTCACTCGGTTCTAGTGATAGTGGGCCGTGACACTCACACTTCATCACCCACTGATCCGTATGATTCATTAGGCAAAATGATGAAAGACTTTGAGCACATTAAATCCTCACACACACTATTAAACGAGGAAAACAACCCATTTCAAAAAAAGCTGAAAACTCACAAATGACTAAGGAGTGAGTACTCTAAGTCACGTAGGCGATGAGAACAAAGAGTCAAGGCCGAGAATGCTAAACTAATAGCAGAGATAGTGATATAGAAAATAGGGAAAATGATCTAAAAATGTGATTGCATCATTTACAAAGGCATCCAAATCATTGGATGACCTTATTATGAGCCAAAAAGAGTGTGGAGATAAGACAGCATAGGATTCAATTCCTTTGTGCACAAAAACTCCCAGTGATTTTGGAAAAAGGATCTTCAAGTAATGAAGCATCTCAAAAATCCAAGACACCAAATGTTGTACCCACATTCACTCCAAAGCACAATCACAAACAGACTGGCCTTGGATATAAAGGAAAAGGAAAACAACCAGCTGAGTATGCTGAGAGGACAGCTGAGAAGAAATCCAGCAGAGTTCCTCAGCAAACTCCAAATATAAAGTACTTTGTGAAGAGTAAACAGAGCTACCAAAAATCCCAGAAGTTCTATCAAAGAAACATATATGATGGGAATGGTAGAAACTACCCAAGCCAAGTTGATTGGAATAATGTGAAATATCAGCAAAAACCTATGGAATATAAGCCCAAATGGCAAAGGCCTAGAACTCAGCAAAGGTCATTCAAAAGGCAAAAGAGCTATCATCAACACACATATGCACCCATGCACTACACTAAGAAATATCACAACTACCTAAAGAATGCAATTGCTAAAACACACAGACAGACATACAGACAAAAGAGACAGTTGTATGAACCTAAAGCCCCCAAGCAATTTGCCAAAGTGAGTTAGGATTATGGCACGGATAGATGTCAACCTCTTAGAGTCGAACATTTGGCTAGCCTATAGTTGGTTGGATCATCTTACAAACTAACCCCTCGGGACCCAGCACAAACATGGGTACCTAAAAACTAATTTCCTTGATTGCGGAGTTCAAGAAACAAATGAGTGCCAAGGAACCGATACATGGATAGTGGTTGTTCCCGGACATATGACAGAAACAAGAAAAATCAGAAAATTCAAGGAGATTAGAGGCGCAAAAGTCATATTTGGAGGAAATGAAGCTCAGGGAAATAAGAGGCACCGGATCCATCAAGAAAAATGGATTAGAAATCACAGATGTTGCATATGTTGAAGGCCTCAACTTCAACTTTGTTAAACATCAACCAACTCGTGACAAACGGCTATAATGTTGGATTCAATATGGGAGTGCGCCAAATTAAAGACACTGAATCAAATGAAATAGTCTTTGCAAGGATCTGACAGAATAACATATATGTGGTAGATTGGTCGATGCTACACCAAGCACTTGTCATTAGCAAAAGAGTACAAATTAAATCAAGTTGGTTGTGGCACAAGAAGTTCTAGTCATCCGAACTTCAAGACAATTAACAAGCTTGCAAGGAGTCATCTTGTAGAAGGACCGCGGACTCGATGTACAAGAAGGAAAGTGCTTGTGATGCATGCGGATGGGAAAGCGGATCAAATCATCATTCAAAGAAAAAGTCAAGTTCATCTTCAACAATAATATCGTGCATCCGTTGCATATGGATTTATTTGGTCCATTGAGCGGCTAGCATAAGTGGAAAGAAATACACTTTAGTAGTGGTGGATGATTATTCAAGATATACATGGACAATCTTTATGTGTAAAAGGAAGAAACCTTGCAAAAGTTACCTCGGTGATGAGAAGAGTTCAAAATGAGAAGAGTCAAACCACTATAAAGATAAGGTCCGATAGAGGAACCGAGTTTGTCAATGGGATAATAACTTCGATGTGTCTTTGAAAATGGTATTGCTCATGAATTATCTACAGCAAAGGACTCCACAAACAGAATGGAGTAGCGAGAAAGAAGAACAAAACTCTCAAGGAAGCTGCAAGGACCATGTTAGTCAAGTCGGATTTTTAAAAGATTTTGAAATTTTGGTCAAGCCATAAATACTTGCAAGTTATACTCAAAATAGATGCATGATTAATAGACAAAGACTCGACAAAGAAATGTTGGGTAGACTATAGAATATTTGGATGATATTTGATTTATCCACAACAATGGCGAAGAGATAATCTAAAGGCTTTTGATGCTAAAAAAGCCGATGAATGTATGAAATATGGACAAGGAGAAAGCCAAATGTTGGGTACTTTTTGAATATTTGGATGTAAATGATTTATCCACAATAATGGCAAGGATAATCTAAAGGCTTTTGATGCTAAAAGATGAAGATGAATGTATCTTCTTGGGATACTCAAATTGAATGATAATAAAGCCTATAGAGTCTTGAAAAATAGACTATGGTCACGTGAGAAGAATCCATTCATGTGGTTTTTGATGAACCTAATGTGAATAGAGAAGATATTGAAGAGTTAAGATGTGTCCCAAGCATTGATGAACACATTGGTTCAAATCAAGAACTATCGGTTTAGAAGAGTCCCTATGTTGAAGACCAACCCATCAAAATGTCATTGGAGCAATCAATCAAGATGAAGATGAGATGGTTAGTCTCAAAGACAAAAGCAAGAAAATCTTGCCAAGAAGAAGAATGATAATGAAAGATTTGCTCATGTTGCAAGACAAAGCAATAAGGATGTAAGACGACGAACCTTTATTGATTTACTTCAACCTAATGGATGTGATATGGAAGAAGTTTATGAGAGACCATCCACTAGAGCTAGTCATTGGAGATAAGGTGTACAAGCTCAAAAAAGCTCTATATGGATTGAAACAAGCACCTAGAGCATGGTATGATACATTATCTCAATTTCTGACAGATAATGGATTCACCAAGGGCAAAGTGGACAGAACACTCTTCAGAATTCAAGATGGGGAGAGTATACTGCTTATTCAAATATATGTGGATGATATAATTTTTAGATCCACAAACAAAGAGTTGTGTGATAAATTCTCAAACCTCATGCAAGGTAAATTTGAAATGAGCATGATGGGAGAACGACATTCTTCTTAGGACTTCAAGTTAAACAAATTAAGGATGGAACTTTCATAAGTCAAACAAAGTACACTAGAGATTTAATGAAGAAATTTGGTATGGAAGAGAAGTCTTCGTGAAAATACCAATGAACACATCAT
This sequence comes from Rehmannia glutinosa, assembly GCA_016081115.2. Classification (NCBI taxonomy): domain Eukaryota; kingdom Viridiplantae; phylum Streptophyta; class Magnoliopsida; order Lamiales; family Orobanchaceae; genus Rehmannia; species Rehmannia glutinosa. Next base: position 9,900,545 of record CM071924.1, on the reverse strand, counting down.
CAAGATGGACATGGATGCGGATGGTAAAGTTGTAGATCAAACAAGATCTGAGCACTTATTGGATCACCTGCTCTATTTAACAAAGAAGGCGGACATCACCTTTGCGAGGTGTATGTGCAAGATTCGATCTGCACCAAAAGAAAGCCATATGATCATAAACTAAGAGAATCCTAAGATATTTGAAGGGATGCCAAGAAGTTGGTTTATGGTATCCAAAGGAAGGTGGATTCAAGCTTATTGGTTACTCAGACTCTGACTATGTTGAATGTAGAGTTGACAGGAAGAGTACTTCAGGCACATGTGAAATGCTTGGAAACAGATTGGTTTCCTTGTTTAGCAAGAAGTAAAACTCAGTTGCCACATCCACAACTGAAGCAGAGTACATAGTTGCGGGCAGTTGTTGTGCCCAAGTCTTATGGATGAGACAACAGTTGAGAGATTATGAAATTGAGGAAAAAGAGACTCCAATTATGTGTGATAACACAAGTGCTATTGCAATCACTCAGAATCCTGTGTTGCATTCAAGAACAAATCACATTGATGTCAGATATCCTTTTATAAGAGATTATGTTGAAAAGAAAGACATCACCTTGGAATACATCTCAACTGATAAATAGTTAGCTGACATATTCACCAAACCCCTATGTGAATCAAGATATGAAGAACTTAAGCATGAGCTAGGGTTAATTGAGCTGAGTTGACACTCAGAAGACTCAATGAGAAAAGATGGAACAGGAAAAGATGAAAATAGAACAAACTTCATGAATCAACCAAGTGAATCAGCCGTATCGGGAAGTCAGTTGTATTGAGTTAGCTGACAGCTGAGTCACTATACGAAAGGAGAGAAGTAGAGTTGAGTCATCTGTGTAGTGAGTTGAATCATTTATGATCTAAGTGACAAAAACGCAGTCGTTTTTAATAAGTGGGAATGTTTTTAAGGATGACATCAATAATAATGACGGCATCAAAAAGTCACAAAGATAAGCATATGATTGGATATAAATGATGCCACATTCAATGCGAGCAATTAAATGCAATATGACGTGATAAATCTGAGTCGTTGATTTCGATCAAAATTCAAAAACCAAAAACACGTCCTTTCATAACCCTTATATATCCATTTTCTCCAGTCTTTCTCTCTCACACTTAAAAACTGTTCATCTTCAAGTATACGAAAGCCAGTTTTTCTCTCTCGAAACCCTACCTGTTTTCAAAGCAAGCTCATCAAGATTTAATCGGTAGAAAATTCTAGAAATGACACCAAAACTGATTTCGTCAAGTTATCAAAGCAAATCCACTCAGGTTCCTCAGTGAATTTCGAAGGCATGATTAAGCAGGGTTTGGATGCAACCCTTGTGAAGAAAATCGTGGATATGTTGGAAAAATCTGGGCTTAAAGCCTTTTTGACGACAGAATACTCGCACACCTACCTGGAAGAGGTGGCGCAGTTCTATGTGAACGCCGAGTTGCAGGACGAAGGGATTAAGTCCTCCATCCACCGCAAGGACATCATGATCACTGCTTATTACCGTCCGAGGTATCCAAAATATCTGAAGCGATGTGGACTTGGTTTTGCATGGAAAGAAGTAGCCAAACCCGAGTGTGCTGCGAAAGTAGTCTACACATTGATAAGAAATTGCTGAAGGACGACTATCACAAGTTGATGGATGTCGTCTCAAAATGCGTTGATATGAAGTTTGGCAGTTTCAATCAATCAAAAAGACTAAGCCGATCGTCATGGCTGCGATCATGCAAGGAAGAAAGTTAATCTGGCCGAGTTCGTATACAATGCTCTGCGAGAACATTGCAAATAAATCATTCAAGGAGGATGGATCCTTTGGAGGATCACTCGACTATGGCCTAGTTATTAGCCACTTGATGGAAGTGAAGGGCATTCCCCTTCAGCATGGAAAACCCTTCCATGTAAACAAAAAGATGTTTAGGGCTAACCTTTCAGGAGCCCAGAAGAGAGCCCATGCGAAGAGGGCGGACACCAGTGAGGGGGAATCAGTTGACCCTGGAAACAAAGCGATTGTTGCCTCACCTCCAAAGAAGAAAGCTGCCCCTGCAGCTGCAAAGAAGAAAGTTGCCCCTGCAGCAAAGACAAAAGATGCACCTGCCCCTGCAGCCGAGTCACCTGCCCGAGCAGTCATGTCTCCTGCCCACGCATCCGAGGTGGAGAAGGAAGCCCAAATACCTTCTCCGACCATCAAAAAGAAGAGGACTGCCAAGCCCAGAAAGGTAGCTCCTCAATCAAAGAAAGATGCTCCGGCCCCCGCCGTTAAGGAATCTGAGGAAGAAGTATCCGAACTAGAACTTCTTCTAGTAAGGACAAAAAGAAGAAGAAGAATCACCAAGCTCTCAGAGCTTGAAAAGATAGCTGAGTCTCGCTACTCTCACCGGAGAAAATCTCTCGAGACTCACAAGAAGTGCAGTGTCCAGAAGTTATTGAAGAATCAGCCAAGTCTGCTGAGGATAGTCAGCAGAGGCAAGTCAAAGACCCAGGTGTGGACAGAACAGCAGCGGATGAAGAAGTGGCGGAGATAGCAAAATCCCCTGTTGAGCGTGTCTCCACCGCCCCGAATCTTTCTTGAAGGAGAAGAGCGATGGAGAGTTTGTTACCGTCCATTCCTGAAATAGAAACACAGGAAGAGGATGAAGATGATGATGTGATTGTTGTTTCGCCTGTGTACCCAGACATTCAGCGTCGTCTGCGTGAATGGCGAGCATGGAAGTTGAGTCGCTCGAGGGTACAGTTTGAACGCCATGAATTTGTTGAGGAAGAGTAAGAATTGTTGAAATTCCTAGAATTGACCACCGTGCTTCAGGCACTTGATGAAGATAACTGCCTGGATATCCTGCATATCTTCAAGGAGAAAGAAAATGAGAAGTTAGCAGAAGAAACTGAAGCTCATGAAAAGGCGAATATATTCCCTCTCACTGGAACAAGCGACCACACTCATCCTCACATTGATATGCTTTCGGGAAGTGATTAGGACATGGATCCGGTTGCTGCAAAGGAGAAGTTAGACATGCAGCAAGCTATGCTGGAATCCAAATTGATGCATGAGCAGCAGCTGAGGGAAAGACCAGGAGAGTCTTCTAAATCTCAGCTGGAGATTGATCCGTTGAGAGTGGTACAATAGATTGCCACAGTTATTTTTGCAACCACTTCCCCAGTTCACTCAGAGAATGGATCTAAGGGACATGGCGATGACACTAGGAACTTGGGCACCCAAGTTGAGCCAACCCTTGTTGAGGTGTCTTACCATTCGCCCCCACGGCTGAACACTCAATGGAAACATCCGGGAGTCTGGAGCAGCAGTTGAAGAAAGGACCAGGAGAGTTTTCTAAATCTCAGCTGGAGATTGATCCGTTGAGAGTGGTACAACAGATTGCCACAGTTATTGCTGCAACCACTTCCCCAGTTCACTCAGAGAATGGATCTAAGGGACATGGCGATGACACCAGGAACTTGGGCACCCAAGTTGAGCCAACCCCTGTTGAAGGTGTCTTACCATCCGCCCCCACGGCTGAACACTCAATGGAAACATCCGGGAGTCTGGAGCATAGTGACCCCACCATCAGTCACTCAGTTGGTGTGCCAGCTGAGGGGGAAACTCACTCCACTGCATCTAGGTCGGAGGATGCAGCAGTTGACTCCACAATGAAGGAAGGAGGTGAAGTGGAGAAAGAGAAAGAAAAAGAACAACAGCAAGTTGTCACTAACAAAGCTCGGACAGTTGAGTTTGTCCCAGCTGAAGTGCCAACAACTTTGCAGGCTGAGGACACTACCGATGCAGTCGAGGCACATGATGGAAATGCCCCGGGAGTTAACACTTTGGGCACTAAAAGTGCAATCCAAGGGGTTGAGACTCCTTTGGATGCCATGGTCCAAGACCCGAAGACAGCTGTGTCTCGAAGGGAATGTAGAAGGCCTTTCTGCAGTTGAGACTGCTAAAGGTATTGAAGGCCCAAGGGAGGTTGAGACTTCCCTGGGTAAAGAGAACGAAATGCAGAACATCCCCCCTGTTCACATTGAAGAATCTGAGAAGGAAATTAGTTCACTTCATGATTTCCAAGACAACCCTGATATATCATTTATGGGATCTGAAGATGAAGCTGAGTCCACCCCTGTTGCACATCACAAGGACCCAGCTGAGGATGTTCTTCCACAGACGCTGAGGATGTTCTTCCACAGACGAGTCAGTCAAGTTTCAAAGCTGCTCGTCAAACATTCAACTTTGATGATGAACCAAGCCCCCAGGTTCCATCATCATCCGATGACGCTGTTGATATAACCGAGGAACAATCAACTCAAATGGAAAAACCTACTGAGACCGAAGATGCTATTAAGACAAATGAGGCTCAATCACCAAGCAAAAACATTCAACCGCCCCCATCTCACAACTTCAATGTGCAGGCTACGAGTCAGCTAAAGAATGACCACCTCGCGCACAATATCTCAAGTGCGAGACGATACATATGAAGATGTATTTCCTTTTTCTCGCGAACTGCCCGTACTAGAAGAAGAGACTGCTAGAGAACAGAAGCTCTACACTGTCCAAGAAGACCCCATTATTCCTACTGATTCGATTGTGCCAGCTGATTTGAATTTTGATGCAGAGTGGCCGGCAGCTAACTCAAGTCAGACAGCTGAGATGCGTGAAATCTTCAAAAAGATATGTGAAGAGATTGAGAAGATTGAACGGCACCAATCCTCTCACGACATGCGCCTGGACAACAGAGATGCCACTCTCACAGCAGACTTGAGAGGAGTGGTGGTCAGGATAAAGGAATGGTCTCAATAGCAGAGTGCCATGCGTCTCGAGCAAGTTCGCTACTTCAAGGCACTATACAACAAACTGCTGATCTGGAGTGCTGACAATACTGACATGAAGGCGAGGATGCAGACCTATATGGAGAGATTGCATGCCTCCTATATAACTAAGATGGAGTTGCTGCGTGAATTTCACCGAAAAGAACTTCTGCGCGTTGAGGAGAATATGAATACCAAATTCGGCCTTCTTATGGTTGAAATGAAACTTGTGGCAGCCGAGTCCAAAGCCACCCGCTCAGAATTTCGAATAGCATACTCCGCAGCCAGACTCAAGCGAGACCAACTATCACCGACTGGACTTTATGCTTGCTGGGATGTTTCCAGGGGTTCCTCTCTCCTTTGATGATGCCATAAAGGGAGAAGAGGAATACCTGAAGATGTTGAAGGAGATGGTTGTTGAGAAGAAAAATGAGACAACTGTTGTAGAGAAGAAAGAGATAGCTGTTGAGAAGAGGAAGGAAAAGGGAAAAGCTGTTGAGGGGGAAAGGTCAAAAGATGTGACCTCAATGCTTGCTAAAACCCCTCAGCAAGGTCATGTCACAACATCGATAATCAGCAAACTTCCTGTAACTCGGCCGTTCCATCACTATGTTGTGCCCATGTCAGAAAAGAGAAAAATTGTAGAAGCAGAGATGGAGGATTTCGACAAGAGAACGGATGTCCGTGTTGAAGAAATGTTGAAACAATTTGGAGGCATTCCGGTAGGTAAAGATACAGATGCCATTCTAGATGACGAACAAGAGCCAAGATCTATTGAAGAATTCAAAACGCTCGAGTTCGAAGGATATTTCAAAAACATGTCCATAGCCCAAGCATGGGACTTGTACTTGGAGAAAGGTCCAAGTCGTGCGAATAAGGCGATAGGCGACCCGAGACTACTAATCACTCGGCCAGTAAGAAGAAGACTCGATCAATATACGCCCAGAAGAGAAGGAAGAAGTGGTGGAGGTGGAGGTTTTAAACCTAGACCTCTACCCAAAAATATTGAATTTGTAGATCCAGGCAAGAAAGGAAGGATCTACTGGGCGATATGATGCTATAGCCAATCTGGAAGTGGAGAGGAAAAATGATGAATATGTCAAAAGAATCGAAGAAGAAAATAAGAGGCAAACTCAGCTGTGGCAAGAAAGACAGGAAAGAAAAAGAAAAGATGAAGCTGCAAAGAGAGCTTATGAAAAGAAGAAAGTTGTTGGAAGAGGAAAAGAAAAGAAAAGAAAGAGAGTCGAAAAGACAGAGTCAAGAAAAAAAAGAAGAGGCAAACGGCGATGAAGTGTTCTTTGCTAACCCCTTCATGTATTTTACTTTTGTAAATACATATGCATGTAAGTATTCTGTACATTCAATGAAAAATCTGTAATTTGCGTAGATATAAGTATATGCTCTTATTGCTCTGATACACATTGTAAATAGTTGTATAAAGGACAAGAATGTTATGATCAATAAAAAGATTGATTCTATGCATACATTCTTTGTTACTGCATTTGTCTGTATGTTTTTTTGTTGTTTGCATTTTGTTTGTATGTTTTAAGTTTTGGCATCATCAAAAAAAGGGAAATTGTTGGGAAATTTATTGTTTAGATTTTGATGAATGCCATGTAAAACTTAGACTAGAAAGTTGGCACCCCATTTTCCTTGTAATTCTTATTATAATAGATAGGGTTGTATAAGCTTAGTCAAGTCAGCTATGCCTGGAAATACAAGAAGTCAACTGAAGATGTGAAGTGAAGACTCCTCTGAGGAACAGCTGAGTATGGCCAAGAAAGAAGACAAATGACTCGACTGAAGGAGTATCGGTTGTGAGACAGCTGTGAGAAGAGTCAGTTAAGTCAACCCAAGAAGTCAAGTCAAGTTGAAGTGACAGATGACTCTTTCAATCATTGGAGCAGACTCAAGTCACCTAGGGAAAAGGCAGTTGCAAGGAGGAGTTAACTGAAAAGAATCTGTGGCACAAAAGCCAAGAACATTACTTAAATAAGTAATATTTCCATGTTGCCATGTCTTAAAGTGCTCAGTCCCAGAAGCGTGCAAAAGGAATAAACCAATGGGAAGATCGCACCTCGTGTCGATTCTCGAAAAGTCAACATTCATTTAATACGAGGAAAGGTCTACATCTCAAGATTGAAGACCAAGAAAAGACAAGCCAACGAACACAAGAGGATTTTTGAAAATCAGCCTATTTCTTCAACGGGCATTTTTTGAAAGTGCACTATAAAAGGCGAGAATCACTTTGAGAAAAAGTTACCTGAACCTAGCACACCTGAGATAACAAGCAACATTTATACTGTAACCTGCAAAATATTCTCAACTTATTCAAGCAAAATCCTCAAGCCTAAAATCTCGAAGGAAATCGATCCAACACTAAGCTGTGAAGGAAAGACAACTTCAAACTGTTGAAGAGGAATCTTTTGAAGAATCAAAAGGGGTCTACTTTCCAAGGAGGATTGTAGAAAGGTTCAAGGTCGAACTAATCTCAAGTTATTGGAGGGTTTTGTGATCAAATCCAAGAAGCTTGAGAAAGTAAACTAAAGTAACAAGGCAGCAGCCCTGTGAAGAAGCTGAGTCGGACGAGAAGCCAGCTGCGTGATCAAGGCATCTCCAGACTGAGTCCCAAAGGAGCAAGTCAGCTGTTTTGACCAAGACTTGTATCTGGACTGATAACCACTTTGTAAATTGATCATTACTTAGTGGATTCCTCCAGGAGTTGGAGAATAGAGGAGTAGAAGAATTACCCCATCTTCGAACCTCTATAACAATTATTGTGTCATTTACATTTCAGCATATTTATATTCTTGCACACATATTTTATATGTGCTGATTGCTATCCAACTCATAAATAACAAAGTGCTAAAACCAAGTGTTAAAACAAAGATTACTCAAATTCAAGGGTGTCAAATCTTCCGCTGAAAATCTCATCACAGCCAAGTTAAGGTTTAGTTTAAACAGCTGAGTTATTCTATCAACAGCTCTTTCGAGTCTGTTGAGTGGCTAACTCTGCTAATTAAGTAACTTAGTTGTCCCTCAAGGACTTAGCTGTGTAATTAACTCTGTAATATTTTAAAAGGACTAAAATCAAAAAGTTGGTAAGGTTTAATGTCAAAGAAAAGAAAGATGACTGGTTTCGAGATAGTCAATCTGACAGAAGAATGCAGTGCGATAATCCAGAGGAAACTACCATAGAAACTGAAAGATCCGGAGAGTTTCACTATCCCTTGTGCTATTGGTGATGTTTTCTTTAAGGAAGATCTTTGTGATTTAGGAGCAAGTATTAACTTGATGCCCTTGTCCATTTTCAAGCAACTTGGATTGGGAGAGGTGAAGCCGTCTACGGTCACCTTACAACTTGCGGACCAATCACTCACATATCCGAAGGAAATCATCGAGGATGTGCTTGTCATAGTCGATAAATTCATATTCCCTGTAGATTTTTTGGTGTTGGATTTGGAAGAGGACAAAGACGTCCCTTTGATAATTGGGCGTCCATTCCTAGCTACCCGGAAGGCCTTGATAGATGTACAAAAGGGAGAACTCACATTACGGGTTAATGATGAGCATGTTTTATTTACTATCTATAAGGCACTACAATTTCATGATGGTTTTGAGAACTGTAGTTTCATAGACGTAGTTGAGTCTTGCAATGATGAATATGTGGATCATACACTGTTTAAGGATGATTTAGAGTTTGGTTTGACACATTTGTGTTCAACACCAAACATGATGATTGATTTTGATAATCAAGACTTGTATGATTGCGTTTGTGCTTTAGATAATATGCAGGAGCTACCGAGAAGCGCGAGAGGTGCGCACATGAAGAAAAATGTACGGGAGTCAGTTCTGCAGGGGCGCATGACCCGTGCTTCGAAGCACGCCCTGGTCGTGCGCATGGCCAAAGAAGAGGACAAAAAACCTGAAGAGCGCACAACTTGTGCGTCTGAGCACGGGCAGGCCGTGCGTGGGGTCGAAGTAAAGGCAGCAATACCTAAAGAGCGCACGACCCGTGCGTCTTAGCACGGTCAGGTCGTGCGTGAGGCCGAAACAAAAGACTCAACCACTGAAGAGCGCACGACCCGTGCGCCTGAGCACGGACAGCTCGTGCGTAAACCCGAAGAACCCATTTCAAACCCAGAACTCAAACCCTTGCCTCGAGCATCTCAAATATGCATTCCTTGTAGCAAATAACATGAATCCGATAATCGTATCATCTCTTTTAACTTCAGTTCAACTTGATAAATTGCTTAGGGTGTTAAGAAAACATAAGTCTGCGATAGGTTGGTTAATTTCTGATTTAAAAGGCATAAGTCCATCGATAGTAAATGCATAAAATTAGAATGGAAGATGTCTATAAACCTTCGGTGCCAAATCAAATAAGATTAAACCCTATAATGAAAGAGGTCGTTAGAAAAGAGGTTTTAAAATGGTTAGATGTTGGAATCATATATGCTATTTCTGATAGTTCGTGGGTAAGTCCGGTACAAGTGGTACCAAAGAAAGGGGGATGACTGTAGTTAGAAACGAAAGTGATGAGCTTATTGCATCTAAGATAGTTACTCGATGGCGTATTTGCATTGACTATAGAAAGTTGAATGACGCCACTCGTAAAGATCACTTTCCTCTTCCATTTATTGATATGATGTTAGATCGCTTGGCGAGATATGATTATTATTGTTTTCTCGATGGTTATTCCAGGTGCAACCAGATCATGATTGCCCCGGAAGACCAAGAGAAGACGACATTTACATGCCCCTATGGTACGTTTGCATTTCGCAGAATGCCATTCGTACTATGTAATGCAACCGCAACTTTTCAGCGATGCATGATGGCTAGCTTTCATGATTTTATTGAGAAAATAATGGAGGTTTTTATGGATGATTTTTCTATTTTTGGAGATTTCTTTGATCATTGCTTGGATAATCTTTCTCTAGTGTTGCAGAGATGTGAGGAAGCTAACCTTGTTTTGAATTGGGAGAAGTTCCATTTTATGGTACAAGATGGCATTGTATAAGGCCACTGGGTTTCTTCTGTAGGTTTAGAAGTGGACAGAGCGAAGATTGTTGCAATTGAGAAACTCCCATCTCCAACAAACAAGAAGTCCATTAGAAGCTTTTTGGGGCACGCTGGATTCTATAGAAGGTTCATTCGTGACTTTTCTAAACTCACTAAACCTTTGAGTCAGTTATTAGAAAAAGATACTGCTTTCAATTTTTCCGATGATTGTTTGCAGGCATTTGAGATTCTGAAGAAGGCTTTGGTGACAGCACCAATTCTTGTAGTTCTCGATTGAGTCACCGAGCGATGATGTGCGATGCCATTGCGATTAAAGGCTTTTGGGTCGAAAAAAGAGACAAGTTGTTCAGAGCCATCAACTATGCGAGGAGGACTTTAGACAGTGCCCAACAAAACTATACCACCACGGAGAAGGAAATGCTGACGATTGTTTTTGCGTTCGATAAGTTTCGATCATACTTGATTGGAACTAAAACGATTGTCCACACAGACCACGCGGCGATCAAATATATATTCAACAAGAAGGATGCCAAACCGAGACTGATTCAGTGGATCTTTTTGTTGCAGGAGTTCGATGTGGAAATCCGAGATAGGAAGGGTTGTGAGAATGTGGTAGCAGACCACTTGTCCAGGTTGGACTACAAGAAAGATGAGAAAGAAGGCACAGATGCAATTAAGGAAGAGTTCCCCGATGAGCAACTTCTAATGTTAGAGACTAAATTGCCATGGTATGCAGATTTTGTTAATTATTTGGTTGCAGGAGTCATGCCTCCGGATTTATCCTCCTATTAAAAGAAGAAGTTCCTTCATGATGTCAAGTTCTACATGTGGGACGACCCCTTGCTCTTTAAGAGGTGCGCCGACACTATCATTCGACGATGTGTACCTCAAGAAGAGTGGGAGGGATTTCTACAACAGTTTCATTCTTCACCTTCCGGAGGAACGCACTGCGACAAAGGTATTTCAAAGTGGTTTATACTGGCCTACTTTGTCTAATGATTGCTATTTATATGTGCAGCAGTATGATAGGTGCCAGCGGATGGGGAACATCTCGAGACGACATGAGATGCCCATGACCAATATGATGGAAGTCGAGCTCTTTGATGTTTGGGGAATTGATTTTATGGGTCCCTTTCCATCTTCTTCGGTTATCAGTACATTCTACTTGCAGTGGAGTACGTATCTCGGTGGGTTAAGGCGATTTCAACACAAACAAATGATGCGCGAGTAGTGCTCAAATTCTAAAGAAAAATATATTCACTCGGTTTGAAACCCCGAGAGCTTTGATTAGCGACGGGGGGTCACACTTTGTGAATAAATTGATGAGCACTTTACTTGCGAAGTATGGGGTCAAGCACAAGGTGGCACTAGCATATCATCCGCAAGTAAACGGGCAAGCAGAGGTAGCCAATCGCGAGATTAAGCAGATCTTATAGAAGACAGTGAATATAAATCATAAGGATTGGGCTATGAAGTTAGATGATGCATTATGGGCATATCGGACTGCGTACAAGACACCATTGACACATCACCGTATCAGTTGGTGTTCGGGAAATCGTGTCACTTACCCGTGGAACTAGAGCACAAGGTGTTTTGGGCTGTGAAGAAGTTAAATTTTGACTTCCAAGCGGCGTGTGAGAAGAGGCTCTTATATTTGAATGAGATGGAGGAGTTCTGGGATGAAGCCTATGAAAATTCCCAGACTTACAAGGAACATACCAAGAGATGGCATGATCGAATGATAAAGAAGAGAGAGTTTTTACCGGGTGAACAAGTCATTTTGTTTAACTCGCATCTTAAACTCTTTCCCGGAATACTTAAGTCTTAGTGGTCGGGGCCGTTTGTGATTAAGAAAGTGTTAAATCCTCCAGAATAGTGGAATTGTTGAGCCGAGATGGGGAGACGTTCATGGTAAATGGCAAGAGGATCAAGCATTACCTTCATAGAGATCAAAAGGAAGAGGTGGCACGCCTCACTTTTGTTTTTCTTGTTTTCCCTTTGCTAAGTTAGGATTTTTTATGCTTTCATAAGTTAGGATTTTTTTGCTTTCCCCAAAAAAATAAAAAAATAAAAATGTAAAATTCGGAGCTAAAGTTCGGCACCCCGCACGGGCACCCCGTGTGTCTTGCGCACAGCCCGTGCGGATCCCAGGATTTTGGATCGAAACTTCGGCACCCTGCACGGGCAGCCCATACGCCAGGCACACGACCCGTGCGTGTGTCAGCTCAAGCAGATTTAAGTCGCGCAGAGCCCTTATTTTCTCACACAAAATCATATACTCTCTTGCGGAATCATTAAGCTCGAAAACCCTCTCAAAATTTTTGCAAATTTCACTTGGATTTCCACTACAAATCCACCTCCCACACCTCACACACACGAATTGGGGTCTTGAACTCGATTTGGAGAAGGATTTTATGTGAAAAAGGAGCCTAGGGTTTCAAGTTCACCTCTTCCCTAATTTTCGAGAATTAAGGTACGAAATTCACGTTTTGTTTCAAATTTGTTGTAGATTATGGATTAGAGATCATATATGATGCATGCTTTGATGAATTTGCCATGTTTTAGCTTGACTTTTCCAATGGGCACATTTTATCAAACACCTTGTAGGTTGTTGAATTAGGGTATCTGTGGTTGATTTCATGATGAATTGTGCATGAGCTTGATTTTTAGGGTATTAGTGGCTATGATTCTCTGCAATTACATTGTTTTAGGCTTGGGATATTAATTGGGATTAAATTGTAGAGAAGAGACATTATGCCCCATTTGATTTATTTGTATTGAATTTATCATGTTCTTGTTTTACTTGGCATGCTCGGAATCTCACATTTGTTTTGCCAGGTACTAACTCGAACTTATGGCTGAACAAAGGAACCAACGAGGTCGGGGTGGATGCCAAAGGGGGGCTGCCGCCTTACGGCGGGAGGTACATCCAGATAGCCCTGAGGCCTATGGACTTCTGCTGATTGAGGCCGATTTTTTAGAGCGCTGTAACAGGTTGATCACTCGTTCTTTCACGCCAATGAGATATGCTGACGACGATTGTACCCAAGCTCTTGGGATACATGAGGAGGTTTGGCAGATGTTCGAATGGGTGGGATGGACCGCTTTCATGCAAGGGCGCTGGCCGACGTATAAAATGCTAGTGCTCGAGTTCCTAAGCACATTGGACATTACTTAAACGAGATCAAACAACGAGCCCCAAGCAATGCGTTTTCGATTGGGAGACGAGTGGAGACATGTCTCTATCGCCCAACTCAACGAGATTTTTGGGGTACCTTCTAACGCCTATTTTCGGCCCGCAATGAATTATAGCCAGTATGATTTCTGGAAATTGTTGGTTCAGACACCGGAGACTGGCTCGATGTTATATGAGACATGCTTCTCTAAGGCCTCATCACTCCGAAACCCTGTCTTCCGCTACATCCAAAAGGTGACAGCTCACTCCGTCTACGCTCGACATAATAACGGAGGTATGCAAGCTCGGGAGCTATACCTACTATGGTGTATGCTAACCCACACCCCTTATAACATGGCGACGCACTTTTTGGAACACGTCGTGTACGTTTCCAAGCAGGATGCGGGGATAATACTGATTGGGGGAATATTAACCCCCATTGCTCGACACTTTCGCGTCGACGTGAGAAGAATGGAACCCATCGCGGGTAGTCGGAGTATAAACATGAACGTAGAGATATCAATAAGGGTCGAGCCCTGAGGGCCGACCCTAGCCCAACCCTAAAAATCTAAGGGCTGGGCCTATATTTCATAGGCCCTTATAACATGAGGGCTTTTTAGCCCATTTAGTTAGGCCCTAAGGCCGTCTAGGGCTAGGGTAGGGCTGGCCCTTAGGGCTTTTTTCCTGATAAGTTTTTTGTATTTTATATATTTATATTCAAAATTAACGCTTGTAATACTATTAATCTATTATTTGATCTCATTTATCAATTACCATTTATCTTAACAAATTATCAAATTTGATCTTTGATCTCATTTATAATTTAGTATTACCAACTAACTTAGTAAATACAAAATTAAAGTTGGTATGTATTAATTGGTAATGATTATTTAAAGCGTTAATAATTATAAAGAACTAAAATATATTTGGTATAGACTATGTGATTACTAAAATAAAAATGTCAAATTTTGAATATTTTAATCCAAGTGAAATCTAAGAATTACATGGCATTATTTCTTTTAAAATAAGAAATTCGCAAGTTAATTTTTCCATCGTGATGCAATATTTTAATGTAGGCGGAATAACTTCATCAAAAATGTAAAGAAAAAAGTCATAGGGCCGGCCCTGGCCCGACCCTAACCCTGCAGGGCTAGGGCTGGGCTTAGATTTTTCAAGCCCTTATAAGTTCAGGGCTTTTTAGCCCTTGCCCTTAAGGGTTAGGGCCTCTTAGGGCTAGGGCAGGGCCGGGATGGGCCGGCCCTTATTGACATCTCTACATGAACGCCCTTCGCACGATGAAAATAATAATAGACGAAAAAAACATCCTCTGCTTCCAACAAAGGGTTGGACCGGTCTTCCCACTTCCTAACCCGCAGCTCACAGCTGTGGTGGACAATGAAATTATTTGGCTCATGAACTCTGAGGCACATATCAGAGTCATGGAAGGCCTGACTGCAAGGAAAAGGATGAGGGTAGCCGGGTTTCCCGATGAGGAGGATTTAGTAATATAGGCGATGGAATATGATAGGCACGATAGGGGTTTTGAGCCAAGTTTCCAACAGGAGGCTTTGCGTAAGGGTTCCCACAGGGAAGGCCCGACATTCCAGAAAGCTCCCACCAAGGTGAGGAGCGTGGGGGATAGGATTACCAGGATATACTCTTTGCTCTTGAGGAGAGCATGCAACAGCACTGGGACGATTTTAGGCATCACCAGGATGATTTTCGGCAGTACCGGGATGATTTTCGGCATCACCAGGAGGAGTTTCATGCTTTTCGAACGGAGCAAGAGCAGTGGTATTAGGCCCAAGAGCAGCGGGAATTGGAGATGTTGCAAATGATGCATCAGGTACAAATGGGGCACATCTCCCAGGGCCACTTTCCGCCGCCATCCCCACATAAGCCAGGTCCATTCCACACTTTTCTTTGAAATTCTATCTTCTCTTCTATGCGCTATAATTTCATTCAAGTTTGGGGGGAGAGGTAGTAATTTAATTGAAGGGTGTGGCAATTTTTTTTTGCATTCATATAGTTGCATGTAGAGCATATAGGTTGCATTGCATTAGATGCTTATTTTTTATTTTAGCACGTTTATTGCTTTAACACGTTTACTGTTTTCTTAGGTTTCTAGGGAGTGAGTTGACCGCTATTGTGTGCTTGTTGTGATCTTGGGAACATTTGTTGAACGGTTTATGTTGTTTTGAATTGGGTGTTGAGCGTGAGTTGACCGGGTTGAGAATAGATAATATGGAGCATGTGAATATTGAAATCATGGTTGATATACTTTGAATTATGCAATTGCAAGCCTGTGAGCTTTTTGAGCCTTTACTGTTTTCATTATTATGCAGTCTTGTTTGTTGATTGAGTGTCTCATTCATGTTGATTTGAATTCTAGAACTTGCTCAGGTATCTCTGTTGAGGTCACATGTTGTATGCAATTTATGAAGATGATTTTTGGCCATTTTTATTAAGACATTCAAGCCTTTTGCCTACTAATGACATTTAATTTCCCTAGTTAGCCAACTTGAGCCTATTGCCTGATTTTTTGGTAGCCACATTTCATGCCTTATACTTGATATATCTGTTACCCTAAGCTTGAGCGTATAGCATTGAGTAAGGGGATTGAATAAAGGTTGAATGGGAGGATATTGAGAATTTAGATAATGGTGTACATGTTGGAAGTGGGGATAGAAGAAGAAAATGAGGAAAATGGAGGATATACTCACAAAAGAGTCGAAAAAAATGAAAAAAAAAAAAAAAATCAACTGCATAAGTGAGTTGGCCTTAAATGAATTTTTAGGTAGAGGTTATGATGTAAGGAGAGCAGATTGTAGGAAAAAAAGGGAGAAAAAGAGAGGTGATTAGAATAAGAGGTAATTGGGGGTGCATATTTGATTTGAATGAGAAAATTTGAGTGAGAAAAAGATGTGCTTACCAGTCTATATGGTTAAGTTTGAGTCACTTTCTCCATATTTCCCTACCTTAACCAAAGAGCCTTCATTACAACCAAAAGAAAAGTCCTTTCTGATTTATGAATTGCATACAATCGAGTGACGGAGATGTGAGACGATTTGCAAGCTTATAGTAATTCTTCAACATTGACATGATTTGAGCGAATACACGTCCCTTAATATTCTAGAGAGGAGAGTATACACTTTATCCATGAGAGGCGTGATTTGAAGTATTTACCATGGTTTTAATTGACTTGTGCTCTATGTTAGATATTCGAAGCTTGGTTGATTTGTTGCTTGGCGCCTAGGGATAAACGACATGAATTGAGATGCGTTGTTCTTGAGTTGCTCTTTATTACCCTATTTGTGTTTTGTCTTGATTATAAAGTGTTGACCGGACTGTCAACAGTTTAAGTTTGGGGGTTTGATTGATATGTGTTTTGCATGTATTTTGGGCTTCATTATAGCTAGAATTAGTTGCTATGCATGCATTACATGAGTAAAAAGGGCTTTATTATTGTTTTGTGGAAAAGGTATTATGCTTTGCTCGTTTTGTAGGAAATGAATGATAACTGTAGCATTTTGGCAACAATTCTGAGCATTGTGGTAAAGAATTGCCAACACTAGAAGTAGCGTACGATGTTTGGAGTCGAATCGAGAAGAAGTCAGATGAACCGAGCGAGAAACGGAAGAAAATGGACAAGTATAAGTTCTAGCAGGTGCGTACGGGTAGGGCGTGCATCCCTAGCACAACCCGTGTGCCAGCCAAAACTAAGAATTGACCTTTAACCATACGCACGGGTTGGTCATGCATGATGCGCACGACCCGTGCGTCCTTCAGCGATTGAAAATTTCCTATGGCACCTAGCACGGGCTGGGCGTGCGCTTGTGCGGGAAAATAGAGTTTGACAAGTTTTGAATTAGGTTTCGACCCGAACAAAGTACAAATAGAGACGAGGCAGCCACAAACGAAGATACGCTGACTTTTGCCCTAGAACACAGAAAAAAGAGCAATTTTCCATGAGAGAATTGGAGATATCGATCAAGGCAACAACAACACGCTTGAGGATTGAAGATAGATTGAGAGATCATCGACGTCCCTGAGTCTTCGCATTCCATAGTATCTTTATTTTCAATTAGTTAGACATGAACATGGATAATTTGTCTATGAATTATTTGTTTTCTGTGTCTGGCTAAACATCTTGTGATTCCCGGGTTTGGGAGTAGGTTAATGGATACTTTTATTTGATGATTAATTGCAATCAAAGTTATTGTTTTCCAACCCTATTCGAGTACTTTGTTTTACTTCTTATTTTATCAAAAGGCCTTTCGTTTAAATTTTTTTGATGTATTGATTCATTATTCGAACAGATGAGTTTCAATACTAGATATGTGAGTACTCGACATGAATATTTTCATGATTGATAAGTCTGTGAATATTTTTGAGGATATTTAATCTTTTGTGCTTTTGGGAGTTGGATATCTCATGTTGAGTAGAGATGCTAGCATAGATATTCCAATCAATGTTTTTACACGCATCTCGAGAGAGAGGGTGAATTACTTTTGTGATTGTTCTATAGGGAAGAATACGTATAACTTTGGTTTGATTAATCTGATAATAAAAGGGGATATTAACTGAAACCATAACCCATGAATCCATTCATTTTCTTGATCTTTCAATCACTCTTTACTTTGTTTATTTTAGGATAAATTCTTGTTTTAGTTTACAAAACCAATCCATCAATTTTCGATCGTCTAGATAAACATAAGGCTATTACAATCCAGTACTTAGTACAATAATTTATTAGTCCCTGTGGATTCGACCTTGCTAACCCTATTCTATAAACTGCACCGTACACTTGCCGTGAAGCTAAAAAATAAGGCGAACAAAGGTGACGGGAAAGCCAAAAGGCTTCAGTTTGGGTGCACAAAGGAACCCTTTTTTCGGATGAAATTATGGCTGACGAGCTCCCATTCTCCTATCGGGCTCTAAACTTCTAATACAATGGTACCATGGATCTGTGGGACCATCTGTGTCGTTTTGAAAATGCTGTCATTCTACACAGATTCACGGATGGCATGATGTGTAGAGTTTTTATGACTACTCTTACGAAATCTGCTCAATAGTGGTTCAGCCAGCTCCCTTCGGTTCCATCAAAAAATTTAACGAGTTCAGCTCGACATTCTTGAATCAGTTCACGACTTGTCGAAAGTACCAAAGGCATCTCTAACTTTGTTTAGCATTAAGCAAAGGGAGGGAGAAGGACTTAGGAATTATATACAACATTTTACGGCTGCAAAATTGGAAGTGCCCTTGGCTAGTCCAAAAATATTGGCCAATGCCCTAGCTCAAGGGCTGAAGGATGGTGAGTTTTTTGAATCTCTAGTAATCAAACTAGCCAAAACATTTGATGAATTGTTAGCTCGGGCAGAGAGATACATTAATTTGAAGGAGGCAAGGAAAATGAAAAGAGAATAAATGGAGAAAAAGAGAGAGAGGAATGAAGAGCGGGAGAATAAGGCACCTCGGAAGAATCCTAAGCCCGAGGCGATGGGTGGAAGGCTGAGGTATGAGAAATATACACCATTGGCACTACCTCACGAAGAGGCACTCATAGCTATTGAGAGGCATCCCAACCTGAGGTGGCCAAAGGCACATGCGGAGGCACCAACAAAAGCAAAATGTAAGGGATTTTGCAGGTTCCACAATGAATACGGGCATACAACAGGGCGGTGTACGCACTTGAGGGATGAGATCGAGAGGTTAATTCAAGCGGGGCACTTAAAGGAATTTGTTTATGTGGATATGTGGAAGGAGAAGGTCGGATATCAAAGACGTCATAATGGTTATAACCAGCCTCGGTGGGAGCCGGAGAAAGGGGTAGAGGAGAGGGAGGACCTACCCCTACCTCTACCTCGGGGGGCGGTGATCCAAATGATAGTCGGAGGACTAGTAGAGGGAGATTCGAGGAGAGCTTAGAAAAGCTATGTCCGAGTAGTAGCTCTAGATCGGGTGCATGAGTAGATGAAAGTGGAGCATGTCGGACCGGGGCCAAATATCCAGTTCGGACCGAGTGATAGTAAGGGTGTTGTAACTCCCCATAGCGATGCTCTTGTGATCACAACCGCGATTTCTAACTATGATTTTCAGCGAATATTTGTCGATATGGGGAGTTCGGCGGATATCATGTTCTATGAGTGCCACAGGAAGATGGACCTCCAAGTCAACTTGGAGTCGGTGAATATGGAGTTGGTCGGATTTGCAGGAGGAACCATCCAACCCATAGGTATGATTACTTTACTAGTCTCTCTAAGTAAGGAACCTAACCGTAAAATGAGAATGATAAGGTTTTTAGTAGTTGATGCACCCTCTTCGTGAATGCAATGTTGGGTAGGCCATTGTTAAATGATTTCCAAACTGTGGTTTCTGTGTATCATTTGAAAATGAAGTTTCCGGTAGGAGCAGAGGTCGGTGAGGTCGATGGGGATCAATATATGTCAAGGAAATTTTATGTAGAGAGCATTCAGAAGGTTGAGAGGGGGAGTATTTTTTATGATGAGAATAATGATAAGATTATTAAGCTGGAAGATGAGCCAGTTGAGCATGTGCAACCAAAGGAGGAACTCATTTCTATAGAGCTAGTATCGGAGACCCTGATAAGGTCACTAAGGTCGGGAAAAGTTTATCAGATGAGCTGGAAGAACTAAATGGGATAAAACTCCCGCGGGCATGGAATAACAGCAATTTAAAGAAGTATTACTCGTAAAATGGAGATATCTAATGTAAGGAAAAGCTTTGTTAAATTTGAATGAAAATTATTTGCTACTTTGAATCATGTGTTGTTATGAAAATGAATCTAGGAAATGGACAGATATTTGGAGCTCAGCTCGAGTTAAAACCCAAATACTTGGGGCCACGAGGCAAAGGCAAGGAGCTCGCCTCGAGCCAGCTTCCTTTGAAAAAATTGACAAGTATTTGGAGTTCAGCTCAGCTAAAACCCAAATACTTGGGGCCACGAGGCCAAGGCAAGAAGCTCGGCTCGAGCCAGGTTCCTTTGAAAAAAATTGACAAGTATTTGGAGCTCAGCTCGAGCTAAAACCCAAATACTTGGGGCCACGAGGCCAAGGCAAGGAGCTCGGCTCGAGCCAGCTTCCTTTGAAAAAAATTGACAAGTATTTGGAGCTCAGCTCGAGCTAAAACCCAAATACTTGGGGCCATGAGGCCAAGGCAAGGAGCTCAGTGTTTTGCATATTTTTGTGTGTGTTTAATGTGATGATTTATACATATTTTGGTGTGTTTTATTTTCATTTGCATGTTTTAGTGTTATGTTGTGTTATTTTATTGATTTTTTAGGTTTTGGTGGAAAAAACAAGTTTTGGAGCAAAAAACGTTAAAAAGTCATTTCGCGCAACTGCGGCAGTCATCGTATTTCGGATGTAACGTTCGCATCCGAAGCCCAATTGACATGATTCATGCACCATTAGAAATCTAATTCAAAGTTATAAAATGTTTATCTCTGCTACGAAATGCAAATGAAGACGTTTAGATGGGTTAAAAGCATGTACAAGGCAAAATAATATGTCAAAATCTTGGAAATGACACGTCTTGGTATTTTTGCCGTAAATCTCTAGAAAATTAATATTAAGGTGATTCAAGTGGGTATAGAAATCTAAAAGACAGTGATACAATTCATAAGAAGACATCAAGATGAAATTCCAACGTTTAGAAGCACATGGGCGTCTTGTGCGGCAAAGAACAAAGAAGCCAGAATCTTGTGATCGCGCGGTGATTTAGCGCTTACGCGCACGCGTCTTTGTGACTTGACTTGAACATGAAAGTTTTGATTTTTTTCCGATTTTTGTCTCTTCCACCTTATTTAGGACTCTGGGCTTATAAATAGGACTTGGGGAGCCCCTATTTTCGACACACCTTCATTCATAGCACTTCTAGACTTTTGGTATTTTTCTCTTGCATTTCATCATTGGGATTGCTTGGGTTATTCCCTTTTGAAGTTATTTTGTTCTTAATCAAATAGTAAGATTTCTTCATCTCTTTTGTCTAATTTCAATTGTTGGGTGATTATTATTATTATTGCATGATTATGTCTATGATTGTTTCTGTTCCTTCAATTGAGATTATGATTCCATCCCCAAGCATGAACTAATTTCCTTGTTCTAGGATTATGATGATTTGATTCAAATAAACAAGCATGAGTATTGATTAATTGATCTGTTTTCCTGAATAAATTGTTTTACTTGTTGATTGATTGTTTGGCCAACTCTTGATTGTTGTTGGGAAATTTATTCTTTAGATTTTGATGAATGCCATGTAAAACTTAGACTAGAAAGTTGGCACCCCATTTTCTTTGTAATTTGCATTGTAATAGATAGGGCGGTTCGGTTGGAGTCAAGTCGGCTATGCCGGATATGCAAGAAGTCAACTGGAGGCTAAAATGAAGACTCATTTGAAACAAACTGAGTATGACAAGGAAGAGAAGTCAAGAACTCGATCGGAGAAGCATCAATCGAGATGAGATGCGATTGTGTGAAGTGTCGATCAAAGTCAACCCAAGATAGCCAAGTCTCAAGTTGAAGTGACGATGATGAGTCATCCAATGATTGGGAGCCGACTAGAAGTCATTTGGGGAAGTTAAGGAACTGCGATCAAGTCAAGACAAAATCAAAAGGATCCGTTGCCTGAGTAAGTCAAGAAAGTTACTTAAACAAGTAATACTTCCATAATGTCTTTCTTAAAGTGCTCAGTCCCAGAAGCGTGCAAAAGGAATAAACCAATGGGAAGGCACTCGCACCTATGTCGAACTCTGAAAAGCTGAAGGTTCATTCAATACGAGGAAATGTCAATTTCAAGGACTGCAACAAGACAAGCTAACGACCACAAGTGTCTTTTGAAAATTAGCATATCTCTTCAACGGGCAATTTTTCAAAAGAACACTATAAAAGGTTGAGGAATCAATTTGAGAAGAAGTTACACCTTGCATACCTGAAACACAAACTTTCAAGCCATTATTCGAGATGTAACCTACAAAAAATTTATCAAGTCATTCAAGCTTAATCCTCAAGCAAGAACTTCAAAGGAAATCAATCCAACACTTACATGTGAAGGAAAGACGACTTCAATCAGTTGAAGAGGAAACAATTGAAGAATCAAAGGGGTCTACATTCCACTGAGGATTGTAGAAAGATTCAAGGTCGAACCAGTCTTAAGTTCTTGGAGGGCTTCGTGATCAAATCTAAGAAGTTTGAGCAAGTGAGATGTAGTAGCAAGGCAGTTGCCCTGTGAAGAAGCTGAGTCGGACGAGAAGCCACCGTGTGACCAAGGCATCTCCGGCGAGTCCCAAAGGATCAAGTCGGTTGTGTGATCAAGACTTGCATCCGGACCGATAACCACTCTATACTCGATCCATACTTAGTGGATTCCTCCGGAGTTGGAGAAGAGAGGATTAGAAGAATTACCCCATCTTCGAACCTCTATAAAATTTATTGTGTCATTTACATTTCAAAGACTTCAATTACGCATATTATCTTATATCTGTGATAAATTTGTTATCCAATTGATATTTAACAAAGTGCTAAAACCAAGTGTTAAAAACAAACTTAAACCAAATTCAAGGGTGTTAAGTCTTCCAATAAAACATATCACAATCGAGTTAAGCCTTAGACTAAGCAAAATGAGTTATTCTATCAACAAAATCGATCCGAGTCATTGAGTGGCTAACTCTGGGTTAACTAACTTAGTTGTCCATCAAGGACTTAGCTGTGAAAAATTAACTCTGAACTATTTTAAAAGGACTAAATCGAAAAGTTGGTAAGGTTTATTCAACCCCCCCCCGTCTAAACCTTACACTCACACCCCTTGGGACCTACAAGTGGTATTAGAGCGGTTGGTTCATTGAGCCTTCCGCACCGTTCTTGAACTAGATCTCCAATCTTTCAAAGCTTGCTTTAGCACTTGATCTTTCAAAACTCTTTTATTCAAAGAAAGTTACTATCATGGAAGCAAATTTGACACGCATCCCTATGTTCACAATTGAGGAAGTTGATGATTGAAAATTCGTATGCGTGCTCATCTATCAACATTACACGATGAAATGTGGATAGTAATAGAAGATGGGCCACTACAAATTTTGAAAGTGAACACACCGCAAGGAGAGTCATTGCGGTGAAGGAGAAGAGGATCTTTGCTCCCTGACACTATGGTTGAAAAACCCGAATCGAATGGACAAATGATGATAGAAAAAGATACAACCTGACAATGTGGCCAAGGACATTCTTTACAAGACTTTGGACAAAGCCACGTTCAACAAAGTCAAATCATGCAAGACGGCCAAAGAAATGCAGGATAAGCTAACTTTGATTTGTGAAGGCTCGAAAGCGATCAAAGAAAATAAGTTATCTCTTGATGTACAAAAATTTGAAATTTTTTTAATGCTTGCAAGAGAAACCTTGGATCAACTAGATGCTCGATTCACAGAAATTACCAATGAACTATCTGCACTTGGAAAAGAATATACACAGAAGAAAATGTGTATGAAGATTCTAAAAAGTCTTCCAGCTGAGTGGGAAATGAAGGTCATGGCCCTGAGACATTCCATGGATCTATCAAAAACATCCAACCATGAGCTATTCTCGGATCTCAAAGCCTACGAATTTGGTGAGAAGAAAAAGACCAAGAAGAGACAATTTGTGCCCAAAACAAATTTGCTCTAATAC
This sequence comes from Rehmannia glutinosa, assembly GCA_016081115.2. NCBI lineage: Eukaryota > Viridiplantae > Streptophyta > Magnoliopsida > Lamiales > Orobanchaceae > Rehmannia > Rehmannia glutinosa. The sequence goes on along the minus strand of CM071924.1, from coordinate 9,876,850 downwards.
TTAAGGATGGGAAAAGAGTCGACGACAAAGAAGTCATCGATCAAGAGAGATTGCCTTGATGGTTAAAAGATTTAACAAGTTATTCAACAAGAATTACAAGAGAGGCAAAGGTGAATCCTCCAGAAGACACTCAGCTTCGTCCAAGTCAAGGGAAGATAGGGCACCCAAGAGAGCAGAGCATCAAAAGATTGAGTATCAAAGAGCTGACAATCCAAGAATGGAAAGAGTGACCAAAAAGTTGAGAATTTATCTTTGAACTAGACAACCCTATCACTATGCCATTGATTGCCCATATCCTGTAGTCAACAAATACGAGGAATGAAGAGGAAAGAAGAGTCTTCAGGGAAAGAAGACAAGAAAAGAAAAAGGCAATGTTGGCTGCAGAGACTGCTGAGACAGGCAAGTCAAAAGACACAGCAGACTCGGAAAATAGTGAAGCTGACTACTCAAGTGACTCTGAAGAAGAAGCTTTGATCTGTTTAATGGCCAAAGAACAAGACCAACCTGACCAAGAAGATGAGGTACACTCTAACTCATCTCACTCAGATTCTAGTGATAGTGATTGTGACACACACACACTTGATCACCCACTAATCTTTATAATTCATTAGGCAAAATGATGAAAGACTTTGAGCACATTAAATCCTCGCACACACTACTAAATGAAGAAAACAACCTGCTCAAAAGTCAAAACTCATAGCTGACTAAGGAGCTGAGTACTCTGAGTCACATAGCTGATGAGAATAAAGAACTAAAGGCTGAAAATGCTAAGTTAATAGCTGCTATAGAAAAGAGGGAAAATGACCTCAAAAATGTGATTGCCTCATTCACTAAGGCATCTAAATCTTTGGATGATCTTATTATGAGCCAAAGAGAATGTGGAGATAAGATAGGCTTAGGATTTAATTCCTCTATGCTAAGTCAAGCTCCCAAAGTGATTTTGGAAAAAGGATCTTCAAGTAATGAAGCATCTCAAAAATCCAAAACTCCAAATGGTGCACACACATTCATTCCAAAGCACAACCACAACCAAACTGGCCTTGGTTATAAAGGAAAATGAAAACAATCGATTGAGTATCTTTGAGAGGGGGCAAAGAGAAAGAAATCCAAGAGAGTTCATCAAAGAAATTCCAAACATGAAGTACTCTGTAAAGAAGAAACATAGCTACCAAAAGCCCCAGAAGTTCTATAAAAGGAACACATATAATGGGAATGGTAGAAACTACCCAAGCCAAGCTGATTGGTACAATGTGAAAAATTAGCAAAGATCTATGGAATACATGCCAAGATGGCAAAGGCCTAGAACTCAGCAAAGGCCATTCCAAAAGCAAAAGAGCTATTATCAGCACACATATGCACCCAAGCACCACACTCAGAAATATCACAATTACCCAAAGAATGCAATTGCTAAAACACACACACAGGCATACAGACAAAAGAGACAGATGTATGAACCTAAAACCCCCAAGCAATTTGCCAAAGTAAATTATGATTATGGCACATATAGATGGCAACCCCTTAGAGTCAAATCATTTGGCTATAGGTTGGTTGGATCATCTTACAACACTAACCCCTCAGGACCCAGGCAAGTATGGGTACCTAAAAACTAATTTCCTTGATTGCAGGTTCAAGGAACAGTTGAGTGCCAAGGAACCTGGTACATGGATAGTGGCTGTTCCAGACACATGACAGGAAACAAGAAAAATCTATCAAAATTCAAGGAGGTTAGAGGTGTAAAAGTCATATTTGGAGAAAATGAAGCACCAGGAGAAATAAGAGGCATTGGATCCATCAAGAAAAATGGATTAGAAATCACAGATGTTGCATATGTTGAAGGACTCAACTTCAATCTGCTAAGTATCAGTCAACTCTGTGACAAGGGCTATAATGTTGGATTCAACATGGGTGTATGCCAAATCAAGGACACTGAATCTAATGAAGCGGTGTTACAAGGATGCAGACAAAAGAATATGTATGTGGTGGATTGGTCAACTGCAACACCAAGCACTTGTCTATTAGCAAAGAGTACAGCCGAATCAAGTTGGTTGTGGCACAAGAATCTGAGTCACCTGAACTTCAAAACAATTAACAAACTTGCAAGGAGTAATCTTGTAGAAGGACTCCCAGACTCAGTGTACAAGAAGGAGAGTGTATGTGATGCATGCCAGATGGGAAAGCAGATCAAATCATCATTTAAAGAAAAGACATGTCCATCTTCAACAAGAATATTGCACCTATTACATATGGATCTATTTGGTCCAGTTGAACCAGCTAGCATAAGTGGAAAGAAATACACATTGGTGGTAGTAGATGATTATTCAAGGTATACATGGACAATTTTCATGTGTAAAAAGAAAGAAACCTTGCAGAAGCTACCACAGCTGATGAAAAGAATTCAAAATGAGAAGAGTCAAACCATCATCAAAATAAGATCTGACAGAGGAAATGAGTTTGTTAATGGAATAATAACTCAGTATTATATTGAAAATGGTATTACTCATGAACTATCTGCAGCAAGGACTCCACAGCAGAATGGAGTTGAGAAAGAAGAAACAGAACTCTCAAAGAAGCAGCAAGGACCTTGTTAGCTGAAGCAGGGTTGCCTAAAAGATTTTGGGCTGAAGCAATAAACACAACATGTTATACTCAAAATAGATGCATGATAAATAGACAGCTGATAAAACTCCCTATGAGATTTGGACAGGGAGAAAGCCAAATGTTGCATATTTTAGAATATTTGGATGCAAATGCTTCATCCATAACAATGGCAAAGACAATTTAAAGGCTTTTGATGCTAAAGCTGATGAAGGTATCTTCTTGGGATATTCAGCTGAAAGCAAAGCCTATAGAGTGCTCAACAACAGGACAATGGTTACAGAAGAGTATATCCATGTGGTTTTTGATGAACCTAATGTAAATGGAGAAGATCTTAAAGAGTTAGCCGATAAGCTAAATCATCCAACTGTGTAGAAGAGTCCCTATGTTGAAGCTGAAGCTGGAGCAATTAACCGAGATGAAGAAGAGATAGCTGAATCTCAAAGATAGCTGGACTATCTGCAGCTAAGTGATAATGAGAGAGCTGCTCAAGACAACACAGCTGCAAGAAGACTGAACCCAGCTAACTTACTCCAACCTGATGTGAGATGGCTAAGAGACCATCCACAAGAGCTAGTCATTAGAGATGTAAGAGAAGGTAGAACCAAAAGATGTGTCACAAGCATTGGATGACACACATTAGATTCAAGCCATGCAAGAAGAGCTGAATCAGTTTGAAAGGAACAAAGTGTGGGAATTGGTTCAAAGACCCACCCATCAAAATGTTATTGGCACAAAATGGGTGTTCAGAAACAAGATGAATGAGGAAGGTTCTGTGGTAAGAAACAAAGCAAGATTGGTAGCCAAAGGTTATTGCCAAGAAGAAGGGATAGATTTTGATGAAATATTTGCTCATGTGGCAAGACTAGAAGCCATAAGGATGTTTCTTGCCTATGCTGCTCACAAGAACTTCATTATATACCAAATGGATGTAAAAAGTGCATTCTTGAATGGATTATTGGAAGAAGAAGTCTATGTTGAACAACATCCAGGATTTGAGCAGAAGACTTAGAGATAAAGTGTACAAGCTCAAGAAAGCTCTATATGGACTGAAACAGGCACCAAGAGCATGGTATGATACATTATCACAATTCCTAACTGAGAACGGATTCACAAAAGGCAAAGTAGATAAAACACTCTTCAAAATTCAAGATGGGAAGAGTATACTGCTTGTTCAAATATATGTGGATGACATCATCTTTAGATCCACAAACAAAGAGCTGTGTGATAAATTCTCAAATCTCATGCAAATCAAATTTGAAATGAGCATGATGGGAGAGTTGACATTCTTCCTAGGACTCCAAGTAAAACAAACCTGGGATGGAACCTTCATAAGTCGACAAAATACACCAGAGAATTAATGAAGAAATTTGGTATGGAAGAGAAGTCTTCTCAGAAAATACCAATGAATACATCGATCAAAATGGATATGGATGCGGATGGCAAGCATGTGGATCAAACAAGATCTGAGCACTTATTGGATCAACGCTCTATCTCACAAAGAAGTATGCGGACATTACCTTTGCGGTAAGTGTATGTGCAAGATTTCAATCTGCTCCAAAAGAAAGCCACATGACTGCAGACCAAGAGAATATTGAGATATTTAAAGGGAAGTCAAGAAGTTGGCCTATGGTATCCAAAGAAAGGTGGATTCAAGCTAATTGGTTATTCATTCTAATTATCTTTGGATGTAGAGTTGACAGAAGAGTACTTCGTGCACATGTCAAATGCTTGGAAATAGGTTAATTTCTGGTTTAGCAAAAGCAAAATTCAATTGTCACATCCACAAACGGCTGAATACATAGGCTGCGGGCAACTATTGTGCCCAAGTTTTATGGATGAGACAAATGACAATGAAATTGAAGAGAAGGAAATTCCGAGACTATGAAATTGAAGAGAAGGAAATTCCAATTGTGTGTGATAACACAAATGCAATTGCAATCACTCAGAATCCTGTGTTGCACTCAAGAGCAAAACACATTGATGTTAGATACCATTTCATAAGAGACCATGTTGAAAAGAACGACATCACCTTGGAATACTTCTCAACTGATAAGCAGTTAGCTGATATATTCACAAAACATTTATGTAAATCAAGATTTGAAGAACTCAAGCATGAGTTAGGATTAATTGAGCTGAGCTGACACTCAGAAGACTCAGAGAAAAGAGATGGAGCATGAAAAGATGGAAAAAGAGCGGAGCTCTTAAAACAGCTAAGTGAATCAGTCGTATCGAAAAATCAGCTGCATCAAGTTAGCTGACAGCTGAGTACCTATGTGAATAGAGAGAAGAAGAGTTGAATCAGCTAAGAAGCAAGCTGAGACATTTATGAGCAAAGTGACAATAACGCAGTCGTTTTTACTAAGCGGGAATATTTTTAAGAATGACGTCAGCATAATTATGACGTGTACAGTCAAAAGCTGCATATCAAGCTTATGATTGGATATAAATGCTGCCGCATTAAATGCGAGAAATTAAATGTTAATCGGCGTGCAAAATCTGAGCCGTTGATCTAGATCAAACTTCAAAATCATCCGCACGTCCTTTCATAACCCATACATATACCATTTCGTCCGTTTTTCTCTCACTTCAGACAAACTATTCATCTCTCTCAAAAGCAAAGAAAGAAAATTTCTCTCTCGAAACCCTATAGATTGTCAAAACACATTTTCAAAGTTTCGTTTGGTAAGTCTTCAAAAAATTGCATCCACTTACGATTTTGTTATGTTGGGAAAACAAATCCACATTGGTTCTATCTTGGATTTTGAAGGAATGATCAAACAGGGGTTCGACGAAACCCTTGTGAAGAAAATAGCAGAGAAAGTAGAGAAGTCTGGGCTGAAACCCTTTCTCACAATAGAGTTTCAAATGACCTACGTGGAGGAGGTCGCGCAGTTCTATGTGAACGCAGAAGTTCACGACGAGGGCATCAAGTCCTCTGTTCACGGGAAAGAATTCACAATCACTGCCAAGGATTTGGCAGAACACTGTTTACTACCGGCGGAAGGAGTGCCAGAGATCTATGAGGCTAACGTAAACCTGGTTGCTGCATGGAAGGAAGTGGTTAAACCTGACTGTGCTGCGAAGATTGTCTACACAGCTAATAAGAAGCTATTGAAGGAAGATTACCATAAGCTGTTGGACATTGTTGCCAAGTGTGTAGACATCAAATTTGGAAGCTTTAATCAGTTGTTCAAAACCAAGCTGATCGTGATGGCTGCGATCATGGAGGAGAATAAGGTAAACTGGGCTGAGTTTGTATACAGCAGACTCTGCCAAAATATTGGGAATAAGTCCTTCAAAGGAGATGGGTCGTTCGGAGGATCTTTGGGGTATGGCCTGGTGATTGGCCGGTTGATGGAGGTGAAAGGTGTTCCTCTCCGACATGGAAAGGCGTTCCATGTTAACAAAAAGATGTTCCGATCAAATCTCTCCGGAGCATAGAAGAGAGCTTATGCCAAGAGAGCTAACACAAGTGAAGGGGAATCAGCTGACCCTGAAGAAATAGTTGTCTCCTCCCCTCTCAAGAAGAAGGCTGCCCTGCACACCAAAAGAAGATTGTTGCCCCCGCAAAGAAAGAAAAAGAAAACCGCACTGCCCCTGCCCAGTAGTCACCCGCCCCTATATAGTCGTGTCTCTCCCTGCCCGCAGCAATGGAGAAGGAATCTGTTAATCCCTTCTCCGGTGATTAAGAAGAAGAGGACTACCACAACAAGGAAGGCAAACCCTCTAAGACAATCAAGCTGAAGGCATTTTACCTTCGACGAACCGGAGGAAGTGGAACCGGATATTCCTCTGTGAAAATCAAAAGAAGAATAAGAATCTTTAAGCACTCGAGCTTGAGAAAACAGTGAGTCGCCACTCGGCTAGAACAAATTGTTTGAGATGGCCGGAAGAGAGTCTCCGAAATTATAGATGAAACAACCAAGTCTGCTTGGTCGATCAGAGAGGCAAGTTGAAGACCCACCAGTAGTCGTAATCGAGCAATGAGAATAAAGGAGTAGCCGAGGCAATGAGAATCCCTTGTTGACAGGATCGTGTCTCCACCGTCCCGATGCTACTGAAGGAGTTGAGTAGTAAAGTATGTTGCCTTCGATTCCTGAAAAGTAAGGGCAACAGGAGATGATGATAAGGGCGATGATGATGTAATTATGTACTCTCCATCGTATCCGGACATCCAAAATCGTCTGCGAGAATGGAGAAAGTGGAAGTTGAGTCACTCTAGTGCGGTTTGAACACCCGAGTTTATTGAGAGGAAGAGGAACTCTTCGTTTCCTTGAAGTTGATCTGATCTTTGCAAGCCCTTGATGAGATAACTGCATCAACATGTTGCAAATTCAAAAGAGAACGAACAAGCTAGGGCAAGCGTGAGGAAGCGAAGCTTGTGAGAAAGCCAGTATTTGTCCTCTAACTGGAACCACTGATCATACTTGACATGCTTTCAGAGAGCGATGAAAATCTGGGCCCTGTTGCTGCGACTAAAGAATTGGAGATGCAGCAAGCCATGCGGGAATCCAGGATCCTACATGAGCAACAGCGATGGAAGGCCCTGGAGAGTCTTCCAAATCATAGCTGGAGATTGATCCTATGGGAGTGGTGCGGCCCGATTGCAAGCTGTTGTTCTTTGCGACCACTTCCCGACTCACTGATGAAGGCATTAAAGGAACTGGCGATGAAATTGGGAACTTGGGGACCCAAGTCGAGCCAACCCCTACTGAAGGTGTCTTACCACTTGCCCCAACGGCTGACAACTCACAGGAAGCAACCAGGAGTCTGGAGAAGAGTGACCCCATTCCAAGTCACTCAGTTGGTGTGCCGGCTGAGGGGGAAACTCCCTCCACTGCAGCTAGGTCGGAGAATGTTGCAGCTGACTTCACAACGAATCTAGGAGGCGAAGTGGAGAAGGAAAAACAAACAGATACACAAAGCAAGTTGTCATTGACGAGGCTCGATAGCTTGAGACTGTCTCACCAAGTGCCAACGCTCTGTAAACCAATGACGTTCTTTGAAGAAAGAGAGGCACATGATGGATCTGCCCTGGGAGTTAACACTCTGGGTGATAAAAGTGCAATCCATGGAGCTGAGACTCCAATGGATGCCACCTCTGAAGACCCCAAGACAGCTGGGACTGTCGAAGGGATTGTCCAAGACCTCGCTGCAGTTGAGATTGCAGGAGGTAGTGAAGGCCTACGGGAGGTTGAGACTTCCCGGGGTAAAGAGGCAGAAGCACAGAACATCCCTCCTACTATCATCGATGCATCTGAGAAGGAGATAAGTGCCCTTCACGATTCCCAAGACAATCCTGATGTAACATTTTTAGGATCTGAAGGTAAAGATGAAGCTGAGTCATCCCCCATTGCAAATCCAAAAGACTCAGCTGAGGATGTTCTCCCAAGCACGAGTAAGTCTGATCTTAAGGCTACTCGCCAAACTTTCAATTTCGATGATGGGCCACCTTTTTAAATCTCACCATCTTCTAATGACTCCAGTGATACGGTTGAGGACCAGACAACTCAAATGGAAAAACCAGCTGAGACCGACGAAGTTGTTGAGATAGTTGAGGCTCAGCCAGCTGGGTCAATACCACAATGCACTCCCCCGGTGAATCACAATCAATCAACGCGCAGCTCCCAAAGTCAGAAAGATAATCAACTCAACCGAGCACATCACGGCCACAAGTCACCATTGAACAGATTCCCTATGTCCGTGATGATGCATTTGAAGAAACATTCCCCTTCTCACTGGAGCTACCAAATCTCGATGAAGAATCCGCTAAAGACCAGGAGCGCTTCCACAAACCTGACCCAGTTCTTCCCACAGATACCATCGTTCCAGCAGATTTCAACTTTGACACTGCTTGGCCTCCAGCTGAGACGGAGGTGACAGCTGAGGTTAGAGAAGTCTTCAAGGAAATAGAGAAGATAGAACGGCACCAGGCCTCCCTGGAGATGAGGCTGGATAACAGAGATGCTAATCTTACGGCCGATCTGTGTGGGATAATAGTCAGGATCTGGCAATGGTGGCAATAGCAGCAAACAATGCATGTGGAACAAGTTAGATACTTCTAAGCATTGTATAATAAGATGTTGATCTGGAGCGCTGATAATGCTGATATGAAGAGAATGATGCAAGCGAATATCGGCAGAATGCATACCTCTCCTACCACCAAAATGGAACCGCATGCGCGAATTTCATCGAAAAGAACCTGGCGCGTGGAAGAAAACATGAATGCAAAATTTAGCCTTCTTATGGCTGAAATGAAGTTAATGTAATGCCGAATCAAACGCCACTCGCTCAGAATTTCGAACAGCATACTCCGCAGCAGAATCCAAGTAGAACTCAGCTATCCGTCGTCTAGATTTCATGCTTGATGGTCTATTCCCAGGGGTTCATTTCTCCTTTGATGATGCCAAAAAGGGGGAAGAAGAATACCTAAAGAAGAAATTGGAAGGATCTGCAGTTGAGAAGGACGCAGCTGTAAAGGCAAAGACAAAATGAAGAAACGAGAGAAGAAAAAAGAAGGAAAATATGTTGAGGGGGAAGGTTCGAAAGACATGACTTTGATGATTGCTAGAACCCCTCAACAAGGACTTGTCACAGCTGACATCATCAGCAAACTTCCAGTGACTTTGCCGCTCCAACACTCTGATGTGCCCATGGCTAAAAAGAGGAAAATCGTAGAAGCAGAGATGAAGGAGGTCGAAAGAAAAATGGATGCCCGTGCAATGGACATACTGAAACAATATGGAGGCATTCCAACAAAGAGAGACACCGATGCCATTTCGGATGTCGGAAGCGAGCCGAGATCAGTTGATGAATTCAAAATGCTCGAATCAGGGATACTTGAGAATATGTCCATGGCCCAAGCACAGGACTTGTATTGGGAAAAAGACCTCAAGCTATGCAAAGAAGTTGTGACAAGCAAGACGGACCATCGCGATCACTCTGCTGGTCACTCACCGGAAAGAAGAAGGCCCCAAGACAATACACACCCGAGGTAGAGGAAGAAGCGGTGGAGGAGGAGGTTTGGACCTAGACCCTCTACCCAAAAATATAGAATACATAGATCCGGGAAGAAATGAGGGATCTATTGGGCTGATATGACATAGTAGCTATATGGAAGTGGCCAGGAAAACGCGAATATGCAAAGAGGCTAGAAGAATAAAACGAAAGCGAGGATGAGATGTGGGAAGAGCATCGGCAAAGACAAGAAAGGAAAAGAAAGGATGAGGTTTGCGCGAGAAGAGCCTATGAGAAAAAAGAAAGCGATTGAAGAAGAAGAAAAAAAGAAAAGAGGGGCAAGGGGACGACAGAGCTGATGAAGAAAGAAGGAGGCAGCGAAGGAGATAAAGTGTTGTTGTCCACCCCTTCATGTAATTTACTATTGTAAATACATAAGTATGTAAGTCTTCTGTACATTTTATAAGAAATCTGTAATTTCTCTATTTTTGCATAGACATAGATGTTTGCTTTGATACATTTTGTAAACAGCTGTGTAAATGACAAGAATGTTATGATCAATAAAAATATTGATTCTAAGCATACATTCTCTGTTACTGCACTATCTGTATGTATCTTTGATATTTACATTTTGTACGTATGCTTTAAGTTTTGGCATCATCAAAAAGGGGAAATTGTTGAGAAATTTATTCTTTAGATTTTGATGAATGCCATGTAAAACTTAGACTAGAAAGTTGGCACCCCATTTTCTTTGTAATTTGCATTGTAATAGATAGGGTTGTTCGAGCTTAGTCAAGTCAGTTATGCCTGGATATGCAAGAAGTCAACTGGAGGCTAAAATGAAGACTTCGCTGAGAAGCAGCTGAATATGGCAAGAAAGAGAAGTCAAGAACTCGACTGGAGAAGCATCAGCTGAGATGCAACTGTGTGAAGTGTCAGTCAAGTCAACCCAAGATAGCCAAGTCTCAAGTTGAAGTGACAGATGAGTCATCCAATGATTGGGAGCTGACTAGAAGTCATCAGGGAAGTTAAGGAACTGCATCAAGTCAAGACAATCGAAAAGGATCCGTTGCGTAAGTCAAAAAGTTACTTAAACAAGTAATACTTCCATACTGTCTTTCTTAAAGTGCTCAGTCCCAGAAGCGTGCAAAAGGAATAAACCAATGGGAAGCACTGCACCTATGTCAGAACTCTGAAAAGCTGAAGGTCCATTCAATACCAGGAAATGTCAATTTCAAGGACTGAAACAAGACAAGCCAACGACCACAAGTGTCTTTTAAAAATTAGCATATCTCTTCAATGGGCAGTTTTTCAAAAGAACACTATAAAAGGCTGAGGAATCAATTTGAGAAGAAGTTACACCTTGCATACCTGAAACACAAACTTTCAAGCCATTATTCGAGCTGTAACCTACAAAAATTTTCTCAAGTCATTCAAGTTTAATCCTCAAGCAAGAACTTCGAAGGAAATCAATCCAACACTTACCTGTGAAGAAAAGACGACTTCAATCAGTTGAAGAGGAAACAATTGAAGAATCAAAGGGGTCTACATTCCACTGAGGATTGTAGAAAGGTTCAAGTCGAACAGTCTTAAGTTCTTGGAGGGCTTCAATCAAATCCAAGAAGCTTGAGCAAGTGAGTCAGTAGTAACAAACAATTGCCCTATGAAGAAGGGAGTCGGACGAGAAGCCAACTGTGTGACCAAGGCATCTCCAGATCAAGTCCCAAAGGATCAAGTCGGATGTGTGATCAAGACTTGCATCGGGATCGATAACCACTCATCTATGATCCATACTTAGTGGATTCCTCCAGGAGTTGGAGAAGAGAGGATAAGAAGAATTACCCCATCTTCGAACCTCTATAAAATTTATTGTGTCATTTACATTTCAGCACTTCTATTCTGCATATTATCTTATATCTGCTGATAAATTTGCTATCCAATTGATATTTAACAAAGTGCTAAAACCAAGTGTTAAAACAAACTTAAACCAAATTCAAGGGTGTTAAGTCTTCCGCTGAAAACATATCACAGTCGAGTTAAGCCTTAGACTAAACAGCTGAGTTATTCTATCAACAAATTTCGATCCGAGTCCGTTGAGTGGCTAACTCTGCTGGGTTAACTAACTTAGTTGTCCATCAAGGACTTAGCTGTGAAGAATTAACTCTGAACTATTTTAAAAGGACTAAATCGAAAAGTTGGTAAGGTTTATTCAACCCCCCTCTAAACCTTACACTCACACCCCTTGGGACCTACAATTGTTTAAGGGGATAATTGAGATTGATCGAACAAATTATTCTTGGAATAAATTTATTCAAGGGGTTAGATATGAATCAGAAATGTATTATCTAACCCTATGTTTAATGAAAATAGCAAATTATGTTGGGATAGCCCTAATCTGTTAATACGAGAGTTATCAGATCTAGACCTAGTCTTTACATGTTTGTTATATTTGTTAATCACATGATCATTTAATTGATATTCTGCTTGCAAGTTTGATGAGACTAGACTTTCTTCCATATCTTTTTCTCCAATTTTAATCATGTTTAGTTTTAATTCGTCTTTTTAATTATTTTCTTTTAGTTTATTTAAATCAAACAAATATAGTTAGAGTGTTTCAGATTTATTTTTTGTTTATTGTGATACATAATAATTATTTCCCAGCTAAGTTTTCCTTGAGAGACGACTTGTGGTCAACTTGCTACCCTACGATTGATCTCGTTCTCTTGTGAGGATTGCTAGATTTATTTTAAGTGTTTAGCAGTTGAACACTCGGCTCTAGCCAGCTTCCTTTGAAAACAATTGACAAGTATTTGGAGCTCAGTTCGAGCTAAAACCCAAATACTTGGTGCCACGAGGCCAAGGCAATGAGCTCGGCTCGAGCCAACTTCCTTTGAAAAAAATTGACAAGTATTTGGAGCTCAGCTCGAGCTAAAACCCAAATATTTTCTTCGAAAAAAATGACAAGTATTTGTAGCTCAGCTCAAGCTAAAACCTAAATACTTAGGGCCACGAGGCCAAGGCAAGGAGCTCGACTCGAGTCAGCTTCCTTTGAAAAATATTGACAAGTATTTGGAGCTCAACTCGAGCTGAAACCCAAATACTTGGGGCCACGAGGCCAAGGCAAGGAGCTCGGCTCGAGCCAACTTCCTTTGAAAAACATTGACAAGTATTTGGAGCTTAGCTCGAGCTAAAACCCAAATACTTGGGGCCACGAGGCCAAGGCAAGGATCTCAGTTCGAGCCAGCTTCCTTTGAAAAAAACAATGACAAGTATTTGGAGCTCAGCTCGAGCTAAACCACAAATACTTGGGGCCACGAGGCCAAGGCAAGGAGCTCGGCTCGAGCCATCTTCCTTTGAAAAAATTGACAAGTATTTATAGCTCAGCTCGAGCTAAAACCCAAATACTTAGGGCCACAAGGCCAAGGCAAGGAGCTCGGCTCGAGCCAGCTTCCCTAAAAAAAATCCGCAGAGTTGTGGAATATTTGCTTGACACGCTCCAGAACTGATTGAATGATGGAAGAGCCCTCCGCGGATAGTAGAAAATCCCAATATCCGGACTCTATGCCTTCAGCTCGAGTCTTATACACATTAGTTGTACATTGTATCTAAAGGTCGTTGAGCTCGGCCTTAAGGTCGGAGTTGTCAGTCGTGTCATAGTGACAAGATTTGAAAGGACACGACATAGATGCGGGAATTTGAAGAGACAATCCTAGAGGCAATTCAGTTCGGCATGAAGAAACTATGGATGAAATGCTTAATACTTCCATCCATAGTTGGGGGGAGCAATTGATGAGGGTCCATTTGGGCTGACCTCATGGGTCGAACTGAAGAAGCCCTGCTAATAGACCAAATCAAGAGGCTCTAATGGGGTCGAGGCCGTGAGAGCTCTGCTAATAGGCCGAGCTGTGAGAGCTCTGCAAACGGAATGAGCTATGAGAGCTCTGCTAATGAGCCAAGTTGTGAGAGCTTTGCTAACGGAATGAGCTGTGAGAGCTCTGCTAATGGGCCAAGTTGTGAGAGCTTTGCTAACGGAATGAGTTGTGAGAGCTTTGCTAATGGGCTGAGCTGTGAGAGCTCTGCTAACGGGATGAGCTGTGATAGCTTTGTGATGAGGGTCAATATTGGATGACCTTATGGGCTGACCTGAAGAACTCTATTGACTGGACTAGGTTGGAGGATTCCTTTAAGGGGGATGAACTAAAATTTTTACTCGTGGGATGAACTGATGAACTAATAATGGGATAAGCTAAAGAGCAGCCTGAGTAGGAGATTAGGATTGAATGTGGCAAGATTGACCTTCATAAGGTCGAGCTTAGGTCTTCTGGAGATAAGGCAAGTGAAATTCAAGACATGTAGCTGTGGTGATGATCTGAAGTAATTAAAACTCTCCCGACCTGCCGAACTACTTAGTAAAGTAGGGTTCTGGAAGCTTCGATCTTATCTTAATCATGATTTTGTTATCAAATCGTAACAAACTCCGGATTTCACGGAAACCCTAATTAGGCAAGTCCAGGTTCATTTTTACCATAACCACACTTTTTTATATTCACTTTATATTTTGTCTATTTCTTGCTGAATACTTCTGACTTAAGCATCGGAGAAGGTACGCCAGAGCCATCCTCCGGCCCCCTTTTTGTGCAGGTCAACGGTGGAGTTCGGGCGAGAGCCAATTTCGAAGAGACGGAGCGTTTTTAGGATTGACCAAGTATAAAGTGCCTCAGAAGTATTACCCGACAAAATTCAAGTAAATTGGACCTGATGTGTATGCATGTTGTCTTGATTCAAACATGAATACAAACTTGACTTAGTTCAAATAAAGTCAAATTTTTGTATGACTACTTTGGGAGCACGAAATGAACTTTTGGATCTAAAAGTCTTGATTCGACATAGAATAGGCCAAACTTATATCAGATAAATATCCTTTGATTAAGCTCGGTAAAGGGCATTTATGGCTTAGCTCTTGAAGAGACTTAGGAGCTCGGTAAAGGCATCTACAGCTTAGTTTCTATAAGGCTCCTCACATAAGTTCGGTATTTTTTAAAGGCTTACGAGCTCGGTTTGGTCACTGATATGGATCATATATTTTTAATTAGATTAGTTTTGGTAACAAACTCTGAAACATCCCAACGGGCTTTAGATTCCCCGTAATGGTTCCTTAATTTCTGGAAATCCTAATTAGTTTCTCTATAAATACCCCTCTACCAGGTATAAGTTACATTAGATACTTTACATACTGTCACTATACTTGCTCTTCCTTATCTTCTTGAGATATTCTCTAACTTGAGCGTTGGAGAAAGTACACCAGAGCAACCCTCCGGCCTTCCTTTTTGCAGGTAGTTCAACAGAGTTAGGTGAAGTTTGGCGAAGCAGGTGGCGGAGTTCGGCGAGGTTGACAGTGGGTTTTTTTTTTGTCGTACCAAGTCCATTTAAAGAGTAATTGATATTTGGTGGTTAATTTAGAATGGCCTTTTCGATAAATCCTCCTCCAAAAACTCCATTCTAGAGAAGTGAGAATTAGAGGTTTTTTGAAAAGTCCTTTCTAGAGAAGTCCATTTTTTAAATGGACTTTTCATATGTGTTCCAAACATGCACTTCGTTTAACTTGATAACCCAACGTGTACCGACTTATGGGATTTTAAATTTTTTAAAAGATTTATGCATATCGGAAGAAACTATTTCAAAATATTATTTTGCTTTCTCCCCCCCCCCCCCAAAAAAATAAATATCTTCCTATCTTGCAAAATTTTATTTATCAAGCTTCCTAAATCCTAATGTATATAAGTGACAGGCCGAACGGAATCTGTTCGTGGGCTGAAATACAGTTAATTGGTTCAAATTACTGAGTTGAAACTATTGGATTCATGAAAGTGAAGCAGCCCGTTAAGCCCACATTTCTACAAGTAGGGTGTTAAAATATTGTTCAATAGACCAAAAAAATATCTATAGCCAAAAATCCTAAAAATTTAATTAAATTATGAACTGGTATTATCATATATACATCATCGTGAAAATGTGATGAAGTGTGCATGGAAAATAATTATTTTTTATTATCGAAGATATTTTTAATTTATAGATACAATTTTATATTCTCTTCTATTCCAAATAAGTGATGTTTTGGCACATAAAAAATTCTTCAAAAAGAATGGCATTTTGACATTTCAAGGCCGGTGAGAAAAAAGTTTTTCCCCAATTACCCTTTAAATGTATCATTTTCCAACTAACGTTAACTTCTAAATTTATTTTGTTCCAAACCATCATTATGATTAATTAATGGTACATTGGTTATTTTTAACATAGTCCTTAATATGTGTTTATTTTCCTAAAATGTTATTTATTTTGAGTTGGGCAAAATGTCCGACCGCTAAACACCTATAAAAGTCTAACAATCCTCGCAAGAGAACGAGATCAAATGTAGGGTAGCAAGTTAGCCACAAGTCGTCTCTCAAGGAAGACTTAGCCGCCAAATAATTAGTATATATCACAATAAACAAAAAATAAATCCTCAACACTCTAACCAAATTTGTGATTTTAATAACTAAATAGAAACAAATAAAAAGACAAATTAGAACTAAACACAATTAAACTCGAAGAAAAAACGATATGAATGAAAGTCTAGGATTTCGGAATCATCTCATCAAATTTGCAAGCAGAATATCGACTAATTGATCATGCGTAACAAATATAACAAACAAGTAAAAACTAGGCTTACATCTGATAACGTACGTATTCACATATTATGACTATGCCTACATAATTTTCTATTTTCATTAAGCCAAGTCAGATAATACATCTCTGGTTCATATCTAACCCCCTAATTGAATTTAGTCCGGAAATAATATCTTCTCTCAATCTCAATTATTTCCTCAGAATAATCAAAAGTTGGCAAAACAATCAATTATAATAAAAATCAAATCAATTAGGAATGGCATAATGAATTACACAATACTCATGCTTGTTTATTTGATTCTACTCATCCTAACCCTAGAACAATGAAATTAGCATATGGATCGATTAATCAATTCAATTAAACAAGATATAATAATCACAAACATCATCATGAAGCAATTAATACCAAAAGAAAATCAAATAGACAAATAAAGGTGGAGAAGAATTACACTTTTTCAAGTTGTAGAGAGATCTTCCAATAAAACCCTAAAATCAACGTGAAGAAGAGAAAGAGGAAGAGAAGAGAAGAATTCTAAATCTTGTTTGTAGCTTGAATGAATGAAAATCTAAAGTCTAGACTCCCCTTTTATAGCCCAAAGGTTCTAACAACTTGGAACAATCCAAATTCTAAAAGAAAACTACTAAAAATCGATAAGATCCCCGAATATACGTTGATTTTACATCTTAAGCAAACTCCACCGAACGATCATCGAACGGCCACTCTTCAGAGAGGTCTTTTTGGGAACGGCCATGGAACGGTCGTTCCATGCTAGTTTCTCTTCTCACGAACGGCATGCAACTTCGGGAACGGCCGTTTCCTTTACTTTTTCCAACACGAACGGTCATTGAACGGTCGTTAGCCTAGTTTTTTCCTTGTTCACTCCTCTTAGCCCACTCTTCGGGTTTTCTTCGTTCTACCTACACATTTCCACCAAAAACAAGCATAAACACACACAAAAATAGACCCAACAACAAAACACGCAAACACACAAGCAAAAACATGAAAATATACTATGAAAAATATAGAAATGAAATCAAAATAATAACGCAAAATACTAACAAAAACACAAAATACAATAACACCCCCAGAACTTGGCCCTATGTCTCATTTACCCCCCTGAAATTGTAAATGTAACACTTATCCTCTCTCAATCAAAGTAGAATTTAATGTATGGACAAAATTGCTCTTAATAACAATTGATTTTCACATGTTTTAATAATTGCACCTCAATTTTGATTTTATGTTTTTTATTTAAATTATTTTGTTAGAAAAAGTAATTACTAACTTAGCTAGTTCAAATATTAAAAATATTTTAATAATAGATGGCTATAGTAAATATACAAAATATTGAATGTATATATTTTGCTTACTTGAGTTGAATATAAAAATAACTTTCAATTTTTAAACTCTTTCAAATAATATGAATAAATATATTTTTATATATCGAATATACATATATTTATGTATATATTTAAATAATTAATAATTTATATTCCTAATGTAATGATATATGTAATAGTTTAGTAAAAAAAAGAAATAATACATATTTTATTTGATAATATTTAAAGAATCTTTTCTTAAAATAAGATTTAGTATCTAAAATATTTAATTGAACCAATTGGTTGTGCTTTAAATTCGTTTCATTAATAATATCAATAATTCATTAAAGATGGAAATTTATTAACATTATATTTTGGACTACGAATTATATTGAATAAACAAGAAATAAATAAGAAATATAAAATATATAAATTAGGTTTAAGAAAATATATTTATTGATATTTTTTCTAATATTGAAAGTTAATTTAAATTAAATAGTTAATACTTTATTTTTCTCCACTCATATTTCATATTTAATTTTTTTTGTGTATTTACTGTAAAATAAATACACAAAAAATCACTTAATGTAAAATTAAAAAATCACTTTTTAAATTTAATAAGAATAAGTCAAATAGGGTGCATAATATTCAAAATTTACTAAGAATGATGTAGGTTCATTTTTTCTTAAGGGTAGTTTTTCCATAAATTATATTTAATTAGATTGAGGGAAGTAATTGTTACATTTACAAGTTTAGAGGGGGTAAATAAAACATAGGGCCAAGTTCGGGGGGGTTTATTATATTTTGCCCTTTTGAATAGGAGGGAATAATATATTGCCCCAACCTCAAGAACACTCGCGGAGCTACCCCAATATTTGTTTTCATTAATTAAATTGGAGTCTATATAATTTTTTTTTTTTTTTGAGTTTTCTATCAGTTCACTCCATTTTCATATGCCGACTCTTTGATTGCTTAGGATAACAATGGGCAAGGATGGAGCTGATATTGGACATTCATCATTGTCCCCAAATCCCATCTCAAATACAAATCCCGTGGAAATTTTATTATCCCTACGATTGCTGAAGATTATTAAAAGTATGATCCATTACAATGATGTAAATCAAGAACATAAAACATGCAAATTGACATAAAATAATAATTTGAGTTTGAAGACTCTATTGCAAGTGTGGATACCAATACCATTTCTCCATTACATCCTTTTGGGAAAATTGTGGTTACATTTCCATAGAGCATTTTAATAAATGGAAAAAACACATATGGTTATGAGAAACAAACATGGGCCTCCGAAAAGGAAACCCGACCCGTTGACAATGGTTAACTAGTAGTACCAAGAAGTACCAACTACACGTGAAAGTGTGAAATTCAAAAGCAAACCAGAAATCCACCAACCCGATCTGACTAATCCATCATCAAAATGGATTGATGTTGATGTGATTGATTTGATATTATCCAAAATCCTACATTAATAACTACTGGTCAATTTATTGGACCACGTCTCCTAAAATCGTTTTTGTACCACTATTATAGTCGCAACCAATAATTAATTAGTGACAGAAAGTGCTGACAAAAGTGCGACACACCTATTGGCAGTGGACACCACATTTTCAGTTCTTTAATAAATAAATAAATAAATAAATTTATGTATGAATACATTAGGGCGTGTATGGATTTATTTCCATGTCCAATTTCCAGTTTCTAGTGTTGGAAAATAAATTTTCAAATTTTATTGATTTTCGTGTGAGAATTGGGAATATGTTTGATTTGTTATGCAATTTGTTTGAAAATGAGAATATGTTTGGTTATAGTTTTCAAATGTATTTTTGACGTAGGTTTGCGTGATTGTAGTGTATTTTTACCTGGTTTGCGTAATTGGAATGAAAAATTGTTTGGTTGTGTTTTCAAAAGAATATTTTCCATAAAAAAGTGGCCTGAAATGACTTCATTTCTATCAAAACTTTTAAACAAACATAAACTCATTTTCCGAAATAGTTGAAAACTGGAAAAATAGTGTTGGAAACACAACCATACAAGGCCTTAATGTCTTACTAATATTACTAGCTATTTCAAACTTGGATTTTCTTCTAAATCCAAAGGCGGAGGTAGGGACTAGGGGGGCACTTCGGGCCCCGGCCCCCGCCCCCATTTTTTTTAAATTTTTTTTACCTAAAATATTTTTTAAATTTTTTTAATTATAATTTATATGATTTTCGTTTATCGGTTCATTTTGTTTTCGTGTATCGGCCCATCCTATTTTTATTTCTGGCTCCGCTTTTGCTAAATCCATTTTGTTTATGAATTGTGTTTGGAAATAAATGTGTACAAATTACAGAAGATGATTTGTAGGCAAGTTAATCATAGATTTTTAGCTAATTGAATACGCGACAATTTTTAAAATTAAAAAAGGAGAAAAAAATTGATCTATTGGAATACGGGTAAAAATGACATTTAATTTATCTAGCTATCGAGCCGTTGTAGCAAAATGGTAAAAAAAATAATGAAAAAAGAAGATTTATCTAGGCATCTAGTCAAATGCAACATAACTAAATTTATTTACATTTTTGCTTATACAACATCAAATATCTTGTTTCTACCTTCCATCATTGTACCTCTTTGAAACTGAATATAAAAACATGTTTGCTACATGAAAATGAAAAAAATAATGGTTATGAACTATGATCTACAAGAATTGCTTCATTTTCTATCCATTGCACTTGGGAGAAATATTTATTTATTTCTTTGTCAATAAATTAATATATCAATTTAAATTTTTTAACATTTTAAAATGGACAAAATCGTGAGATCAATCAAAGGTGAATAATACATCTTGGGTGACACTAGTCACTTTGTTAATAAAAATATTTATTTAAAATTATATTATATAAAATATGAATATAATTTATTAATATAGAAGCCATATCACTAATAAGATCAAGTTATTTATTTATTTTTTGTCAATAAATTAATATATCAATTTACTTTAATTGTTTTAACATTTTAAAATGGAAAAAAAAAAAAAGCATTTGCAAATTGCACCCAATTTGAGGATATGATTAAATTAGCCAAAGGTGAAGGAAAGTATTAATTTACCAAATTCCCCAAACTCGGGCATTACACAACTTTATTGTAGTAGTCAAAAGAAATATGATCTAATGGACAAAAATAAAAGAGAAATTCTAAATTAAATAAAGAAAAAGGAAGAAGAAGAAGAAGAAAAAAGAAATAATGAAGGTCTAATGTTATGTACGTGCCACACGCAACCTATGACGGCACCCTTGTTTATCGAATCTCAGTGGAAGCCCCTTTGACATTGTTATCAATTTTCCACCCATATTTTTTTGTCTTCTTCCTTTTGGCTTTCTCGTTTAATACCATATGCCTTTTTTCGTTTTGTCTTTTTTTTTAATGAGACAGTAAACATGATTTTTTTTTAAATATGAAATTACAAGGCAAGTAAAGACAAAGTTAGCGAAAAAGAGGTTAATGGTATTCTTAAAAAATGTATTGAAGTGTTCGAAGTATATATTTGTCTTTTTATGGAAGTGTAAAATGCATTTAATGTAGTTTGCGAAAAATAATACATCAATGTAAAAAAAAAATGTTCATTTTACCAAAGATAGGGATGGCAAAATGATCCGTCCTAAGGGACGGGTCTGGGTATCGTCTCCGCCCCGTGGATATCCGCCCCGTGCTATTTTTTTTTTTAAGTATATATAATGTATATTTTACATGTGTATTATATAAAATAATATAGTTTTATGTATTTAATATTATATCTAACATATATAATGACAAATTTTATAAACAATATGTATTTATAATACAAAATATAATATTAAAAAATTATTAATAATATAAAATATAAGATATAAATATTAAAAAAAATAAAAACAAATTCAACACAAGGCGGCCCGCCCCGTCCCGTGGTGGGGACGTGGCGGGTCTAGGTGTTGAGATACCCACCCCGCCCCATTGTCATCCCTAACCAAAGAGCGCGCGATTCAAAACTCTAATAATTTTTTTAGCGGTTATGCAGACGTAGGGACGTCAACGGGGCAGGGGCGGAGGCGGGGCAGGAGGAGCCATCCCCTTCCCCGTGAGACAAACGGGAAAAAATTCCCTTCATCCCCGCCCCGCGAGATCCCTCTTCCCTTGTTGTGAATTTTCTTTTTTGTTGCAAAAAACTAAATATTAAAAAACATATTATATAAAAACTAATAAGACACTAATTACGCAAAATATATTAAAGATTTTGTCATTTAATTATATTTAATGTGGATATATTTATAATTTATTATATATATTTAAAATATTATATTATATATTGTTGGGAAATTATTTTTTAGATTTTGATGAATGCCATGTAAAATTTAGACTAGAAAGTTGGCACCCTATTTTCTTTGTAATTTGCATTGTAATAGATAGGGTTGTTCGAGCTGAGTTAAGTCAGCTATGCCTAAATATGCAAGAAATCAACTGGAGACTAGAATGAAGACTCATTGTGAGGCGGTTTGAGTATGGCGAGGAAGAGAAGACGAACTCAATCGGAGAAGTATCACCGAGATGCGGTTTGTGTGAAGTGTCGATCAAGTCAACCCAAGATAGTCAAGTCTCGAGTTGAAGTGACGGATGAGTCATCCATTGATTGGGAGGCGACTCGAAGTCATCCAGGGAAGTTAAGAAATTGCAGTCAAGTCAAGACAACTGAAAAGGATCCGTTGCACAGAAGTCAAGAAAGTTACTTAAACAAGTAATACTTCCATACTGCCTTTCTTAAAGTGCTCAGTCCCAGAAGCGTGCAAAAGGAATAAACCAATGGGAAGCACTGCACCTGTGTCAGGCTCTAAAAAGCTGAAGGTTTAATTAATACGAGGTAATGTCAATCTCAAGAACTGCAACAAGACAAGCCAACGACCACTACTGTCTTTTGAAAATTAGCTATCTCTTCAACGGCAAATTTTCAAGAGAGCACTATAAAAGTGAGGAATCAATTTGAGAAAAGGAGACCTGAACCACGAACATCCAAGCTATTATTCGAGTTGTAACCTACAAAAATATTCTCAAGTTATTCAAGCAAATCCTCAAGCCTAACACATCGAAGGAAATCGATCCAACACCAAGCTGTGAAGGAAAGACAACTTCAAACTGTTGAAGAGGAAACTTTTGAAGAATCAAAAGGGGTCTACATTCCAAGAGGATTATAGAAAGGTTCAAGTCGAACCGTCTCAAGTCATTGGAGGGCTTCGTGATCAAATCCAAGAAGCTTGAACAAGTGAGTTGTAGTAGCAAGGCAGATGCCCTGTGAAGAAGCTGAGTCGGACGAGAAGCCAAATGTGTGACCAAGGTATCTCCCGGACGAGTCCTAAAGGATCAAGTCGGTTGTGTGATCAAGACTTGCATCCGGGTGATAACCACATTGTACTCGATCAATACTTAGTGGATTCCTCCAGGAGTTGGAGAAGAGATGATTAGAAGAATTACCCCATCTTGAACCTCTATAAAATTTATTGTGTCATTTACATTTCAAAGACGTACTTCACGCACATTATTTAATATCTGCGATAATTTGCTATCCAATTGATATTTAACAAAGTGCTAAAACCAAGTGTTAAAACAACTTAAACCAAATTCAAGGGTGTTAAGTCTTCCATTGAAAATCTCATCACAACCGAGTTAAGTATTAGACTAAACAATGAGTTATTCTATCAACAGCTCGATTGAGTCTGTTGAGTGGCTAACTCTTTGGTTAACTAACTTAGTCCATCAAGGACATAGGCTTTGAAATTAACTCGAACTTATTTAAAAGGATTAAATTCGAAAAGTTGGTAAGGTTTATTCAATCTCCCCCTTCTAAACCTTACTCACACCCCTTGAGACCTACATATATGTAATATTCGGTTCCCCGCAGGAAACGGGGTGGGGAATATGATCTCCATCCCCGCCAACGGGGAGAATCTATCCCTATCCCCATGGGAAATTTTTTTGGGGAATTCCCACCACGTCAGGGCGGATTCCCGTGAGGAACGAGAATTCCCCACCCAACTGTCATCTCTATGCAGACGAGCCGACTATTAGATTATGCATTCAGTTAACTAATCACGCAAATTGACTACCAACAGTTAAATAAATTTTTGTAGTGAGCTTATTGACTAGTCCACTGGAGTTAGCAATTTTGGCTCGACCGGTCCAACAATAAGACTAGTTAGGGCCTTAAATTTGAAGGCCCAAAAAGAACTGGGCCTAGTGGGCCCAATGACTCTGTCGGTCCGATTGCCCAAAATAAAATACACTACACAGAGTGAACCATAAAAATTGAACGAAAAAAATTTCGAGCTGCCTGGCTTCCGAATTTTCTCGGCCCCGACGGGCCTAATTGCCAACTCTAAGTCCCATTGTTAAAGTTGGATAGTTGATTAAGTCCTCTAAGAGTAGCAAGTTGAAATGATAAGTAGGCTTGTTGAATAATAAGCTGTTTTTCATCAATTAATCTCTTAGTTAATTTACTTATCTATACATTTATTTCATATATATACGAAGTGTTTCTTGATTTTTCTCTATAAGGAACTCCAATGAATTTGATTAGATTTATCAAGTCTTCATTATAACTATTTTCTAATATGCTTAAAAAATGGATATAGGATAAATACAAATATATAAAACTCAATATAGGATAAAACATTCAATATTGTGTTGGTTTTGTACCAAAATAAAAGAAGGGGCTTTTGCTCCACGTTGGTTCGGGAATAAGAGTAATGGGAACCTTAAGGCTATTTAAGGAACCCATGTGTTGTGGTTTCAAGTGCATCAGTCAAATACACTTTAACCTTTGTGGTTTGACTCTTTGAAATTCCTTTATTGTAATTTCTAGTATGGGGAGTTGAGAGAGAGGTTGAGTTAGTTAGAGGTTTGTAAGAGTGTGGGTACTGGGGTCGAGAGATAGAATGTCTATATGATTGTAAAAATATTTCACATAGTGGAGTTTCTTTCTCTGTGGGTTGTGGTGTTTTCTCCAGTTTTGGAGTTTTCACGTAAATTCTTGTGTTGTGGACTACTTGACCCGGGGATGAATGTGGGATCCGGTTTTTCCAACAAGTGGTGTCAGAGCCTAGGTCGAGTCTCTTGAAATTCTGAATATGCTATGTGGTCGTAGCAATGTCTGACCATCTATATAAGAAAAGATTTCTTGAGTGGGTTATGAGGGTCTCTTTTGAGGCGGTTGATCATCAGGCTAATATAGTTCAAGCAGGTGGATAAATTTGGTGGAAGGTTCAAGTTTGACTTATGGCAAGTATAAGTCAAGAATGTGTTAGTACAATCTGGATTACACAAGGATTTGAAGGATAACTGTCAGAGTTGAGGTGGAGCTGATCTGGCAGATAACTCCTAATCTAGGCCAACATTGTGATAGTGAGGATTTTCTCTGATGAAAAAATGTATGTCCTTTTGGCATTTCAAGTTGCCATAACAGAGGATGTGGCTAAGTTAGCGGGTCAAAGAATTTGCACATGGGCATTGGCTCGTCAAGGATGCAGAGTATTAGTTTGGCATGATGCAGGGTGTGTGATGGAATTTGTACATGGGTATTGGTTTGGTATTGATACAAGGTATGTGTTATGTCGATGGCTAAAAGACTTCCAAGAGAGCCAAGAGCTAGGAGTTGCGCCCAGGGACGGATCCAGAAATTTTCTACGATAGGGGCACAAAATAAATACGATAATAAACTACATCAAAAAGACATTAATGAGGGCACATTTGACTTTCTTGTAACCTAATTAATATATAATTTTTAAAAATAAATAGTAAATAGTAACAATCAATGAAAAAAACTAAAAGAAAAAATGAAAAATATAAAAAAAAACTATGGGGGCACGTGCCCCCATAGATTGAAGTGTAGATTCGTGTGTGGTTGCGCCATAATTTTCAGCGGATTTTTTGGTATGTGTCGAAGAAATTTATAGAATAATTTATTCTAAGTGGTTTACTCATATGGTGGAGTAAGGTTATCTGGTTTGGGAATGATGGTTGTCGGTGAAGACAATAGAGCTTCTTTTATTTTGTCGCGGTGGATTTTGTTAGTTTCATGCAAAAATAAAAGAAGGGGCTTTTGTCCAACATTGGTTTGGGAACAAGAGTGATGGAAACCTTAAGGCTATTTAAGTAACTCCAATTGTTGTGATTTCAATAGGACCAGTCAAATACACATTAACCTTTATGGTGTGACTCTTTGAAATTATTTTCTTGTATTCTCTAGAATGGAGAGTTGTGAGAGAGGTATGAGTTAGTTAAGGGTTTATAAGAGTGTGGGATACTTGGGTCGATAGAGAGAATATCTATGTGATTGTAAAAATATTTAATAGTGGAGTTTCTTTCTCTGTAGGTTGGGGTTTTTCTCCGATTTTGAAATATTTAATAAATTCTTGTTATTTCTTGTCCCTTCTCGGATGAATATGGAATCCAGTTTTCCAAACAAATGGTGTTAGAGCCTGGGTCGTGCCTCTTGGAATTCTGAGTATGCTATGTGATCGTAGCGATGTTTGACCTTCCATATAAGAAAAAAATTTGGTGGAATTTCACACGAGCATTAGTTTGGCATGGTGCAGGGTGTGTGATGGAATTTATACACGGATATTAGTTTGGCACTGATGCAAGGTATGTGTTATGTCGATGGCTAAAAGACTTCCAAGAGAGCCAAGAGCTATGAGTTGCGCCATAAATTTCAGCGAGCTTTTCAATATGTGTCGGTATGTTTTAAGTGTATTTAAGCATAAACATGATTTGTGCTCAAAAAATAGTAGTTCGATGATATTTAGGCCCGGTGCATCCCGACTTTTCTATTTGGCCCTGACTCTAGTCTAGTCAATCTAACCCATTTGACAGTTCTGTGGTATAAGCCGTTCTAACGTGTAGCAAGTAAGCAACTAAAAAAAAGGATCATTTGTGTTAACTTATAAGCTCTAACCTTAACTATGTTTTACCATTTGAAATTTTCAAATGTATTAAAAAAATTTGGAAATGGGTTATAAACATGAAGCATAAGATGTTGGAAAACAATTTTTTTTTAAGGCAAGAAAACACCAACTTAGTTTTAAGGTATTAATAAACTTTTTGAGTTTAATTACATAAAATTATAATATTTTCACTACTTATCAGTAGCATCGATCTTATAAACTTCATAAATTTATTGACAAAAATTTAGGTTTAAAACATAACGTATGAAGTTTTATAACGCCAAAAGGCATATAATTAAATGCATGAACACATAAAATGGTAGAAATTAAACAAAACACATCCTCTATGTTTATAGAAAAAATCAATACACATCTTAAACAACCAAAGTTGATTGCGCCACTTGAACAATTTATGAGGACATACAACAAAATTCTAGAAGAGTCGAAAGGAAAAAATTATTGCCTACGTACGACTAACCTACGACATGATATTAATGACTTTGTTCAGTATGTTAATTAACTGACTAATAAAATAATCAAATGACTCATGTTAAAAAAAATCAATTTTAGTTAGCCAACCATTGATTTAACTTGGGAGTAAGCAAAACTCAAAGTCCTCGATCGTCTTTGATGTCTCAGTGTCAATGGAGAAGACGACACCTGTCTCCTTTAAACGTGTCCTTGCCCATATATATATATTCCAATTTTCTTTTTGCCCAAAAAAATTTTTTTTTTTTAAAGAAAAAAATAGTTTTTAGCTATGAAAAAAAATTATATTTATAATTTTTAAAGGAAAAAAATAGTTGAGTTAGGGGAAAAATAATTGAGCTAGGGAAATAAAAAATTTGGGCTATCTTAAATCTCTGTGCCCGAAAAAGTATGGGGCTAGGAGTACTAAGTCGGGCTGGCTACGCCTCTGTAATCCCCTCAAGTCTATATAAATTTTTATATAAAATATATCAACGTACTAAACTTCAAAATATTTATCATAAAATATGTTACTCCCTCATATTCACAATAAGTATTTTTCTAAGTTAAAACACATAAATTAAGGAATGTATTAAAATACCCAACATATCCTTAGTTAATCATAAATGTTATTTTAAAAGAAAACAAATTCAGACATTAATGTTGGAGTTGTTTGGTAAAATGGGTGTTGACCCGATTTTGACCAAATAATTAAGTGGTTTCCATTAGTGAAAAATAAAATAAAATTATTTGTAAAACTTTTACTAAGAGAGTAGATGAGAATAGCATTTGGAATTTCTCAAAACCAATTCCGGGATGAATGAGAAATTAATGCTAGAAGTTAGCTACTTTAAATAAGAAAATGGTATGGAAAATGGAAAATGTGCCGAAGGAGAAATGTTTCATCCCACATAGGAAGAGGAGGCAAAGTTTGCTCATTTTATTATCCCAAGTTGGACTTATGGGTTTGGGCCCTTGGGGGCACCCAAGTTCTTAAAGCGGTGAGGATCTACATGCTTGTGGGTTTAGTTCAAAAGTGCACACACGCGCCGCCGCCGGCCGGCCCGGCCCGGGCTTGGGCTTTAAGGCACTTATTCTTTTTGGACCAAAAATCTTTAAAATTAATTAATTAATTAAAGATTCCAACTGAAGTGCTTCGCATCCGATCACGGGCGGACGCACGGCCCGAGTCGAAACTTTGTCATTTCTTTCGCATCCAAGCACGGGCCGTGCGCAGGTCGTGTGTCGATGCGAACCTCTGAACATATGCACATGTTTGATGTAAACATGTCTTTTCAAGTCAAATGGCATGTTCCTTCCATACTGACACCTGATGTCTATAAATTAGAATCCCCTGCAGATGAAAAGAAATAAGAAAAACATACGAAAAACATAAGATATCAGATTTATAATCGAGTCATTTGTATTTACAGCATATTGATATTCCTTCCTTCAAAGCTTGAAAGTCTCAAACATCTTTTGTTGTTCGCTGTAATTTCGAGTTTATGAATGTTGTAAATTCGAAATAGAAAAGTCGTTGTATCTTAGGGACGAACGCCAGAACCGTAGGCATTTAATATACGAGGCGTTTTCGTCTTGCGAAGACTGTATCTAATATAGGCCTCGACTAAGCTAGATATTTCCAAACACTTAGCCATTTTCTGAAATAGTAAACCTTCCTAATTTTTACCAACAATTATCATATCATATTAATATAACTGAAAATAATAACTCTTTATTGAACAAAAAGCTCTACAAGTTTCTCTTTAAAAAAACTCTGTATTAAATATTCCTAAAAAAAATCCCAACTCACACTAAAATTCCATCCCTACCCCTGAACCTTTATTTACGTTGTGTAATTCCATTAGCCACTGAAATACTCAATTTCACAATGTATAAAAACCGGTGAACTTTATTTGGGACATCAGTGGTGTGTGACAATTCAAAAATAAAAAGCAGCACTGATGATAAGTCAAATGAATATAGGTAGGTACCTGATTTGTAAAAGATGGATCATAATTCTCATTAGTCAGTTAGCAAAATCATCCTATAAACAGTAGCTAACCAGGAAGGTTCAACAATAATAGCTCCTCTTTTTTTTACTATTTTCTGATACATAATCATCAGCTTTATCTATCTCGGGTTTTATCTTAATCATCATGTTTATGACTGGAGTAAATGGTTTTAAAAAAAAAATGTATTAAAGTAGGTAATTATGGGGGCTGGAAACTTCTTTCATTATCTACCACCAGCTTATAGCTCAAATGGTATTACTCAGGGAAAATTGCAATTTTGGTCCCATAACTTTTGGGGGTGTCAAAACTAGTCTCACTCGATTTTATTTTTCAAAAATACCCTGTAATTTACAAATTGTATCAAAACTAGTCCCACTCGATTTTACTTTTTCAAAAACACCTTGTAATTTACAAATTGTATCAATTTGAGGACAAATCACATCGCCGATTGGAATTTTTGCCGGAATTCGTCATGTGATAAGCACGTGACCTGAAATTTTGGGGATTTCTCACCCTCCTTGACACAGTGGAAATAAAATGCCAGCGTGGAAAAAGATTTGAGGGGGGAAAAAACTCTTCACCGAGATTTGGAGGGAAAAAAAACTCGTCAACACCATGTAATTGGGCATATTTTTTTGGTGAAAATGGTGGTGACGAGTTTTTTCCCCTCCAAATCTCTTTCCATGTTAGCATTTTACTTCCACCGTGTCAAAGAGGGTGAAAAATGCCCAAAATTTCAGGTCATGTGCTTATCACGTGACGAATTCCGGCGAAAATTCCAATCGGCGGTGGGATTTGTCCTCAAATTGATACAATTTGTAAATTATAGGGTGTTTTTGAAAAAATAAAATCGAGTGGGACTAGTTTTGATACAATTTGTAAATTACAGGGTGTTTTTGAAAAAATAAAATCGAGTGGGACTAGTTTTGACACCCCCCAAAGTTATGAGACCAAAATTGCAATTTTCCCGTATTACTCACCCTTTGTAAAGGTGTTAACCAGGGTTCGAAAGGCCTGTATCTTTCAATTTCTTTGAAATCTATCCCCTCACCTCCAACCACTATTCCCAACTTATTAAAAAAAAAAAAAAAAAAACTTATTTCATTATTTGCCTAATCAGGAAATTAACTAATCCACATAAGAAATCATCCTTCACTCTGTGATCATGGGGATTCGAACTTACACGCTGCGGGTGCTAGCGAAGCGGACATCACATCACTCAAGTTCTTTACCAATTGAGCTATGTCTTTGGGCATGATATATAAATCTATTCATTTGACTAGTGAAGAGCCTATTGGAATTTAATTTCAGGCTTATATGTTCATAATTTCACTATTAGCTAGTTTCTACAATTGAAAATATTTTAAAAGATTTTCGTGTGAAAATAAAAAAGTATTTTAATTAATTTTAAGAGAATGTAACTTGTACGTACTTGAAGGATAATATGTAATTTGGAACGATGAGACTTTAAAAAAATGCAGCTATGTTGTTCTGAAAAAATAATTTTATCTTGACAATAGCATCATAACATAAAGCTATATGTACGTAATTTGAGGGCCTCAGTTATTGTTTCTTCATATAACATCAACAAAAATAGTGTTGAGGGAAGTTAGTTTGGATGGATCTTATTGTTGTTTATTTTTTTGGGTCTCAGTATTTGTATTAATTAGTGATGCTACTAAATTTGTCGATCAATCCGGTTAATATAATCAGTCCAAGTGGTAACTCAATTAATCAAGGTAATTCTCGTGGAGGGAACTGACTTGCAACACGAATAAATATTCTAAGTGATTAACTTAAATGAATGGAGAATGACTTTTTTTTTTTTGTCGAACGATAGAATTTTATTATAACAACTCAAAAACTAAAATTACAACTACAATCGTAGCCAACGGGCTAAAAGCCGACAAGACTAACTAAGAGCCAAGCGGGAATTGGTAAAACCAATTCAGATTCACATGGACTAAAAAACTACCCACTCCAAACTAACCACTCCACGCCGGGAGACTTCAGCACTCCTTAAAGGAGACTGTAACACACCAAAAAACTAAAATCGGGCACAAGCAACCACTACATACTGCAGAATAGAAAAAACTGATCCGCCAACAAGTTTCGCAAATCAACCGAGAAAAGAAAACACAAACAAAAAAAGAAAACAACAGTTATACTAATCAACTAGAGAAAAAAAACAAAAAATTGCCTCTCCCTCTCCCAAATCTACTGCTGCAGCCTTCGTCTTCTCCGCTCCGAGACACCTCCGTGAAGCTCCGACCCGCTTTCGCCCTGGACCAAAAATTTCGGCCACCTTCACGCCCAAGGCACCGCCATTTGGTATCCTTCCAATAGAAAACATGGATGGGGAGGGGAGGGGAAGGAAGGAAGGAGGGGAGGGGGAGGAGAGGAGGGAGGTGGCTGTAAAAGGGAGAGGGAGAGGGGAAAAGCTAGGGTTTTTTTTGGGGGGGTTAGAGAGAAGGGGAAGAAAAAAAAGGTTAGAGAGAGAAGGGGGATAGGTTCACAGTGATTCAGTACTATTTAATTCGTGTTTAATGGAGAATGACTATTTATACTTGCAATTTTGGGGCCTTGTGGACTTGAGTAATAATTTGTGACTCATGGGCCAATTGACAATAATTTTGACCCGTTAACTAATAATTGTGTTGTAAATAAATAGTTTTGTAATTAGACAATTCGTAAATAATTGAAAAATAATTACCCCACATCAATTATAATTATGTGGATGTAAAGAAATCAGAGGGGGAAAAAAGAGTAATCAGAAAAATAAAAAAACAATTAACATCAAGTAGTGTGGGAGACTGAAATTCGGTGGAAATTTGCGGTTAGATAGGGGAGAGTCCGGCGTAGAACAATCACTTGTAGGACGACTCATTGTGCGCGGTAGTTGAGGATATTAGGGACATGAGAGTCATTGTGTATTTCTCGCGGTTTACATCATTACATGGGGTGGGCTTCTACGAAGGGTGCTATTTCCCTAAATGACTACCATATGAGAACTGGACTTTTGTATAAAAAAAAAAGGGGATATAATCATAAAATTTTAAATAGTCATTTTCAAAATAATAAAACAAGCGGCATCGATCGTGGTCCTCGTTCGAGACATATACTAATTATTCTACTGTTTCTGTTAGACCAAAACCTCTCAATAAAAAGCCTAAAAGCCACTACACAACAAGTCAAAATTAGAGAGATAAAGTGAGACAAGTTTCTCAAACAGCCAACAATATATATATAATGTTGCACAAAATATAATACTCAGAGAGAAAAAACTAAAGAGAGAGAAATGGGTAGGGCTCCTTGCTGTGATAAGGCAAATGTAAAGAAAGGTCCTTGGTCTCCTGAAGAAGATGCTAAACTTAAAGACTTCATTCAGAAATTTGGTACTGCTGGAAATTGGATTGCTCTCCCTCAAAAAGCTGGTAATTATAACCCAAAAAACTTAATTATATTAGGAAAATATATTAATTTTATGTTTATTTTTCTCTAAATTTTGTGTTTTTAATTATAATCTTATACCAGGTCTGAAAAGATGTGGAAAGAGTTGTAGATTGAGGTGGCTTAATTATCTGAGGCCTAATATTAGGCATGGTGAATTTTCTGATGAGGAAGATAGAATTATTTGTACTCTCTATGCTAGCATTGGAAGCAGGTAATTATCAAGCAAAAATAAAATATATTCTTGATTATTTTTTTCCTAAAAAAATTTCTTGAATTTTATTTTATTTTCTGGAAAATTGTCAGATGTTTCCTGAATTCCAATTCCAACCCGAAAAGGAAACAAAGAAGCATTTACGACAAAAATAATGTACATATTTATGTGTACATAGTCTGTTGGAAATTTCAATGTTACATAAAATGTCAAAAGTCTTCTATTTTTAGACAATTATTAATTACTTAGTCACATCTGTTTGCTATAAAATCTCATAATTCTCTTCTATTGGAACATAATATTTCTCTGCAGAAACTCGGATGAGATATTTTATTTCAAAACCATGTTTCATTTGTGATTTCGGAGTATTGTCACATGTACAATACTTATCATATTAAAAACCCACACAAGTAATGTTTGGTTTATGGATGAAAATAAATGTGGTGAGTGTTATACACATGAAACAAATCATTTTGGAACAAAAGATAGGATTCAAACAATTTTAAAATTTGCAAAAAAATTCTTAAAAATATTGTTCCATAAAATGCAGGTGGTCAATCATAGCTGCTCAATTACCAGGAAGAACAGACAATGATATCAAGAATTACTGGAATACCAAGCTCAAGAAAAAACTCTTTGGATTAAATAATATCCAATCATCAAACCAAAATATTTCCAAAATTTCACCACCATTTTTTCAAACCTCAGCAACAACACATGATCAATTATCTCAACCTCTCTCTGCCCAGCTGTCACAGCTATACAACTCATTTTACACCCAAGCCACTAAATCTTTCACTAATTCCATTTCAGCCCCACAAAATTTCCCATTGTTGACCAGTCAATGTTCTTACAATTACCAAGCACCAAATCTTGAGGGTTTTAAGGATTTGGAGTGTAATTATTATCACCCTGATCCTGTGAAAGAGAATATGCTTATGTTTGGAGGAATAATAATGATCAAATTATCTGATGGGAGTTGCACATGTGACCAAACAAGAAGATCATCATCAAATGGGTTTTGTCTCTAATATTGGGGCCTTGGAAGAAAATAATCAAAAGTTTGTGCTTTACAATGGAAATAATGGAGATCATGAGGATTTAGTGATGATGAGTTCATTTCTTGATCAAAAGGCAGATGGGGTTTTGGATATTAATAATAATAATAATAATAATTTGTTGTTGTTTAATGATGAAAACAAGACAGAGGAGAAGGGGATGTACTACTTTTGATACTTTATGTACCATCTGAAAGATTTGTAGGGGCACATATGGTATGATGTTATGGATTCAGATGAAAAAGATGTAACTTTCTGGGGTAGGTTTTGTGTTATGATGGAAAATGAAGGGGTAAAAAATAATTATTTTTATTGAAAATACATAGTAATTATATAAAAGCTTTTTACCTTTGTGCATTTCTTGATGTTCCAATGGGTAAAATTAGTTTATTCTACAAGTATCAAAGTATGTTGTTTCCTATGCACTTTTATCCTTGAATCATGGAGCAATTTATTTATTTTTTTTTCTTTTTTTTTGTCATCATATAGCACTATAATTTATCAAAAAAATGTGTAGAATATTAAGATAATCAAAAGTAAAAGTCAATATGTAGGTAAATATTAACATAAATTTGGTATAATTTCAATTTGGCCCCCCTCATTTTTTTAAGAATGAAAAATAAATAAAATTATTCTTAATGATGAGTATTGACATTGTATTTAATGCAAATATATAATATATTTTGAATTTTATTATATAAAAAAATCTAAAAGTTTTTGTTGGTAAATATAAATTTTGCATAGGTAAATATTTAAAAAAATTTAAAAATTATTGGTGATTTGCTTTAAAAATTATTGGTGATTTGCTTGTAAGTAGGTATAGTTTGAAAAAAAGTAATATCTTTTATTTTGTCTGTATTTTATAAGTTACTATAAAATTCAGTTACAATTTTTTCTATCAGTAAAGTTTATTTTTGTAGTGTAGTCTTTGTAAGGGTATCAATAGATTGTTGTAACTACTACAATAATTCTAAATTGATGTTTTAGTACGAATTTCAATTTCAAATATATGTAAAGCTTATTATTATAATACATATATTTATAAAGTAAAACTCAAAAGGCAGCATTAAAATTGAAAAAAAAAAAAGTTATCTGATCTGTCCATATTATATGTACAAGCATGCTTGCTACCCTATCATATATAGAAAAAACAAATTAAAATAATCATAAATTAAAGACCAATCAATGAAACCATAGAAGCCAAGATGTCCCATTAAAGAACCTGCAAATTAAAAATAAACTATTAGCCAATGAAAAGGTCACATTATATTTAATTTTCTTTTTTACACTTTAAATTGTGACTAGACCCTATTTACTGATCATTGGCTAAGTATTAAATTAAATTAAATATTTTGATGCCTTGAATTATTTGTATATCTTTTTAGGTTTTCCACAGCACATCCTTTTACTATTGAATGAGTCAGGCTCATTATCTAACTAAAATAAATAAATAAAATTGCATTATAGACAAATAAAATATAATGTAGACGTACAATTAATTATTCAATTTGCATGGTGGCCAAAACACAGAAAATGACAGCAAAAATCAAATCTTAGTCTTGTTTAATAAGAAGCCATGCACTAATATATATAAAATGCAGAACAGCAGGCAGAGCTACTGTACGTGCATGTGGATTAATTAAATTTTAATCCCATGAAAATTAAATAGAAAAATTAAAGGACGACGTCGTTGTATGGGGACGTCTATCACGGCACCTCACAGTAAATAAATAAATGGTCCCATTGATTTGATTCGTTAATCATTGACCAATGTTGCTATGATTATAAATTTCTTGAAGGGTCCCCATTAGAGTTGACTCTTGCTCACCACCATATATCAACTTAGGTAAGCTAAATTTAGCCCAACAGTGATCATATTTTTTCAATAAAATTTTGGGTTTCTTTTTTTAAATTTTTTCTGCTTTTTTATAAAAATAAAAATAAACTTTCTTTAATATATTTATGTCATTATTTGAAATTTGGAAATGAATTTTCCCATACATGTATACAACTTTTTCTTTTATTTTAATGAATTACATCCATATTTTATATAATATAATATCAAATATAATTATTTTTTATTAAAACCTCGGTA
This sequence comes from Rehmannia glutinosa, assembly GCA_016081115.2. NCBI lineage: Eukaryota > Viridiplantae > Streptophyta > Magnoliopsida > Lamiales > Orobanchaceae > Rehmannia > Rehmannia glutinosa. The sequence continues at coordinate 9,841,043 of CM071924.1, read as the reverse complement.
AAATTGACGGTTGAACCGCCGACCGGTTGGAGAAGTAAATTTGACCGGGAATCAACAAAAACACTACCATATATCAACTTAGAGCTAAATTTAGCCCAACAGTGATCATATTTTTTTAATAAAATCTTGGTTTCTTGGTGCTGCAAGCAATCCTTTCTATAAATCATCCTGAACCCACCTATTTCCAAGTGGATTCAACGACCTCTAGTTGCGGAGTCACCACACTATAAATCATCATACAACATATTTCCAAGTGGATTTGAACATCACCTTTGGAGTTTGTCACCGACATAACATCACCCAGGTTCTTTGCACCGTTGAGCTACCTGTACAGAGTCACTACATATAATAAATCATATATCATCCAACTTGTTTCCAGTTGGATTTGAACCTCCATACTGCAGTGTCAACAAGACGCACATCACATCACTCAGGTGATTCTTTGCACCGTTGAACTATCTCCGGGGCGCGCGCATGCACACACATATATAGGATGATTAGCCAAATATATAAAAAAAAAATTTAAATAGGACCAATTTCACCACATGACTATATATGCTATATATAATTAAAAAACTAAAATTGCAATTTACCGTTGTCAAATAAAAGTTGCAATTTACCCTTTTAAAATTGTGGGTCATGCATGCCAGAACGGATTGAAAGTGAGTTAGTAAAATAGATTATGTTTAAATAATACATGTTTGTTATCTCTATATATGACTCATCATATAACAACATAATATATCCGTGCCGCATCACACACATATAGATAATTGAATAATGAGATATTAATTGTATTCTTTCTGTTGGTGAATAAAAAAAACTAGAATATAGATCAAGAGAACAAAATTGGTTTAGAATATAGAAATACTTTATTTAATTTTGTTTTCTGATAATTAAGTGATTCACTAGTCTTGAAAATGTCAAAAACCTTTTTTTGTTTTATGTGTCAAAAGCAACGTCACTTATTTTGAATAGGAGGGAGTACTTGTTTGCTAACCACCCCTTGATATTGGGCGTATGTAAAAGCTAATTCTTGCTATTTCAATTAGTTGTGTTTTTTACTAGATTTTCTTATAAAAATTAAAAAAAAGTAATTAATTTCAATGAGTTGTGTTTTTATATTGGTTATGTAAGTTTGGAAAAATAAATAAGAATTATAGTATATTCTGCAGAAAAAACATCTAAAGTATTAATAGACTTGAAAATGCGTTTAATTTGATACGTGTATTTTCAATTTGAATTTTAATCACCGTTTTTGAAAATAAAAAAAATGATATTAGCTAACACAAATGGGTAGGATAACTTTTTACAAAATGAAATCATATGTAACACATGTTTGTAACACTTTTTACATTACAATATTTATGTAACACTTTTGTAGCACTTTATCAATATGTAACAACATATGTAACACTTTTATATTAATAAAATCACCATTAAAATCACTTTTTCTTGATATTGTTTTTAAATGAAACCAAATAAAACATTTATCAATGACAAATATGTCGTTTATTTAAAGCATCATAATTTATAAGTAATAATATTTTAGTATTAATTAACTTTTGTTATTTCTTTTATAATTTGAACAAAATCACAATTTCAAAGCACTAATCAATATTATATTTTATTGATTCAGGGGCATTCATTGACTTCTAAATTTTAGTAACACAAAATTATATAAACCTGCGCATCATGTCAAAATTTATTTAATTAAATGTTTTTAAAATTATAAAATTTGATCAGTGAAATCTTTTTTTTCATCCATTTTGATATTTCCACCTTTTGAAAGTTAAATTTTTGATTTTTTTTATTTTTCAGAAATTAATTTAAGGGTTAAGTTCACGAGGCATCCCATGTGCATTATATATTTTAAATTATTTTTATTTATTTATTTTTTAATAATTTCTAATTAGACCAATTTCAATCACTACAGAAAAACTAAAAAAAATTACCAATAAAAATTGATGTTGTCGGTAATTATAAATTTTTTAACATAGTAGATTATTTTTTCGTTATTTTCTTTAAATATTTAAATTTTTTTCGTCATAAACATTTTTATCTAGGTTATTTTTATATTTTATATATTTTATATTTTTACCAAATGAATATTTATCGTCGATAAATTTATTTTATATATTTTTGATATTTTTAATTTGTTGTTTCCTTTTGAAAATATAATATAAATTATTTTCAAACTATATACTATAAAATTTAAAATTTGATATATCAAACCGATTATAATATAATTAATACATATAATCTTTATTATATAAAATAATTATATATACATATAAATATGTGTGTGTGTATATATATATATATATATATAAAACAAAGCAAAAGTTGTAATAAGAATCAACTTAGCTTAGTGGCAAATAGGCCACCACTTCCATACGTGGGCTCGTGGGTTCAATCTTATTCTTTTGGACCAAAATAGTATTTCTAAATGTTTAATTAATTTTTGTAATTAAAAACTAATAAAAGTAATTTTTGTAAACTAATTAAATGAATTCAACTCTGGCAAGTACAACGCCATAAAAGTGCTTACTTATTGTCTATAGTAACATTTTATGGCGCCATTAAACATTTTTGCACCAAATTACTGCAATAACGTTTATTTTGTAGTGAAAATAGGTGATATTGCTCATGGAAATGGGAAGGATAACTTTACAAATGAAATCATTGCAAATTAGCCAGTCTTTTAGCCTAAAGACTTATTTTTTCGTGAAAAGCACTTGCTTTAATTATTGAAGCCCTCGCAATGAATATATACAAAAAATATAAAATCACCATATAAAATTGCGAAGATATTGTTTTTAAATGAAACCAAATAAAACATATTAGTTGTTGACAAAGATCGTTTCTCCAAAGCATCATAATCAAATAGTAATAATATCAATTAATTAACTATTAAAGCTATGAATTTGAACAAAATTCCAATTTCAAACTTCTAATCAATCTAAGTTATAATTAATATCAGGGGCATTCATTGACTTCTAAACTTAGAAAACATAATTATTGACAAACCTGCGCATGCTACAAAATATCCTTTAAATGTTTTTAAATTATTAAAAAAAATTGATAGTGAAATGTTTGTCTTTTCATCCATATTTGATATTTCCACCTTTTGAGTTAAATTTTGATTGAACTTTTTGCTGTTTCAGAAATTGATGTTAAGGGTTAAGTTCACGAGGCATCCCAGAATTTCTATTCTCAAATTATTTTCATGTATCATTTCGAAATAATTGTTCAAATTAGATATTGCATGATAATCACTACAGAAAAATAAAAACAAAATATGTAGTTAAGTATTAAAATAATTATAAATTGTAGATAACATCGTAAAAAATAAGTAGTTAAGTATTAAAATAATTGTAAATTGTAGATAACATCGTTCTAGGTCATTATTGTTGGAATTTTGGTCTTTGATAAATGGGGTGTTGACCCAATTTTGACCAAGAATTAAATCATTTCATTATTGAAAAATAAAATTAAATTATTTGTAAAATTTCTACTAAGAGAGTAGATGAGAATAGATTTGAAATTTCTCAAACCGATTTCGTGAATGAGAAATTAATTAAGAAGTACCACTTAATACAAATAAATAAGTATGGAAAATGGAAATGGGGCGTGAGGATTTGATGCTCCATCCCAAATTGAGGAAAATGAGGATAAGTTTGCACATTAATATATCCCGCATGTGGGGTATGATGATACTTTGTGGAATACCGGCCGTGGGTTTGGGCTTCAAGACCTTTTTAAATGTTTTTGGACCAAAAACCTTTAAAATAAATGTTTAATTAATTTTTGTAATTAATTAAACTGATTTAATTATTTTTTTAAATTAATTAAATGAATTCAACTTACTAAAGATGTGATAATCGAAGGTAGCGCATAATCTGAGTCGGGTCGATTATCTCCATCTTTTCGCCAAACTTTTTTCGCATCAATTACGCCAAGACAATAATAAAGGCGTGGAATGTAAACAACACGAACAGTCGATTTATAGAGGTTCAAATGTGTCTTTTAGCCTAAAGACCCGATTTTCTGGATGGATTTGCAAAAAAGAAAAAGATTTTATTGAAGCCCCAAAATGAATATATACACGAAAATCATCACCTAAAAAATCCACATTTGCATAATTTGAGCATATTGACATTCTTCTTCCTTCAAAAGATTGAAAGTCAAAACACCTTTGTTGTTACGTCTGTGTTTCCTTGAGTTTGCACCAAATTCTTCAATACCTCAAGAGCGTAAATACACTCGTTGTAACACCTATCACCTAGATCACCCAATCAGTATTCTTTCCACTAAATACTCACAAGGATATTTTCGTGTTGAATGATGACAAAATCAAGATTACAACTCAACTAAAAACCATACAATTTGAGTGCATTTCCTTCCTATACAAAAACCTTTCCACCGAGATATTTTAAAAAAATACTTAAGACGAAAATATAAAAGTTTATGTTGAATATGAAAGCGATGGCATCAATTTCGATTTCTTTCATTTGCTTGTGTTGTTATGTATCGTGTCTTCAATACATCTTGTATTTATGCCGAGTCTTCAAACGTTGGCAACAAAAGATGTTGTTCTACCTCCACCTTCTCTCGTTTTTAAAAGACGACCCCTACCGCCTACACGGGTTGAGGATCACAAATCTTTGTGGATGTTCATAACAAATTTTGCGTCGACTACTATGTGTTGAACGGGCTGCCCCGACACCTAAATATCTATAACGTTTTGAAAAAGATGTCGATCAAGAACAACCGTGGAATTCATCGGGGAGAAGGTACAAGACGGAAGATATCGGCCGCTGACAAAGAAATTTATTTTTTTGAAAATTGACGCTCGGAGTACAAGATGGTTGACACCAAGACGGTGATCGGCCACGCTTCGAGAGATTCAAATCATACTTCAATATTAAAATGTTGTCCGATGATTTTGAAAATAAACTTCAAGAAATACTCCAATAATCGAAAAACATTTTAAATTACGTGGAAAGATTTTAAGAACTTTATAAACATAGTAAACTGGAAACAAAATGGGGCATCAAAAAGTGTTGTTTGATTTTTATCGACTTAAAATTAAGGAAGAAATACTCCATGAAATTAGTAAAAATATTTCAAATGTGGAGTATTTGATGAACTTGTTTTGAATAAAACCAGTTTAACACAAAATCATTTTTAAAAGTGTTGTCCAATTTTATCGGTGTAAACTAAGAAATGTTGTAAAAATTAGTAAAAGCACATTTAGGAGTATTTGGACAACATTTGTAAACATTGTTTTGGTATAAAAACTCATTTAAACATAATCAAGTTGAAAATCTTACTAAAAATGTTTATAACATAACATCAAAGGTTACACACCTTGTAAAAGATAGAGTTGTTGGAACTAAGATCTGAAATCTGGTAGAATGAGATTCTAATTGGATTGTCGGGACAATGTTCTAACAAAATAAAATAAAAAATGGCCGAGAGCCATAAGAATTCTGGATGATCTTGTGTTAAATAAGATATCAGAAGTTGAAAAGGGGAGCTTTACTTTTTAGCAACCCACATAAAGGAGATTGCCTTGAAATGTGGGGGTGCTTTGGAAAAAGTTGAAGCGCCGAATGAAATAAATTCAGCATTTATAATATAAGTGATGGTACGATCATTAAATTAAGAAATATTCTATTTATTTATCGTTTTTTGGAAAGGAAAGAGGTAAGTCTAGACGTTTTTGTCGTAGACATAATACCAATAAATAATTGATTTCGAAATGGGGTTATTTCGGTTGACTATGTGAAGTCAAAGGAAAACCTAGCGGATCCGCTTACGAAAGGCATAAATCGAGATCAATTGTATACACTGTTAAGGGGAATGGGTTTAAAATCCACAACTTAAAGAATGTTCATAGTGGTAACCCAACCTTGTGAATTGGAGATCCCAAGACCTTGGTTTAATGGGACAACTAAGTTATGAATGATCAGTTGAACACTTGGAAAATGTGTTAGCTCATTCTCGATACATCCAAGTGTATATAAACCTGCTGAATGTGGTGAGGTTAAGTTTAAGACTTTTAATGATTCCTATACCGAAAGGTGGAGTACGGCATGATACTCTTCAATAGGAGATCACCTATATAAGTGAGAAGTATTGGCCGCTTCAAAAGAAACACTTATGAATCTAAGATATGGTCCAGGGCCGAAATGGACACAACGTGAGAACAACAAGTGTTAGAGTTGTTATTGTGTAAGTATTGTTGTCTTGGTTTACACGAACGACTGAGTAGTTCAAGACATCGCGTCACTAAGCGGCAAGAACTGATAGTATTTTACTAAGGAAGGTTCAAAGCCACAAGCTACCTATCCTGATGCGATAACGATTCGCCGGGACTTTCAAGCGAATCTGCATACACGCATGCATTAATTTCATTCATGTGGGGGATTGTTGGAATTTTTGGTCTTTGATAAATGGGGTGTTGACCCAATTTTGACCAAATAGTTAAGTGGTTTCCAGTAGTGAAAAATGGAATTAAATTATTTGTAAAAATTCTACTAAGAGAGTAGATGAGAATAGCATTTGGAATTTCTCAAAACCGATTTGGAATGAGAAATTAATGCTTTTAGAAGTTAGCCACTTAATACAAATAAATAGTATGGAAAATGAAAAATGTGGGGAAGGAGAGATGCTCCATCCCATATAGGAAAATGAGGATAAGTTTGCACACTTAATATATCCCAAGTTGGACATATGGGTTTGGACCCTCAACCCAAGTTTTTAAAGGGGTGAGGCTTGTGGGTTTGGTTCAAAGCACACTTAATTTTTTGTAAATTAATTAAATGAATTCAACCTGGGAACGTTCGGACCCGAGCACGCGAGGACGCACGGCCCGTGCGGTCGGGTCGTTCGTCCTGCCAAAGTTTTGCGCATGCACGCACGGGCAGGCGCACGGCCCGTGCGTCAGGGTCGTGCACCATGCCGAACTTTATTGTGCACCAGCGCACGGCTCGTGCGTCTGGTCGTGCGCCCCTGAACAGGTGCGTCTGTACAGTGTAAATGTGCCTTTTCGAGCCTAAAGACGCGATTTTCCGTACGGGCACTTGCTTGCCTATATTATTGAAACCCCTGCAGATGAATATACACACGAAAATGGTCGGATTAAAATCGGTCATTTGCATAATCGAGCATATTGACATTATTCTTCCTTCAAAAGCTTGAAAGTCAAAACACCTTTGTTGTTCGTTGTGTTTCGAGTTTGCAAGTGTTGTAAACTCGAGACGTAAATAGTCGTTGTATCTTAGGAACGTACGCCGGAACCGTTAGCACTAATATACGGGGCATTTTCATCTTGTGGAGACTGAATCGAATCCAGGCCTTGACTAAAAACCATACACTTAGCCATTTTCTTAATATACAGAAACCTTTCCACCATATATTTTACCAACAAATATTTACCAACAAATTAAAGATAAAACTATTGGTGAATACCTACGGTATTTCTATCGATAAATCTAAAAATTATTGGTAAATTATCAGTCATTTGTCGGTATAGTTTGGAGAAATATTATATTTTTTTATTCTGTTTTGTGACAAAATGATTTACATCGGTAAATTCTGTTGATAAATCTGAATTTTTTTGTAGTGATGTACTTTGTTTCATAGAAGTGTATATATTTATTTTGAAATGAAATAATGAAATTGAAACTTTTAAATTTTGAAATGTTTGCCTACTTTTATAATTATCGATTTCATCTCTTAAATACTATTTTTTAGAGATAATTCTTAAATAGTACTATTCAGTGCTGATTTAAACTGATCAATATTTTCTTGCACCCACTAATTTCATTATTCAATTTAGTCACATCATAGTCTTTCATGTAGAAGTCAGTAAAAAGGAAAAATATGTTATTTTCAAATTTACATATTCTAAATATAAATATATATGTACAATTCTCAATTTATGAAAAATAAAAAATATAAAAATGAAACCAAACGTGTTGGAAGACATTGAAATATACAGAGAATCCTTATCGGAAACCGGAGATGACGTCAGGTCCAAAATTATACAAGATATGATGTCAGGACATGCGCCACTGATGCTACTCTTTTTTTATTGTTTTATTCTTTTAAATATGGCTATCATTATCATATTGGAGAAAAAATATTATCGAAAAGTATAATAAGTGACCCCTCAAAGAAAAAGGGTAGAATAAGTGAAAAAATGATACATGGATTAGTAGAAAACTTGTTGGGAAAAACTTGTGTAACGGTACGACGGGTGATACTTTTAGTGTAAAAAATGATATTTTTTGTGTAAAAAATGATATCATGTCTGAACACACTAAAAATAAGCGTATTCATGCCACGTATCATTTTTTACAGTAAAAGTATCACTTTTTATTATAAAAATACAATGTGTCGCGTTGTACGACCGTCTTACAAGAAATCTACTCAAATTTGTTTTGGATTAACCATTTTTTAGTACATTACTTTTTCATACTGAATTTTGTCTGATATACACAAGTAACACAATGATTAAATTAATATAATATTTGAAAATATCATTCATCTAAACTAATAGCTGAAAAATCAAAATACATGCTATTGAATACTCAAAATTATATTATTTAAGTTGATGTAATGGAAATGAAATAGCCTCAAATTTTGTGAATAAAGCTGACATTCTTTATTATTTTCTCAACAACTAAATTAAATTGATGAAATTCATTGGTATAGAAGTGATGGGGAGGATGGTTTTTTTCAGGAATGTCTTTTCTAGTGAAGTACAAAGGTCAAAAGGAGAGTGATAATATTCTGACAAATGAAATTTACAGAAAAAAGACTTTGATTTTTCACTTTGATTTATATTTGGTGTCAAAGGACCACAAAAGTTGCCAACTTTGAAGGTTTGCCTAATGAAATAAGCATAAAATTTTGTTTTGTCCTTAAATTCAGCTTTATCAATAACATATGAATAAAAAAATAAGGTATCATACAGATCTCATCCTTCCAATTATTGTACACCCACATGAACTAACTTTTATTAGTAATAATGATTTGATACTAAGATAGACAGGATGGGCTATATATTCTTTTTTATCTATTCCTGGAAAAAAAAATAGAGGGAAAATCGAAGTCAGGGTATTTGTGTTTTTTTTTTTTTTTTGTTTTGTCCCTATATTACAAAAAATAACATGGAAAACAATCTCTGTTTTTGTGATTAAACCAAGGTTGCTTTGCAAAAGCACAGAATATCATGGATGGACCACAATATATCATATGCTCAAACAATTTTTAAGGTCTGCCAATCCATTACCATAATAATTAGGGTAAATTACAAAAACTGTCCTTGAGGTATAGCCTTATTACAAAAAAAAAAAAAGAATCCATAATTACAGACACCTTTGAGATTTATATTTACTTAACAAAGATCCCCTTATTGAACGTGTAATTTATAAAATATGGGATATTTCAGTATTTGTAAATTTGAAAGGTTTATTTTGTAACTCGACCAAAATTTCAAGGATGTTTTTGTAATTAACCCTAATAACTATTAGGGCATCTCACATGTCGAACAATTTCCAACAAACTGCTAGCACGAACTTCGCTTCTAGTTTAAAATAAAAGTTTAGTGTAAGAACTTATAAAACAATACGATTAGGACTCGTTAGGGAAACTTGATTAGCTAGGATAAATTATTTAGTCCAAGTTTATCAATTGTTTGGGATCTTTGACTAAGCCCATGATACTAATCCCGACTCGCTTTTTTGTCCTGCTCTTGATTGATAACTGGTCCAAGCCATTGGGGTGCAATTATAAAATCTCACCCAACTCCAATCCTCCTTTGAATAGTTATTGGCGAATTTGTCCCTTATTTGTATGGATAGTAGCATTATGTTTCTATTTTTAATGTAATTTGGTCATTTCAGAAATTTATCCAACTCTAACATCAATACCAAACAAAAATATTATTATCCTACTAAATAATCACACACCACAACCATACTTCCCAAAAATATTATTGAACTCAATTATATTATCCAATCATACATCATGACACACAAAAACCATACTTCCCAAAAATATTATTGAACTCAATTTTATTATCAAATCATACATTATCCAAATTTATTTTATCAATCCAATCAATAATCGCAAACGAGTCCTTACGGTTTACAAACAACAATATTTATGACACTAATAGCCTTATTCAGCAAACAAACTTCAAACGAGATCATTGTAAAGACACAAAACACAATATTTATGACAATAATAAGCCTTATTCAGCAAACAAACTTCAAACGAGATCATTGTAAAGACACAAAACACAATATTTATGACACTAATAGCCTTATTCAGCAAACAAACTTCAAACGAGGATAATTGTAAAGACACAAAACAAAGTGAGAGCTACTCGAAATATGCCCAGCATTGGATCAAAAAGCATTATAATCAATGTTAACTTGGACAGCTGCTGCAACGTCGAAGATTTCAATCCAGTAGCCATCTGGATCCTGGATGAATGCTATACCCCTCATATTTCCTGAAATAGTGACAAGGAATATAATATTCGAATCAGATATATTAAATTAAATTCTTGAATTAATTCCAGAAAGTAGATTAAAACATATAATACATATAGTTCAAATAAATATAATCAAATAACTTCCATTTTAATTTAATTTGTTGTCTGATGGTCTAAATTAATTGGACGAGTTAAATTACAAAAAGTACACCTCGGGATTAGCTACAGATATCTTTCAAAATTACAAATACCCACTTAAAATATTACACGCACACCCCCTTAGGGTCTGTGTTGAATTTAACAGTTATCCTTAATCGTAATTTTCCAAGTCCTGAGATCATAATTAACAACAGCGCTTCAAAATGCTACTTTTCATTATGACACTTGAATTTATTAATATTGCCATTGTTGTCCAATAAAATGGAAAAATGGCATCACATTTGAGAACTTAAAAGTTATCTTCCCTTAGAATAAGATGACAAAAGTAATAGAAGTTAAAACTGCCTTTTCTTGAATAAAACTAGGGAACAAACAAAAGTGAGTAAAAGGTTAATAAATACAAAAGGCATGATCTAAAACTTTTTCACTCAAAAGTTCTAAAAAAATCCCCGTATCCCCAGCTGAATTTGTTAACTAGAGCCAGAAATGGATGCACTAAAACGGATGATAACACATAGTACAAATAACAAAGTTGTGCATTGAGAAGTATATATTAAAATAGTAAGAACCAAATGTACCTTCACGAGATTCTCTACAAACTGCACTCCCAAATCTTGAAATCTCTTTGTTGCCTCTTGTATATTGTCAACAGTGATACCTATGTGTCCTGTAAGGAGATCACTACATGTTAGCCTTCCAAATATTAGAAAGGACCATGTACAGACCACGGATTCCATTTAACAGAACATCCCTTTACATTTAGATCGTCTTAGTCCATAAATCAAAAGAACATGAAGAGAAACAAATGCATCACATAATGGGGAGTTCCTTACAAAAGACAGAAAGCTAATGAAAAGAAAGCGAAGAAACATAGACTTGTCGAGAATGGAAAATAAAAATAGCGAAACAAGAAATAGAAAGGACTCTCAATTTACAAACCAATAGGATGGAACCAAGGGCGTAATAAAACAACATTTTGTAATTCCTCCAGAAAGAGAAAAGCATATTATTTAGGGATAATTACAAAAAAAAAAAAAAAAAAAAAAAACCAAAGATTTTTGAAAATTACAGAACACCCCTGTATCACTAACCCTTTATAAGGGTGTTAACAACCCTGTATCTCTCAGTTTCTTTGAAATTTATTTCCTCCCCTCCAACCAGTACTCCTAACTTATTAAAAAAAAAAGAAAATTACAGAATACCCCTTGAAATTTGATTCGGTCTTACATTTTTCTCAATCATAATTCATAAGCAAAAAATATTTCAAAAACCTCCCTGAATTGTATAGAAATATTGGAGTTAACCCCTTAAATTTAAGGCAAAATCAAACCTCAAGGACTTTTTTGAAATTTTCAAAAATCTCTGAATTTTTTCGTAATTAGCCCAAACCTCAAGCTGTTTTTGTAATTATCCCTATTATTTATTCAAGAAACTGGTCGAAAAAGACACTCTGTATTGTGTTCACACTCATCTCACAAAAATTGTCAGTTAAAGTTCATGGAAAAAATTTGCAAATGCGTGTATCTTCTTATTGGTGAGACATAGACAAATACACTTGTGAGTTATTGTTCCTAGGTATACAAATCTTCAAATCATATTGTGTTATTGGTTGTAGGAAAACTTAGATGATTTACACTAAGAGCCTGCTTGAACTAATTCCAAAGGGGTTAGGGACTCAGCAGTTGCAGATTTGGACGATTTAAATTGTCTCATTGCAGTTTCATCAATTGAAAAGGTAGAAGCTAAAACCTTTAACTTACAACATGAGAATTCAAAATTCGTATAATTGATCCTATTGCTTCTTCATCAGGACATTATGATTGTCGTGATTATTACACAAGTTGAAGTATTTAAAAATAGGAACATCTATATACTTATCTGTAATTACATGCAAGTGAATAAATTTTATTCATAGGCGTGTGCATGCATTATGAAGCAAACATAAAAAAGTATAAAATACATCTTTAACAAACCCAAAATCTAGCACTAGTCATGTTGAACACTATCAGGCAGAAAGACTTGACTTATAAAGTTTCACTTTCAAGCCCCATAATAATATAAATGTAAGTATTCCCTCTGTTTATAATTTACCGATTTGCATATTTTAATGAGAAGACCGTAATATGTAGTTCCAAAAAAATTGAGTGCCAAGCTTATTTGAATAAATATCTTTATGGGAGGTGTACAAATGTTCTAAAGTTCACAGTAAGCATTATTTTATTCAAAATTATCCAACAAAATAATTTTTAAGGGGTATGATAGACAAGATGATCATATCAGGATCGTGTCTGAAGAGATAACTGCGGCGAAAGAGAAGCATGTTCAAGTTAAATGTTTCACATACCATAACCAATAGGTTCTGAGTTTCCATTGTGATAACCCTTGAAATCAGGATCAGTTTCAGTACCCCAGGTACTGTGACAAACAAATGATAGTTAGATATCATGAGAGGTTTGCGAGCAAGAATGTTTCTCTTACAACATTGAAGTAAAAAGAAGCTAGCTCTTACTGTGTTAACTCAAGTAACGCAGTCCGACCAAAAGTCCAAGCCGTGCGCTTAACGGGATCACTGGGAGCCTTTGATGTGTCCTAAGCCACCCATACACAAATTGTTTTAGGAACAAACAAACTAAACGTAAGAAAAGTAAGTCGAACAGAAGCAGACAAACTAGGAACTAGAATTGTCTAAAATAACATGAAATATAAATATTTTTATATATATTATTTGATAAACTAACCTCATATCCCATAAAGTATAAGGAAAACCCCAGCTCTGCATAATCCAACCTTTTAATCAACCTGTAGAACAGAAAATAACCAACAGAATTGTGTTAAATTTATTAAAATCGAATCGGTACAGTTAAAACAAACAATTTCATTATAAGAAGCGACAAAAAAATGGCAATTTATCCAAAATATGTGTCTCCTCGTTGTTCCCAAAATCCCATAACTCCAACTAAACTGCCACCAAACAAACCCTTGTTCCAGTCACCTTTATTGCCTAAAATCTTTTTCTGCTACTACAACCTTCACATATCTCTTTGTCTTGTTGCCCTAGGTAATTTATCTTCTTCCTTTTAGTCATTGTAAGATACACTTTTTAGTTTGTGCTTTTATCCAAGAACTTTATCAAGTTGTCTTCATCATTCTTCTCTTGCTATGTCCAAATATGATTAAATCTAACAATGGAGATGTTGTAGCTTGTGGCAGAGTCCTTTTAGCTGTTTAAGCCATAATTAGTATTGGCTTTTGAATAAAACATTATAATTTGTTTTTTGTCAGGATATTTCCATTATTTCATATGTACTGAAATGCATTATTTATTTTTATCTAAATATACGAAGACTTATTGGTTTTTAATTTTACAGATCCACAACCTTGCATCATGATCAGCTCTACAGAAAAACTAATATCAATTAGAATACAAATAATAGACAACCAAAAGCTGAAAAAATTAATAATATAAAATAATTGTAATGTAAAGTCATTTCCTAACCTAACTTCTTCCAGAATATGGGATTACTTAATAAACCTTTATGAAACTGGACCAAATATAAACTCTGCATAGTCATTATCTTTATGTTCAGCGTCTTGTTCTTGTTATTGTTATTTTGCAAATTGAGGCCATGAAATTTCAGACAGAGAATTTAAAAATGCATTTTGCTGTCAATAAAACCATTAAGATCCTGGGAAGGTTCAACAGAAAACAGTAGATTACTTCTGAAAACTTTTATCCATTTTTCTTCATCTTCCCTCAAAATGAGGGAGACGTGACTATATTGTCTTTATATAAAAGGATAATTACAAAAACACCCCTGAGGTTTGGGTTAATTACAAAAAAAACCAAAGATGTTTCAAAATTACAAAAAAATCCTTCATGATTCATTTTGCCTTAAATTTAAGGGGGGTAACTGTAATATTTTTGTAAATGTGAGGGTTTTTTTTGAAATATTTTTTAAAATCACCGGGAAAAATGTAAGACGGAATCAAACCTCAAGGGTTTTTTTGTAATTTTCGTAGAACTCTGGATTTTTTTGTAATTAGCCCAAACCTCAGGGGTGTTTTTGTAATTATCCCTTATATAAAACTAAACTAGTCATAGGACTTATACAACAACAGCAACAACAAATTAAGCCTTATCCCACTATGTTGGTTCGGCTATATGGATCACGTCATTGTTTACGGTCATAATCCATATTTTCATTTATTTCTATATATAACATGTCTTTTTTGAAAGCTCAACACCATCAAATAGCAGTTGCATGTAATTATTGCAATCCAGAGAGTTACATATTAAAAACCTCCAAATAAAAAAAGGCCAAATGAAAGCACTAGAACCATATAAGCATGTTTGAAGAAGAGTACCATATAAGTATTCAAACGTTAAGATTAAGTCCTTATTATTCAGCAAAATACAAAACAGGAAAAGGTGCTAAGAACACTTACGACATGCCCAATATCCTAGAGTAGAAATCAAGAGTGACTTTGGGATCCTTTATCCGAAGCATCTGAAATGCAGAAACACACATGTATCAAGAGGCGATATTAGGTTCCAGAAACAGTGATTTCAGTTTATACAAATTCAATAATACACTGCCTATTGGGATTATATAACAAATAACAATGTGAAAATTTGAATTCTGCAGGCAACAAAATGCAAGTTCCAATAAGACGAACTACTTAGAAATAGAGTTTAATGGACTGTCTGGAGACTCACAGTTTGCTGTATGAAATAGCCTTTGGTGGCCTCATCCGGTGAAGTTTGGATTCCTGGGTTGTTCTCGGCCGATTCCTTGGATGCCATCTTAGTACTTGTCGATATAAATCTTCGCGCTTATTAAAAACTGCAAAAAATAATTAAAACTAAAATAAGAAAGGAGCTCAAAATTGATTTATAGAATAAGGGATACAAGAAATAGGTGCGAAGAAGAAGCCACAAACCTGGAGAAGAAAACGTTTAAGATATTGGATAACAAAGCTTTCTGCTTCTGTATTTATACTACGAAAAATCGAAAATGCCAGTACAGAAGCGCTCTGTTCATCCATGACTGTTCTGGTATTTGAAACGTGCACGGGTGACGGGTCAATTCAATCGTCCACCGGTATAGACTAATAAGTTTCAAGACAACCATTCCGGCTTCGACATTTCAAGTTTCGCACAGTAAATGCTTCGATTAAATCCACTGAAATCCACCAGGTTTGACCATTGAAACCCTAATAATCGCACTGTAGTTACGCGCAGCCTCATACGAGATAAAACCACCAGCCATTTGGTCTGATGGTGATGGTATCGGCTCCCACTTCTGTGAGGGAGATAGTTCAACCCCCGTGTACGATCACAATTCAACCCACTACGCGGCTACGCGCCAGAGATACCAATTTTGGCCCGATTTTTCCTTATTATTTTCGTTGGTTGGGCTGGGTTGGACTCCAAAAAAGTGGTCCAATTATTGTTTGACCAGGCCAATTTTTTTGCTTTGACGCGGTAGGGCCATCACCGGCCGGGCCAGGCCATATGACACCTCTACGTGTGAGTGTGTTAAGAAAAGTAATAATAATAAGTGAGAATTACAAAAACACCCCTGAGATTTGGGCTAATTACAAAAAAAATCCAGAGTTATTTGAAAATTGAAAAAAAATTCCTTTAATATGAGATGTGATTCCGTCTTACATTTTTCCCGGTGATTTTAAAAATATTTCAAAAGAACCTCACATTTACAAAAGTATGACAATTATCCCCCTTAAATTTAAGACAAAATGAATTCTGAATGGGTTTTGTGTAATTTTAAAATATTTCTGGGTTTTTTGTCTCAAACCTCGGGGGTGTATTTTGTAATAATTTTACAGTTAAATTTTGTTTTTGAGTGCATATAGGGGATGAAGGGTGATAAGAATCGAACTTTAAACCCACGCTAGTTTGGACTTGAGAGTTAACTGTTAACACTCAACTGCTAAATATTGTTAAGTTTGTGGCTTGTGTCTAGAGCTGTCAATTTTGGTCTGGCCTGATAAAAGGCCCGGGCTGGGTTGTATTTTCTTAGGCCCAAAATGAGCCGGACTTTTCCTTTGTATTTTCGTGGGCTGGGTCGGGGTGGGCTACAATAATAGCGACCCGATTACTGTTTGGCCCGACCCGGCTCGATTTTTGCTTTGATGCAGTATCGGCTGCCTGTCCGTTTGACACCTCTACTTGTGTCTACTTGTTTTGGAACCTTTTTTTTATAACGAAGAACCTAATGTCACTATTCCACGGCAATGTTTTGAAATCTAGATTGGATTGGCTGGTCCGATAGGTTTAATCGGGAAATGATCACATGCCTCATTCGATTATATATTAAAACTGGGTGACAAAAATATCATTGCCCAATCAAACCCGACACAAAACGGAAATTGGTGATCCCATTAAAATGTTTGGATATTATAATTTATTAATTTATGTATGTGTACACGTTAAATTTTTTACACTTGTACTTGTGTTTATCTTTTACACAAGGACAGAGCCAGAAAATGAGATTTAGGGTGGTCAGATTTATGTTTTCTTAAAACTAGTATTATAAGGGGCGAGATGTTAAAATTATTAAATTTTATATACAAATTTTATATTAATTATTAAAGAAAATCAAAGTTGAGACGTCCCTTGGATCGTCTCTACTTTTACATGTGTACATATATAGATATGGGTGTATATATGGCCAAATAACACAGTTATTAATTCGGTTTAACATTCGATCGGGGTTTAAAAACAATGTTTTATGGATACACGTTGGGTAAACCCTTGAATTTGACATACTAGGCTGCAACCTAGTGGGCTCCAATAAATAGACATTAGGGCGTCGAGATGTGTATGAAAGAGTTGTTTTTAAATTTTTTAGTAGACAATATTTTGAAATTTTAATATTTATATATAAAAAGTTTATTTATTTAGTAATTATATTAATTTTTGAAACATTTATGACATTGAGGGCCCTTAACCTACTCAATAATTCAAATGGACTAGAAGTCGTGAGATACCACAATAATTGCACATATCAATTATTAGGTCGATATTGAACTTTTCAAATAGCTCTTGAAAAATGAGTTATTTTTCAACTAAATTAAGATCAAACGCCGCCTAAATGGAATGAGGGTTAAGGATAATAACATAGGCACGTGCAATGGGGCCCAAAACATGCTAATAGATAGGGATGGCAATGGGTCCGGGTAAGACCCGGACCCGAACCAGACCCGCCTTATTTGGGACGGGTATGGGTCCAATAAATGGGTATGGGGCGGGTAACGGGTATTGAGTTTTATACCCGGGCGGGTATGGGTCGGGTAACGGGTATGGCAGGACCCGACCCGTATAATTTTTATTTTATTTTTATTTTTTATATAGAATGAATATATTGTATTATTCTTGTTCAAAAACTCTTGATTTATACATGTTGGTGTTTATTTCATAATTTATATAATTTCTACAAAATTGTATAAATAACATAAATTTTGGGTGCACTATTTTGAGTAAAAATCGTAAAAAATTGGCCAAATATATGAAGTTGGCGGGTCTAATGGGTCTAACGGGTCTTATCCGCAAGACACGGGTATGGGTCGGGACGGGTATGGGTCTAGATGAGACGGGGCGGGTACGGGTATGTGTACTGTATTTTCTTAACGGGTCGGGTCTCGGGTCCAGGCGGGCCCGACCCAGACCCGACCCATTGACATCCCTACTAATAGAGTAGGCCGCTACACGAAAGTGAGGTGGTCGGAATAGAAAACCAAAAAAAAATCATATAAATTCTAATTAATTATTTTTTAAAAAAATTACTTATAAAAAAATTTAAAAGAGGAGGGATCGGGGCGGCCCCCTAGCTACACCAGACTCGGTCGTCAATGGACACATGAGCATATACGGTGTCTAATTGCATGCTATCTATCACTCAATTCTCCTGTATTTTAACATGTGTCTCATATTTATTTATTATTTTTTTTTTAGGGAAAAAATACTTTGCCCTTTTAACTATGGTCATTTTTATACTTTGTCTACTAAATTTTTTATTTTCTGACACTTTACCATCTAAACTACATGGGATTTACACTTTGCCCCATATATCCCATTGGTGAGGGAATATTCTGTCGAGATTCCATCACATGCCTGACACATTGTACAGTTATTGCATTTTAGCATATAAACGTTACATAAATTCGCACTTCACCCTAGAATTAAAAAAAAAATAAAAAAATATATGCATGTATTTGATTCTTTTTAGCATTACTCATTTACAAAAACTAAATATAACTAATATCTATTTTTGTATATTATCATTAAAGTTAATATTTTTATTTATTTTAATTAAAAAATTAACAAAGTAAATTAAACGATAAAATTTATAATTCAAGTTATAAAAATAAATTTTCTTGAAAGTAGTTTTTAAATGTAGATGTTAATTATTATTTTTTTGTGTGAATGTGTAATACAAATAAAAAGATCAAATACATGTAGATAATTTTTTTTAAAAAACATTGATGTGGTAGAGTGCAAAAATATGCAAATTTTAGATGGCAATGTGTAAGAAGTAGAACCCCCAAGGGTTGGTATAGTGGTTTTAGTGTTGCAATTGCAACTTCGAGGTCTTGGGTTCATACAATGAGTAACACATAGTAAGGGTTGGGGTCGTCCCTCATCCCCAGAGATTAGGACCATCTATGGGAAGGACGGATCATCCATAGTACGAATGAAGTGTGGGATGTACCCTGGGTCGAAAAAAAAGAAGATAACAACGTGCAACAAATTTAGCATGTACCAGAAATGTGATGGAATCTCGACAGAATATTCCCCACCAGTTGGCTCCAGTAGGCAAAGTGTAAATCCCTAGTGCTGTAATATTGTAATCTCGATGGAATATTCCCCACCGGTGGGCTCCAGTAGGCAAAGTGCAAATCCCGTGTGCCTGAAAAGTGTTGGAATCTCGATGGAATATTCCCCATCGGTGGGCTCCAGTAGGCAAAGTGTAAATCCCGTATAGTCGGATGGCGAGTGTCACAAAAAAAAAAGTTTAGGCAAAGTGTAAAAATGGTCATAGTTGAGAGGGTAAAGTGTTATTTCACTATTTTTGAAAAAACACATGTACATAGAGCTTGCAATGGGTTGGTCAATTTGGCCGCTGTGCTCAAGTCTGTCCTGCTTTTGAAAAATTTTGGGTCACGGGTCGATCGATTTTGGTCATGCCGCAAAATGCATGGCCCAAACCCAAATTTATGTATATATTTTTTACACTAAAATCGTATGGTCGGACCAAAAGTCGGGCTAAATCTGATCCACGGGTCAGGCCAAAAAAGCCCAAACTTTTTGGGGCCTAAAATATTGCAGCTCAGCCCAAACCTCAAGCCGATCGAGTAGGCCCGTGGGGTCAATGGATTTTGCCAACTCTATATGTACATGTCTTTAATGGAATTTGGAAACATGTTAAAATCACAAGAGAATTTAGTTATACTTAATTTGATAGCATCTAATTAATCATATACTGTGAAGTGAGTTGATCTGTGTTTGATAAGTTAATGAAAAAAAATCACAAGTTTCATATCATATAAAATAAATTGAAAAGTTATCAGATGTTGCATTGAAAAATAAAAATATTTAAATAAATTAAAAGTATTGTATTTTTTAGATATTAGTATTATGAATTTTACAACTAAATTAAATTGGAGAAATTTAAAAATTAATATCTTATTTTTAAAAAAATATTTAGATTTGCTTTTTTTTTTTGAAAAAGCTAATGAGTTCATAATATCTAATTTGGGAGTTTAAAATTGTATTTTTCTAAAACAATTATCAAAGAGATCGCATGACTTCTCCACTGAATATCTTAAAAGTTGTTTTAAAGAACATATAAGCCAAAACCTAACTGTAAACATCTTATACTCTCACTTGGGGATCTTTTTTTAACATGTTAATTACACTTTTTGAGACTATATCCAGTAGTTTGCACTACTTTGATGCAAAATTTGTACTACCTTAGTACAAAATATGTATTTCATTTCAGGAGTTTGCACTGCTCTCTGCACTAAAAAAGAATATTCTATAATATTCCTTTTTTTATTTATTTAATATTAATTTTTATTACATTATAATTGATTAAAAATATTAAATAAATACTTTTATTGAATACAATATTTATTATTTATTATTTTTAAAATTTAAACAAATTAAAAATGATAATTTTTATGAAATTAATGCAAAATTGAAATAACGATTCATAAAATTACATATTATACTATTTAAAAAATTATCATATAATTGAATTAATCTTAGTATTATTCTTATAAGATCAACAAAAATATAATATTAATAATAATATTAAAGTTAAATAAACCTAAAACAAATTAAATAAATAAAAAATAAAAAATAGCGCTGCAACAAAATGGCGGTGCACTGTATCAAATGCTAAAGTAGCGCCCATATTAGCACAGTGCTGGAGAAATTAATTGGCGTTCAGCGCTATTTTGCCTATAATGTTGGAGAAGCTCTAAGTAATTAATTAAATTCTCGGTTTTCGATTTCTCTTTTAAAAATTATAAAACATAACCCGATAATATTGTCTTTTTAGAATCAAAAGAAACTCATTCATCATAAAATGCTTACAACTGATCACAACTTCAAGTGAAAAAAATTGCAAGACCTACACAACCATAAACCTATACATATCAAAAACAAAAATTTTAAACATAAATTGATCTAATCGATCCGTAAAATCAGAATTTTTCGACGAAGTTGCGGGACAAAACACGTACCAAAAATTTTGATTTTGTTTCTGCCATGTATCGTTGAGTAATGGCTCATTTGATCTTATAAACAAATCCTACACATGAGACAAACTTATTAACTGAGAAACTAGAAAAAAAAGTCACATATTGGAAACAAATAAAAACCACATATTGGAGACAATTTTTTAAGATTAAAAACAATGAAAATAGAGTGAAGAAGATAGAGGCACTGGCGGAGCCACATGGTGGATAAGGGGGCTTGCCCCCCCTCCCCAAACTTTTTTCATTTTTTTTGTTTTAGTACCTATATTTTTATTATTTAGTACTTTGGCCCCGCTCAAAATTTTATTGGATAAAAATTATTCCATGAATTTTAGTAAGTTAAATTGGAGATTTTGTGGGTCTTATTTTATCTTATTATCATCTTAAAATTATATTTTCTATTCATCAAAAGACTATTTTTCATTATTATTTGCTAATATATATTGAAAAAAAAATTACAAAAAAATAGGATAAATTAAATTGTTGATGGTTTTCGTGATATGCAAAAGAGAATATAAAAAAGTTAAGAATTTAATGATGTATTTTGTAAATATTACTAATAAATATTAATATATTCTTTTGATACAAATGTAATATATATAAACTTTATTATCTTGTATATATATACACAAATGTGATCATTTGTTTTTTACTATTGGCTAGGGGCGTCGATTTGTGACACGACACGATAACCGGACACGAACCTAACATGAATTTAATATTTAATGTATTTTTTATTTGTAATTTTAATTTTTTCTCTATTTTTTTCCGTGTCAACTTTAAATTATATAGGTTTTTCGTGTCGTGTCGTGTCGGGTTACACATGTCATAAATGGGTCGTGTTTCTGTATCTTGACACAAATAATTAAATAGGTCGTGTTTGAGTTCGTGTCAGACCTGTAATATATATGTTACAACATAACCCGCGAACATGAAACACGACAAAATTGACACTCCTACTTTTGCCCCCCCTTACTAGTTGTCTTGGCTCCACCCCTTGATAGAGGAGTTAGGACTTAGGAGCAAAAGTGGCTAAGATTTTTTAGAGAAGAAAAAGAGAAACAATATAATATACTATATATTGTCCCCGCTAAGTTTATTATGTTTATCAAGTTTCTTTGATCGGAATAATAGTGATATCAGAAACTTTTTATTTTGCTAACTAAACTATATCTCTATTGTTGATCACGACTCCCATGGCAAAACTTGAAAATTGAAGGGAATGTAAATTGTTGATGCTCAATTTTGCTCAACAAAGATTTAAATGCCTAGATATTGATTGGAAAGTACGAAATATGTGATAGAATGCTTTTCAATTATGTAACCGAGCAGGAATTATGGTCGGCCTCTGGCTTGCCAGAGGTTTGAATACAAGAGTTTATATAAGGATTTTCTGTTGTTTTTTCCCTCATAAATGAGTTCTATTTATACTATCACATTCAATAGTCTAACAATCATTATAGCTATAATATGAGTGGGACACTTGCCTTCCTCTTGTTGTGCATGAGTTGCATGACTGTCGTGTGTCAAATAGTGCTTGTTGAGTCGTCCCATTATTGTTTTGCTAGGTGGCAGAATGGTTTGCCACTGAGATTCCAGCTCGGTCATCGTTGACTTTTGAGGTGGGGCTCTCTATGCCTTGAAATGTCTTCCTGGATGGGCTCTGGTCAGCCTAATATTCTTCCCAGGTCTTATAGTTTGGTCGGTCCATGTCAGCAGGTCTTGGATTGCCATGTGTGCGTGTCTGTACAGCTCTGCTCGGGTATCATCATAAATGTTATACTATATACATTTATGGCTCAAAAGCTACCTCTAAAACCTTAGGCAAGTGCACATATCATTTTATAGTATAGATTATTGAGTACCGAGTGTCATTCCCACGAGGATTGTAAGTACTGATAATTACCGTCTTTTTGTTATCTAATCTAGCAATTTTCAGAGTTTTGATGGTTTAAAAAATAAAAAATGAAGAATTTAAAATAATTACAACTTACAATAGATCAAATAAAAGTAGATTGTGGAATTAAGAAATCAAGAGCTAGAAATGTGCTTGAATGTAAATCCCTCTAGAATGTTTTTGTGATTCAACAAGATAAAGATACAACCATAAGCTCTTAAGCAAAAACTAACCTCTTTTAATAAAATCCCATGTTTCATGGATCGTAGAAATTCCCGATTTAAGTTAAACTCTCTATCGAGCGCGAATAACTTCTAACCTCAAGTTGATTAACTGAAATCTCTTCCTAGTTAAAACCCCCAAGACAACATTATAACGATTTGTGAATTCCCATATTAGGTTTGACCCTAATCCAGAAGATTTATGTCGTCCTATATCTAGGATTGCATGCAACTCTTTTCACTTATATATGTTCTATTTCACCATGAATCTCTCGATTTCCCGGATGAAAAATAAACTTCAAATCAATATTGCGCATATACCAATTCGAATGAATAAAGCATAATATAAGTGAATCACACAAAATATGAAGATTTTATTAAAAACATACAAGCCTTAATCATAAATTCATTCTAGAGTTCATTACATTCAAACACTAGAAATTTAGCTACACATGGTTTTGACAAAATAGTATACTACACAAGAAGATTTGAATAAAATGAACATGGTATACTTAGCTCTTATTCAAGACCAATACAAGACTCCCTCCTTGGTTGATTGCAATGATGTTGAGCTCCAAGCCTCTCCTCTATTGCTCTTCAACTTCCAACTCTACCTTTCTTTTTATCCTCTCAATGTATTTTGCTTTGAAACTTAGAGTGAATCAATGAATGAATTATGAATGGAATTGAATGTCTCTTCCAACCCAAACTCTTGGCTTTTATAGACATTGTTGTTGTGAAAGAACACATTAACAATGTCGTCTTTTGACAAATAATTGATCCACTTCCATAGTTGGGTTGTTGAATCCTTGTTTTCATATGATAATTGAGGGAATAATGAGACTTAATGCAGCAAAATGAAATGTAAAAGTTGTACAAAAGTTGCCCAAAAGCAAAAAGGAAAAATCCCCATAATTTTCGCCAAAAGAAAGAATTGAGCTGGAGACAAAACACGGTTGTGCTTAAAAGCACGGCCAGGCCGTGTTCGTCATTTCCCACGTATATTGGCAGGGTGTGCTTTAAACACGGTTTGGGCGTGTTTTTCTTGTCGTCATGCTAAACACGAAAGCACGGCCCGAGTATATTTTTCTGTTTTTCTTGTTTTTCTTCTCTTTGAAGCATGGCCATGTTTCCCAACACACTAGGGGTGTGTTTTGCACGAAATTGAGTCTTCTTGCTTTCTTTTTTATCAGTGTTAGACTTCATTTTGTTCGTATTTTCATACGAAATCCATATGAGTTTGCTTCAAGCCTTTACCTTCATCATTTAAAACAAGCCAATGTGATTTTTCTTGAATTTATTGATTAATAAACTAAAAAGTTAAAGAAATTATCGAAAAACAGTTATAAAAACGTGAACAAAAATGCACTTATCATACATATAAGGGGTAATAAAATAAACGTTGTTTCAAATGAATATTGTAATAGTATAGAGTGAGTTTCTTGATATTGTGGTCTCAAATTCGAATCTTAACCTCTATTTCTATACTGCTTGGCCGAGCCTCTCACACAGGTTTGTCTAGTATGATTTAGTTGGCCTTAAATGGTCTACCCAGTACTCACCTGATGGCCCAAAAGCTACTTTAAAAATCTTAGGCAAGTGCACATATCGTTTTATAGTATAGATTATTGAGTATCGAGTGTCATTCCCACGAGGACTACAAGTACTAGTAATTACCATTTTTTATTATCTAATCTAGCAATTTTCAGAGGTTTGTTGGATAAATATGGAAAATAAAGAATCTAAATAATCAACAACTTAGAAATGATAAAATAAAAGGAGATTGTAAAATAAGAAATTAAGAGCTAGCTAGAAATGTGTTTGAATGTAAATCCCTCTAGAATATTTTTGTGATTTAACAAGATAGAAATACTAAGCCCTTAAGCAAAAACCATCATCTTTTAATAAAATCTCATGATTTATGGATCGTAGAAATTTCTTATTTAAGTAAACCCTATTTCAAGGCGAAAAACTCCTAATCGCAAGTTGATTAACTGAAATCTATTTCTAGTTAAAAACCCCCAAGATTGCATTATAACGATTTATGAATTCCCATATTAGGTTTGACCCTAATCCATGAGATTTATGTCGTCCTATATCTAGGATTGCATGCAACTCTTTTCATTTATAAATGTTCTTTCTCACCATAAATCTCTCGATTACCCGATGAGGAATAGATTTCAAATCAATATACCGGAAATATTAACCCAAATGAACAAAGCATAATATAAGTGAATCACACAAGACATGAAGATTTTATTAAAAACATACAAACCTTAATCACAAATCCATTCTAGAGTTCATTACATTCAAATACTAGAAATTTAGCTACACATGGTTTTGACAAAAGAATAAATTACACAAGAAGATTTAAATGAAATGGACATGGTGTACTTATCTTTTATTCAAGACCAAAACAAGACTTTCTCTTTGGTTGACTTCAATGATGTTGTGCTCCAAGCCTTCTTCTACAATGCTTTTCAATTTCCAACTCTACATCTATTTTATCCTCTCAATGTATTTTGCTTTCTAACTAGGGACGAAATTAGTGAAACTTGGAATTAATGAATGAATGATTCAATCAATGGATGAATGGAATATTCAACCTCAACCCCATCATTGGACTTTTATTGACATTATTTTGATGATAGTATTCCTCAATAATATCATCTTTTGATAGTTTAATGCTCCATTTCATTAGTTGGGTTGTTGGGTGCTTGTTTTATGCAAAATTATTGGTGAAAAAGATACTTTATGCAGCAAAATTGGGTGTCAAAAGTGTACAAGAGTTGTCAAAATGCTTGGTTGAAGTGCTTTCCCAAAATACCCTTGAAAAATTGGATAGAAATCATGCAAAGACAACCGTATTTGATACTTCCTCTGGGAGTTGCCAGAACACGGTCGTGCTCGGTACGTCATGACCATGTTTTTGCTCTTTTTTGGCTGATTAAAAGCATGACCGTGTAAAAAAGCACACATGAGCCGTGTTTGTCTTGAAAGGCCCCAAAATGATGCATTTAGCTTGAGATTTCAAGTGCTTTTGCATCCATAAACTCCAGGATATGTTTTGACATGAATCCATGGTCCGAAATTCACCAAAATAGCTCCAAATGATCAATCTACACCAATAAAAACACCTCACACTAATATGAACCATGTACAATCAACAACTAATGAAACTAACAACAAAACAACTCAAATTCTACTCAAATAAACACATAAAACATACATAAAAAGACACTTATTAGCACCTAAAACATGGCTTACAAGCTATTACGTCAAACTTGAGGGTTTACCACCCACAATATAGTGCTTGTTGGTTCCCTCGCCATTATTAAAAAAAATGAGGGATGTATAATTATGGAGAAATGATAAGGCGATTAATTTAAAAAATTTACAAATTTATTATTTTTCACAGTCACAATAACTGAGGAAGGTGAAAGCTGGATACAAGAAAAATCAGAGTAAAATGCTCAAATAATTTTTAAGGTATGGCAATCCATTAATGTAATAACTATTCCATCATCTCACACATTGAACAATATGTTTACAAACATTATGTTTATGTCTTATAAACAACATCATTCTTTTTTATGACAGAAGATAACATCCTAATTTGTCATCTGAAACTTGTGGCCACACAAGTAGCCCCTCAAACCCTCACCAAACAAATATCGTAGAAACCAATTTAAAGACACAAAACAAACCCGAAATACATCCATCATACGATCAAACAACAACATTAGCAGTTGTTTTGGCAATTGTTGTAGTGTAGAAGATTTCAATTCAGTAGCCATCAGGATCCTTAACAAATGTTATGTCCTTAAATTTTCCTAAAATGTGAGACCCAACAGAAAATTTGAATTACATATAATAAATTAACATTCTGGAATTAATTCCGTATAAATCTTGTAAATTAAAACTAATACATATAGTTCAAATAAATAAAATTAAAATAATTTCAACTTTAATGTCGTGTCTGAATGAACTAAAGGCAAATTTCACCTGGATTCCATCAGAAAATTGATCGTTAAAGAGAAAACCAATGCAATAAACATTAACATAGTGTAAAATGTTATAAAATGCAATTATCCTTGTTTACATGATCAATAAAATCTTTATCATGTTATGTTGTTTTTGGTCATTATTAAATGTTATGTTGTTTTTGAACAAACACCGCACTTCACTTTCTTCGAATAAAAATATCTCTTGCTTTGAGTACAACAAATATAACTAGTGCAACAAATATAACTTCAGTTGACTTGAGAGATATAAAGTTGTATTCTTTGACTTGACTAGCATCTTCAAATCTTCGGATGTTGAGTCTTCTGAACTTTATTCAACTGACAATCATCCGTCTTGCTTAGACTTAACTGTAAATCTTGTGAACTTGATGAACTTAGTTGAGAGTCTTCTGGAAGATAGTTTACTCAACTGGAAGTCTTCTGTTTTGTCCCATTACTCTTTTGGAAGTCTTCTGATCTTCGGCTAAGCTATATTTCATAGCTAATTACTTCCTACCTATTACAGAATAGATTGGAATTACAAAATTCATTATATTTTGAGTGTGCCAATATTCTAATACAAATTTTCTAAGCATGGTCAAAATTTATATAATTTCCTATTGCATTTCATAGCTTATTTCCTATCTATTACAGAATAAGTGCAAGTACAGAATTTACAATATTTTGAGGTTGTCAATATTCTAATATAAGTTTTCTAAGTTTATTAATCAAAATATATACAATAAATTTCATAACATTTTTTCCATTAACAATGCCACATTACAAGTACATTACTGATGCATTTGCAAGCTCCTATTTCCCTTTTAATGAGAGTAGCTTGCCATCCAAACCAGAAATCATTTGATGTTATTCATCCAGATCAAAGCCAATTTGGATGGATCATCACAAACATCATTAACCTTCTAATTAATTTGGAAACCTCTACTTCCTCAATAAAAAGTTTCCCATCCAGGTTCTCAATCCTCCAAGTTAAGTGCTTTTATGTCACAGCAAGAGCCTCTGACACATGATCCAAATGTTTTGTCAAAGTTTGAAACAACAATTGCCATGTTCTTTTCGCCACATACATCAGGTATGAGAATGGGAAAAAAATATCAAAAAAATCATAATTTGTTAAGATTGTTCGTACAATATGCTAGATTTTATTGGAACTTACCTTTCTAATTTGGAATTTCTCATGAACTTTATCATTTGATTTTATTGAATTAATTATTTGGTTGTTGGATTATTTGTTAAATTAAAACATTAGAATACAAAATATATGGTTTTTTTTTTTTTGCTTTTTTGGGCTTTTTTGCCCTGCTTAGCCTACGGCGGGTTGAGTTGGGCCAGGATAGACCCCACCCACCAAGATAGTGAGTCATCCTGCTTTGCCTTGCCAAATGGCGACCTTTTCTACCCTATGGGGTGGCCTGCCCCATCTGCCTTTTTTGACGGCTATGCATATAGGAAAGAGAAGAAAAATGATGAAGTGGAAAAGGAAAGAAAATTTTGACCGCAAAGCCTCTTGACGTTTTTAGTCAAAGAAAAATAATAAATAGAAAATCAAACTTTGAGGGATATAAATGAGATCTATTACACCGCACGAATAATTATCACATGTATAAAAATTATACACAATAAGAAGAAATATGTCATAATAGCCCTGATCAAATTCCCGCCTAACCGGGGAAACAGTCTTTTGAACTTCCCATCCGTTATAAAAGAGAAGCGCAACGTTACTGTGAGAAAAATAAATGCCTCAGGTTGCGATTGAATATACTTTCATTTTGAATTTTTTTTGTTTCTACCAGAGAATAGTGTGAAAAATTGTTAGGAATATTAAATTTTTTTTTGGAAATGTAAATGAATATGAAATGTAAATATAATATGAAAGATGATGTGATATAAAAATAGTAAAATAACGATGGAATATAATTGATAGTTAAAAATATATATATATATATATGTGAGTGAACAATAAAATTAATGGGTTCTACCCAAGTGAGTTCTATTCCATTGGATTAACACACACTTATGTGGATGTGCATGTGTATATATTAATCTAATGGTATAGAACCCACTTGGATAGATACCCTATTAGGTAGCATCGACTTACCCGAAAAATAGATAGATGTGACTGATATAAGAAAAGTGAAAGTGAATGAAAGGTGCATTTTTTCAAATTTTATGTAGACAATCACATTTGTAGGTGAAAAAATTTCATTTCTCTAGGAAACACAGTAAAAATTCTTGGTATCCAAACCTTCGCTATGCTGTCATCCTTCGCTACCATTAGCAACTGAAATTTCTTCCCAACTGTTAAAATTGTCAAATAGTTTGCTGGCAACATCCTTAGTCTTGTGAGCTAAGAAAGCAAAACAATGGATTCCCAAGCCCCGGGGGATAGGGATGCAAGTAAAATAAAGCTGAACATAAAGTTCAGCGGCCGATCCATACCTGTCGAAATCGCCGTAACCTCGACCATCAAAGACCTTAAATCCCTCCTTCTAACCCTCACCAACGTCCTCCCTCGAGGCCAAAAACTCATCTTCAAGGGTCTGTTTCTAACAATTTTTTGTTTTCATTTTATTTTCCTGTATTGGTTTTGTTAATTTGATTAGGGTTTTGTTGTGGGTCTATATTTGCTGGTTAAATTGCACAATTTTCAGGGAAAGTTCTGTCGGACGAATTGACCTTGGCGTCCTCGGACATTAGAGATGGGTCTAAGATTATGCTCATGGCGTCCCAGGGTCTTCACCAAGGAGTAAGTATCTTTTTTGTGTGTAGAGTATTTGGTCACCTTCCTTGAGAACTGCGGGATGTTCTTCTGAGCAATCTATGTATTATGTTTCATTCTCAAACTATTATACACACATGAAAAGATATAGCTCGTTAATTTTAGCTGTCGATTCAAATACATGGGAATTGAAATTCTTTGTTAGTTTCATCGTCAGGGTGGGTTTGTGAATTGTGACTTGTGAGAATGCTACATTGCATGTTTCTTTGAACAGGATGGCTTAATAAAAAAGGAAACACTGGTGTTGCCCGGTGCCAAGGGAGTGGCTGATGTCACAAGAGGAAAGAAAGGAAAGACGGAGGATTCTGTCACTAAGAGCCAACTTGAAAGGTGGAAGGCCACTGGGGTCATAGCATTGTCCAATTGTCATCTCTCGGTACGTAAAAGTTACCTTGAGCATGAAATTAGAGTAATCCTGAGTATTTGTTATCATTCATTCTGATAGTGAATCCATGTTGTCTATAGCTATTAGTCATGGTTTTAATAGGAAAACATTGTTTTGTGGCATACTAATGTAGTTAACTGACTTGTGATGGAATTATCACAAAAACTTTGTTAATCATTTAACCAAAGGTTTGCAGATCCTTAAGTTTAGTTTTGAACTTTAAAACACTCATGTTACTAAGTTACAAGATGTGGCCCAACTGTGTGCAACATTAGAATACAGAAAAGAGCACAATGAACGAGTAAAACTATGTGGTAAACTAGTATGAGAAGGGGGTAGGGTGGGTGGCCTTTTGATTGATTCTGAGCTCCATCCCCCTTTAATGAATTAGAACCTATTGCGAGGTTGTGCTATTCCTTCCTTCTGATTAATGTGTAATACTAATCGAGGGCCTCATTCATATCTTGCCTTCTTCCACATAATACAAAGTACACTCGTCTCAAAGTAAAGTGGTAGACACATGTGACTCAAACTCTCGATCTAGTGAAGCATACTTTTTTTATCTATTTGAGAATACCCTTCCCTTAAAAAGCTTCAATATCTCGTCAACGGATTCCCTCTCGCTAAAGAATTGGGTTACCAATACTTTTTATTAGAAATTTTCAATAAAAAATGCAATGATGAATTGATTTGACAATGGAGCTCAAAGTCGGGTGTGATTTCTTGTCTTTGTTTCGTTAATTTTTGTTTCGGGAAGAATGAGTTTAGAGGGTATGATTAGATATTGGATGAAAGATGACAATTGGTGTGGTGTTCTTTCTTCAATATATATATATATATATGTATGTATATATTGTATGATTAGATATTGGATGAAAGATGACAATTGGTGTGGTGTTCTTTCTTCAATATATATATATATATATATATATATATATATATATATATATATATATAGGTTAGGATCAAATGTGGCAGGGGGCTTACCGTGTGGCATTGTGGATTAATCCAATCCATCCACACCTTTTATTCAATGGTCCAGATTGCTATTAAAAATAACTGATTTATCAATTAATTAATAGGTGGATAGGGCATAATAGTAACTAGCAAAATGCCATAAATCACGCCCTTACAATCAATTGATTGATTAATATCATGTTTCCATAACTGAATTGTGCACCATTTTAATAGTCGACCGTACACCATTTAATAATCGATCGACGGTGTACACCATTTTATATCTAACAATGCATCATTGTATAACTAATTGTACACCATTCAATCACATCAATTTTTATGGGATTTGATTTTACGATCGTTCCCACTTTTCATTCAATTGTGGTTTACTCACAATGATGTACAATTAGTTATACAATGATGCACTGTTAAATATAAAATGGTGCACAGTCAGTTATTAAATGGTGCACAATTCAGCTATTAAAATGGTGCATAATTCAGTTATGGAAATGTGATCTTTATCACATCCATAATTGTAGAGCGTCATTATGGGAAGGTGGTTACACCATTTTGTATTTGTAGGATTTTTAGATGATGTATAATTAATTATACAATGATGCACTGTTAGAAATAAAATGGTGCACAGTTAAATTATTAAATAGGAAGATGGTTACACCATTTTGTCTTTATAGTTCCTTTAGATGATGTACAATTAGTTATACAATGATGCACTGTTAGATATAAAATAGTGTACAGACAGTCATTAAATAGTGTACAGTTCATCTATTAAAATGGTGCACAATTTCAGTTATGGAAACATGTTATTAATCAATCCCTTGATTGTAGGGGCGGGATTTATGGCATTTTGCTAGTTACTATTATGCCCTTTCTACCTATTAATTAATTGGTAAATCAGTTATTTTTAATAGCAATCTGGACCATTGAATAAAATGTGTGGATGGATGGGATCAATCCACACTGCCACACGGTAAGACACTGCCACACGAGATCCCATCCCTATATATATATATTCGTGAATTATTTATTGAATGTGCGAATTTTTATGAGAAATGTTTATAGGATGTCTGGATATGGAATTTTTCGTAAGATTTTTTCTTGGCTATTGTTTTTTTAATCTTTGATGCATATTAATCTTTATGGGATGTAGTGTGTTTAGTATGCATCTGTGTCTGTGTATTTGGTGCGGAGCATCGTGTTCCACCATTCCATACCCACACGTATTGATCTTTAGATCAAAGAGAAAGGGACAATAAGCAAATTAATGAGACCCAAAGTGAAAAGATCATTATTTGAGTTACTTGCTTTAAGCCAAAAAAAAAAAAAATCATCATTTATCTACAGATGCAAAGGACTCTTACTAGCTCAACATTAGAGGAAGGACCAACATGCTCA
Organism: Rehmannia glutinosa; assembly: GCA_016081115.2. Classification (NCBI taxonomy): domain Eukaryota; kingdom Viridiplantae; phylum Streptophyta; class Magnoliopsida; order Lamiales; family Orobanchaceae; genus Rehmannia; species Rehmannia glutinosa. The sequence goes on along the minus strand of CM071924.1, from coordinate 9,807,906 downwards.
GATCTTAATAGGGTCGTGCAAACATGAGCCAAGAAAACAAACCCTGGGAGATGCTCTGTGTAGAATCACAGTAAGAGCTCAGAAAAGTTTCAATTATTACACTCTAGATAAAGGATAGTATATAAAGTTCCACTGCTTGTCAACGGTCTAGTTAGGAGGGAAATATGAAGCACTGTGACTACCAACCCATAGATGTGAAGGGTCTTTGATCAATAATATTGCACCTTGATAGTGTTTATTTAAAAAAAAAAAAAAAGGAGGATTGATAATTCTTACAAAGATGAGAGGATGCAAGGTGGCAAATGGTATTGTGGCCAGAGGTCATCAGGTATCTTTTGAAGTTTCAGAGGCATGAAGTTCCATAAAATAGGAAATCGAAGGGTTTGTACGAGGAGACCCACCCCATCTCAAAGCATATCTATTTCCTTTCCCCTTCTACTTATTTCTGCTTTGTTTTGTATAAACATTCAGAGTATTAGGTGAGGTCAATGTAAACTTGATAGGATGATTTGTCTTATGGCAATTTGCCAGCTTCGCTTACCACTTACAGAGAGTATACAATTGTCCTTTTCATCCTTCTCCGCAATGACTTAAAATAGTCAGCAAATGCCTCTATTCTCGTTCAGCCTCAAACATCAACAACTCACTGTTTCAGGGTTGAAAATCTTACAAGAGTAAATGATATGTCTTTGTGTGCTAACACATGTAGAACAAATCTTTGGACATCTTTGACCAACATGCCCAGGTGTCTTGCCTCACCTTTTTAACCATGTCGATACTTCCTAGCATTTTGCACTTGTTGCTGATTATCATCTTTGAAAGCTTAATATTCGATGGTGCCTTGTATTTTATTTTTGTTTCTTTATTGGAGGGATGTTCATATACGTGAAGTTGGTAGTTGTGTGTTAGATCCACCTGTTGCAAGCCCTTGAGAAATCTCACATTTCTATGTTGGGATATGCAAGACTATACCTGAAGACGTCTGGACTTGTGGACCTTCTGCTAGAGTACTTGATCTAAGCCTCAATTCATTGCATGAGGTGCCAGATGCAATCGGCTGCTTAAGCTCCATACAGGTTTACAAATTATCTGCTCTCACTGCAAATATTTACCCTTATAAATGTCAGGGTTGTTTCGCCCCACATTGCTTCATTCTTTTTGTAATGTTTCTGTAGAAATTGCTTCTTAGTGGCAATCAATTATCTGACAAGTCTATTGGCTGGGAAGGATTAACATCTTTGAAGGCTCTTGTGGTTCTATCGCTGAATCAAAATAAGTATGTGTCTTCATACCCCTGCAGTTTCCTGTTATATTTTTAGTTAATTACAAACCCTTGAGGTTCAGTCCAATTACAAAAAACCCAACTATCTTTCAAAATTACAATTACCCCTTGATATTGTTTCTGTTTTACAAATTGCACCTATTGAGGGGGGTATTTGCTACGTGTTACAAGATTACAGGCTTAATTAGTGTGAACAATTATAGGCTTAATTAGGGTAGTTGATTGTATGCGTAATTGTAGGAATGTAATTATCTTCTTTCCTAGTTTAGGATTTCTTATGTACATAAATACCTACACATGGTTGAATGAAAACATACATAAATTTTTCATCTTTTATTCTCTTATTACACTAGCAAATACATACCTCAAGGAGGTGTTTTTAGTACCATTAGGGTGTTTTTATAATTTTGAAGGATAACTGGTTTTTCTTTGTAATTGGGCTAAATCCCATGGGTAATTTTTGTAATTTACCCTTTTATTTTTTCTTTTAAACTGTTGCATCTATTGAAAGTGACTTATCAAAACATCTACATCCGCATAGGTGTAGTAATTAATAATTTCAGTTTTTTCTTTGCTTAATATCTGTAGCTTCCTATTGTTTTCAATCTTATCCTTGTTACTTCCTCATCTCTGCCTCTCGTCCTGCTTTTTCTCAAGTTTATTTTCTTAGTTAACTGTCTATATTAAAGTCAAGAAAAGTACACTTTGAAAGGTGCTTGTATGATTCGATGACACTAAGCTATATAGTTTCTGGTGGTTACTTGTATTAAGCATCCTTGTTTTCTGCTTAGAATTTATGAAAATATTTTGTGTTCTGTGATTCAAGTTAAATTGGGGGGTCTAATAGACTCGTCATAATGGGTAGAAGCTTAGCCGTGAATGTTATTTTTGATTAGATGACACATTATTAGGAACTGCAATAGGGTCCTTTACTTTCTTCTAGCAGGCAGTTTTGGCATAGTATCAAAATAACCATCAAGGGCGGTATTAAAATTTGGTGTGTTAGATCTGGATCATTTTTTTGTACTCGTATTAATAGTTGATTGCCGTTTTTGCTCACAGCTTGTTCAGTTTTGAGTAAAATATGGCAATTTGAGCACCGTTAGATTTACCTAATCCCCTAGAGCCTTCTGTACTTGCAGTTTGCTTCATTTTATCTATTATGTCATGATGAATAGCTTCCATATTCCGGCCTGGCTCATTTTATATTTGATTTTATTCTTACCCGACAAATCTCATTCTGTTATTGCTTTATTCAATTTTCATGTCTTCACATTGAACTGTCCGTATAATTTTAATTGGTGCATCTCAGGCAGTTCTATTCCATTGGTGTAAACTCTTTTCTCTTTCTTGTGCTTGACAGTTTGACAGCGTTTCCTTCTGCACTTGGTGCATTGAGATGCTTGAAGCAACTTCACATAGAAAACAACAAGTTAACGTGTATCCCAACGGAAATAGGTTTTCTAACAGAACTTCAGGTTTTAAAAGCCCAGAATAACAGGTAAGTTGATCAAAATTAATATCCAAAGATTTTACATGTATATATGGCTTACCAGTTTTTTTCTCCTGGAAGGATTGGATTGAGGCATAGTTGTTTGATCCTATTTCTTTGGTTCAGTATTCCTTTTTTTTATTCCTTAATAAATTATATTGGCATGTCATGAACTTCATTTATTTGAGAGTTTATTATGTTTTTATATCAGAGACATGCAGTGGGAATTCTATTTCCGTTGTTCTTTTATACGTGTATGCTTTGTCTTAGAACCACTGATGGTTGAATATACCAGATAATATCAATGACGCTTTTATCTTTCTTCTTTTTATTTTTACTTTTTAAGGAAAAACTGATTTGATTCGAATGGATACGTGTTGCTGAATGCAGGCTAAAAACTATTCCTACAAGTATAGGAGGATGTGTTTCTCTTGTTGAAGTACGACCCACTTCTTTTTCCTTTTTCCACGTTTCTGTAACTTCCTTTACTTCTATGATAACCAAATCCATTCACTAAGTTGTTTGAGATATTAGTCACCATGTCTGGGGTTTAATTGTCGTGTGGATCATTTTGTGCTCCTTATCTCATCACATTAACAATACTCACCAGGTTTGATTTGCTGCAGGTTGATCTTTCATGTAATCTCCTAGCTGAGTTGCCAGAGACATTTGGCAGTTTAAGAAATTTGAAGGTTAATCCTTCATCTATTGAATTTTTAATAGGATTAGTTACAAAAAGACTCAGCTATGTTTCAAAATCACAAAAAGTACCCCTGAGGTTTGAGAGACTGCAGTAAACTAACGGAATTTATGTAAAGTCAATAATGCCCCTTGGAATTTCAGAAAAATAAATAAAAAAAAGTTGAACAATACAATGAAGTGGACGGACAAAATTACCCCATCTAGTTTGGACCTTTTCTGTAGTTTATGGAAAACCAGAGAGGTAAAAACTGTTTCTTCTTCGTAACCAGAGGTGGGATTTGTAAAATTTTACGGAGGTTTCTTTTTATGTTGTATAATTTTTGGAAAGTTGAAATAGTTTTCAGTTATGCTTGTGTTTTTGTTTATTCAAATTTCTTTTTCTTTGCAAAGGTTTATTCAAATTTCAGTTTTCCTTATTTACGGATTGTAGATATGTTTAAGATAGTTGATGACGATTTAGTAAATTGTTATACAATTTAAATGAGGAATGTTGTAGTTTATGTTGAAACTCAAGGATATTTTGTAAGTTCTAATAGTTGGCAAGGGTTCTTTTGTAATTTTTGTGAATAGCCAAAGGACATTTTTGTCTCATAATTTGTGAACAGTATGACAGTGGCATTTTTAGATTTTCAGGTCAATTGTTTGATGATGTCAGCAAATTCCGTTAGGCCAACTAACGAGTGGGGTAAAATGTTACCGGAATCAACCTCATGGGTACTTTTTTGTAATTTTATAGTAAAACTTGGCTGAGTTTGTTTGTAATCACCTCAAACCTCAGGGGTACTTTTTTAATTAATCCTTTTTAATATTTTTTGTTGTTTTGTCCATGTTCTGATCTTCAGTAGAAACAAGTTACAGGAAATTTACAGTAAGAAGCTTCATTTTTTAATGGTTTCAGTGTGTTGTTCTTTGATGATGCAGGCATTGTATCTCGGTAATAATGGGCTGAAGTTCCTGCCCAACACACTATTTAAGATGTGCTTACAACTATCGATACTGGATCTTCATGGCACTGAAATAACAATGGATCTTCTCCGCCAGGTACCTGACATTCCTTCTGGAAGGAACTTCTTTTTTTCTTTTGGGATAGTTACAATAAACCCTCTAAACATTCCATGTTTTTCTACTTTGCCTGTCAAATTTTAATTTGTTACAAGATACCCTCTAAACTATGTACTCTTTTGTACTTTGCCATCTATGAACAGTTTTTACCCCTAGAGTTTTGTTTTCTTAGAAAATGAAAATAGTTCATTACGACTATATCAGACCCATCATGATTCCATATAAAAAAATTAATAATTCTTTACAACAACAACAACAACAAACTAAGCCTTAATCCCACTACGTGGGGTCGGCTATACGGATCATATCGCGCCATCGTTTACGGTCATAAGCCATATTTTCATTTATTTCTAGGTATAACATGTCTTGTTTAATAGCTTCTTTTCAAGTCTTTTTAGGCCTACCTCTACCTCTTTTGATTTGTTTGAGTGATTCTCTACCTTCTAAGCGTCGCACGGGTGCATCTAAAGGTCTCCTTTAAACATGTCCAAACAATCTTAATCGTGTTTCTCTAATTTTCTAATCTATTGGTGCTACTCCCACTTTGTTTCTAATGTGTTCATTTCTTATTCTATCTAATCTTGTGTGTCCACACATCCATCTTAGCATTCTCATCTCTGCTACCCTTATTTTTTGTTCGTGTTCATATTTAGTCGCCCAACATTCTGCACCATAAAGCATTGCGGGCCTTATGGCCGTTTTATAAAATTTTCCTTTCAATTTTAATGGTATTTTACGGTCACAAAGGATAGAAGATGCACTCCTCCATTTGTTCCAACCCGCCTGGATCCTATGTGTGACATCTTTATTGATTTCTCCGTTCTCTTCAATTATAGATCCTAAGTATTTAAAACTTTTGTTATACTCACTTCATGTCCATCAATTTTAACCTCCGTCTCATTGTTCCTGTTGTTTTTACTAAAGTGGCATTCCATATATTCTGTTTTAGCCCTACTTATAGTAAAACCTTTTGATTCGAGTGCTTCATAAAAAAAAATATATATATAATTCCTTATTATCATTAATTCCATCAATAAACCTAGCCTCTAATAAAATTTTCTTTAGGTTAATTGCAACAATTCGCAAAGTTTAGAGGGTTAAGTGGAAAACAATTAAAAGTTAAGGGAACAAAGTAGAAAAATTCGCATAGTGGGGGCCAAATTAAAATTACCTCTTTTCTTTTTTGTTGTTGGGTTTGGGCATAATCACATACATGTCTTAGGATTGCCCACTGCTCGAAGTTTAATTGTCGATAATTACGTGGACCTCCCTTGACGGTAAGACTGATATTCAGTTTTTGCTGCCGTACTGAATATTGCGGCATCTGCCAAAGGCCCAAAAAGCCTTAGAAATTCTTTTCCCCATGTTTCAAGTTTAAATATATTTCTAGGTTTTAATGGATAATAATCTTCTTTACTTGTTTTTCACGTGATGTTTACGACATTTCTTTATGAACTCGCCTTCAGATGTAATAATTGGACAGTACACTTGTAATTTTGGGGTTTAAGTTGGTGCTAATAATTTGTATAAGAGCTCTCTCCCCATACTCCCAACACAGCCATGAATATGGATCAACAAAATTAGGAAAAAAAAAAAAAAAAACACAACAATGAGCACCAATTTTGATCTCTTTGATAGGATGAAGCTTGGCTTGTAAAAAGACTAGCTTTTTTTTTGCCATGTTGTGGTTTTCCTTTCCCTTCTCTTGGTTTTGGTTTATTAAGTTATCGGAGGACAAACAAGTCATCTGATTGGACATTATTATTAACAAGGGAAGTAAGTCTGGGCTGATAGGACGTATATAAGACAAATTTCAGTGGTGCTGGATGTAATTAGTAGTTGTTTTTATTGGTCATAACCACAGCATCGTCTCATTTGATAGTTCGAAGGATGGGAGAGTTTTGATGAGCGTCGTCGCTTAAAGCATCAAAAGCAACTTGATTTTCGAGTTACTGGATCTGCTGAATTTGATGAAGGTGCTGACAAAAATTGGTAATAGAACAGCAGGATTACTCCATTGAAGGTTTGTTAAATTAAAATGTTGTGTTCTTTTTTTATTTCAATTCTTGATCGACTGTAAAATGTTAGGAAAAGAAGATGATGATGTTAACGTGTTTCAAACTGATGAGTGATGGTTTGTATTTCCATGTTTTAAAATACATAAACCCATATTTCCTGTATCTAAACTTACCATAAGCTTTTCCTATTTTTTGGATATACACCCATTTGCAATGGGTTTGTAATAATAATTTTTCAGTACTCATGGTACTTTGGTAATTTAGTATTTTATCAAACACAATCACCATTCCAAGAGATATTATTATTACAATCCTTCAAACAAAACTACATTACATCAAACATCCCAAACACTTAATTATTCCATATTAAATTAAGTGTTAGCAAATATGGGCCAAAATATAAGTCATCCACACATAAAGTGGGTCGAGTATACATATTTGCAGCGAAACTGTCGTTCCACATAGCCAGAATTAAGTCCCTGTCAACAAGCTTCCTTTTGATGGAACTACGAACAAATCCCATAGATAGGTTGAAACCACGAACAAGATCACGAACCGTCGTCTTTCTCGGTGTCAATAATTATATGTACTTAGATGTGCACATCTTAAACCTTTGGAGAACTTTGGTGATGCTCCAAGAAGAAAACGTAAAGAGAAATTTTAGGAGGTTATTTTCTTATTGTGTAGGAGACGTCTTTTTTAATTGTGTTGATATTGTAGGGATATATATCAATATATATCCGTAAGAGTGCTGATGGGAGAGATTTCTAGATAAACCTAATCTAATTATGACTCTCAATTATCTCAAATATGGATGCAACCTAATTGTACCTAATATCTCCCACTCATACATATTTGACTCGACACATTAGAATCACGTCCTTATAGTTTTCATCTCACGTCTCTTCTTTCATACAGGGAATATGGCTTGCGATCAAGCGAGAGAGTATAGGTGAGGAGAGTTATATTAAGTCATCACCAAATTAAAATAACCCTACAACTCAATTACTCATTGTGTACCCCAAATCAAATGGTCGCACCCAGTCAAATATTGATAGATCCCGCAATAAAATAAATAGAGCATACTCAGCTCACTTAAATATGTTTCTATATTCATGACTAGTCAAACACATAATTATGGAGAAACGATAAGGCGATAGTTAATTTAATTTTTTACAAATTTATTATTTTTTCACAGTCACAATAACTGAGGAAGGTGAAAGCTGGATACAAGAAAAATCAGAGTAAAAAAGACGAGGCAATTAATTATCAAAATTCAATGTTCTTTATACTACAAAAATAACATGGAAAGCAATCTCTGCTTTTGGTGATTAAACCAAGGCTGGCAATCTCAAACAATTTTTAAGGTCTGTCAATCCATTACTATAATAACTATACCAGCATCTCACACATCGGACAATATGTTTACAAACATTATGTTTATGTCTTATAAACAACAACAACAAAAAATTATGACTGATAAACAGCCTCATTTGGCATCTGAAACTTGTGGCCACATGAGTAGCCTCTCAAACCCACGCCAAACTAATATCGTAGAAACGAGTCGAAATACAATTTAAAGACACGAAACAAACTCGAAACACGTCCAGCAAACGATCAAACAGCAGCATTGGCAGTTGTTTTGGCAATTGTTGTAGTGTCGAAGATTTCAATCCAGTAGCCATCAGGATCCTTAACGAATGCTATGTCCTTAATTTTTCCTGAAATGTGAGACGCAACAGAAAATTTGAATATATTAAACTAAATTCTGGAATTAATTCCAGAAGTAAAAACTGTAAATTACAACTAATAAGTAATACATATAGTTCAAATAAATAAAATTAAAATAACTTCAACTTTAATGTCTTGTCTGAATGATATAATGGCAACTTTCACCTGGATTCCATCAGAAAATCGATCGTTAAAGAGAAAACCAATACAATTTAACAGAGTGTAAAAGGTTATAAAACGCAATTATCCTTCTTTACATGATAAAGAAAAAACATGGGAGCAAACTTCTAAAACTTTTGCAGTCCTTAATATAATTAAAAAAGAAAAAAGAAAAGAACCTCCCCTAAAGCGGATGATAACACATAGTACAAGATAACAAAGTTATACATTGAGAAGTATAAATGAAAATAATAAGAATCAACACATCAATACAAGAAAATAAAACATTTATTTTACGAATTAAAAACGATATAAAGCTTACCATCTTCAGGTTTTTTTGCAAACTCCACTCCCAAACTTTCGAATCTCTTGCATGCCTTGTGTACATCATCAACAGTGATACCTATGTGACCTGCGAGGAGGCCACTACATTTTAGTCTTTCCAAATATTAGAAAGGACCAAGGTGTCTAATATAACGGAACATCCCTTTACATTTAGATCATCATAGTCCATAAATCAAAAGAACATGGGATAATCCAACACATCTCATATGTAGAAGGATTTCATTACAATAGACAGTGAGCTATCAAAGAAAGAGAAGAAACATAGACCTGTCAAGATTTAAAAAATAAAATAGAAAAAGGAAAAGAAAATATAATAGGACTCTCAATTTTGTAAATAAATGGGATGTAACCAAAGGCGTATTTAGACAAAATTTTGTAATTCCTCCCAAAACAGTAAAGATACAATTTATTCAAAAAGCTGGTCGAGAAAAGCACAAGATATTGTGTTCACACTCATCTCACAAACCTGATACAAAGATTCATTGGAAAAATTATTTGTGTTAGTTATTTCAAACAAGTCTTTCTAGGCATAGAGCCATTGAATTATAATGTGTCATTGGGTGTAGGTAAACTTGGAAGGTATACACTTGGAACCCTGGATGAACTAAGTATGGGACAGGGGTTGAATCATTTCATTCCATCTTCATCAACAGAAAAATTAGAAGTATAAAGCTTTATTTTCCTACATAGGAATAAAAATTCATAATTGATACTACACCAGTTCATATTGATTGTTATATATGTCAAATATTTAAAAATATAGAATATCTTTTTTTTTCGAGGAAAAAAATATAGAATATCTAAATAGTTATTGGTAATACATATAAATAGGTAATACAAGAACAGAATCTATTAACGGGTGTGTGCATGCATTATGCAGCAAACATCAGAAAGTAGAAAAATATGTGTTTAACAAACCCAAAATCTGGCTCTGGTTATTATAAAGACTATCAGATGGAACGACTCGACCGATAGTGATTCACTTTCAAGTCCCTCAAAGAGTATTCACTATGCCTATAATTACCAAGTTGCTTCATTTTAAATGAGGTGAAAATGGTATATGTAGTCCCAAAAAGTCGAGTGCCAAAATTATTTGCATATACATATATGTATATGGAAGGTCAACAACAGGAAACCACAGAAGTATGAACCGTTTTAAAGTATAAAGTAAGCATTCTACTCAAAACAATCCAGCCAACTCAAAACAATCCCACGAAAAACAAAGGAAGAGATAAATGGGGCAAAAGAGAAGCATGTTGAAGTTAATCACGTACCAAAACCACGAGGTTCTGCGTTCCCATTGTGATAACCCTTGAAATCAGGATCAGTTTCAGTACCCCAGTTACTGTGACAAACTATGATAGTTAGGTATCTGAAGAGATTTGTGAGCAAGAATGTTTCTCTTACAATGTTGATGGTGAAATAAGCTAGCTCTTACTGTGTAAGCTCAAGTACAGCTTTCTGACCAAAAGTCCAAGCCGTGCGCTCAATGGGATCACTGGGAGCTGTTGATGTGTCCTAAGCCACCCATACACGAAGAGTTTCAGGAGTCTAGTGAAATTACCATCTAAACAAACCAACATGCATATATCCGCTACATCATACACACACATAACCAAACTAACTAAATGTAAGAAAACTAGGTCACCAGAGGCAGAAAACTGGAAAAGCCCAATATAACACATAATCACATATATAAATGATAAATCTATGTACATTATTTGAAAAATTCACCTCATATCCCAAAAAGTATAAGGTAAATTTCATCTCTGGAAAGTCCAACCTTTTAAGCAACCTGTAGACCGAAAAATAACCAAGAATATTGTGTTAATTTATTCCCAAAAATCAAATTTGTCTTCAATATAACATCCCACAAGAAAAATGGAAATTTACTCAAATATATGTGCCTCCTCATTCTTCCCTAAATTTATAATTCCCACTAAATGACTAAAATTCCACCAAACAAACCTTAGTTCCAGCAACCTTCATTGCTCTACAATTTTTCTCCTACTACAGCCATCACATACATTCGCTCTTGTTTTAAAAACAAAGAAATGCAGTGAGGTGCCATAATAGCGGTCTTGCTTGGCGCGAAGGCTGCTGGTTCGGGGGTAGAGTACAGTACTAAAGGTCCTCGGACTTCCAGGCGGTTTTTCTTTTGGGCAGTTGTTCACCGTTGGATCTCGCCAATACAGCCCCCTATAGTTTTCGTTACCGAGATATCCTTTTTTTTTTCATTGTTCCCAGGGATTTTTTGGGTAATCTGCTCCCATGCTGCAAACAGTCAAATCTGAACTGAACCTTGTCGCTGGGAATTACCAGTGAATTGGTGCTTAAGGGGATGTCAGTTGGTTGCAGAGCCTGGAGGACCCGAGGTGTCCCCTTCTTTTAGCTATCTAGGTCATAATTAGTATTGGATTTTGAATAAAATACAATATTTTGTTGTTTGCCAGGATATTTCCGTTATTTCATATGTACCTACCGAGATGAATTATGTATTCTTATCTAACTATATGCACACTTAATCCTCATAGTTTTACAGACTCACAACCTCCATAATGATCAGTTCTACAGCAAAACTAACATAGATTGGAATATAACCATTAGATAAACAAAAAGAGGTATGGAACCAAATCTAAAATCCTTAATGCAATTGAAAACTCAACATCATCAAAATAGTCATCTGTAACCGTTGCAAGTAATTATTGCAATCCAGAGAGTTACATATTAAAAACCTCCAAATAAAAATGCCAAAAGACAGCAATAGAACTACATAAGCATGTTTGAGAAGAGAATCAAAAGAAGTGAAATGTGTTTTTAAAAAGTATTCAAACTGGAAAAGCAAGTCCTTATCATTCAAGAATATACTAAACAGGAAAAAGTTTTAAGAACACTTACGACATGCCCATTATCCTAGAGTAGAAATCAAGACTGACTTTGGGGTCCTTTACACGAAGCATCTGAAAATGCAGAAACACACATGTATCAGCCAAAGGTCCATATATAAAATATAAGTATGTCTGTCAGTCAGGGTAGGACTAAAACGAAGGAGCAGATATGCAACTAACAAATTTACATTCTAAGCACTGTTTGGTTCCAACAACAGTTATTTCAGTTTATACAAATTCAATAATACACTGAAACTAATTCAATAATACACTGCCTATTGGAATATGTAACAATGAATGTAGAAATTTGAATTCTACAGGCAATCAAGTTGGCACAGTGGTAGTGCTAATAAGAATAACAATTTAGAAATAATGATTAATGGACTATTTGAAAACTCACAGTTTGCTGCATGAAATAGCCTTTGGTAGCCTCATCCACAGAAGCTTGGAGTCCTGGGTTGTTGTCAGCTGACTCTTTGGATGCCATCACAGTAGTTTTCGATATAAATCTTCTAGTCTGATTAAGAACCTTAAAAAGAGGGGAAAAGAAAAAGAGCTCAAAAGTCAAAATTGATTAATAAAATAAGATACACAAGAAAGAAGAGTGAGTTTGTTGATTTAAAACAAAAAAAAAAAATGGCGTTTTATTCATCATTTGGACCTTCGGTTTGAAAGTGAAGAGTGTGGGTAGTGGAGATAAAAGGAGCGCCCTCTGAAAGGTGGGGCGAAGGCGGGATAAGGCGGCGGCTAGTGATGATGAAGCCATAACATATGATTTTTCGCACACAGAGAGAGAGGAACAGAGGGCTACATATATACCTGGAGAAGACGACGACGACACGGTTTCTGCTTCTGTTGTTTATACTATGAAAATGCCAGTACAGTAGTAGTGTTCCTCTATCACTTTTCTGGTTATTGAAATTGTGTCGTTTTACTCGTGTAATATATCTAGGGCCCACTTACTTTCAACTTAGTGGGCCAATATATAATTTAGTCCAAGCTTAATGATAAGGCCCGGTTATCACATAATCCAACAAAGTGAACACCCCCATTGTCTTGGAAGTTAAAGCCCACTCAATCCAATGTTCCAATTCATTTGGGTTTAATCTTGTGCTTCGATTAAAAAGGGTGTTTGATCAGGGTTCGATCCCATGTAAATGCAAATTCAACCATATTAGAGAATTTGATTATCAAATGGTTAAGACTCTCATGCTTAGACAATCTCCAATGGAGCACCAAATCCAAATCCTACACATAACACTAATTTTGGTGAAATGAATAGTTCTACTACAAATTTTTATTTTATGTATCCTTTATTACATGTATCATTCACTTATAATTTAACTTACTTATTTAAAAATTTAGTTTAGTTCTTCTTTCTTTGAATAATATTTGTAATAGTTAATTATAATAGTAAACAAATAACTAATATTTGCAATAAGGTATAATTAACAAATTATAACTAAATATTTTAAACTTTAAAACACTTCTTCTCTTCCTCCAAATTCAAATTAATAAAACACTAATACTGAACACTAAACTTTAAACTAACATTACTTGCATGAAAGTTTAAAATACGGCTTAATATTGAAAACAAATATTTAAACTTAACATTGAAAGCTAGTAGTTAACTTAATAATAGTTAAATAAAAATATTGAAATAATTATATAAATAAAGAAATTTGTTTAGTATAAAAATGAAAAAGAAAGAATAAAATATTTATTTGGTGTAATATTTAGTGTAGTGGGTTGGAAATGATTTTAACCAAAATACACCAAAATTGGTGTTTTTGTGAAAAAACCGCATCAAATTTGGTACTATCCATTGGAGATGGTCTTAGACCAGAGGTTTGAGGTTCGGTTTCACCGTTCTCTCTCTTCCTAGTACATGTACTAAAAAAAATTCAACCATCTCGAATTGTGACACCTACTGTCAAAAGGTTGGAGGAGTTTTTCGTCTTCTCATTCAAAGTCCGGCCATACGCTCCTATTTCATTCAAGGGTAAACCATGATATTTATTGTTTTTGTTTAATAGTACCAAATTGCATTATTGAATTTGCAAAAGAAAATATTACTTTAATTAATAACTTAGATATATTTGAGTTGATTATTACAAATTATACAAATAATAACCTGCCATCCAACCGTTAAGATTTTTAAGCAAAAAACAAAATAAATTTTTTTAACCTACAAAATTTCAAATATCAGGATGGTTTTTTATTATAAAATCATCCAAACCCAACGGCTACACCTACACCTACATAGAAGTTAGAAAATGCTTCATATTGGTCCGGCAACTAAACTGTAACGCGGCCCAAGGTGAATGGGCTTATCCAATTAATTGCTTCCCTTGGTGGACTTTTTATAACAGGTTAATTACACTTTTTTCTTTTTTAGGAAATATACTTTTTTAAGCTAAAAAGTGATCTGAAAATCGCTGGCTTGGCCACGGTCGGACTGACCCAAATGCGTCAGGAGAACCCTATGATTAGACGGGGCTGATTGGAAAGATAACGTGGCGGACAAAAAGGGTCTAGTGCGCAACGGGACTAATCGGAAAGCGAGGGGATTTTTAGAACAAGAGCTAAAAAGTATAAGGCCTTTTATCAACAATCAAGTCTCGGAACAACAAAAGAAAGGGCCTGAACAATCTTAAAAATAACTAAATGACTAGGCCAAATGAAATCAAAACAACTTGAAACCAGGTTATACTTTCCTGTCCTCTTGAGTAATTTATCAAATGTTCATCAAGGTTCCTTTGGTAATTATTCCCCCAAAAAAAAAAAAAAAAAAAAGGATTCATTTGGTAATTTGAAACTTAAAAGGGAATATAAATACTAAATCAACCTTATATACTAAAAAAATAAGTTGCCACATGTTATAACCTGCGCAATTTAGTAAGATGTCAACACAACACCTTACTCTTCCAAATTCATGTCACCTTCATATTTAGCCACGCCGCAAACCATATCACCACTTTATTCTTCCAATTTTAAATTGATTTACTATCAATTTATCATCAACTTATTAATTAAATTTCTGTATTTCCGTATATAACTATTGACTCAATTGATTTCCCTTATAACATATTAATTAATTTTCCGTATATAACTATTTACTCAATTGATTTTTTCAAAATTTAATCAAATCAAATATCGATGTATTAATTAAATTTTTGTATTGTCATATATAACAATTGACTCAATTGATTTCCATATAACGTATTAATTAATTTTCCGCATATAACTATTGACTCAATTGATTTTTCGTATATATGGATAAATTGATTTACTTTTAATTTGGATAAATTGATTTTTTTGGCTTCTAACTATGAGTTAATTTTCTTTCATAAAAGACCATAAAAGACAACCAAAAAATTGAATTAATTATGACCGCATGCAAATTAATCGGCAAAAGTAATTTTTAATCCAATTATATATATAATATATGTATGTATATCCGGCAAGTTTAATCCACTCAATATTTAATCCAATCAAATATTTAATCCAATGAATATTTAATCGCCAAACCATATATTTTATATACGAGTTTTGAAAAAAGATATTTAATATTAATATAATATGTATGTATATCCGGCAAGTTTAATCCAACCAATATTTAATCGACAAATCGTATATTTTATATACGAGTTTTTACAAAAGATATTCAATGTATTTATATAATATGTATGTAGCTTTCAAATTTATTTTTTTATAATCAGTATTTTAGGTCTCTTCTAACTATCACAAATAATTTGAGACACTAAAATTTTATCTTTTAGATAAATTCCGTGTAACACACGAGTGTTTTTCTAGTATATACATAAAAGGGTGAGCAACAAAACGATGGAAAAATTTGTATGATTCTAAAAAATTAGTCCGCACCCAAAAATATGGTAAAGTAACAACTATTCTTTTTTTTTTTTTTTGAAAATAAGTAACAACTATTCTTACAATATGAAAAACAATATTTTATAGTGTTGTATATCGAAATATTAAAAGGAAGAAGGTGTTTCCAAAATTTTTTTACATAAGAATAATAAAGTATATTTATATATTCAAAAACAGTATATTTATTATTATTTATATTTTTTATTCTCATTTTTCTTTTCTTTTCTATTTTCTCTCTTAATTATTTTTCTTTTTCAGCCATGACTTTTCTTCTACTTCTAGAAGAAGATTAAAATGGGGAAGTAAGGGAGGGACAAGTAGGAGAGTATGGAAAAAGAAACGATTTGGCCATCGGGGAGTGGGTGAATAGTGGTGAGAGAAACAAACGCATGTCGTACGGGAAGCTAACAATGGTGGGACTCAACTCCGGAATTTCTCAAAGATGTTGTTGTGGCAGATTTATCACCTTTGTATCATACTAGGTTCTAGACTTTGTAGTCGGCTTGTGGTTACTGAACTTCTAGTGGAGTACTCTTTTTCCTATCAAGAAATTTTCTTACAAGGGTGGGTTTTACTTTGATAGATTTTAACGAGACCCCCATTTTTTGGTCAGTTGGTCGGCCGTGTAAACACTTCTTTTAGTTTTATTTTCTTCGGACTTGCCCTTCATTTAGAGAGAGAGACAGAGAGAGAGAGAGGAGGGATCAACAAATATGGAGGAAAAGAGTCAACAAGGATGGAGGTTTTTTTTTCCAAAGAAAGACGATAATAGAGTCTAAACGAGCTTGGTGATAGGTCGAAATGAGCTGCAATTTTATAAGCTTAAAAAGAAATGGGCCTTACTTCAAAAAAAAAAAAAATAGGCCTATTTGGCCCAAAATGCTGATCTTTCCTATCTGATCATTTTTATTTGTGTTCTCAAGGGTTGTATTGGACCTTGGTTACAGAAATAACAACTCAATGGGTTGTTGGCCGCCCCAGCCCAATTTTATTTTGGCCCGACGGGCCAGCATCGACTCGGTCGGTTTGGCAGCTCTACTCTCTGGACATCTCATATCTCTTTAAAATAAATAATTTAAGATGGATGATGTGATTAAATCTTGCGTTTTCTGGATTATTTTTTTAAAAAAAGAAAAAAAAGCTTGCGTAATGGTCCGACAAATCTGGTTATCCATGTTTGACCGACTCATTCAAAACTTACTCGAGAGTCTTCAAACATAAATGTGTGTCATTGTTTTCCAACTTTGAAATGTCTCCCTTCATTTCATTAGGGAAAATGACCATTGATGGCATTACAAGAGCCAAGCTTTTCCATGACAAAATTGATAAGACAATCTTTTCAACTATAACTCTATTTTTGTTAAAAAAAATGGATATATTATTTCATATAAAAGTTTACAGATGTATATTAAGCATATGATTCACATGAACTAATATATTTAAAAAATATTTTACATAATTAATATGTATTTAAAATATGGAATATAAAACGAAATACTAAATTAGATGAGGCCAGGGAGACATTTTGAATTTGTTTTTTTTAATATAAATTCTGGTAGGGAAGAGAGTTAGGTGGGAATCAAACCCGGGAGAGTTAGGTTGAAATCAAACTTTATTGAGGGTCTTTAATCAATAAACCACTACCGATTCTAGGGAGACATTTTGAATTCAACAAAGGCAATGACAAACTCTAATGGCAAACTAAACATGAAAGATGTTTATCAAGGTTGTTTTGTTATGATTTTTTTTTTAATATTAAAGGGGATTGTAGGGGTGGGGAATAGAATTCTTGACCAAGGTTTAAGAACCTAACTAGGAAGCCATCAAACTACATGGTTGTTTTGTTATATAAAATTATTTTAATAAATATTGATTCTTTAAGTATTTTGAGAATAAGAAAAAATCTTATTTCCCCAAATACAAAAACTTGTGTAAGACGATTTATCGATATAATCTAGAGACGGATCCTATATTTAAATATAATTTCAACTCAAACTCATACCCATGAAAATAATCCATATTTTTGTATGTGTTTAGGATCCTCTCATGAACTTCGATCCATGAGACGGTCTCACATAAGACATCCTCTTTCCCAAAATATCATCGTACCAAAAAGTAACACCAGATATTGATATTCATTCCCATGTTTGATCGACTTAAACTCGTCTCTCTCAGTATTTTACAATAAAAATAGTTTCTTTAATTCAAACCTGTCTGTCTGAATCGTCCATACAAGAAAAAACACCGTATGAAGATGGTGACAAACCAAATTGCCGCACCAAGACATCGAAATCACAAATTAGTAATGAACGACAAGAAAAAGAAGCAAATGAAAAAGAAAATTGAGAAAAAAGAAGGCTGTAGTTTTTCTATTTATTGTTTTTCAGAACGACCCTTGAATTTATCATAATTTTGGCTAGGCTACACAAATGCAGGATTCAAGAACCCACCTATAACTTCTTTCTCAACAAGAAAAAAATATCAGAAAGAGACACCTTTAAATTTCAAGCACGAATCCATAATTTTTTTAACAAAAGGAGCACAAAATAGGCTTTTTTAACAGAATATTACGTTTTTTTTTTCGAGTTACACAAATGAATCGAAAAAAAAATGGCTTAATATTTTAGACAAAAACGCCATGCCCCTCACCGTTTTTAACTAAAGTCGTCACGTGCAAAGCCGTCTTTATTAAAGTTTTTTTTAAAAAAAATTTTCGAATTAAAAACGGCCATAACATGACCGTTTTTAGTAAAGTTTTTTTTTTTTAAAAAAAAATTCTAACTAAAAACGGCCATCAGATGGCCGTTTTTACTTTTTTTTATTTTTTCTAAAGATTATTTCTAATTAAAAACGTTTTTTTATTAAAATTTGTATTGTTAAAAATGATTAGTCCTTTAATTACATAATCATTTGATATATTAGCATATAATAATACTAAAATACTATTACACTATATTATTAGATACATAATTAATATATATACTAAATAATTATTATATATAATAAATAATTAAATAATTTTATAAATATATTTGTTATATTTATAAATTATTTGTTATTTTCAATGTTTATATAATATTCATTGTTTTAAAAATCTCCGCCTAACTTCGATTAGTTCTCGCTTAGGCATTAGACTCCCCTTATTCGCATAGTTTTTTTTCCACAAAATATAAGTGACATATTTGGCTTATTACCATTATTATATATTATAGTATAAAATAATAATATATATTATTATCAAGTGTTCTAAAAAGCGCTAAACTCTAGTTGTGTAAGCGCTAATCGATGAAAACCTAGGCGTATCGGGAGAGTCTAGCGCGCTGGGCGAGGACTAATAGGAGTTATGCGAGATTTTTAAAACAATTAATATTATATAAACATTGAAAATAACAAATAATTTATAAATATAACAAATATATTTATAAAATTATTAAATTATTTATTATATATAATAATTATTTAGTACATATATTAATTATGTATCTAATAATATAGTATAATAGGATTTTAATATTATTATATGCTAATATATCAAATGATTATGTAATTAAAGGACTAATTATTTTTAACAATACAAATTTTAATAAAAAACGTTTTTAATTAGAAATAATCTTTAAAAAAAACAAAAAAAATAAAAACGGCCATGTGATGGCCGTTTTTAGTTAGAATTTTTTTTTAAAAAAAACTTAACTAAAAACGGTCATGTTATGGCCGTTTTTAATTCGAAAAAAATTAAAAAAAAACTTTAATAAAAACGGCTCTGCAGGTGACGATTTTAGTTAAAAACGGTGAGGGGCATGGCGTTTTTGCCTAAAATATTAAGCCATTTTTTTTTCGATTCATTTGTGTAACTCGAAAAAAAAAAGGTAATATTCAGTTAAAAAAGCCCACAAAATAAGCACAATTATAAACTGTGTAAAAAACAAAATAAACAAAATTAAACTATATCAAAAAAATGTTAACGGGGCACACTCTGTTTTTCCTTTTTCCTAAAACTAATTAATAGTAGTTTTTAATATTAAATAATACTCTCTCTTATTCACAATAAATGTCATTTTGACACATAAAATATTATTTAAAAAGAATGGTCTTTTGATGTTTTCAAGACTATGAGAAAATATTATTCCCAAGTTATCATTATACTTATTAACAATAATGTCTAAATTTTATTTTATTTCAAAACAACATTTATGATTGATTAAAGGTATATAGGTCTTTTAATACATTCATTAATATGCGTGATTTTTTAGAAAGACATTTATTTTGAATTGGAGAGAATACAAAATAATATGGGCCATGGGGAATGTGCCCCCTTTGCATTCGTCCATGCCTTAATACATTTAAGCAAGTTCAAAGTGCAGTAACTTTTACCTAAAGATATTTCAATGAGTATAGGTAATAGGATTGAGGAGATTGCAGTTTTAACGGGTTTTTTTTTGGGTTCTAATGGGCCCCGCTGGCTCTTTTCATCTGTTTTTTTTGGTTATTATTTCTTTTTTTTTTCTTGGTGTTTTCCTCGTCAGCCTTTCTTTTTGACTTTTTTATTTTGTCTTGTTTTCTACTTTTGCTTTTTGTAATGTAAACTACTTATTTAGTAAATATTAATACATAAATGTATTCCCCTAAAAAAAATACATAAATATATTTAGTAAAGAATAATTATAGAATATTTTAAAAAAAAAATTGTATATAAGATTAAAACTATAATTATTTAATATAAAATATTAATAAAGATGAATAAGTTGATGGTTGAACCCACAAATAATGAGTATTAATAACACAACCTTTGCAGAGAGTATTACTATAAAAGAAGGATTTTATTAAAATCAGTGATGTGACAGATACACACTTCAATAACGGGTATTAATGTTTGTGTTTTTTTTTTTTAAGGCCTATAAGAGTCAAAATATCTATCTGGTCCACCTAGTTTGAAAAAGACATGCCAAGCTTGCAATAAATTATTTGATTAAAATATAAAAATTGGCCTCCTTTTTCATGTCCTATGACAATCCTTCGATCCATAGCTCTGGCCTATTTACAACTAGCCAATTAAAAATTTTCAGATGTATGATACCAAATAAACATCGCGACGTGCTCTTTGATCGCAATTGAAATTGAAAAAATAGTTCAAAAAAAATTAATTACTTATTTAGTTTGCTCATTCTTAGCTTAATTTGTTTTTCGAACTTAAACCTGTATTGTTTTATTGATTATGGATTCGAACGCACTTGGAGAAAACTGAGAGTCAAACACTATACTTATTTATTATAATAATAATAATAATATTATTATTATTAGTATCATCTAGTGGAGTTAGTGCCCACTAAATTTGTGAATTAGCACCATCTTCTTTATAATTTTGGTCAATCACTATACTTAAATGATTAAATCTTAGGGAGTTGACGCCTAAAAAAAGAAAATTAGGTAGTTGGAAAATTTTTAATTGAATAATATGTAGCTAGGAAATGACGATTGAAAGTGAATTTCTTTTAAGAGTTTGAAAATATGGCAGATTGATATTATCCGTCATTTCACGCAACCGAAGCTGATAGGAAATTATTATTTTTAAATATTTGCTTATTTTTTTTTTATATATATATATGCGTTTATACAAACTTTACAAATTCAAGCCTCAATCAGAGTCAAACCACGCGTCAATATACAAGAAACACTATACACCATACAAATAATTATGGATCTTTTTTGTAAAATTATGAATATATGGGTTGTCGTTGGTTGTAAACAAAAACAAAAAAAAACTCAAAGAAGTCATCCAAAAACATTTTGGGCCCAACATATGTTTGCTTGTGAAAATTCTCGAAAAATATATTATTCACTTATCTTATTTTTTCAATTATCAATCATAACAAATTATTATTTTATTAAAAAAACATCACTATCAACTATCATTATTATACAATCATATCACAAATACACTATTCACTCTTTCATATTTTCCAAATCATCAATCACGTCTAATCACTATTTTACTAAAAAAACTGTCACATTAATTATCATCCAATCATACTCCCGATGTTTTTTTTTACAATTTTCCAAAAATAACTTTTCACCACTATTCACTCAAAAAATAAAATTGGATGGAATAAAAGTCCATCCAATTATAGATGATATCTTTTGCTCTTCATATAATTTTTTAGGGAAAATTATTTTCTTTATGTTGGTTTCTCACTTTCTCCTCTATTATTCTCCGATTTTGTCTCTCTTTTTTCTCAGTTTCCCCCATATGAGTGTGAGTTGAGTTGGTATGTTTTTTTTTTATTTTATTTGATCTATTCAGATTTGAGTAAATATAGTGTTTCTGAAGTTTCATCCAGAGATATTCATCAGATTATTGGAACATTTACATTCTAAACTAAGTCTATTACGGATTGAAATTGAAAACAACAACTCATACATAATCACAATTCACTGAGCTTGACATGAAGTTTAATGGTCTATTGTTTTATGTTTAGATTTTATTTGCCCCTCTTCCATTATTTTGAAAACCTAGAGCTTTTTTGTTTTTCCGACTGGCTTCCGGATCTTGTATCAATTGTAGTATCAAATTAATTAATTAATTAATGAGAAATAGTACTTTTGTTGTCCAAAAAATATCAATTCTATTATAATATACAACATGTCTTATGTGAGACGATGTATTTAAGTATATTTATACAAATATCACATTTACACTAAAAATATTACGGTCTTACGGTCTCACGAAAGGTTTTTGCGTATAATATGTCACTAATTTAACAAAAGATATTCCCCCCCAAAAAAAAAAAATTTAACAAAAGATATGTACGACTATTATTTATCACAATTCAACTCAAGATATAATGCCAAAATAAAATATTCAGGAGGTGAATGCAAATTGCAAATTATGCCGCGGACCTAGTGGTTGTATATTCTTGACTTTGATCCGTGTACTTAATCATCCACAACTGCACCATCTTCATACTTCACACAATCCGAGAAGCATTCGTTTACAAGACTCGAAAAGGTAAAAGGAAAACCAGACGAACATGGAGAAATCGGGTTATGGCCGTGACGGCGTATACAGATCACTGAGGCCGCCATTGTTTCCCCCCAAAGATCCCAACCTTTCTATGGTTTCTTTTCTCTTTAGAAACGCTTCGTCTTTTCCTGATAAACGGGCCCTTGTAGATTCACACACTGGTGAAACCTTAACGTTCGCCCAGTTCAAATCCACGGTTTCAAAGGTCGCCCATGGCTTACTCCAACTGGGCATCAAGAAAAACGACGTCGTCCTCATTTTCGCTCCCAACTCAATCCAGTTCCCGCTCTGTTTCTTTGGGGTCATCGCCATAGGAGCCATCGCCACCACTGTCAACCCCATATATACGGTATCAGAGTTATCTAAACAGCTTAAGGATTCGACGGCTAAGCTTATCGTCACCGTTGAAGATTTGTTACCAAAGGTTAATGATTTTGGCCTGCCTGTTGTTCTATTGAATGCCGCAAAGAAATCGGGTTTGCCCATCGGGAGAATTCCTTCGATCACTTTATTTTCCGAGCTTGTGAATAACGAAGGGTCTGTGAATTTAGACAGTAATGTTAATAAAATCAAGCAAGATGATACTGCTGCGTTGTTGTATTCGTCGGGCACCACGGGTACTAGCAAGGGCGTGATACTTACTCATAGGAATTTCATTTCTGCGTCTTTGATGGTCACTGCTGATCAAGATTTTGCTGGGGAAATGCACAATTCATTTCTGTGTGTTTTGCCTATGTTCCATGTGTTTGGTCTGGCGGTGATCATGTATGCGCAGCTGCAGCGTGGCAATTCCGTTGTTTCGATGTCAAAATTCGATTTGGAATTGATTTTGAAGACGGTGGAGAAGTACGGTGTCTCACATATGTGGGTTGTGCCGCCAATTATACTGGGCTTGGCTAAAAGTCCTGTGGTCAAGAAGTATAATTTATCCTCTTTGAGGCAGATTGGATCAGGGGCTGCCCCTCTTGGAAGGGAATTGATGCAGGACTGTGCTAAGAATTTCCCTCAGGCTGTTGTTTGTCAGGTAATTTTTTGTGAAACATGATTCATAAGTCAAATATACTTTTGTTATGTATCTAACTTTTCTGGTAGCATAAATGTCTAGATGCTTTACATTTAAGATGTTAGAATTTCTTATACTATAGTGTTTGGATATACAATGCTAGCTAACTATCCTTAGGAGTGGAAACATTATGCAGCTCAACTAAGTTATTGAATGCCTTGATGTGATTAAATATATGACACCTTTTTGGTTGGGGAGAATTAATTAAGTTTGAACGGTAAAATTTGGTTGCAAGCATCCAAGGTGCGATTTATGTTGTGAGTACTCACTGCAGAGAATACTTGTTTGCAATTTCAATTATATTGGCTGCTTGAATTGATGACATGAGGCTTTCGAGAAATACGAGACATCTAAATCATACTTGATTGATGCACTTTTTAACTTTTATGTGCTACTTGGTGGACTGTGTTCTGACCGGGAAGATCCTCTAATTTCAGGGTTATGGAATGACTGAGACCTGTGGAATTGTCTCCATCGAGAATCCGACTGTGGGGACTCGACATTCTGGTTCGACTGGAATGCTTGTTCCAGGAGTGGAGAGTCAGATTGTTAGTGTTGAGAAACTGAAGCCTCTTCCTCCTGGCCAGTTGGGGGAAATATGGGTACGAGGGCCCAATATGATGCAAGGTATACTATGTCCAGTTTTACTGTTGATAAATGATCATATGTCTACAAAAAGGGGTAATTACAAAAACTACCCACGAGATTTGAGCTACTAACAAAAAAACCTAGAGGTTTCTGAAATTACAAAAATCCCCTTGAGGTTTGATTTTGCATTATACTTTGCCCCCTTCATAAGCAAAAACATTTCAGAACCCCCTTTGCATTTGTAAAAATATTACAGTTGTCCCCTTCAATTTAAAACATAGTCAAACTGAGTTTTTTTTTTTTTTTTTTTTGTGTAATTTCAAAACTTCTCTGTTTTTTTTTTTTTGGTAATTACCCCAAATCCCAGGGGTAGTTTTTGTAATTATCCCTATAAAATGTCATGTTGTCACCTCTGTATCTAGCAGATGATTAGTTAATATGTGAAAAAATTAGATGGTAATTCTCCAATTATAAATGTAGCTGGTGCATGTTTCATTGCACCATACGAACAAAATTTAATTTTATCTGCAAACTTTAAGTAGATGATGTGAAAATATCTGAAATGACATCACTGCTAATTTTTGTTGTTGCTGAAGTTTGAACAAAATTTGTGGATACCTTAGTAGCAGTGGTTTCTTTCTCTGATACATGATATGAAGAATGGTTATATTGTTTGGCATGTTCCTTCCTTTTCTTTTAAGAGGCAATTATGAGCAACAAGGTGAAGTGGTAAAATTGCCAAAGATGCGATACTATCCCATGTAGAATACGAGTTGCATTTTATATCGCTGATCACTGCTTGCTCCTTTTTTAATGAGATGGGTTGTTGAATTTTTCTGGAGGAAGTTATCTTTGAAATTGATGTTCTTTTGGCATAAAATTGTGAGGGATCTTTTGCATCTAAACATCATCCTACAAAAATTGCGAGAAGTGTGAAGTGCTTCAACTTTTTTCAGTTCCAAAGAATTATTGTTATGGGATGTTTTTGAACTCTGAAATAAAAATATGCAGTGGAGCTTTCTTTCAATATTTGACTTAAAACTCACGCTCACAATCAAGATGCATTGTGCAACTTATTTTTGGCGACAGTTAGTTCTTATTTTCTCTGGATGTGCATTTTCCATTTTTTTTTATTTTCTATTTTCTTTTCTTTTCTTTTTGGTTGCGAGGTGACGGGCCCTTGGGTGACCTTGAGTTATTAATTCCCTGTGCATCGTTTTAGGTTGATATATGCAGGATATTCCATTAAGGTTGCCGTGGTTCTGCCCTCACTCTTTTAAGAGGGCATTTTCAGTGCTGTATTATTGTATTCATGGAGGTGGAGTCCATGTATATTCTTTATTTTATCATCTTGCGCTATGTCTTCAGGTTATTTCAACAATCAACAGGCCACCAAGCTTACAATAGATAATCAGGGATGGGTGCATACTGGAGACCTGGGATACTTCGATGGTGAGGGTCAGCTTTTTGTTGTTGACCGTATTAAAGAGCTCATCAAGTACAAAGGTTTTCAGGTAATTACCCTCTGATCTCTATCAATGATGCGTAGATAGTCCCCTCCATGAAATTTATACCAATTAACAAATGCATATATATGACAAATACATCGTTGTTTTGATTTTCTGCCTGGCATAGTAAACTTTGATCAGTTTTTAATCCATGTTGTAGGGGCTTTTGGAACTTTTTGTGTTATGGATTCACGAGGATTTTGTTAGAGTTATCGGTGATTATTCTCTTTGTGTAAAGAATCTCATCTTATGTCCCATAGTTTGATGATTAAATTGGCCCCAAATATAAATTCATTTTGTTCTCCCGTGTAGTTGTGTTGATTGTGGGATTTTAGAGTATCTGAAATTATTTAGACTGACTGCTAAGATGCCTGCTATGTTAATTGAGGACCATATGTTGAGTTATTAACGTCCCACTTCTATGTTAGGTTGATATAGTAGGGATAAATGTTCAGATGAATGATGCATCAAGCAAGAATTGGAAGAGTATGAACTGAGTGATGAGCTTATTAATAAGTAGCTTGTGTTGAGTATAAAAAGGAGAACCGATTCAGATGATAGGCACATTATTTTGAGGCCACAAGATTTATACTCTTTGGATTCTTATGAATAATGGATAGCATGTAACTAGTGCATAGCAAAGAACATGGATAATGGTTGATATTCTAGTCAACCTCAGGTTAACTTGCCGCTCCTATGAATCTTGCTGTCTTTTCAGTTTAGCTCTTCAGCTGATTATGGCAGCTGCCACTTTCTAAATGTATATCTGCTAAATGTGTACGTTGTTCTGTAAGGCTTAGGTTACCTTTAACTTAAATAATGAGAACCAATATTGTTTTGAAGTTGAATTTTCCATATTCTTAAATGGAAAGATTTTAATTGCATCGTGATTTAGCATTCTCCTTCAGCTGACTGTGAGTTTAAAGAAAATCGTTTGGGGCCAAAATAATGAATATATTGGATGCATATTTTTTCAGCATAAGTACATTATGTCTATGTTCCTATTTTTTTTTTTTTTTTGGTGTTTCACCTTTCTAATGATCCTCTTGTTTTTCTCGAGCTCCTGTCATTAGTAAATGCATATTGATCTCAATTTCTTATTTCACGTATTTGTTTTACACTTATCCGGACATTTCCTAGGAAAGTAGTTGATTATGCATTTAACCAAAATTTAGCATCTTCCCAGGGGGTCCAGCAGCGGACAGTTTGAATGCTAGACCTGATGCGCCCCTCCGCAAACCGTCGTGTTATATCATATATGTTAGTGATCAGGTCACATACATTAGACCGAACAGAAACCCAAAATTATACGTACTTCAGTTATTAATGTCAATGTTGAAAGCACACTGATGTCCGTGTTATTATTGTTATTAATGTCAATGTTGAAAGCACACTGATGTCCGTGTTATTATTGATAGTGTTTTAATTTCACTTCTTGCTAGGTTGCTCCAGCTGAGCTTGAAGGGCTGCTTGTGTCTCACCCTGAGATATCAGATGCTGTTGTTATCCCGTAAGTGACCTGCTCAAATCTCGACTATTATTTCCCAAGAGACGTCAAAACAGTGACAGATCTTTTGTTTTATTAAATAATTTCATAACCAGTTGATATTCTCGTTTAGGTTTCCTGATGCTGAAGCTGGTGAAGTCCCGGCTGCTTATGTTGTCCGCTCCCCTAATAGCTCACTGACTGAAGAAGATATCAAGAAGTTTATCGCAGATCAGGTATTATTACGAAAAACTGAAGCCTTTTTCAGGATTTCAAGTAGCATACATGGTTGAAATTGTATATATGTTTTTCGGTTAAATTACAAAAGTTACCCCTGAAATTTAGCCTAATTACAAAAAAAAAATATCCAGTTATCTTTCAAAATCGCAAAAAACTCTTAGACACTGCAAACACCTCCTTGAGGTTTGTCTTTAATTAACAAATACATTTCTGTTGTTGGTGTTTCTTGTAAAATTGAAACAAATATGAAGGGGTATGTAATTTTGAAAGATAACTGTTTTTTTTCCTTTCTGTAATTGGACTAAATCGCAAATTTCGTTCTCTTTTTGTTGGAGAGCTAATAATCCATCCCATTATGTCGGAAAGCTAACAATACATCCTATTCTACATTTCAGGTCGCGCCCTTCAAAAGACTGAGGAGAGTTACATTCATAAATAGCGTCCCGAAATCAGTGTCAGGGAAAATACTCAGAAGAGAACTTATCGACAAGGTCCGATCAAAATTATAAATTTATTTGTTTGACTCTGTTCCTTGGCCATATATGCTCCTGTAAGTTTTCTGTATGAAGTACTCTTATTATTATGTATACTGTTGTATTGGAGTACCAGATAGTTCTACTTGAGATGCTGATCTCTTCTTTTGGTATGTAATTAATAAAAAATATTTGATTTTTTGAGAATAATGTCGAAGTTCTTTAAATGCAAATGCTTGGGAATTTGGGACCTGTCTCATGTCTGAATTCCAGTTGTCTAAATGAAAATTGTAAATGTGGCACTTGGGCTTTTGTTGTATGATAATGAGTTGTATTTGATCGTGCAAGCTTGATGCTTCTGTACTCTCAACTCTGTAGTAAAGTTAGCGGTAATTTCAAAAAATAAAAATAAAAAATCACGAGGTTGGGGCTGATTGCCAAAAAAATGCAGGGTTTTTTGAAAATTACAATAACTCCCTCGAGGTTTGATTTAGCTATATGTTTTCCATTGCATAGTAAAAAGTATTTCAAGAATGCCCTTAGCTTTTGTAGCAATATTTCAGTTACTCTCTTAAAATTTAAGACAATTGAATTTGAAGTTTTTTTTCTTATAATTCCCAAAAATCTCTGATTTTTTTCATAATTAGTCCAAGCTTTAGTGAATAAACAATGGTGCGCGACGCGATCGTGCGGATAAGTGCACGATCCCCCAGTTCGATCATAAGGAGCATATTGAAATTTGGTGTAATTTGGTTTTCTGGAAATATGGGTTTTGTGACACATATTTGGACTAAATTAGTGGTTTCCATTTATGAGAAATGGAAATAAAATAAATAATCAAAATTTATTAAATGAGTAGATGAGAATAGCAATCTGTATTTCTCAAAATTAATTTCGGGTGAATGATAAATTAACGCACCAAATTGACCACTTAAAACATAAAATTGTTATGGAAATTGAAAAACATGGGAGTGGAGTATAGCTGTTAAAATGAGTCCAATTCGATGGACCTGCTAGACCAACACGGTGAAATAGCTGGACTGAGCTTTATTTTTAGAGGCCCGAAATAAACCTAGCCTATTTGGCCTAACCCAATCGGCCCGAAATACCGGGCCAATCCGGTCCTTTTTCTGTGTAATTTCATTTGTTGGGCCGGGTTGGTCTCTAAAAATAGCAACTCGTTTTTTCCCTTTGGCCCAGTTGACTAACAACGGGTTGGCCCAACCCGACCCGTTTGACAGCTCTAGGGTGAAGTGGAGTAATGAGTTTGGGCCCTTAGGGCACCAAAACTTTTAGAGGATGGAGGACCTATATAATGAGTTCGGTCAAAAATACACGCGCGCGCTGCTGCGTGCCGACTTGGGCCTAGGTCATGGGCCTGGGCTTGCAAAACCATTATCTTTTTGGACAAAATTTATTTGACCTCTCTAAATTTATTGCAATGCGCGACCGCGCGATGCAAACCACAGCCTAGTGCGGTTGCACCCGCAGTGTGCAATCAATATCACGCGTGTCCAATAGTAGTTGCGTGCAATCGCGCATGCTCTACATGATTGCGCGTCCCCGATAGTCACCTAGTGCGTGCGCGGTCGTGCAACTCCAAATAGTGTGTCTGTAAGTGGTGAAAAGTGCATTTTTTTGCTACTGAACATGTCTTTTTGAGCCAATAAACATGATGTTTTCCATAGGACACGTAAGGTCTTTTAAATATAATCCTTTAATGTTGAAATTCGAATTAGAGAGAAAACTCAACAATACAAAATTGAATCTGCATTTTAGCATACAAAGCATATTGATATGATGATATCTTTACTTTTCAAAGCTTGAAAGTTGTTGAAACAGTTGTAGTTCGCCGAGTTCTTAAGTTTTGTATTGCTAATAACTTAAGAACCAAAGTCGTTGTATGTTAGAGATGATTGTCTAATCGTTAAAGCAATATACACGAGGTAATTTCGTCTGGCGGAAATAGAGTTAAATTCTAGTCCCGACTTTATTTTTCTGTCCATTTTTTCCAGCCATTTCTTGAAAACCAGCATATGTTTCTCGACAAAATTCTATTCGTTCTTCAAAGCTTGAAAATGCCGAAGCACTAACTTAAAAGTTCGTTGTGTTCTTAAGTTTAGTTGTGCTATAATTTAAAAGTGGAAGTCGTCGTATCTTATAAATGATTGCGTTACCATTAAAGTACTCAACTACTCATATACGGAGCATTTTCGTCTTGCTGATATGAAATCCAACTCTAGCCTCGATTTCTATTTTTTGTCTCATTTTGTAATTATTTCCTAGAAAACCAACACATTTTCTACAATTTCCTCTTATATATTATAAACTATTCAACAAAAAAAAATGATTTCACTCTTTCGGAACTTTACCCCCAATATATAGGGGTAGGTTCTTGTGAGACCATTTATTGGGGTGAGACCGTGAGACCTAATCTGAACCGTTATAAGTAATCATTGGATGGATAAGATTGAAACATTAGAAATTGTTGCATTATTTAGCATCATTTTCGGATGGGGGCATTTAGGAGAAATCACAAAAAAACGTCCAACTAGAAAATATGAGTTACCATATCTATTTCCTTTAATTTAGGGATGCAATCAATTATAATAACATCCAAAATCCTCTAATCTCTAGCCAAAAAAAAGCCATATCTGTTTCCTTTGATTTAGGGATGCAATCATTTTCGGATGGGGGCATTCAATGTGTATTTAGTATAAGTATGATGCATATATATGTTGTAAAAAAAGTATTAAGTTTTTTTTGCTGCACCTTAAATGCAATAATTATGTATTTTTTTTCTTGCAATTCACATGCATAGATATATAAAAAATGATGTATAATTAGATGATGTATCTTGATTTAACGTTTAAAACTTGTTTTATGCATCCTTCCCCAATGTTAAGAATTTAATTATATGTTAACACGTCCTATGTATATTTAGTCTAATAATGAAACATATATAGGTTTTAAAAATATATTGATTATTTTTTGTTGCACCTTAAATACAAAAATTAATAGGTTTTTTCCTTACAATTTACATGCGTAGTTAGATAAATTATGATGTATATTTCGTCTCATTTCTTGATTTAACGTTAAAAACTGATTTTATGCATCCTTCAAAAAGTGTTGGAAGATTAATTATAGGTTATGAAAAAAGATTAATCGTTTTTTGCACGACGAATGCATATTTAGTAAAAGTATGATGCATATATAGGTTATGAAAAAAATATTAATCGTTCTTTGCAACACATTAAATGGAATAGTTATATGTTTTTCTTCCTTTCAATTTACATGCATAGTTAGATACTTATGATGTATATTTAGCATACGTTCTTTGCTTTAAAAGTTAAAACTGGTTTTGTGCAACCTCGAACAACTTTGAAAAATTAATTGTTATGATTTTATAATTATTGTATCAAATTTAAGTATGCTAAATCATTCCCAAAAAAAATCTCGGTGTTCAAGATGCATGAAAATCTCGTTTTGGGCGATAATAAAGGGGGTCAAATCTATCCATAATTAACACAAGAGGCGACCCTATGTGTAATTACATATTTATTCTTTTGACACATTAAAAATTGAATTAATCTACAACATTCAGAAAATGTAATGGATGTACCAGATTAGGTCTCACGGTCTCACCCCAGGATATTGGTCTCATTTGAACCAAATCATATATATAGGGAGGTTGACTAAATCTAGTAAATCCCATTAAAATAAATGGTAAAGTCAAAATGGGGGCAAATTAGTCCACATAAAAAATAGGGAGGTTGACTAAATCTAGTAAATCCCATTAAAATAGGGCAGTTACCCACAATTGGTGTCATCCTTCATTAAACACACGTTGTGTAGTTGATTTCCAAACAAATTTGATGATATGTTTCCTTAACTCCATGTGCTAAATCAAGTAAATTACATGAAATTTCGTCATTCCCATTTTTTTTTTAAATTACTTGATATGGTCAGAATGTTGCTTATATGTGCTTAAAGACTTGCTTGCATGTATGCAAAATGTTGCTTAGTTATTACTGTGTTTTAAACTCTCACATTAATAATAGTTTGTTTGAGAAGAACTATCATATTATGCAAAAAATTAAAAACTTATACTTATATGGACTCTTATTCATTCAATATTTGACGGTTTTTTCAACCCATAAATTTGTTTGAGTGATACTAAAATGTTGTTTATATATGCACAAATACTTGCTTGTATGTATTCAAAATTTTGATTATGTCCCCATTTGTTCTAACTCGATACTTTGCTTAGCTATGGCTAGACGTTTGCTTACATGTGCATAACTATACGCTTATGTATATTCTAAATGTTGCTTAATTATTTATTTTGTTTGATTCAGTTGGGATCGCACATGTGTCACAACAGCGGATTGAAATAATATCAGATTCATCTCTGAACTGGATACCAGAATGTGACGAAAATATGACTCCAAAAGAAGGAATGAATTTTGATAATTCGACAACGAAATACCATTTTAAAAATGATTCTTAATAAATAAAAAAAGTATGTGTTCGAGAATATGTTGTGAATGCTTATTTATTTGTTAAATACTGCTTATTCACATATTACAAATTGCATTTGTGTGGTTATTGTAATGCTTATTACTACTATGTACTCAACTTATCTGTGACTGTTGTAGTGCTTTTCGAGCAAATAATTCACTATTCTTACAAAATTTGGTTACTACAGTCTCATATATACAATTGTTTATTTGTGCGTAAAGTATTGCTTGTCAAAGGATGTTATGGTGCTTAGAAAGCAATTAAATTATGCTTATAATACCATCAAACCATCAAAATAATTGCTTACAAAGCAATTGAATTCAGCTTACAAAATAATTGAATATTGCTTACAAGGCAACTGAATTCTGCTTACAAAGCAATTGAATTATACTTATAGTATCTAAAAACCATGAAAATAAATATGACACTAACTAGAAAATATTCCTATATCAACTACGCATATACGCCAAAACCAACCATATTTAAAATGGCTATAAAATACTATAATATTCAACATTTTGATCAAAGTATGAAACAACAACATTTCGTTGTGATCATAACTCGATTTGGCAGACTCCTTCGCCAGTCCCAAAACTGACTTCATCTGCTCGTTCATACATCTTTTGTCATTTCCAACAGAAAATCTATATAAAAAAAAGACATTAGTCATTTATATAAAGAATTCATTAACAAACAAAACATTTATAAGCATAAAAAACAAACAAGCATAAGCATAATATAAGACATGCATAAACATAAAACAAACTACAGATAAGCATAACTATCAACAAGAATAAGAAGTTGAAAATATCAATAAGCAATCCCCCAGCCTTAGAAAAAAACATGGCAATACCAATTACCTCCTAATTTGAGAGCATAATATAAAACATAGATAAGCATAATATAAAATAAACATAAGCATAATTATCAACAACAATAAGCGGTTGAAAGCCTCGTTAATCTCCCTGTCTGCTAACTTTGTTTTTTCAACTAGTAAAATTAGTAAATAAAAAAAAGTTTACAGCAAAGGACGAACGAAGAAGATAAACAGATTTGGTACCTGCTCGAAATTTTAAAAAAAAAGGACGAATGAAGATGATAAACAGATTTGATACCTGTTTGAATAGGGATTTTACAGCAAATTTGGGGGGTCCCGGGCCGCTACTTCTGAGGAAATTTCAAAACGCCCTAAGTGACGTAGTTGCATATGGTTCAACTCCTACTTAAAATTCGACCGACTGATGAGTCTGATTTTTTAATTTTCGGACGAAAGATTTCACACTTGCTGGTATTTCTCCCGGTATGGGTGAACAACAACTAATCGCGGTAGGGGTGGACTGGGAGACGCTCTGCAGGGAGAACCCTTGAAGAATTAACAATGGAGAAATGTTAATTTTTTGCAAAGAGATTCTTGTGTTAGCAAAGGAGAATAACTATTTTCTGACTCTTCATTTACCAAGTTGGAGAGATATACAAAGATTTTGGATATACACACGCTCCAAAAACGGCTCCTAAATCATAGCAGACTCCCAAAAATAACTTCCCTCCCAAAATTGATTTTAATTAAAATTACCAAACAACCCTTTTTATATTAAATTATATATTAAAAAATAGTAAAATTAATTTAATCTCAACCTTCCAAAAATAGTAAATCAATGCCTCAGATTTGGTCTCGTGTACTCACCTAAGATATGTGGACTCACTAGATCCAAATCCTATTAATACCAATTTTTGGAAGGGAATTTATTTATGGTAGTGAGCTAGAAATTAGGAACGGTTAAGGAGACGTGTTTATCAAACTTAAGAATCACTAATATCTTGCATATCTTTTCCTCCCAAGTGTGCTCTCTGCAAAACATCCCCAAATTCATCCCTACCGTGAGAAAAGGCCATCCTCTTCCTCCATGGATTTCCGGAGCTCTCTGTAAACCACCAGATGCTTCACCTCTCCGCCGTGTTCTCTCTGCAAACCACCGGATGCTTGACCTCTCCGCCAAGGGCTATCATACCATCACCCCCGACCTCCGTGGCTATGGAGACACCGACATCGACGCTTCGACTTTAGGATTGGGGCAGGTGTTTCTGGTGGGGCACGACTGGGGCGCAATCGTTGCCTGGTGGTTTTGTTTGCTGAGGTCTGATAGAATCAGAGCTGCCGTTAACGGCAGCGTGGCTTTTCAGCCTACAAATCCATTCGTCAAAACCGTTCAGGGTTACAGAGACTGCTTGGTGACGACTTCTATATGTGTAAATTCTAAGTAATTAATATTTATTTTTCATTTTTTTAATTTCATGAATTATCAGTCATTACCACTTAATTATATGTCTTCGGTGCTTAATTAACGAGGCTTTCAACTGCTTATTGTTGTTGATAATTATGCTTATGTATGTTCTATATTATGCTTATCTATATTTTATATTATGCTCTCAAATTAGGGGGTAATTAGTATTGCCATGTTTTTTCTAAGGTTGGGGGGGATTGCTTATTGATGTTTTCAACTGCTTATTGGTGTTGATAGTTATGCTTATCTATAGTTTGTTTTATGCTTATGCATGTCTTATATTATGCTTTGTTAGTTCTTATGCTTATAAATGTTTTGTTTGTTAATAAATATTTTATATAAATGACTAGTGTCTTTTTTTTTGATAGATTTTTCTGTTAGAAATGGCAAAAGATGTAATGAACGAGCAGGGGAAGTCGATTTTGGGACTGGCGAAGGAGTTTGCTAAATCGAGTTATGATCACAACGAAACGTTGTTGTTTCATACTTTGATTAAAAATGTTGAATATTGTAGTTTTTTAGTAGCCATTTTAAATATGATTGGTTTTGACGTACATGCGTAGTTGATATAGGAATATTTTCTAATTAGTGTCGTATTTATTTTCATGGTTTTTAGATAATGTAAGCAGAATTCAAATATTTTGTAAGCTTAATTCAGTTGCCTTGTAAGCAAAATTCAATTGCTTTGTAAGCAGAATTCAATTGTTTTGTAATCAATTATTTTGATTGTTTGATGGTAATGTAAGTATAATTCAATTGCTTTCTAAGCACCATAACATCCTTTCACAAGCAATACTTTACACACAAATAAGCAATTGAATATATGAGACTGTAGTAACCAAATTTTGCAAGAATGTTTGCTCGAAAAATACTACAACAGTCACAAATAAGCTGAGTACATAGTAGTAATAAGCATTACAATAACCACGCATACGCAATTTGTAATTTGTGAATAAGCAGTATTTAACAAATAAATAAGCAGTCACAACATATTCTTGAACACATACCTTTTTTATTTATTAAGAATTATTTTTAAAATTGTATTCCGTTGTCGATATTATCAAAATTCATTCATTCTTTTGGAGTTATATTTTCGTCATATTCTAGTATATAGTTCGGAGATTAATCTTATATTATTTCAATCCGCTGTTGTGACACATGTGCAATCCCAACTGAATCAAATAAACTAAATAATTAAGCAATATTTAGAATATACATAAGCGTATAGTTATGCACATGTAAGCAGACGTTTAGCCATAGCTAAGGAAAGTACTGAGTTAAAACAAATGGGGACGTAATCAAAATTTTGAATACATACAAGCAAGTATTCGTGCATACATAAGCAACATTTTAGTATCACGCAAGCAAATTTTTGGGTTGAAAAAACCGTCAATGAATGAATAAGAGTCCATATAAGTATAAGTTTTTAATTTTTTACATAATATGATAGTTCTTCTCAAACAAACTATTATTAATGTGAGATTTTAAAACACAGTAATAACTAAGCAACATTTTGCATACATGCAAGCAAGTATTTAATCACATATAAGCAATATTTTGACCATATCAAGCAATTTTTTTTAAAAAAATGGAATGGCTAAATTTCATGTAATTTACTAGATTTAGCACATTGAGTTAATGAAACATATAATCAAATTTGTTTGGAAATCAATTCAACAACGTGGATTGAATGAAGGATGACACCAATTATGGATAACTGCCCTATTTTCATGGAATTTACTAAATTTAGTCAACCTCCCTATTATTTATGTGGACTAATTTGCCCCCATTTTGACTTTATCATTTATTTTGTTAACATTAACCTGAATTAATAATAGCCATCGAAATAGGTAGATGTGTGGTCAAGATTTGGTCTTATGTACTCATATAATAAGGGGGTCCTATATAACCCTATATATATATATATATATATATATATATATGATGAATGTGAAAAGAAATATGAAATAAAATATCATTTTGTATAGAGCTATCAAATGGGCCGGGCAGTGATGGCCTGCCGGACTATGGGAAAAATCGGGCCAAATAGTGACCGCATTGCTTTTTGGAACCCAAACCAACCCAACCAATGAAAAACAATTAAAGGCCGCCGCCCGACTCAGTTTGACGTTTCAGACCAAATACGCCAGTTCATTTTGGGCCTCGAAAATCGCAGCCCAACCCATCCTTTTCACCGGGCCGTCCATCGGACCGTACTCATTTTAACAACTCTAAAGTTCTGCATTAGGCACATAAATGCATTATCAGCGCAATAATTTTTTTTTTCTTGAACGGTTTTATAACATTATTTTGCATGTTTTCACCTATTTTTTTTTTCATTTCTATTTTATTTTCTACTTCAAATTAATTAATAATGAGGTTTTTGTTATTTAGACCGACTATTGGTGATTCGAATTGATAAATTAATGCATGGGTAAGTTAACTATCTTTTGAAGACAAGGGTAGTTGATATTATTTCGTACATTATTTACATTTGAAGACACCAAATAATTAAAATATAAATTCAATTTGGTTTTGAAAGAAAATGTAAACAAAAAACTTATACAAATATATTTATTGAAAGATCTTAATTCGTTATTCAGGCATTTCAATTACATTGAAACATCAGTAATTTAACATTTATAATTATTTTTCTTGGTTAGAGAAAGAAAGCATGACATAATTTATAAGTGTTTTCCTTGTAATTAGTTTTCTTTCCGTCACTAATTAATTGCAAGGTCAAAGTTAGAATGAAACAATTTATTTTTAACTTGGGCCGAACCTAATATGCCCCAACGGCCTTATGGCTATTGGGCTGATTATATTCTCATATTACTGCAACAAACATTCTCATCATTTTATGAATTTGGTATATATTATTTCAATTAAAAAAAATCAAAAATTGAACATATATAACTAGTTCTTACTGAACAAAAACAGGTTAAGCATATAAATTAGGTTTGTAGGCATTATTTAATTATTCTTAACATGTGAATACAATAAAACTCTACCCAAAATAGCACTAAATTGTATGCATTAAGCAAGGCACCAAATAAAAATTAACAAAAACAAATATATGGTATGAATTATATATGTAGCAGAGATATTAGTGATCGGTTTAATTAGATGTGAAAACAACAAAATTATAACCGCATGTACGAAGCAAATCATCATATCACCAACAAATATAAATAGTATGAACTAATTTACAAGAAATTTATATTCGTGATTTAATTCAATTTTTAGAATTAAAATTAATTTAGCTGATAGAAACTAATTAATGTTTGTTGATAAAGATGATCAGGATAAAAAAAGGGAGGGGGGAATAAATTCTGATTATCACTTTACAGACACGTAAAAAGTATTTTAATTTTGCATGACATTTGTCGGTTATAAATATGCGTACCTAATTGTTAGTTGTAATTATCAATTCCAAAAAATTCATTTACATTCACTAATATTTTTATTTCAATTCCAAAAAAAAAAAAGATGTCATCATCTGATGCTACTAGAGCTACCATAACTACGGAGATGTATATTCACCTCAAATGTCAGATTTGCCTCGTCAGTACCATCAAGCATATCGAGAAAATCAACGGTATAAACTACAAAATTACTATATATTCAAAAATTAAATTTTTATTATTACTTCATTGATCACATTGACCTGTCGTGTAGTGATTATAAATACTTTGTTTTCTAATTAATTAAGACCAATTTTATTTTTTCATATATCAACGTAAATTAATTTTATTTTGTCTGCGTGTATATTTTTGAAGATGTTCAATCGGTCACCAAAGGACCAAAGGGGCAAGTTACAGTAGTCCAAAAAGTCGGCAACCAAAAAATCCGCAAAAATGTCAATTTCTCCAAGTAAATATTAAAAATGTTTAAGTTTTGCAAATTAAATTGTTTTCTTCTTTACCTTATTTTTCTTTTTTAATTGTAACTGATAAGTTTTATTTCCCAGCCTAGAAAAGTGAGTGCAATTGTGCGAGTGAATAACATACATTATGCCGAGAAAATGGAAAAGACTATCTGGTCTTACCTTGGTAAGCTTTAATTTTTTTTTTTATTTTTTTTGGTTATGTACGATGTTAAATTACAATAAACTTGTTAATAATTAGTTAATTTTTAATAAATTTTAATGATACGGGTGAAAAGTGCGGCTTTCCTATCATTGGCTTTCCTGAATGATAGGAAAAACAAATTTGAAGTTAAGGAAAAGTTTGGAATAAGCAATTTGGCTCAGAGATTGGAGACGAAGATTGGGATAAGTGTGACTATAATGTCGATGAAGGTGGAAGGTGGGGTCATTTGCAGGCTTCCAGCTGCTGTTGCCTTGACCCCTTGGAAATGATCGAGCCTTTAAAAACGGTTGGGAAATTTGTTGTCGGAGAAAAGAAAAATTAATTAATGGCTATATATAATATATAGATCTTAATTTACATTTTACTACAAGATTATATCATTATATGTAATAAAATAGGCTCTGGCCTGAATCTTATTAATCAATAATGTAATTGAGTGATGAATGGTGATCTTATAAATTATTATTGTTATTAACATTTTAGTCATTCCATCTTTTAATTTAACTGGTTTTTTTTTAGTATGGTCAAAAAATAATTTTACCAAAAGTAATTTGTTATTTAGATTTGGGTAGAAATGTTGCCTATTTATAATGGCAAAAGACAAAATGGTGATGCAAAGGCTGATTTGGTCTTAATCCCATATTTGAGTCTCTTAATCTACTCGCATTTCCCTTTACTCCTAAGGTTTCTTTAAAGTTTTTAGTTAATTTATCCATCCGTAACTTGAAAATACGTATATGAATGTATGTGTTGATATGTGTACATATATATTTATATACACTAGCAAGAGGCACGTAAGTTGCACGTAAATTGCACGTAAATTGAATAAGATGCATGTAAATCGCATGTAAATCGCACGTAAATTGAACGTAACTTGCACATGATTCGTATAACTTTAAGATATCCAATTATATTATTTAATAATTTTGTTGATTATTATGAAAATATTAAAATATAGATTTTTTTAAAAAAAAAACTAAAGTACTTAAAACTAAAATATTTGATATTATGAACAATCAACTTTCATTCCATCTAGAGAGTCTGTTTAAAAAATGTTTGAGTTTATTATAAGGTATTCCATCATGAAATAGAGACATTTACATTGTATAAAGTCCAAATAAAAGATGATGATGAATTTAAAATAATGGTAACTGAGTGACCTATTTTACGATGCCAGAAGAGCATTGTTTTTCTGCCTTTTCTTATTCTTTCCACTGTTTTAAAAACCGGACCGGACCGGTCGGTTCAACCGATTGAACCGGGAACCGGTGGTTTGACCGGTCCGGTTAGGCCTTAAAAACCGTTTTTACAGTTGGATTGGTCAAAACCATTTTTTATTTATTTTTTAATTTTTTAATTTTTTTAGTATTTTAGAGTTTTAAATTTTGTATTTTGCTACATTAGCATGATTATTTGAATTTTGAGCTATGTTAGATATTGTTTTAGTTGCTTATTTATATATTTTCCATTCAAACAATCTATTACATAATAATTGATATATTAATATATTATTATATACAATATAGCAAGAAAAACTGTTCATTTTAATCAAACGGTTCGACCGGCGGTTGAACCGGTCCGACCGGTTAAACCGTAAACCACTAGCATGACCGGTTCACTCACCGGTCCGGTTTTTAAAAAACTGATTCTTTCAACTTATGAACATTGAGCTTCAACATCAGAATTTCATACATAAAAATATTATGGATCCTTGGGTAATTCAAGAATTCAAACTGTTAATGTTAATAACAACCAAGTGAGGACATGAGAAGAATACTAACAATATAGTGACAATAATAAATAGATCATCACTCAACCACATAAATCTTATTCATCCATTACATAGTATCTAATTATTCTCATGATGCATAATGATATAATTTATGGTTGTTGATATTATCGGCATAAAAAACCGGTATAAGTTTGACAGTCTGTGTCATGACTCCCATTTTTGGGGTGTGACAGTTGTTGTTCTACCATAGTTTCTAAGTCTCGGATCATGTTGAGGTGTTGGATAGTTTGCCTACGGAGATATATTCACCTCAAATGTCACATTTGCCTCGTGAATACCATCAAACATATCGAGAAAATCAACGGTAAAACCACTAAATTACTGTTCAAAAATTAAATTTCTATTATTACTTCATTGATCACATTGACACCTGTCGTGTATTGAATATAAATATTTTGTTTTCTAATTAATTAGGACCAATTTTTTTAAATATATCAGCGTAAATTAATTTTATTTCGTCTGCATGTATATTTTTGAAGATGTGATCAATCGGTCACCAAAGGACCAAAGGGGCAAGTTACAGTGGTCCAAAAAGTCGGCAACCAAAAAATCCGCGAAAATGTCAATTTCTCCAAAGTAATTAGTAAACATGTTCAAGTTTTGCAAATTAAATTGTTTTCTTATTTACCTTATTTTTCTTTTTCCATTGTAACTGATAAATTTTATCTTCCAGCCTAGAAAAGTGAGTGCAATTGTGAGTGTGAATAACATACATTATGCTGAGAAAATGGAAAAGACTATATGGTCTAACCATCGTAAGCTCAATTTTTTTTTTTGGTTATGTACAATATTAGATCACAATAATCTTGTTAATAATTAGTAAATTTTTAATAAATTTTAATGGTACAATTGGTGCAGGGGTGAAAATGTGGTTTTCCTGAATGATAGGAAAAACAAATTTGAAGTTAAGGGAACATTTGGAATAAGCAATTTGGCTCAGAGATTGGAGACGGATGGCAATGGGACGGGTTTAAACCCGCGCACGTAATGAACCCGACCCGACCCGACCAAGCGGGTAACGAGACGGGTAACTGGTTTACAATTTGCAAACCCGGTCGGGTCGGGGGCGGGTCCCCGGGTCTGGTTAGACCCGCGCCGTATATATTTAATTAATTATTATTAATTATTTGTAATATTAAAAATTATATTTGACAGATTTTTCTCAAATTAGTAGCCGTGGTTTTGAGAGCCTTGCGAATCATTTTTCCCTCAGGCCTCATCGTTACTGGATTGCCGTCGCCGATCCGGTCACAATTCAACTTTAGATTTTATCAGATCCGGAAAAACCAGTTGTATATTTATATGTTTGGGACTTTTTCTTTTGTTTTTTGAGAAAGTATATCTTTGTTTGTTGTCAATGCCTCTGTATACGTTTGGAACTTTAAATGCATGCTAATGCAATTATATTACTTTATCCAGAAGAACAAGTCGCATATTACATGATGCAAAGGGTTGCCACTTTTGAATACTTATTTTAAATTCTTGTCAGGTATAATTGATGAATGTGAATTGCAGAGGCAGTTTGAATCTGTTCAGGATAATCAAAAAATTTGAGTGGCGGGTCCAAAGGGTCCGGGCATGGAGTGGCCCCCTCAAATTTTGAAGAAAAAGTAGGGGTATTTTGGTCATTTCACATTTTAATTTAAAAAAATAAAAAAGTGGAAAAAAAGTTTTCAATTATATTGCAATCCTCTTTCCTATTTTCATTTTTTAATCTTGAAAAATATGAGTCTTGATCGTTTTTCCTATTCTTAAACCTTTGTACATTATTTAACCTCCGCCACAAACATTAACTTGAATTTTTGCATTATTCTCTTGTGTCTCTATTTGTCCTTTTTGGTATATTGATGTAATTGTATTTTGTTATTTATTGTTGAATATTAAGATGTGATTGAATTAATATAATGACTTAATCAAAACTTCTACATATTTTAAATTTGATGTATTGTTTTTCATTTTTATATGTGGTAGTGGACAATTGTCCACTTATGTTTTGTAAAAATGAAAAATAGTCATATTTTTCGAGAACATGTTTTTGAGTCATTTTGACACGGTTATACCCTTCTTGTGTTCTCAGATGAGGTACTTAATTATATTTCAAAAACTGATGTGGTACATTTTTCGGTACCGAGTCGTGGACCGGTCCCTAGAAATGAAAAAAAAAACAAAGTGAAAATTTGACTCAAAAATAGCTAAAAAACATGGTTAAAACTATTTTTATTATGTAGAAGTGACCAAAAATTTGACGGACTCTTTTTATACTAATATTAGTTGGGCCCCCTACCCGAAATTCCTGGCTTCGTCACTGGGTCCGGGTCTAAAGCAGGGCGGGGCGGGTTTCAAAGATGTCAGGTCCCGGATTTTCATTTTCTTTAGCGGGGCGAGTCTCGGGTTTGACCAAACTCGTCCCAGACCCGTCCCGTTGCCATCCCTTCATAAGTGTGAGTAATAATGTCGATGAAGGTGGAATGTGGGGTCATTTGCAGCTGCTGCTACCTTGACCCCTTGGAAATGATCGAGCCGTTAAAAACGGTGGGAAAATTTGTTGTTGGAAAAAAATTAATTAATAGCTATATATAGGGGAGGATACAATGAGACCACATATTATAGTGAGACAATGTGGACTCATCTCAACCCTCCATTATCTATATCAATGGCTAAGACAAATAGGGGTTAAAATTACATTAAATATTTAATTAAAGCAAAATAAGGGTATAATTGTCAAATTAACTAAGTGAGGGACCATCCAAATATGGAATAAGTTATTAGGAGAGAGAAAGTCACTTGGGGAGAGAGAAAATCGCAAGAAAATCGCG
Organism: Rehmannia glutinosa; assembly: GCA_016081115.2. Classification (NCBI taxonomy): domain Eukaryota; kingdom Viridiplantae; phylum Streptophyta; class Magnoliopsida; order Lamiales; family Orobanchaceae; genus Rehmannia; species Rehmannia glutinosa. The sequence continues at coordinate 9,764,458 of CM071924.1, read as the reverse complement.
CTGGAGAGAGAAAATCGCGCATATGCTCCCTCATGCAGTATTATGTACACTTATCATATATTTGATGTATACTTAACACTATTTTACTGTATGTTTAACATAATTTTACTGCATATTAAAATGGTCAAATAAAAATATGTGGGGGCTGTGAATAAATGAATCAGTTATAGAGAGAGAGAGAGAGAGAGAGAGAGAGAGAGAGAGAGAGAGAGAGAGAGAGAGAGATTGAGAGAGAATCACACTCATTAACATGTGGGACCGTGGATTAAGTAAAATCAATTATAGAGAGAGAAAATCACGCTCATTATTGTATTGTATATTTAACATATATTTAATGTATATTTAACACTATTATGATGTATATTTAACATATTTGTACTACATATTACAATTGTCAAACAAAAATATAAGTATACAACAAAACCCATATAAGTATACAACAAAACACATATAAGTATACAACAAAAAAATATGTATACATCAAAAATTAACTACTTATACAACAAAACACATATAAGTATACATCGAAAAATATATAAGTGTACAATAATCCTAACTGCCTCCTCGTAGGCTCTCGTTTTCTCCACGTCAGCATCGTCTTCTTCACCAATCCTCCAATCCTGTCCTTTATTTTGAAACCCCAAAAATATCTCTCGAACTCCGGCACTCCGATCGCCTTATCATACAATGAAATGACTGATATTTTGGTGAATTTCACCTCATTGGCTTCTAAAATTCCCAAACTAAGCATATCAATGCAACCAAAGTTCGATTTTCAAATTTAAGGAACACACAAAAATATCGAAGATCAGCCTCGCGAAGTTTGGCTTGGATTTCCTCCACAGTAGAAGGTGGCGGCGTCTTCGGCTCCGAAAGCCTCCTCCGGAGCCACAGAGGCATGGTCGGCGGCGAGCACGACAAAACTCCATCACCCACTGGAAATTCCATGGCGATTCCAGCACCGGTCTTCCCATCTCCGGCGACTCCATCACCCACCGATCAAAATCAAATTAACCACAACAACAAAATCTCCACGGCTTCCATGTTTATTTCGTGACTGTTTGAAGAGAGATAAACAAGAGGCAGATTACAGGGAGGATAATTACTGGGGGAGACTTGTTTTATAAAATTACAATCTTACCCTTTATTGATTTAAAAAAAATAAAAAAGGCAATTAATACTGGGTAAATCTCAACCATCTAAAATTATAGATTTGTGGACAGGATTAAATCACACTGTCTCACTCTAATTATTTGGTCTTATTTGATCCAATCCCTATATATATATATATATATATAATATCTTATTGATCGTATTTTTCATTTTACTACAGAATTAATCATTAATGTAATTGCTTAATGAATAGTGATCTTATAAATTATTAATGTTATTAATTAGCATTCTAGTCATTCCATCTTTTAATTTAATTGGTTGTTAGTTTTTTCGTTTTTTTTTTCTTGAGTACTGTCTTGGTAGTTATTAAACCACATGATTATGTATTAGCTTTAGAGCTGAGATGATAATTAACTAAGAGCTCACACTCCAATAAATAAATAGCCTAATTCAAGAGAATAGCTAAGAATGTTTTTAACCACATCTTGTGAATCATCTATTTATTTATATTATTGAAATCAAATCGAGAAAAACTATAATAAAAGTTTCACGGACGAGTTGTAGATGAGTAAATAAAGAATTAATTTTTTTTACAAAATAAATACTCACATCATTGCAAACTAAAATCATCATGCAAATTTGAAAAGTATTATTACTAGTAGATATAATATAAAAGAATATAATTACATTTATATATATTTTTTAAAAATATGACGGGCTAGCACGCTATTCGGTTAATCAACGAGCTAGTTCTAATGGACCTCGGGCTAATCGGTTCCGGCTAAAAATGACCCGAATTGAAATGAGCCAAAATAATTTAGCCATAACCCTCTTTTCTTCTGGTTTAAATGATTGAGGCCGATCTTTTTAACATCTCTAAAGGCAAGAACATATATAATAGGGAAATTGACAAAAATACCCACCTATTTAGTATCAAATCCTACAAAATACTAAACATTCCCACACAATACGTTGCCCGGTCTCAAAATTCCCAAAAATATGTTCCAACCTCTCTCCTTCCCACACAATACGCTGTAGATAAAGTCACCACCAAAAAACAGAGTACCAACTACAGATCCAAAATGCAGTAGGCAAAATCAGTGCGCAAACACTGTGCGAAGGAGAAGAACAAGGAGAAGACATTTGTTCGAAAGGAAGAAGAATCAAATCACAAATCAGGAAGAAGAAGAAGAAGAAGAAGGGACAAAAAAAAAAGAAGAAAAAGGGACAAAAAAGCAACAAATAAAAGAAGAAAAAGGAGAAAAACAAGGTCACAAGCAACTCGATCTGAAAACACAATGCTTATTTTATTCTGAAAAATATTTTTTAGATTACTGCACATCATTTTCCAGATGCCAAAATTTTCGGATTTTTCTTCGCTGTTGTTTCAATGTTGTTTCGAACATGTTTCATTCAATAAAGTTTCAATGAAAAAATAAATTTTGCCCCGATGAATTTTATACTCGAGTCTTATGAAAAATCAAGAAATATACACATAAAACAATACATACTAAAATCAAACAAATCAAAAATATTATAGAAACAACATGAATAAAAAAACACAATTCAATTTTTGATCCAATACATGAAAACATAAAAAATATGGAAACAACCAGGAGGCAATAGAAACAACAAAGAAAACAACAAATAAACAACATAGAAAAAAATTTAAACAATATCAAAATAACTTATATAACATATAAAACAATGCAGGAACAAAAGAAAACGAAAAAAATAAAAATAATAAAAAATATGCAGGAACGTAAAAAAAAATTAGGTATAAAAGTAAAAATTAGGTACAAAAATAAAAATAGCATATTGTATGGTATGAAGACCAAAATCAGCGTATTCCATATAATTTCCCCTATATAATTTCGAGCCACTTGGACTAAACCCGGTGGAAGACCCAGTTTGAATTGATTCGCGTCCACCTCTTATAATTCTGCCAATTAATTTTTGTTCTTCTTTGTCGCTGTTGTTAGAAAATTTTGTTATGATTTGGGCTGTTCCAAAAGGGCTTGGGTCTTATAGATCGTAATCTGACGCAAGAAAGTTATGTGTATCTCGACGCGATCAAGATAATTCAGCCCAATCCTATCGATTTATCAAAAATATTTCACTCGAGGAGAGTTTAATATTTTTGAAACCCATTTTGACTAACAAAATAAGTTAATGTATAGAGAATAGTGAATACAACCATGATCAGAATATAACATTTGAACGCATAAGAATAACCTTTATGTTAACAATGTTAGAGAAATTAAATATTAAGTGTTTGTTTGAGAGCACTTATTAACAATGTTAGACCCATTATTCTATCCAAAAAAAAATCAATTGAGACATTTCATCGAACACCTGTAAATTTCAATAATTAGAAGTGATTTAGGCCTTTTCTCGAAGAGCTTGTACACATTTGCTCAACTATCACTCTTATTATGTAATTGATTAAGGCTATTTACAAGCCCAGTTAGCAATCAGGCTTGGAGTTACAAACACTGGAAATCGTGATAGTATATGTCACAAGACAAGTTTTCTAGTACCAAATTTCCTCATATCCTTAAGCAATTCAAAATAGTCAAAGACTTGTTCTCATTTGTCTTACAAGAAAATTGTAAGCATGTTGAATTATCTGGTGAACGAACTATTTTTCGAAAAAGGGTAATTTTATAACGAGATTCGTAGACCCAAAATTTCTACTTTATTAAATTAGAACTCAATTTTTATTTTTTCTCAAATCAGGTACTCTATCAAAATTTTGAGTTCTCACTTCAAGTTTTAGATGTTAACGGAAGGAAAAACATTAGGTAATCCCCACCTCCTATTTTGGGAGAATTCCGTGTATGAAACTACAAAATTCAATCATAATTTGGATATCTTAATTTTTTAGTAACTAAAAATATTTACTATATATTTTCATCTTGCTAGCTGCATGAATTTAAATTTATACGTCTTGGTAACAACATTGACGACATGAGAACACGTGTGGATTAAGGAAATTGAATGAGCGAAAAAACAAAAAGAGGAAGAAAAGAAATTTATGTGGCTGACCTGGCATATTACATTAATGTTTTCTATTAAGTTCTAAACCTCTAGTGGGAATCCAAAATTTGGGGATGTCTCGATTCGAGAAAAAAAATAAAAATTGGGGCCCAATTTGAGAATGCTGAAATCTTGAACCTTAAAGTGATGGTTTACTTAAATTTGAGCCTCTTATTAAATTATCTCTTTATGGATAGTGTTCAGGTGAACAATTTTTGATTAATTTGAATTTTTTTTTATCTCGAAAGGGAAAGGGGTATAAATGGGCTGAGTTATCTTTTTTTTTTTGGGGAAATACCACAAAATACCCTGATTTTTCAAAAAAAGACAAAAATACCATCCTATCACTAATCTACCCCATCCGGTCCTAAACTTCCCAAATATACCCACCCCTTTACTTTTCTTATCAGGTTTTTTACCCTTAATCTCGTAAATTATTTGCAGCCCTGAAATTACTGAAACCAATCTCAAATTCATTTCTTCTTCATGATCTGAAAACACAAAACCTACATCATTTTGCCTTACCTCGTGGGCTCGGATCCCAATCTTTCTCGAGCTCCGCCCCGTTGTTCTTCGAGCGGCGTCCCCCCTCCGGGAGGTCTTTGAGTGGGTCGAGATTATTGGGCTTGTTAAAGAGTACGAGGATTATTGGAGGAATTTGTATGGCGGATCGACGATAAGGCTTTACTTGTTGATGCGGTTGGTACCCTAGTTGTTCCTTCCCGGCCCTATGGCCCAGGTTTTTCTCGCTTCTACTTTTTTTTTTTTTTTCTTTATGTGATTTCTATTTATGGTAAAAATGGTGATTGTTAATATTTTAACTTTTTCTTCGTTTTTTTCTGGGTTGTTTGTGTTAATATTTAATAATACTAATGATCTGGGTTTGGGTGCATGATGAAATTACAGAGTATAGATAGTGAGTGGTGTTGGACACTACGAGAAAAAGTGTTGATATCTTTAAAATTAATGTTTGACATGTGATGATGGTGAGAGACACTTGATTATATATACTATGGATGAAGTGTTGTGGGGTATTGCATTATTGTTTGGCATGTGATGATGATGAATGTTTCGAACGGGGCGACGAGGATTAAGGTGAAGATTTTGTGGTTGATTTCGAGTTTTCATCTGACGGGGTGAGGCTCTGCAACTGTTTGATGAAATGTCGAGCGAAGACTCAGAGGTTAAACCCAATTTTCTGTGTTCTTTTATTATTTTGTGATTTGAAGTTTTTCGTTTGTTTCGAAGTTGTTTCGAAGTTGTTTCTTTTATGTTTCTATATTTCCAATTATTTGTTCTTTTTTATTGTTTTTGATTTGTTGTGTTATGTATCTGACCGTGTATATTTTTTTATTTCTTTTATAGTGAATGTGGGATTTTTTGTTGCTTGTTATGCCAAGCACTTTATTGGTGGGAAGGTTATGGACGTCGAAGCATTTAAGATAGAGAATGAACAAGCAAGACTCAGTCATCTGCTTCACAATCATGCTAAGTTGAAGCTGCAAAATGGTGATGACGATGACAACGACATTGAGTTTCTACCTCCACTTCCTAATGATTTTAGAGAATTGTTGTTATGTAAATCTTAATGATGATGTAATCAGTTGAAATATGTAAGAAACATAAATGAAACATGTAAGAAACAATTGTGAAACATGGGATCATGTGATAAAAGTTTGTAGTAAATTGCTTTTAAATTTAGAGAAATAGTGTAGTTTTTCCCCATATACTCTTAAGTTTTTTTTTTTTTTTTTTTTTTGTCATCCTTGCAAATATTGATTTTTGCTTCATTTCGATGTCTGCATGTCTAATCTTGAACTGAAGATCTCACGTACTCTAGCAAAGTTGTTACTAGTAAGTCTTTCCCCGCTACAGTTGATGCATTCAATAATTCTACGATGTTGGAAGTCAATACAAAGTATTTTTTGGTCTGACAGCGGAGTCTTGTCCATTTTTCGTAGCCGATGATGGACAAGTAAGCTTTCTGAATTGAATTTGTTGTTCCAAGATTTCGTTTAGGGTGCTGAATGTGCAGTCCATTGGAATCAGTATTCTTGTTATTTCAAAGTTGGTATACTCTCTATTTTCTTCCCATTGTCCATTGTAGCATACCACAACTGAGATTTTCTCTATGCAACTGTGGAATTCAATGAAAAGTTGGCTAAGTGAAACATATAAGAAACATAAATGAAACATGTATGAAACAACAAAGAAACAACAAACATGTTTGAAACAACAAAGAAACAAAAAAGAAACCAACGCAAAAAATCAGCGGAAAATGAGTATTTTTGTAAAAAATCAGCGGAAAATGGGTATTTTTGTCCAAATTCAGTGGAAAATGGTATTTTTGTCCAAAATCAGCGGAAAATGGACATTGTGCAGAGATTGAGTATGGAAAATGGGGTATTTATGTCCTTTTCCCTTTTTTTTTTAAGAAAATGGGCTGGAAATTAAATACCCATAATTGGTGGACCATTGTTGGTGTGAACTATCTTTTCTGATCAATCGAAAGGGTATTAATGGGCTGAATTATCTGATATAATCGAAATACCACAACTTTCTCATCTCAAATTACAGCGTTTCAATGGGATACAAGTCTTGTTGGATTAATCCCAAAACTTAACCAAATTAAATTTACAAAGATGGCGAAGAGAACATTTATTGGCACATCAATAAGATCGTTGCCCAAATCCATTCAAATTGGGTTCTATCATTGGGTTAAATCTGAGTGCTCATTATGGTTTTGTCTTTAGCTATAGATGTTTCATTTTGTTAAAGGAGCTATTTATCGTATTATTTTTTGTTTAAATTCTTCCAATTTAAAAAAAATTGTTATTTGATTTGTAGTGGTATCATGTAATTAACAAATTTATGATTACAAGATGTGATTTAAAATAAAATCTATTTGTTCTCTTCAATTATCCTATTTATTTGTAGAAGTATGAGCTTTTAATTCCTTATCTCAACTATAAAGCTAAAAGTACATAATTTTGTCTAATATCCTCAAAGGTGCCTCACAATTATTATGATATTATCATCATTGAATTGACTTAGTCGGACATGTTATAAACATAATCTTTCAAAACTTCATTTTTCTTTTACATTAAATGGAAGAGAAACCACGGAAAAACATAACTCTAATGAGAAAGAAACATTAAATACTACCATATTCCTAGCAACTATATATATATATATATATCATATTGAGCCAGTCCCCAACCAAATCACAATCTGTTCATAATTAATCACTATGACTTCCCTTACTATCAACATCTTATTGTGTCTTTACTTGTTGGCCAATCATGTCTCTAGTTTAACGCTTGAACTAGTTTCACAGGAAAATGTTATAAGACCAGAACTCGAACGCCAAAGTGAATACCGATTTATGGTTAAAATTGGGATTGGAACAACACCATCCCAGAAGACAACAACACCATACAAAGAATATTTCTTGCACGTCGACACGAGTAGTCCTTTATCATGGCTTCAATGTGAAGGCTGCAAGAAATGTTTCAAACAACAACCAACAAAACCTTTCCCCAAAACTAACTCAAAATCATTCCACCCCATTCTTCCCTCAGACAAGCTTTGCCTAACCAAACAAACCGATGGAAAATACTGCACCTATAAAATCCATTACGACGAAAACTCCTATACTTCAGGCATTCTTGCAAAAGAAACTCTTTTCCTTGGTACAAATTTCGACAACCTAATCTTCGGTTGTGGAATGGAGCAAAATCGAATGGTGTATGCCAATAATGCCCAAAATAAAATCGCGGGAGTTTTAGGACTCGGATGGGGTCCTCTATCTTTCGTCACCCAAATTGAGTCCATTAGTAATGGAAAATTTTCACATTGCTTTCCACCTTTTAAGCTGGGGAGACATGAAAAACATAAGACACGTTTGAGATTTGGTGCAGATGCAGTCTCCCCAAAACAAAATCAGATGACCACAAAGTTACAACTGATTGGGAGCAGCCCATTTTACTATGTAGAATTAGAAGGTATTAGTTTTAATGGGCAACGACTAAATAAGATTAAGGAAGACGTTTTTCGTGCAAAATATACTGAAGGAGGAGTGATTATAAATTCTGGGGAGATGTTTACTCGACTTGCTAAGCCTGCCTATGATGTCTTAGAGACAAAAATGGATTACTACTTTGCGAAATTAATGTACAAAACAAAAGTCGGCAGCTATAATAGACGTTGTTACATGAAAGCGAACACCACACGTCATCGCGTACCTACTATAAGTTTCCATTTCAAAGGGTCATCAGGTGCTCGAATGGTCTTAAAACCTGAGGCATTGTTCACAGATCTTTACAATGATAGCATTTGCTTGGGGATATATCCGAACGATAAAGACAACATGACGATCATTGGAGCACACCAACTGATAAATCATTGGTTCACATTTGATACTAAGAACAGTCAACTTTCATTCCATCAAGAGAATTGTTATAAAATTGGTTAAGTTTATTACAGACATTTACATTGTATAAAGTCGAAATAAAAGATGATGAATTTGGAATAATGTAATTGAGTGACTTTTTTTTATGAGGCCAGAATCCAGACTGACTTTATTATTAACATTGTGTTTTAACATCACAATTTCATGAGAAAACATAATAGATATGATATTTGTTTTTCAATATGGTTGTTGGAATATGTGGCCCATTTGTGTGTGGCCTTGATCTGGCCAATAATTAAAGGCCCAAAATGCAGCCCAGTTTAAGCCTCCCAACCCAAGCCCTTTAACTTATCTTCTCAGATCTTTTAATCCGGTTTGCGACACCTGTTTTACTTGTCCGCGGATCCTTTTGAGTTGATCATATCCATTCACGTGGCGATCTAATCTGAGCCACTCATTGTTGTTATATTACCCTAACCTCTGAAACCCTAATTCATTCTATTAGTTTTCTTTCTCTCTCATCTCTCGAATCCTCTCAGTGTTCATATCTCTTTCTCTCTCTAGATTTCTCAACCTCTGGTTGGGTTTTTGAGTGATTCCTTGTGGAAAATATACATATATTAGTGTTTCTTGTGTTAGTCCACCATATCTCGGTGTACTGAACTTGTTCTTTGTGAGGCTAGGGTTTCAGTGGTTGAGGGCTTGTTCGATCTAAGGTTTATGAGATTATCTTGGGGGTTCTGTGAGGTTTTATTGTGGTGAGATTTTTGTGGCTTCTACCTGGTTCTCTGGGATGATTCTTTGTGACACGTTGGTTAGGGTTTCCAGTCCCTAAGCAGAACCTATATCAATATTCGGTTTTAGCTGTTGTCCTTTTATATTTAGTTATTTGTTTTGTTATTTTGTACTTTATATTCAATCTTGAGTCTAGAGTATAAATATGTACTTAATAGGCTTTATTGAATATGTATTTATTTTGGTATTACGTGTATCGATCTATTTGGAGGCGGATAGATACCTACAGTGGTATCAAAACACCTATCCACCTCGTGGTGGGTTGGTACTTCTGGTTCTGGTGCAATCTTAGTGATTCTTGGCTGCCTGGTGATCTTGCGATTGCTTTCAGCCCAAGACTTGCTCATGGTTGTAAGGACTCTTTTTCTTTTCTTTACTCTTTATCTTTAGTCAGTTCTTAGTCTAGTGAAACCCTTAGCTCTATGCCTCTTGAACCTGTGCCTTGAGTGCAATGGAATCCTGAGGTGCGAGGGGGATCCATCTTTGGTCTTTATTTTCATTTCTGTTGATTCTGTTGGTTGGACTCTGTGTGGCCCATTGTTGCCTAGATCTTATTCTTGTTGCTCTGTGCTGGACTCTATATGGTCCTTAACTGCTACTTAATCATTTTTGTTGTTTAGATTTGGACTCTGTGTGGTCCACTTTGTGTTGCTTCTGCTGATTTGTTTCTTGTGATAGTTGTGTATCTGATGTGTGCTTCTTGCATATATTATGTCATAATCTGTGTGATATACTTTGTGATATATCTGTGACCATGACTGGTGTTTCTGGCTATCACTTGGAACCCTTCAATGGAAAAACTGATTTTCTATCTCGCAACAGAAAATGAAAGGCATTTTGATTCAACAAAAATATTTTAAAGATGTTGAACAAAAGTTTAATGATAAAGATACTGCTGAAACTCAATCCAAACTTGATGAATTTGCATATTAATCAATTATCCTAAATCTCTCTAATTCTGTTTTGAGAAAAGTTGGCAAACTTTCTAGTGCCAAAGAACTTTGGGATAAACTTGAAGAATTGTTTACTCAAACATATTTACCTTCAAAACTCTTTCTACTTGAAAAATTCTCCAGGTTTAAACTTGACTTGATAGAGGATATGGATGAAAACTTGGATGTTTTTACTAAATTGATACAACATATCAAGTTGACTGGTGATAAAAACATTGATGATTATACCATATTGTTTTACTGAATGCTATTCCTGATTCCTATGTTGATGTTAAGTCTGCCATTAAGTATGGAAAAGACTCTATTACCCTAGATACAATGAGTAATGGACTTAAGATTAAAGAACTTGATCTTAAGATATCTAAGGGGAATGGACATGGGTCAGCAAAGAGATGCATGATAGGGATAGAAATCAGAATAAAAAGAATGGGAATAACAATAACAATAAATCTGGTAGAAAGAGCCAAAGTAGTATTTGTAATTTTTTTTAGTCTCCTTTGTTAGAAGTGCATATTTTCTCTCTCTATGAGGGAACCTTACTTTTGTTTATCTCCTGGTATTTCTTTGCCTCCCTTGCAACTGTCCCCCTTTTTGCCCTTCCTGCGACTGGTTTACTAAGCATTGAATACTTGATTCCTCCAGGGTGGACCACTAAGCCATATGTCTTTGGGTAGTGGCTGGGCTTATATGGCATGTTGTTTTTTTATATTTAATGATGCATTAAAAATGGCTTTAATTTTTAGCACTATTCTATTGACTTTTCTGTTCATCTAACTCTCTTTTTACCTACCATTGTTATCTATTAACTGTGCTTAAGCTTTTTTTTTTTGTTTATTCTCTTTGCTAGCTCTTTGGTCCCCCCACTTGCTTCTCTTTCCTGTGTCTGTTTTTCCAACTGTCCAGGTGGTAAGATCTTGGACCATTAAGGATAGATCTAAAGGTTGAGAAACTCCCTCAGTATGGAAAATGGGTTGGAGGAAAGACTAAAAGCATTTTCTGTCTTTTGAGGAAAAAGAGGAAATAACATTGGAGTCAAAAGATGTGGTAGGAAGTAAGGTTGAATGTGAAAGAAGTTTAACCGGGCGAATATTTGGAGCTAGAAAAGTCAACTTCGTAGGATTTAAACATACACTTCTCAGCATTTGGCACACCAATGAATCTTTCTCTGTTTGTGAAATTGGAGATAACCTGTTCCAAATCATTTTCAATTCTCAGGAAGATAAGATTAGGGTTCGAAATGGAAGAACATGGAGTTTTGATAGCCATTACATCATTCTTTGAGATTGGACTGATAATGTTATTAAGGATCTGGATGCCTTTAAGACGGTGGAACTGTGGGTACAATTGTGGAATATACCCTTCCATTGGCTATGTGCTGACACTGGAAGAAAAATTGGTAACAAATTTGGGAAAATTAGGGATTTAATGATTCCTGAATTGGGGAGCAACAAATGGAAGTACATCAAAATTCTGGTGGAAATTAACCTTGAGAAACCTCTAATGAGAGGGACTAATATCAAGTTGAATGATGATATGTACTAGGTTGAATTTAAATATGAGAACCTACAGAGCTTCTGTTTCTATTGTGGTCATATATGGCATACTGAAAGGGTTTGTCAAACGAGGAAATTGGATATTGAAAAGAATAGGATGGAGGAGGGACAATTTGGGAATTGGTTGAGGGCGACTGATCTTGGAAGTATTAGAACATGAGGAAGACCTTTCAGGACACCTAATGAAAAAGAGTTGGGTAAGATTCAAATGGGAGATAAATCATCTGCAGTGAAGGATACTGATCTTGGAAATAATTCCTCCAATGAGGAAGAGAATGAGAAGGTTTTCAATAGCATCAATGGTATAAACAGTAGGGGAGATGTGGGGCTAGTCAATTCTAAATCTAAAGAACCAGAACAATCTCAAAGCAGCAGGGTGATACGGGCAGTTGAACAGGGGACTGATATATCTGGGAGTCTGAGTAATTGGATGATTAACAAAGAAAACGAGATGTTAGTTGATTCTAACATTCCAGGGCTGGATATTAGAACCGAAAAGGATAACATAATCCCTTTTAAGGAAATTCATAATTTGAAGGAAGTGGGAGAGGAAAACAACAGTAAAAGGAATATAAAGCAGGAGAAAAAAATTGTGACAAATTTTAGAGGAAAATGTCATTTACTTATACCTATGGATATATCTACTTATGGGAGACTTGAAAAAGGGGGTGTGAAGAGAAACTTGGATCTGATGATGGAAAAGGTGGATGATTGTGAGAAGAGCTATAACAAATTGAAAGGTTCTTTGGTATGTAATGATCAGGAAATGTTGACGGAAAAGGTGGAGGTGGCTAGCCTTAAATGGGCCAAAAGTTATAAATGAAGATATGCTCATGGAATTGTAGAGGACTGGGAGGGCCCTCTACAATTTCTCAGCTAAAGGAGGCTCTCAAGCTCCATCTCCCTGATTTAGTTTTTCTTTGTGAAACAAAAAAAAGCAAGCTTTTGTTGGTTCAGTTTGTAAATGAGCAGTGGACCTGGAAATACCATAGACATGGTAGGACACCATAAATTGGTGATCAGTGCTGTGTGCTTTGAGATTTTTGGGACTGTTTTTGGTGGATTGTGGATAGCAATGGCATGATGGTTCGAGCTTGGGCTAATCCTAGGGAGCTTATTAAGCATCCAGTGGAAGCGACTTTGATTGGACGGAGGATCGCAATGTGTGTGGCTGAGAAATTGCATGTTCAAATGTTGGAAATTTCTATAGATGATAAGGATATTGCTTGTAGATTTGTCGGACATTATGGGTTTGAAGACGCAAGTGCAAAGATAGCCGAAGACATCTACTTGTTATGCTTCCTTTTTGAGCATGTTATTTTCAATTTTTAAGATGTTAATTGTCAGGGTAAGTGTTGTAGACTTGCTAGATTAGCATTCAATGATGATACAAATTTGAATTGGTTTGACCAATTCCCCGAGTGACTTATGTAATGGCCACATTGGATTTCTAGCCTGTTGGCTACGTTGTTTAGTTGTAATTGTACTCTTTGAGTTTTGTTTAATGAAAAGCTATCGCTCGAAAAAAAAAAGTCTGGTAGGAAGAAAAGTAAAAGCAGATGGAGGTCTAATTCTAGACCTAGGAATAACATGAAGTATTATAACTGTGGTGAGCATGGTCATTACATCAAAGAGTATACTAAACCCAGGAATAACCATAACAACAATAAAAACAATAACCAGAATAATAAAAACCAAACCAATGACTCTATGAACTTGACTATCTCTAATGATCATATGGTTGTTGTGCTTATGGTGCATGAGTTTCTTGATTCTGTGAATGTTGTGCCTTCAAATGCTTTCAGTGAAAATGAATAGCTTATTGACTTTGCATGCACATTCTATATGACACCTTTTAAACATTTGTTCAATACTTATGCTTCTGTGCAAAATGGATCCGTGTCCATGACTAATTTAAAAAGTGTCAAGTACTTGGTGTTGGTCCCGTGTGCTTAAAGCTTGAAACTGGCTATGTTTTGACTCTCAATGATGTAACACATGTTCCTGATTTGTCTAATAATTTGATTTCTTGTGCTATGCTTGAACATGATGGCTACGAAGGAAGATGGGATAAAAGTGTTATAAAACTCATGAGGGGTTCTCTTGTTATTGCTAAAGCTGAGAAGAATATAAATTCGTGTGTTTTGAATGCTAAACATGATTTCTCCATGCCTAATTCTGTGAATAAAATTGGTAACTCTGTTTCTAATGATTTGACTGATCTTTGGCAAAAAAGACTTGGTCACATTAGCTCTAAAGGGCTTGAATTATTATAGAATAAGGGCTGTTTTGCTAAAGACAAACTTGATACTTTGTCCTTCTGTGAATCATGTGTGTATGGTAAACAACAAAAGGTTAAATTCCCCTCCCCTAAACACAAAACAATCTGCTAGTTGTGAAATTCTTGAGTACTTACATGCTGATATTTGGGGTCCCTCTTCTGTGCCTACTCATGGTGGTAATAGATATTTTCTGTCTATAATTGATGACTATTCCAGGAAAGTTTGGGTGTTCTTGATGAAGAATAAATCTGATGTTTCTGATAAGTTCAAAACTTGGAAAACTCTTATTGAAAATCAAACTGGTAAAAAGATTAAAGTTTTGAGACTGATAATGGCCTGAAATTTTGTAATCAATTAATGGACAATCTTTGTGATGAGTTTGGTATTAAAAGGCACAAGTATGTGCCCTATTCCCTTCACCAAAATTGTTTTGCTAGAGGATGAATAGAACACTCTTAGAGAGAGTGATGAGCATGCTTGCTACCTCTGGACTCTCTAAGAGATTCTGGGGAGAAGTTGTTGTTATAGCCACCTATTTAATAAATAGATCCCCTTCAGTCACATTGGAAGGGAAATACCTTGAAGAGGCGTGGACTAGAAAATAAGTTGATTTTTCTAACTTAAAAATCTTTGGTTCCACAACTTTTGTTCACCAAAAACTTGATAAGTTGGAACCAAGGTTTGTTAAATGTGTTTTTCTTGGCTACCCTGAAGGGGTTAAAGGCAACACACTTTAGAATAGAGGGGAACCTGGTTTTAAAACTGTGATTAGTAGGGATGTTGTGTTCAATGAACTTTAATTCCCTTGTTATGTTCCCCCCTCCCCTCAAACTGTTTCTGAAAAATACTGGTACTCCAAATGGTGTCTGCTAACTTGCCTCCTATTGTTCCCTTATCTGCTGATGGTTCTATTAATGATGCTTTGGATTATGACACTAATAATGATGTGCATATTGATGTAAACAATCATCATGATGATTTGCATAATGTACATAATGAATTCCCTGAAGTTAACACTGATAATGAACTTGCTAATGATGTGCATAATAACTTGAATGATTATGTGTTAACTAGGGATAGAACTAGGAGAAATGTTAGAATCTCTAACAAATTTGCTGATTTCACATGACTTCTTATATGTTTTCTGTGTTTGAATTCATTGATGGTTCTAAGCCTAAAACCTTTTCTGATGCTGTGAAATCTGCTGAGTCTATTGAGTGGATGAATGCTATGCAAGATGAAATGACTTCTCTACATGTGAATAAAAGATGGATACTTGTTCCTAAACCTGCTAACTGTTCAATAGTTGATTGTAAATGGTTATATAAGGTTAAACAAGAATCTGCAGGTATTAGGTTTAAAGCTAGATTAGTAGCTAAGGGTTTTACTTAGAAGCGAGGGATTGATTACACATAAATATTTGCTCTTGTTATTATATTTGTCACTGCTGAGTCTTCTTGCTCTTGTTGCTTAATTTGATTGGGAATTGAAAAATTAGATGTTAAAACTGCCTTTTTATTTGGGGACTTGGATGAAAAAAAAATTATGAAACAACCTGAAGATTTTGAGGACAAATCCAAGCCCAATCATGTTTGCTTACTTAAAAAATCTTTGTATGGTCCTAAACAGTCTCCAAGACTGTTGAATAAAAAGTTTGATTAGTGCATGCTTGATTTAAAGTTTTGTAGAAATAAATTTGATATCCATCAAGAAGACGCGAGAACAATCCCCTCCTCTTGGAAGGGCACCCTCCACCGATTTGGAGGAGCGCCCTTCACCCCTCAATGAGGGCCCTTCCCAAACTTTTTCCTTCTGGAGGGGCTGCACAAGTAGAAGTCTACTTGGCCCAATAAGCTCTTCAAGCGCTACTGAAAGAGACCATCCAACACACCTACGATAATAGCACTACAACAAAAATGGTAATACACAACACAATAACGACAACGGTTTTATGCTAAATTATTGTAATTTATGAAATAGACTACAGTTTTCACGAAAACTGTAGTCTTTGAGCGGCCCTTTTCCGCAACGACAACAGTTCCTGAGCGACCGTTGTGTGTGAGCGGGTTTTTTAAAAAACGACAACGGTTTCCACAACAGTGTTTACGACGTTTTTAGAAAACCGTTGTATATGTTTAAGACAACAACGGTATGTACAACGGTTTTAAAAACCGTTGTTAACAGCGGATTTTTTTGGAAACAACAACTGTTCACAAAAACCCTTGTAAATTTGCGTCTTTTTATAAACGACAACATTTTCATGAAACCATGGTATATTAGCGTGTTTTCTAATCTAAAACGGGTGTAATAATGGTTTAAAAAATCGTCTTTCTTTTCTTTCTTTTTTTTTTAAAAAGGAAAATAATGGCAAATATGAATGATAGAGAATGAGGACTTACTTCAATTTTGTTTTTAGCTTTGCAAAAATCAAAGGGGAAAAATATTGTGTTCGATGAAAGGGCAAAAAATCAAAAGAGAAAAAAATTTAATTGTTAAATTAAAGGGAAAAAAATCAAGGGAAAAAATCAAAGGAAAAAAATTGTTATGAAAAAGGGAGAAAATTAAATCAATGACTTATGATTCCGCTGGAATCGATACGATGACCTCTACCAATGGCCAATTAGAATGATACCCAAGTCGTTACGCCAACTACAGATTTATTACCAGTAAAAGTTTTATTTTATATAAATATATATATACATATATAAAAAATAAAATAAAATAATTCCAGGCCCCTTTCCGGCAGGGGGCCCTACGCGGCGACACCACCTTGGCTGCCCAGGGTCGTCCCTATTAGTGCGTAACGGATTGCACAACGGCTTACCGAAACTATTATTATATATAAGTGCATTTTTATTAGAGGCCAAGCCGATGCTAGCCCGTCAGGCCAAGAGAGGAAATTGGGCCGGGCTAGAATTCCATTGGGCCGCAATTTTGGAGGCCCAAGCCCGACCCAATCCATGAAAGTACATATAAAAATCGGCCACATCGGGCCAACCCGGGATTTCGAGCCTAATTGGCCGGGCCAAATAGTCTTGGGCTCTTTTCGGGCTACAAAATCACAACCCGACCTGACCCTATCACCAGGCCGAGCTATTTTGATAGCCTTAATAAAGGACAATATTTGGCTAAACCATTTTGTATTAGTGTGATTTTTAAAACGACAATGATCGAGTTTCATAACGTTTTACCGTTATGTATAGTACATTTTTATAAATGTTGTGGCAATGATTTGAAAAATCATTGTGTAAAGTCTTAAACATGGATTTCTAGTTTATAGGTAAATAAATAATTTTTTAACCTAATTATTAACAAAATCCTTCCTATTATAATTAAATCCTATTTATTTATTTTTAACATAATAGTTAAATAAAATATCAAAGAATTACCTTAATCAGTTAATCAAACACAACTCTGAACATGTGGGTATATACGGTCAACTTTCATTCCCTAAACAATCACTATATGCTCATGTAATATATTAATTTTATTAATACATTTTATAGTATAATATGTATATGTATATGTATATTGTTAAATATATAAAAAATAGTCTACTATATCTGAAAGGAAAAAACCGCAAAAATAAATTTCAGAGAAGGAAGGCACGATCACCCCCAGAATTCTTCGCGATCTTCTTCGCGATCCTCCCAAAAACCACCGTCTTCTCTGGAAAGCAGAAAGCAGAAACTTCCTTCTCCTCGACTTCTTCGGAACAACATACAATTGATCTTGGGAAATAAGAAATTATCGTCCTCTCCGGAAATCAGAAATCTCCTCGGCTTCTCCAAAATTCCGATCGCTGCTCCTTGTTTATTCATTATACAAGGTATCCTAAAAACCCTAAAACTAGAAATACTAACCCCCAAATTTAATCCTGATTAATCCAGACCTAATCTATTGTCAGACTCCAATTTTACAAATAGTTATGATTTTTTGATGTTTTGTATGATGATTTTCTTTGTTGAATGTGTCTGCTAATTCGATTTTTAGTGTTAATAATATTATGTTTCTATTGTTTGGTTTTTCTGGCGTCTCCCTTTGGCATGCTTCTTGTTCTTTTCGAGTTTTTGATGATATTTTTCTATTTGTGAATTAGGATTTTATTTTGATTTTGGCTTCTCCCTTTGGCATTGATTTGATTTTGTTTTTTGTTTTGACCTCGTTATCAATGCTATAGTAATCGGTATCTGTTGCTAGATACTATTTTCCTGATTCTTTTAGTAGATATATTGAACAGTGTAATTTGGATTGATGGATATGGTAATGTATGGTGGTCTGCGTTCATGTATATCTTGCTGAGATTGCTTGTATTGTGATGCGGTTTTATTAATTAAATAGTCTTGTTTGGTAGTCATCAAGGAGGTTCCCTGTTTTTCATTTTTCTCATTTTAAATAAAATGGTTTTTACTTTTTAGGACTTTTGTTCTGTATTAAGCAGGGAGTTATTTTTTTATTAAGTTACAATTTGTTGTATGTGTTTATGGTAACTTGAGATTTTTTCTGGAGTGATCCTAGCCAATGCAAATTTGTTGTATTGCTTGTTGATTTTATGGTGGAGTTCCAGTGGCACCACCAATTGCTGTTGGACAGCATACCCAGTCCTCAGGGCAACATTGAGCTTGATAGATTATTTACTGTATTCAGTTTCTTCAGTTTCAGAATTCATTTCTTTCATTTGTTGTATTGCTTGTTGATTTTGTGACTTTACTTTTCACAATACTAATATTTATAACTTAGGATTGAACTCTTGTAAGTTAGGCACTATGAATACGCATATAACTTAGCAACTGATTCTTGGGTAGTTGGATCTTTGACAAAAGAAAATTACAGCTGTAGATTGCATTTTGATCTGCCAAATATAAGTGTTTCTTTTGTTGCAAAGGAAATTTGCAGGGGTTTTAAGGTGATCGGCATGTACAGATGATTAGATTCTTTGGGCAATAGTAAATCCCAAAGTCAACTATTGAGTATTAGTTGTTATTAATAGAAAACAAAGTGACTAATTGATTCGGATGTTTAATTTGATTAATTCCATCAAATCCATGGGGCATAACTTGGGAAAATGTGCATTTTGTCCTGAATGATGAAAACTTTGCCTCAGAAAGTCTTGTCATGATTCGCTGGTGTCATCATGATCATTGCTCTTCCTTTCTTTATTTTCTGGATGTAAGTTTACATCATGAAGCAGAACACTAGCTAACTTTGCCCCGTGTCTAAGGATTGCTTCTCCCAATTTACAATGCCCTTTTTTTAAGATTTGCCACTGTCATGATTTTAGTTTCTCTCATAATTGTTTGACATATATGTATCTAAATAAACCATTAACTGTGTATATATTTTCTTGTGTACATAGGCTCCCATTCAACCAGATAAAAAACAATGTGGTTTCTTCATCATGCGATATATGAGACAAATTATTGAAGGCGTTGCATCTAGTGATAAGACTTCACTCCGGAAAATAGTAATTTTATAAATATTTTCAGATTTGCTTATTTAAAATATTTTCATAATTTCTTGTTTCAAATATTTCACTCTTATATTTTATATGTTTGTTCACAGTTCACGAAAGCTCAGTACTTTAAAGAAGATATTGATGAAGTACGTGCATAGTGGGCGGAATGCCTACAAGATCACACATATGATGAGTAGGGAAAGGTATATTCATATATTTATTGGTTATGAGTGGATATTTGCATTGAAATTATTGGTCGGATTTTGTATATCTGCAAATCTGCAGCAGCTCTTTATCATCTCATGGAAACAGGTCAACCGCTTCTCCATGCACTTGTTTTCTCTCTGCTTAGCTTCATGGAGATTTTGGTTCACATTCATTAATAGATATGGTTATAAACCGTTGTTATTTATTGTCAGTCACAACGGTCTTAACCGTTGTCGTTTATCCTATAACACAATGGTTATAAACCGTTGTAGTTGATGGCAAAGACAACGGGGTTTAACCGTTGTCGCTGTGGTACATCTTTCGCAATGCCTTCATACACAACGGTTCGTATGCTTAATAGACAATGGATAAAATCCGTTGTGTATTAGCAGTTTTCTTGTAGTGTAGGCCACAATAGTAGCTGCCGGAAAACCTTCCCGAGTTCCACCAGCTGTAGATGACCCTAACTTGAGGGGAACGAAAGAAAGGAATAACACACTAGAAGACAACCATAGAGATGATCACAGTGGTCACACTGTTGGAGAATAAGAAACATTGAAGTCCAACAAGGATACTCACAAGCTCACCTCCACGGCCCGACGAAGGAGTCAAGAGCCATACCGGCTAGTTAAGTTAACTATGGACTAAGCAATTCCTTGCTAGAGGATATAACTCATACGAAGGCCTATTGATGACCCCTATTCAACGTAAGGAAGCTTCACAAACTCTCTAATCGGTTGTGAAGTATCTCTCAATACGGTAGGAGAAAGAAACTCCCAACTTTGTAAGAGAAAATTGAGGCTCTCAAATCGAATAAAGCTAAACCTTGAAGGAATCAATCGAATTACCCGTCACACATGGGAAAAAATGTGGCCAAGCGCTACTCCTCTTCACGTTCATGCACGGACGTGCCAACCAGCCCTCGATTTTGTCATTTATCATTTTCATTTGCATCCCCTCTCGACAAGATGCTCCTTCATATTTCATCAGCTCCCTCAATTTTTGACTCTAGTTACACAAGAGAAATAGACACTCTCTAAGACTGCTCAGGAGAGTCAAACACAATCTAAATCCCCAAGGCTACAAAGCAGAAGCACAATATATTCGACCATACCAACAAAATCACTCCCAAGATAAGTCAACACTTCATAGATTCCAGAGAGCAATAGAGAGGTAGATTCCCAAGCGAATATTTGGACAAAAATCTCTAACCAAACTTACACAAAGTGACTAAATAAACCAACTGGTGAGAAGCCCTAAGTTCACTAGAGAAACTACCAGATTTCACACAAAAGCACTCGAAGATAGAGGACATTTGAAGGTCCATCCAGGTCATTTGATACAAACGAGAGACCCGAAATAGGTCCCAATGAAGTCTCAATGACTAACTTTTTAAGGAATAGCTCCCAAGAGAGAAGAAGTTCACACTTTAATCGAGTTATTAACATCATCCCCGGAAGTCCAGGAAATAGAGACTCACGGAGTACACTTCAAGAAGACTGCAAGGCTAATCTAATTCCTGACAATGGAACTCTCCAACACCTAAATAATAATCTCATAAAGACCAAGTTTTAGCCATCTTAGGGCTATTGCACTGACTGTCCACCTAAACCTTGGGTCCCTAACAAGCACAATAATTGAGAAGCCACACACGATAGTTCGTCCAAGGCAGTACACCTATCTAATACGTGTAAAATATGCGTGCATTTAGGGGCTTAAAATGATATATAATTGATGCATTTGCATGCATATTTAGTGTATTTACTTGGTTTCATGAGAGGGGCATGATACTACGTATTTTTGTAACTCTTTACAGGAAACATAACATAAATAGAAAGATATCAGTTAGAAGGCTCGGACAAGATTGAAGAATGCAAAGACATGACTTAATACACGAAGAAAATGGAAAAAAAATAAGTCACACGGGTGGACCATGTGAATCTCACACGACCATGTGAATTGTTCATGTGACCTGTTCGAGGATAGAATTTCAGAGATACGTTGCATGACCAGACTGTGTGAAAGGCACATAACCGCGTGGTTTGTTCGGAGAAAAAATAGAGAGCCAGAATTCAGTGAATGGTTCGTTCTTTTAACACTATGTTCAGAACCATCAGGGAAGTCAGTTCAGAAGAAGTTCCTTTGGCTATGTCTTTTACAGAAGATCAAATCTCAACAAGACTAGCATAAGGATTATAGCCCTGCCGTACCGAGATGGACACAGTTAAGTTTCTATTCAAGTTCTATCAAAATTCAGTGAATGGATCGTTCCTATTAAACACTATGACAAAAAAAAACAACAAGATTCACAGAAGATTTATTCGAAAAGAAAAGAAGTCTTCTTTGGGAAAACAAGCTGCTGGGGATTAAAGAAACCCGTCAGAAATACTGCAATATGACTTATATTGGTCACTGAGAAAATCTTATTTTCTGAGAATGCCCAAATCAAAAGGAGCCAGAAATTTGGGCGAAAGATTGATGGGAGACATCCAGGAGACAGAGAAGGGAAGACACAAAAGCTACTAATCTATCCAATAATTCGGGAACCACTAAAAAAGTAGATAACTCGACAGACTGGGTGGTAACATGTGATACCCACTTACCAAAAAGACAAAAGGTGGGTCATATGAAGAAAGAGCTTGGCATTTGAAGGAGCTAACTTTTAGATGCTAACAATTCACGCAAAATACGTAAGCAATGACGTCTTAATATTCTTTACACTTACTATAGGACAAAAAAATAAGTTAGTTGGCTTTGGAGCCTTATCAAAATACTTTAGATACCAGACAAAGTAGGATCCAAACCATGTGATGCTGAGAAGGCATCCACTCATTTCAGCAAGTGGATGCAATAATACAAGGGTATAGAGACATCCCTTACCTCTATATAAAGAAGAGTTTCAGAAGGCTAAAGGCATCGAACAACCTCCCTTACTCTTCATAAATAAAATTTGTAATAGTTGAGTCCCAAAAGGAGATTACTTATGTAATAAATATTTCTTTAAGTTATTAATAAATGAATACTTTCGCTTCAACATGTGTTCATAATGTCTTATTGATTTATTCCTTTGAAGAATTATCTTATACACCTAAAGTAGAAAACGAACCAAGGTTGTGCTGAGTCATTGTTGAAGGAGTCGGTTAACTTGTGGACCATCTTTTATGTTGGTGAGGTTGGGCAGAGACGTCTGTCAATTGGTCTAGGGGCAATAATTTATCGACTGGTGGCTTTGCAAACCATCTCACCCGGGGCAATTTTGGTCAAAGAAAGATATGAATTTTAAGGGATATTTCAGTTTTACTGAAACATGTTGGGTCTGATATGATTGTAATTTACTATTTTCATTATAGTAGCTTAAGTGAATTTTGGGTACTAGAAGGGATTTATTATAAAACATTAGGTACTGAAGAGAACATGTCATTTTAAGTCTTAAACCTACTGTAACAGATCAAAATGTTAGTTTTAATGGAGAATTAACGAAAGGGACCAAAAATGATTAATTCTATATACAGAGGATACCGATCTTGATTAAGTTGAAAAAAGAGTACTAAAAGCAAAAATGGGGCATAGATAGGGTATCAAAATTGAAATTATCCCAACAAATTAATAACGTCTTCAAAAGTAAGTTTTTCCAACATCTCATTTTCAATAGATAAAATAAAATAGCAAACCTATTTAATCTTTCTTGGGGCATAGTTGAATGCAAGTATGACTATATCAATTCTAGTTCTAAAAAACTCATTTCTATTGATGCTACAATATAGCCAACAAAATTCTATACGCAATAGAAATATTAGAAAAACAATCTAAAACTTTAATAAACTCAAAAACTTGTTTTTTTTTATTTTAGAGATGGAGCAGATATTGGATGATCTTCCTACCCTTTTTTTAAAAAAATTTTGGAAATTAATTTTTTTCGAAAAAATATTATATGAACCTTAATCACAGCAATTTTTTTGGAAGGCCCAACGTACTAACATTTTTTTACAAAATTTACAAATATCACTCATTATAACATGTAAACTTATATATATAATATATGAACTTATATATATAAATTTGGCCTTGGCCATTGCCCACCAAGCCCGCTCTCAGGGCCGACCATGTGCGGCTTAATCGGGTAATTTTTTTCAATCAATTTTTTTTTGATAAATCAAAGGAAAATGAAAAGGGAAAGGGATATGAATGGGCTGAATTATCTGGATCTTATCAAAATACCAATAACTGGTGATTTTTTTAAATAAATACTTAATAATGTTTTGTTTTTGTTTTTTTGGAAAAACTTAATAGTATTAGGATGAACTATTTTATTGATAAATCGAAAGAGTGTTAGTGGACTGAACTATCTGATCTCATCCAAATATAATAATTTTCTCATGTCAAATTGCAATATTCTTTGGATCCAATTCTTGGTGGACTTGGAACAAAACATAACACAAATAAATCTAAAAAGAGAACATAAACTAATATATCATTAAGAGTGTAACCTAAATCATTTCAAGTTGGGTCATTCTATTGGGTTAGGTCCAAGTGGCTCGAAATTATGTTATTGTAGTGTTAGCTATATATATTTTTCTTTTTTGTTAAAAGAGCGATTTACTGTATTATTTATCATGTGCGAGCGCACACATATATAATATGAATATTTAATTTTCTTCAACTCAATAAATGTATTATCTAATTTGACGTGGTGTGACGTAATGAACATATTTATGATTGACAAGACGTGATTTAAAATAAAATTTAGTTCGTAATGGTCGAGTGGTTAATACTTTGCCCAGACCAGAAGTATGGGCTTCGATTCCCATTGTCCCAGAATATGTACTAAAGAAAGAAAAATGGTTGTTGTTCTGAATTATGCTATTTATTTGCAGGAGTATGAGCTTTTGATTACTTTCTCATTTTATCTCTAAAGCTTGAAGTAGATAATTTTTCCTAACATATTAAAGTACCTCTTACATTATTATGACATTATTATCACTACAATTGACTTATAACACATGCATGATATTCATTAAACCACAAACATATCTATCATAACTCTATTCTTATCTGCGTATATTAAATGTAGAAGAAACCACAGAAAAAATAGAGCACTAATGAAGAAAGAAACATTAAACGCCACCATATTTCCTAGCAACTATAAATAAATATCTTGTTGTGTCATTATTCCACCAAAATCACAAGTACTTGTGTATACTCAAAATGACTTCCCTTACTATCTACCTCTTGTTGTGTATTTACTTTGTGTTTAAACATGTCTCTGGTTTAACGCTTGAACTATTCATCCAAGGTTCCTCTAATTTGAATATTTTTACTAACCTACACCAAGGACAACAAAATGTTTTGAGACCAGAAGTTGAACGCCAAGATGAATTCCAATTTATGGTTAAAATTGGGATTGGAACAACACCATCCCAGAAGACAACAACACCATACAAAGAATATTTCTTGCACGTTGATACAAGTAGTCCTTTATCATGGCTTCAATGTGTAGGCTGCAAGAAATGTTTCAAACAACAACCCACAAAGCCTTTCCCCAAAACCGATTCAAAATCTTTCCACCCTATTCTTCCTTCTGACAAGCTTTGCTTAACCAACCAAACCGATGGAAAATATTGCTCCTATAAAATCCGTTACGACAAAAACTCATACACCGCAGGCATTCTTGCAAAAGAAACTTTGTTTCTTTGTACAAATAATTTTGACAACATAGTTTTTGGTTGTGGGATGGATCAGAATCAAATGGTGTATTCTAATCATGCTGAAAATAAAATCGCGGGAGTTTTAGGACTTGGATGGGGTCCACTCTCTTTCGTGACCCAAATTGACTCCATTAGTGATGGCAAATTTTCACATTGTTTTCCATCAATAATTAGTAAAGTTGGGCGACAAGAAAAACATAAGTCACATCTGAGATTCGGTGCAGACGCAGTCTCCCCAAAACAAAATCAGATGACCACAAAATTACATCTAATTGGAAGCAGCCCATTTTACTATGTAGAATTAGTCGGCATTAGCTTTAATGGGCGACGACTACATAATATTAAAGAAAATATTTTTCGTGTAAAATACACTGAAGGAGGAGTGATTATAAATTCTGGTGTGATGTTTACTCAACTTGTTAGGCCTGCCTATGATGTCTTAGAGACAGAACTCGATTCCTATTTTAGAAAATTGAAGTACAAAACAAGAGGCAGTGGTTGTTACGTGAAACCGAACAACATCATACGACATTGCATACCTACGGTAACTTTCCATTTCAAAGGTTCGTTAGGTGCTCAAATTGTTTTAAAGCCTGATGCATTGTTCACTGACCTTTACGATGATACCATTTGCTTGGGGATACATTCAAATGAAAAGGACAACATGACGATCATTGGAGCGCAACAATTGATAAATCATTGGTTCACATTTGATACTAAGAATAAACAACTTTCCTTCCATCAAGAGAACTGTTATAAAAATGGTTGAGTTCAATATAAGGTATTTCATCATGAATTAAAGACTTTTGCATTGTCGAAAGTTCAAATAAAAGATGATGATTTGAAATGGTTAGTGAGTAAACTCTTGTTCTTTTATCAGGGCTAGACCATTTTTTCCTTTCTTATTCTTTCACAATTTTAAAATTATGTTTCAATGTTTTTTTTAAGAAGGAAAATTTTATTAATGATCACCAGAACATACAAGTTTCAGTTGATCTTCAATACAAGTCGGTGGAATGGCCAACACCAAGGGACTAGTATTGAACATAGAAATCCATGCTAACTGATGAGCTACTTCAGTCGCTTCATGGGGAACAAAACAGATAGAACAACTAGGATCTTCTCATAATATTTCTATACAAACTATGATCAATGATCCAAGTGCAAAAAAGTCTATTTCTTCTCATTCAATAGCATCCACAACCACTTTAGCATTTATTTCCAAAGTAACCGAGTCCTAGTTTCAAATGATCACAACGTTGAACATCAAGAATTTTGGTCATTTTATCGGTACTCAAGTTAAACTTTAACATATCATTTTTTATGCAATCAATATCCTTAACAAGAGTACTATTTTCTTCTTCAAGAACTCTAACCTTATCAAGTATGTAATATTATAAGCACTAGTAAGAGATTCATAAGAAGCATGTAAACTATCCTTTTCATTTTTCATGGTGTTGAATTCATTTTTCATGGTGTTGAATTCCTTTTTCAAATTTTTGTATTTAAAGAGTAAGCTTTGGAATTCATTTTGGAGCTCATCAAAATCATTTTGAAATTCATCATAATCATCATGCAATTCATTACTAAAAGAAATAGAAGAGTTAGAGTGTACCTCGTTGTCTTCTTTGATGCCCATTAAACATTGCTCGGCTTCATCATCGGATAAAAGAAGTTCATCCCATGTTGTCGGTTCGGCTTTGGCATTCAAGGCTTTTTGAAAGTGCTTTTTCTTTCTTTGTTCTTCTTCCCTTTTTGGACAATCGGCAATATGGTGTCCGAGTTACCGCACCTAAGACAAGAGTTGTCTCTTGTTTTTATTTACAAATTTTGTAAATTTTCTAATAAGCTCCTCATCTTCATATTCATCTTCCTCATTACTAGAATAATAATTTTTCGATTTTGAGGCAAGACCTTTTGGAGTTGATCCCATACTCGGTTGAGAAGTTGATGCCTTTGAGTTACTCCTTTCATTTGTGTAAACTTCATATATGAGAAGATTACCAATAAGCTCATCAAATTTAGAGTTTCCAAATTTTGAGCTTCCGTAATAGCAGTAACGTTTTCGGACCAAGAGATGGGAAGATCATTTAGAACTTTTGTGATTTTATCCTCTTCGAAAATAATTTTCCCAAGTGCAACAAGAGGATTTATAATATTGTCAAGCCTTTCAACCATTTTGGAAATATTTTCTCCAATATTCATAGTGAAATTTTCGAACTCTTTGACCAACATGGTCTTTCGAGCATGTTTCACTTTCTTTGTACCTTCATATATAACTTTCATTTTTTCCCAAACATCATGGGCGGATCGAATGCCTCTAATACGATTATATTCCGTAGCGATAAGAGAACAATGAAGAATGTTAAGAGCTTTACTGTTTAAGGAGAATATTTTCTTGTCATTTTCATCGAATTCTTTGAGGCTTTTGAGAGTTGTGGTACCATCCTCCAATTTGTTGGTTGTTTGAGCTATTCCTTCAATGACCGCATTCCAAATATCGAACCCGCACCCTTGAAGGAAGCACTCCAGTCGGTCTTTCCAAAATGCATAGTTGTTGGCGTCAAAAAGCGGTGGCTTGTTGGTGGAGGTGCCGGTGGTGAGGTAGCTTTCTTTCGTAGCCATGGATCTTTTCTCTTTACTCGCGGTGTGGAACGAGCTTGCCAAAGAGTTTGGCTCTGATACCACTTGTTAGTCCAAGTGGCTACGATAATCTAGACCGGGGTGAATAGATTATGCCGATTTTCCGCAATTCGCCCTCTTTTTCGAATGAATATGCAATGACAAGAATGAAGGTGCGGGAAATAAACAACACACGTCGATTCATAGAGGTTCAACTCACCTAGGGCCTAATCCTCTACCACCCCAGTATCTCCGGGATGGATTTCAAAAAGAAAAAAGATTTTATTAATTACCACAATTACTACAACATCACCTTACAACACCTCTTTGGAGATTACCACAATCTCCCTTGAAGATTACCACATTCTTCTACGACACCTTGTGAAGATTACCACAATCTTCCACTTTGAAGAACACCAAATTCTTCAACACCTCAAAGAGCACCAAACTCTTAAACAAGAAGATTACCACAATCTTCTTACACCTAACACCTAGATCACCCAAGTGTGTTCTTACCACAAGAACACTCACAAGGATATCTTGTGTTGAATGATGACCACAAATTCAAGATTACAACTCTATAATGAATAATACAATTTTGAGTGCAAGTGTGATCAAGAATAAAGCCTAGACCTCAAAATGTGAAAGTGAAATACTTAGGTTGTAAATACAACAAGAGTGTTGAATATGAAAGCTTAGAAATTTTCAGATTTTCTTGTTGTGTTGTTGTGTTTTCTCTCTTGTTCTTGTTGCTTCAATTCTTCATCTATTTATAGGAGAGCTTTTCAAGATTGGATCACAAACATAGGCTCCTCCTTCTTCACTTTTGTCTACAAAAAGAAGATCACAAGATGTAGAAATATTGTACAAAAATGATAAAGTAAATCTTGCTGATATGGATGTCCAATGGTATTAATCTGTTGTCATAAATAACATATAGCGACCGGTCGACCTTAAGAAATTTCGAACGTTGAAAAGTAAATCAGAGATTTAGACACGGGATGACAGAGGGTTGGACCGATCGAGCACTAATAGAAGAATATAATTTAAAACACAAAAATACACACTTGGGCCGGTCCAGGGGGGTTGGACCGATCGACATAGGGTTCGACCGGTCCCCTACACCAAAATGCAATACAAGAGAGTTTTTTGTATTTGTTCAATTCCCAGACACCGGTCAACCTCCAGATCGACCGGTCGACCTCTCCCATTTTGCCCCAGTTTTGTTTTCTGTTTCAAGTTTCGACTTTCAGGTACGGGATGCCCTCTAAGGCGACCGGTTAACGTCAAAACAGAAGTGTTATCCGATTTTTGTCAAAAATAAACTTCAATAAATACTCCAAAAAATTAGTAAAAATATTTTAAATCAATTGGGAGTATTTGGACAACATTTAGGGACATTGTTTTGGTGTAAAAACTTAGTTAAACAAAATCATCAAAATCTTGATAAAATTATTTATCTAACAACATTTGAATGCCAAAAAGGTCAGTCAAGGACTTGGATTAAAATTGCAAATTCAACTTTTCAAAAATAAAAGTTCACAAATTCAAAACTCCTAAACTGTAACATCACGATTACATTAGTTTAATGATTAAGATCATTTCTCGGCCTAATGCTTGCTAAATGGGAGCTACTGTTAGATAAATATTTTTATCATTATTTTGATGATTTTGTTTTTATACCAAAAACAATGTTTTTAAATGTTGTTCAAATACTACTAAATGATTTAAAATGTTTTTACTAATTTTTTGGAGTATTTCTTCAAGTTTATTTTCGACAAAAAATTTGACAATGCTTTTGATGATTTTGTGTTAATGTGTTTTTACACCAAAAAAATGTTTCTAAATATTGTCCAAATACTCCCAATTGTTCTAAAATATTTTTTGCCAATTTTTCGTAGTATTTCTTAAAGTTTATTTTCGACAAAAAATGGACAACACTTTTGTCTCGTGTTGGACCGATCGCCCTATAGGGCAACCCATACCTGAAGATGAGGTTTGAACAGAAAATGGGACGAATGATTTTTTAAAGGGGGCCGACCGGTGTGGTCGACCGGCCGACCTGTGTCTGGGATTGTGGCAAACTCCCTGTAAAGGTTTTCATTGAGCCCAACCTGTCCAACATAGGTTCGACCGGTCGAACCCTATATGGACCGGTTGACCTATGTATTTTCTATGCAAAATTTTCAAACGTCTATTTCTGCGCGACCGGTCGCCCTATCCTTTTTTACAGCAAATTCTAACCGTTGTGCAGTAGACAACTTTTCTTCAAATTGTGGGGTTGATTTCTAACAGCTATAATCTTGATTTTAATTGCTTATTTTTTTGTAGATATCAGTCCCTGAGAGGAGCCTATCCCTGATCAATCATCTTCTATAAATAGATGAAGAATTGAAGCAACACAACAAGAGAGAACACTACTATACAACAAGATACATTCAAGCAAATACTTTTGTTCTTCAATTTCAATATTCTTGTTGTAATAGCCTATGGTCTTTCACTTTCACATCTTGAGGTCTAGGCTTTGTTCTTGATTACACTTGCACTAAAAATTGTATTATTCATTATCAAGTTGTAATCTTGAATTTGTGGTCGTCATTCAACACAATATATCCTTGTGAGTGTTCTTGTGGTATGAACACACTTGGGTGATCTAGGTGTTAAGTGTAAGAAGATTGTGGTAATTTTCTTGTGGAAGAGTTTGGTGTTGTTCGAGGTGTTGGAGAGTTTGGTGCTCTTAAAGTCGGAAGATTGTGGTAATCTTCACAAGGTGCCGTTGAAGAAAGATTGTGGTAATCTTCAAGGGAGATTGTGGTAATCTCCAAAGAGGTGTTGTAAGAAGATTGTGGTAATCTTCAAAGGTGACGTTGTATTAATTGTGGTAATTAATAATTTTTTTTTCTTTTTGAAATCCATCCCGGAGATATACTGGGGTGGTAGAGGATTAGGCCCTAGGTGGGTTGAACCACTTTAAATCGACGCGTGTTGTTTACTTCTTGCACTTCCATTCTTGTCTTGGCTTATTTAATTCGAAAAAGAGGGCATAATCGATAAAATGGACATAATCTATTCACCCCCTCTAGATTATCATAGCCACTTGGACTTACAAGTGGTATCAGAGCCAAACTCTTTGGCAAGCTCGTTCCACATCGCGAGTAAAGAAGAACGATCATTGGCTACGAATGAAGTCTATCTCACCGGTGCCTCCACCAATAAGCCACCACTATTCGACTCCAAATATTATGCATTTTGGAAAGAAAGAATGGAATGCTATATACAAAGTTGCGGGTTCAATATTTGGAACATGGTCATAAACAGAGAATTCATCCCGATGAAAGACGGACCATTCACCTCCAAAGTCCTCAAGGAGCTCAATGATGAAGACAATGAAATTCTCTCCTTAAATGGTAAAGCTCTAAATATTCTTCATTGTTCACTTACCTCTTCGGAATACGGTCATATTCGAGGAATACAATCGGCACAAAAAGTATGGAGAAAATTAGAAGCTATCTATGAAGTATATGCAAATGAAAGGAGCAATTCAAAAGCATCTACCTCTCAAATGGATACAACATCAAATCCAACAACATGGGATAAGCTTCTTACAACTTCCGATGATGAAGTAGCCGAGCAATGTTTAATGGGCATCGATGAAGACAATGAGGTACACTCTAACTCTTCTATTTCTTTTAGTAATGAAATACATGATGATTATGATGATTTGCAAAATGATTTTGATGAGCTACAAAATGAATTCCAGAACTTGCTTGTTAAATACAAAAATTTGAAAAAGAAATTCAATGTTTTGAAAAATGATAAGGATAGCTTATTTACTTCTTATGAATTACTTTCATGTGCTCACACCACCACACTTGATAAGGTTAGAAACCTTGGAAAGGAAAATAGTACTCTTGTTGAGGATATTAATTACATGAAAAAGGATTTATTAAAATTCAACTTGAGTACAGATAAAATGACCAAAATTGATTTTTTTTTTAGCAAGAAATGACCAAAATTGTTGATGTTCATAGTTATGATCATTTGAAACTTGGACTTGGTTATAAGCCTAATGTTATTAATGACAAGAGAAAGAACCAAGTCTTTATGCATGTTGGTCATTATGCTCCTAAAATTATTTACTTGTTTTTATTGTGGTAAAAAGGGTCATACGGTAAATACTTGTCGGGCTAGAAATAGCTCTAATTATTATTGGAGACCTAAAAGTCTCAAAGCTAATCCCAAAGGACCCAAACACTTGAGGGTACCACAAGACAATGTCATATTAGGTATCCGATGGAATAACAATCAAAGAAAATTCATACCGCCAAGAAAACATCAAATGCCCGTTTCATTTGATCAAAGGAGAAGACATCACCACAATAAATTTCCAAGAGGAAAATATTATCAACAATGGGAAAGTAACAAATCTTGGAAATGGAGAAATTGGAGAAGTCATGAGTTTCCAAGAGAAAGACATGATCAACAATGGGAAGGAAACAATCTTTGGAATAGGCAAAAGTGGAGAACACATCATCAACAAGATGATTTCCCAAGAGGAAGATACTACCAACAAAGGGAAAGACATAACCCGTGGAAATGGTAAAATTGGTAAACTGTATCTCCTTACTTAAATACGTGTAATGTTCATTATAATGTATGCTTGTATTTTTGCTTTAATTGTCAAAATGATTTTTCAAAATTTATTTTAAAAATCAAGGTAATGTTCTTGGATTTTCTTTTGAAAGGAGACCTTGTATGGACAATTTTTTTTGTATACTTACAAGTTTTATCATATCTTGTGGATTTAAGCGAAAGCATTATATACTTGTGTTATTTCTCAAATTACCTTAGCCATTTTTGTCCATTATCATTTTTACTATGCTCTTGTGCAAAACGTTTTGTCAAAATTTTAAATATCTTGATATACATGTTCGTCAACATATTATCTAATTTATGATTTATCAAGATTGACATGAACAATTGAGGCATCATCATTATTGCTATATTTGGGCTATTTTTTTATATAAGTGATGTCGTTAATGAGTTCGTTAAGTTGTGTAGACTTATTGAGAATGAGAAAGGAAGAACTTCAAATATTAGTTACTTCAAAATATTTGGATGTAAATGTTTTATTTTGAATACCAAGGATCAATTGAATAAACTTGATCCTAAAACCGATGAAGGAATGATGTTTGGGAACTAGTACCTTGTCCTCCATCTCAAATAATTATTGGTACAAAATGGGTATTTCGGAACAAACTCGATGATCAAGGCAATATTGTTCAAAACAAGGCAAGGTTAGTAGCTCAAGGGTATTGTCAACAAGAAGGTATTGATTATGAGGAAATTTTTGTACCCATAGCAGGTTTAGAAACTATTCGTATTTTGCTTTCCTATTCTTGTTTTAAAAATTTCAAGCTTTACCAAATGGATGTTAAATCCGTATTTTTAATTGGTTTTATTCAAGAAGAAGTCTATGTAAAACAACCTCCAGGGTTTGAAAAGTTTTCTAGGTCAAATGATGTTTATAAACTTAAGAAGGCCTTATATGGTTTAAAACAAGCACCCCGTGCATGGTATGATAGACTTAACTTTTTTCTTTTGCAAAATGGATTCACAAGAGGTAATTTGATACTACTCTCTTTGTTTTTAAAAATGGGCAAGATTGCTTACTAGTTCAAATTTATGTTGATGATATTATTTTTAGTGCTACTAATGAATCCTTGTGCAAGAAATTTTCTAAGTTGATGCAAGGTAAATTTGAGATGAGTATGATGGGGGAGCTTAATTTCTTCCTTGGACTTCAAATTATGCAATGCCAAGAAGGTATTTACATTTCACAATCAAATCATACAAAAGAACTTCTAAAGAAGCTTGGCATTGAAGAAGGAAGAATCGCCACTACTCCTATGGCAACAAATATCAAGCTAGGACAAAGATGCTAAAGACATATTGGTTGACAAACAAATTCGAGGTATGTTTATCTACTTTTAGTAAAAACATAGACTCGACATTTTTATGCCTTATGTCTATATGCTCGACTTCAAAAACAATCCCAACGAATCTCATTAAAAGTGTCGTTAAAAGAAATTTTCAAATATTTGAAAAACACTTCTTCTTATGACTTGTTTATCCAAAGTTATAAAACATTCATATTTTTCGGGATAACAAATCCGGTGATTATAATTTCTCAAAATACGGTTCGTCATAATCAAACTAAACATATTGAGATTCTATAATTTTTTAAGGGATTGTGTTTCCTAAAACAAAAAATTGAGATGTGTTTAATTCCGTCTCAAGGATAACTCGCGGACTTTTATTTTTAATCATTAACCACTGATTCTTTTACCTCATTTCGAGTGTGTTGAGGCATAATTTATATTAAATGAGGTCTATGTTTGCATTTCGTACATTTTTAAAACTTAGGGGTGAAAAATTGGATTTTTGGATCAAAATTCGGACATAAACTGAAAAGAAGCTTCAGGGACCAGATTAAGGGAGGGAGGCCGATCGACCTACACCTGGACCAGTCGGACCCCCCTTGGACCGGTCGACCTGAGCATATTTTTGGTTAAAATCAGTTTCTGTCACAGACTTTATTTTTGAACGATTTTTCTTCCATTTTTGACCCCTTTGCAAATTTCACACACATTTCACCCAAAATGATTTCTTTCTTATATATTCTATATTTTTGGGTTTATTACGAGTATATCATCCGTATTACTCGACTCCTCCGATTGATTGGTAAGTCTAATTCCTTTTTTAATCTCAATTGGGTTGAACCCTTGAGAAAATATGTATGTATTGTTTTTTTGATGGAATTCTTGTAAAATTGTGTTGTGAATGATAATTGTTGATAAATGATGTTTATAGAATTGTATTTGGTGATGAAAAATTTGGCTTGATTTATTTTACAAGGGCTATATACATCTTCTTTATTATTTGACGCCCGCCAAATGTTCGATAAAACGTTTCAAAGAAAAATTCATCACCTACATGATTCTCTCAATTTCAAAGTCTTATATATTTATAGAGATCATGTTTTGCAAATCAAATGAGCTTTTACGAGCTTTTACAAGTCAGATGATCAACTCTTCCCTTAGCTTTTACAATTTTAAGCTTAATGATCAATAGCTCGATAAATCGGTTAAATTGCGCATTTTGATATGGATATATGATGTTTTTATCATGCTAACATTCTTTTTAATGATTCCAAAGGAGGAGAAACAGGAAATAAGCTCATTAGCTCAAAGAAGCTAAAATAAGCTCGCGAAAGAAGCTATAAGTTGTGGCTATTAAAAGGCAAAAGTTGTGGATCACACTTAGTCCATTTGTTGTATTATGGACTTATTTACATGTCTATTGATGTTTTGTTGACAGGGGGAGCTTATAAGCTCATGATATTCTTGGTTACATTGTCAAAGCTGAGCTTTTAGCTTTTGTATGGTTGCTTTTTACTTATCTTGATATGCATGTTGATAGGGGGAGCTTTTGTAAAATATTTTTAAAAATCTCTACTGCTATCCTTGTGTTCATTATGGGTGAAATGTTGTCGCTCTCAACGGATAGTTTATTTTCCGGGAAAATTGTTTTGTTTTCAAAATCGACTTCTTTAAATTGTTTTGGTTTATAATCATAAAAAAGGGGGAGTTTGTTAGATAAATGTTTTTATCATGATTTTGATGATTTTGTTTTTACAGCAAAATAATATTTTTAAATGTTGTCCAAATACTCCTAAATGATTTAAAATGTTTTTACTAATTTTTCGGAGTATTTCTTCATGTTTATTTTCGACAAACAATTGGACAATGCTTTTGATGATTTTGTGTTAATGTGTTTTTACACCAAAACAATGTTTCTAACTGTTGTCCAAATACTCCGATTGTTCTAAAATATTTTTACTAATTTTTCGGAGTATTTCTTGAAGTTTATTTTCGACAAAAATTGGACAACACTTCTGTCTCGTGTTGGACCGGTCGCCCTATAGGGCAACCCGTACCTGAAGATGAGGTTTGAACAGAAAACGGGACGGATGATTATTTAAAGGGGGTCGACCGCCGACCGGTGTCTGGAATTGTGGCAAACTCCCGGTATTGGTTTTCATCGAGCCCAACCGGTCCAACATAGGTTCAACCGGTCGAACCCTATGTGGACCGGTCGACCTATGTATTATCTGTGCAAAATTTTCAAACGTCTATTTCTGCGCGACTGGTCGCCCTATCCTTTTGAGAGCAAATTCTAACTGTTGTGCAGCAGACAACTTTTCCTCAAATTGTGGGGTTGATTTCTAACAGCTATAATCTTGATTTTAATTGCTTATTTTTTGTGTAGAAATCAGTCCCCAAGAGGAGCTTATCCTTGATCAATCATCTTCTATAAATAGATGAAGAATTGAAGCAACACAACAAGAGATAACACTACTACACAATAAGATACATTCAAGCAAACAATTTTGTTCTTCAATTTCAACATTCTTGTTGTAATAGCCTAAGGTCTTTCACTTTCACATCTTGAGGTCTAGACTTTGTTCTTGATTACACTTGCACTCAAAATTGTATTATTCATTATCGAGTTGTAATCTTAAATTTGTGGTCGTCATTCAACACAAGATATCCTTGTGAGTGTTCTTGTGGTAAAAACACACTTGGGTGATCTAGGTGTTAAGTGTAAGAAGATTGTGGTAATCTTCTTGTGGAAGAGTTTGGTGCCCTTCGAGGTGTTGGAGAGTCTGGTGCTCTTCAAGTCGGAATATTGTGGTAATCTTCAAGGGAGATTGTGGTAATCTCCAAAGAGGTATTCTAAGAAGATTGTGGTAATCTTCAAAGGTGACGTTGTATTAATTATGGTAATTAATAATTTTTTTCTTTTTGAAATCCATCCCGGAGATACTGGGGTGGTAGAGGATTAGGCCCTAGGTGGGTTGAACCCTATTTAAATCGACGCGTGTTGTTTACTTCCTGCACTTCCATTCTTGTCTTGGCTTATTTAATTCGAAAAAGAGGGCATAATCGATAAAATGAGCATAATCTATTCACCCCCTCTAGATTATCATAGCCACTTGGACTTACAGCTACCAGGAGCACAAGAAACACCTGAGATGCGTTGAGAGAGGAAAAAATAGGAATGGAGAGGATAGATAAGACCAACAGAGTCATTTTATAATAATATAATTTTAATAATATATATGCATGCGGGGTGGGTCCGGGGCAGGTCTAGGTGGACCAATTACCTGCCCCGGATCCGGCGGGTTTTTCCAAAATGGGTCCATAATCGGCCCTGGGACCCATTTGACCAGGTTTAAACCCGCCCATAATGGGCGGGTTTAATACGGAGCCGAGGTTTAACCTGCCCCATTGCCATCCCTAGTCTCCACAACATCTTTTGACAATTTGCACACTTTGCTATAAATAGACTTTTATGAAGTTTGGACATATTCCATTCTCGATCAAGTATGATATCATCTTGGCCTCATGCCAAGGCGACTATTGTTAAACTTTAGCCTTTTCACATTATTTCTAGCATGATCAGTCGCATCTTACTCACTTGTGCAAACATGATCAATGAGTCTCATTCTGCTCGCTATCAAAACGTCAGGGCGATTTTCCCCATGAGTGGGTCAATCTAAGTCTGGTGATATTATCAATCATTAAACACAATACTCTAACAGACTAATAACAACAAACAAACTTATTAATCGGTAAAATATTGATACGGGCTCACAATTTCAAATCCTACACAATTCCATACTTTTAACATGTCTTTTGAACACATCTCTGCACAAAGGCTTAGTAAAAGGATCAGCGGCCATATCGCTAGTAGGAATATGCTTGAGAACTATTTGACCTTGCGCAACACTTTCTTGAATAAAGTGGTATATGGTGTCGATATGCTTGATCCTCACATAATACTTGAGATCCTTAGCATATGCTTGTGCAGAGGTGTCACAATAGACAACAACTCATCATCGACATGTGCTATTATGCGCAGACTCTGAAGAAATCTTCTTAACCAGATTGCCTCTTGTACTGCCCACGTACAAGCAATGTACTCAACTTCCATGGTGGATAAAGTGATACAAGGTTGCTTCTTACTACACCAAGTGATAGCAGCGCCTCCGAATAAGAATGCATAATATTCACCACATTTCTGAACCACACTCCTATAAAGAGGCAGTTACTGATCCCTTGTGGCAACATGCTATGACCGAGGAACTTTCTACTTTGCATAAAACAAAGAGATAATTATTATTTGCCACCCCAACTTTACTCCTTTTTATACTTCACAACCTAAACTTTGATTCGTAACACTTTGCACCCTAAACTATGAAAATAGTTACCTTTTGCAACCTTTGGACCATTTTACCCCTAGGCATGTATTCTTTATAAACAATAGTATTAGTTATCCCTTTAAACTCTAATTTGTGACAGATTGCTCCGTAAGGATAAATATATTGCATTATACAATACTCAAAAGTTTTCACTCCTAATCAATTTGTTTTTCGGGTTTTTCGAGAAATAAGAACCCGATTTTTTCTCAGAACTTGTTTTGTTCGTGGCATTGTTACACCTACTTAGATCCATCTCTATTCAGAGGTTTTAAATAGATCATGTCAGGTTTCCAGCCTATAAACTCAACAAGACATACTTCAATCAAGATCTTATTTCAAGTATTTATCCGTATACAAATTGGGTCTTTAGATTGAAAATGAAAATAGTCCATTACGACCATATCGTGCCCAACATGCTTCCGTAAAATTAATAAATCCCTTAAAATTCATACCTCTTTTGACCAAAACAAAGACCGGGTTAAGTGGTTCGCAACGCCACCAATCGGAAAATTCGCCCCCCAGATCGTTTGACGAAACGGCTCCTCACTGTTCAACCTCACCTCGGGAAGATGATCTGCAAGTTATCCGACTCCTTGGAAACTCGCCAAAGACAAATTTTTAGTTCGTTTCCTACTCCAAGGCGTAAAAGTAATTCTTCAAAGGGGATTGATCGATAAGACATTATGAACACATGTTGAACAAACAACCTTTATTTTATTAAGAACTTAAAGAAAAATTTATTACATTAGTAATCTCCTTTTGGGAGGAGAATCTTTGGTTTAGCCTCTCATAGCCGAGGCTTGCACTCGTAAATACATAAAAACTTAAAAACTAAAACACTCAAAATATTACAAATTTTTCACTCAGATTTTATTGTAAGAAAACTAAGGAAAATGTTCGATCTCCTCACCTTCCTTCAAATCCTCGCATTTTATAGAGGTAAGTCCGGACTTCAAAGCGGACTTCAAATCTTGGCGATATATATGACGTCCATCCACGTCATATCCCACATTATTGCCTCGCCCACTGGTTTTCTTTTCTCCCGTGACTCAAATTTCATGTGATGGTTGTCGGGAATCTTCTAAAAGTTGGTTTGCGTGGTCCCCGAGGAAAACGCGTTTTGTGAGCTTCGGCCCTTGTCCTTTCCAAATTGTATGGTCCTGTCGGTCGGGTTTGGGTCGAAAACCTTTCCCAAACTCGGGTTCCTTCATTCGGGGCATGCTTGACAGATCCGGTCGATCCAACGGCCAACATGCGCCATGTTACGAAATTTCCGAAGTTTCTTTGCTTGCGGGAATCTTGTTTTCCCGAGAATTCTCCTTTTGGTCTCGAAGAGTTCCTCCGCAAATCCTGTGGTTGATCCAAACATCGAATTCAAAAGGAAAGATCCATTCGCCGAATTCTAGAAGAACTTAAATGGATATTTGACTTTGTCCATTTCGATTAGACAAACCCAAAGACCCCATGCTCGCCTGGTAGAAGCTTCGTCTTGAGAAAATGCTCCTACTAACATCGTTCTTCTTCTTCCTGAAGTTTGCTTTAATATATTTTAAAGCATTTCCATCCGGTCTTCTTAGCTTGATGAAATGAAAAGCTTCATTAAAGCCTTTCTTTGCTTTGGTTCAGAGCCGCACCGATAAAATACAATTCCAAAATATCTCCTCTCGCCAAGTGTGGATTATTGGCCCAAGTCTCGTAAACTTCTTCCCAATCCATTTCGGTAATTTTGAAATTTCTGAATCCTGGTGATACGGTATAGATTGAAGCTAAAGCTCCAAAAGTATACCATTCCTCGTTTCATTTGGATGACTTCCTGGTTTCATCCAAACTCGGGATACTTGCCGAGATATCAACCATTGTTTTCTCTCGGTTAATACCTTGTCTTGTAACTAGTTTCTCCCATTGCCTCGATATACCCGCATAGGAGAAATCTTAATCTCGTCGATTTGAACCTTAGATTTGCACATGCGTCGTGGCCTAAGATTCAACTCTCCCTCTTTACCCCGAGGTCTTTGGGTTGACTTGAAGACTCGGGTTGTGACACCGGAGCTTCAACATTAAATTCTGATTTGTACACCCTCGGGGGATGCATCACCCGCAACACTTGTGTTTATGGTACTTGAATCCATAACCTCCGGGTTAGAGCCCCGTACTCTCTCGGCCCCTTTTTGCACCGTAGGAGATGCGGCTGGAAGAGAGGCCCTTGTAGTGCTAAGAACAATTGTCCTTGAGCGAACCGGCATGCTCGTATTTGACTAGAAACGGTTTACAAATCACTGTTGAAGTCGTCCGGCAAGAACTTCGCATTGAGACATAAGCGTCCCAAAATCTCGTTCTAGACTCTCTAGGTTTTCCCCGAGATGTCTTACTCGTTTAAGGACTTCGTCGACAACGCGTCCTTCCATCTCGTGTCAAGAAATGCGCAAGAATATTTTCATGAGAGTTTATAATGACAATATCATAATCATAATATTGACATTCAGCTTGCCATCTAAGTAATCGAGCCTTTTCTCGTTTTGATTCAATTTTGTTTTTCGAAAAAGCCTTGACACTTGAATTATCAATTTTTAAAGTAAACTTTTAGCCAAGAAAAAATAGAGGCCATTTTTTAAAAGCCTTTCATTTGCAAAAGAATTCTTTCTCGTTGATATGCCATCTGTTTGCTTCACTTTGGGTGTGAATAAACCACTGCAATATCTGCATGGCACTTCTTCATTTGGTGTGATCTTAGTAAGAACTGCTGCCCACCAATCATCACTGGCATCTGTATATAGAACTAGCTCGTCCTCGTCTTGGGAATCGCAAGTTTTGGAAGCTTTTTACAAACTTCTTTAAGTTGCTTAATTCCTTCTTGATGTTCATTCTCCCATTTGAATATCTGCATCTTTTTTAAGTAATGGGCTAAACACCTTCTCGTAGTATGCTAGATTGTTAATAAACATTCCAAAGAAATTAACAACTCCTTTAAAACTCAAGTCGCTTCTTGTCTTTTAGTGTATCCGAAATCCTTGTATCTTTTCCACAATATGGTTCTCAGAATAATTCCGGATTCATCGATTTCAATTCCGAGGAATTCAATGCCTTGTTGCAATTACCGCCTTCTTTTCCAAAGCACTAATCCTTTTTGTGACAAACATCCTGAAAATATTTCCAAATGTTTGAGATGCTCCTTCATGTTCTTTGATGCGATTAGAATGTCGTCGAT
Organism: Rehmannia glutinosa; assembly: GCA_016081115.2. NCBI lineage: Eukaryota > Viridiplantae > Streptophyta > Magnoliopsida > Lamiales > Orobanchaceae > Rehmannia > Rehmannia glutinosa. Next base: position 9,722,791 of record CM071924.1, on the reverse strand, counting down.
ATATACGAACATGAAATCTGAAATAATCTTTGAAAAGATTATCCATCTTTCTTTGATATATCCGGGTGCGTTAGCCAATCCCATAGGCATCACATTCCAAATATAGTGTCCCCGTGGTGTAGAGAAAGTCAGAACTTCTTACTTTCTTCCTCCATCTTAATCTGGTAGAATCCGGACTTGCATCGAACTTTGAGAATATCTTGGCACCTTTGATACGATTAACCGTGATATTCTCTCGCTTGGGATATAGTATCCGTCGAACTCCAAAATGTTATTAATCCCTTTGTAATTAATAACAAGTCTTGCTTTCCTCTTTTGATTTCTCCATGGTTTCGACTAAGAATCCTGGATCGTATGGAGAAACTCTGGTGAAATTAACTTAAGGTCAAGATGTTCCTTAAGTATCTTCCGCATATCCTCACGATCTTCCCGATTCATAAGGATTGGTTTGAATCTTACGAACTCGTACTCCTTTCCAGTTTTAACCTTTAAGGAAGCTTTAAGCTCGTTCTTATCCCACCAAGCCAAAGGATCTTCATTGTAGTTCCTTTGGATCTTCTTCTTGATATCCTCGAGTGATATTTGTTCCTCTACGGTTACATCACTCGTGGCTTCTCCATTAGACTCATCCATAATTCCGCAATGGCTTCGGAGTGACTCGTTCTTCTCCTTGTACTGAATGAATACAAGTTATTATCCCATATCTTCCGATCTTTCGATGGAACCAAATTGTCTATAGGATAATAAAGCTTCACCAAATTTCCTTCGATCCGCCATTTTTGGATTGCGAAGTTTGGCTTCATCACCACGCTTTGCCGCGAAAATTAATGGGCATTTTTCGGTAAAATGCTTCCTCAGCGATCTCGGACAATAATCTTATGATCACATAAGGTTGTGAAAATAAGTCTTCTCGTCCGTTCTCTTGTGTGAATCGCTTGAATGTTTGTAGGAAATTGTTTCCTAGCAAAATATCTCGCACTGTATCATGGAAATAGATTGGTGGCGTCTTTACTTTGTACCATGGGGTCTTGCCCGCTCCTCCGATCATTATTTACGCTTGTTTAATTCCCTGTTAAGGATAAGAATCCTTTTAGAGAAATCTCTTCCCCGTAATGGCTGGTAAATCTTCTCCAATATCTTTAGGAAAAACATCCGGCTTTGCAAAGACATATTCCGCACTGAATCAATATAGGCGTGAAATATTCGCCTTGATTCGACATATAACATTCCAATAGAAATGTATATGGAGAATGGACTAGTGGTCATCTCGATTCTCAGTATCTTTTATTAGCCACTTTGTGAACTCCATTCCGTCTTGTAATCTTTCCCAAGGTTTATGTTCCTCAAGAAATTCAATTCCCGGTATTAATTGTTAAGGGACCTTTCCCCAACTCCCGTGATAGTAAGCTCAATTTCTCCTATCTTCAGGCTTCCTTGATACCTTCCAACGATTGGTTGTTGGAGATAATATAAAACATCACAAGGAAAAATGTTATCCTTTTTGAGTGATGTCGAATATTACTTCAACCTCTCGCCATCTTTCGGACATTTCGGCTCTCCTGCTGTTTTAAAAACATCGGGGATGCGCCAATCGTATTTGGTCTCCTTTTCTTCCCAACGGCCGCTACTCACCATTCTCGTCTTGCTGGAAAGACATCCTTCTAGGCTCAACTCGAGACTCCGACTTTTGTTGAAGACTGGTTGATCTTGAATTATCATATCAATCTCCTTAATAGTTGGAGATTCAATGATTTCTCAACACCACCCTGGCAAAGTCCTCAAAGATTCTTGGGACTTCAATAAATTCCTTTCTCAAGAATACTTCGGAATGATGGGTATTCGAGAGAGCATAGAAATCTTGTATGTGATCGAGTAAGGCCTGTTTCCTTCTTTCATCAAATCGACTCTTTTGAAATCTTGATGAAGGGTTAGGACTCTCATCAAGTCTCGATCTCCCAAATTGTATGCAATTCTTGGATAGACATTGAATGCCAATTTCCCCGCATACAAATTTCACCAGAATCGCTCCAAGGCATGAATCCTTGAGATGCGAGATTCGCTTGTCAAAGATAGCAAGATTAAGAGGCGAATCTATTCCTTCTTTGAATGTTGCTTTAATAATTACTCTTATGGCTCCGATATGAATCCATGAGAGTGTATTTGCAACTTCTCTTTTAACTTTGCTTTTGATCTCTTGTATTTCTCTAATAGGGACCAATGCGCATCTCGATCAGATTTACGGTAAACTCTATCGAATGGCAAGTTCTCCGTTGTTACCCTGAATAATTTTGTGTTTTACGTGATGAAACCCAATCTTATCCAATGCTTTTTCCATAGCCCCAATTGTAAATCCATCATAGACTTGAAGCTTTGGATCTTCCTTCATGATTCTCATAAGAGTTTTATGAGAAATCGTCGTGTGAGAGAGGAATCGACATATCCTCCCCGATTGTCTGGGTGAAGAATTTCTTCTTCACTCGATTAACGAAATGAGTCACTTCCATCATCGAAATAGATCTCTTCTTCATAGATGCTTTCATCCGAGGGAATATCCTCAAATTGATACACCAGTATTAAATCCACGATAATAGACATGACTTCTTCGATTTCTCGTGTGGCCTCGAACGTCGACTCCTCATTTTTGATTGTTTGGGCAATCCGCTGAGATATGCCCTCTTGCTCCGCATGTCCAAAGAATTACAGATCTTTGAAACTTTCATTAGCTCTAGTGTGAGCACGCCCGAAAGTTCTTCTCCTGGATTTCTCATACTTGCTTGATTAGAACCTTGATGATGAGGCTCTACTCCTGCTTGGTGGGTCTTTGCCCGATTTATAACCGGGCCTTTTGTTTTGACTTAACCTTCTAGGTCTCCATGAAGACCTCGCTTTTTTGTTGTTGCTTCCTCGATTGTATGGATGGCTTCTCTCCTTCTTCTTCTTGTGCCGCCTTGGTTGACCTCCCACAACTTTGTTGGGATATCATTATCCACGCAACATAGAGGAACCGCTTTGTTAATTCCTCTTAATCTCTTGTAATTCTGTGCGCAGAGTCGCTGATAGCACCATTCGAGATAACTTGGCCTTTAGAAAAGACATTTTTCCGCCCACGCTTTCTACTTGACTCCACCCTTGTATTCCCCGATAAGCATTTCTCTCCGAGGGACTCGGAATCTTGGCAAAGAATAGCCGCGACTTCTTTTTCTTCAATCTTGGATTTCCACCGATTCGGTGAACAACTTGATATATTCGTCAATATGACAAATATCCAAACTTCAAGGCTATAGAGGGCTTGTTTATATTTCTTTCTTTTTTCATCCTCTAATCCTCGAAATAACTTTGTCTTTGATGAATTGGATTTTGAATAGTTTTGCCATACCATCGACAATTCCTTTAAGTGATTCCCCGATGTGACCGAACTCTTCGTACTAGCATCGGTCATATCCCGAGCAATCTTCACCGATCCTTCAAGACTCATTTCAAGGAGTAAAATGAATGAATCCTTTGTAAGATCGAGGGTTCTCGCTTGAAATTCTCATGGTCAAGCCCATTCATCAATGAGAACTTCTCGCTTTTAAAATCGGGATGTCCAGTTTAACATCAACCCATACGGATGTATTGGGTCGAGATGCGATCTTCCATAAGGCGTCGATATACATTCGGCCTTCCGTAGGTTGTCCAGTTCCTGCAAGAGGTTTCGACCTCCTGTTCTCGAAAGTGGATCACTCCCGGTCGTGAAATCCCCAACATGTGGCATCCTCTCGTCCCGAGCTCCATGATGTGAACCCGTACTTTCTTCGACGTTAGGATTAACTGGTGGCGGTGGTGGAGGAATTGGTCTACCTTGTGGATCATAGGTAACCAAAGCTGATTCCTCACCTGCATTCATCTTTAAATCTACAATACCTAATCCCGCGAAGGATTCTGCCAGGTCGTGTAGATCTTTAAGATTCATCTTTTCCATATCCATCTTTTTAATTTTTGATGGATTTTCCTTTTATTAGAGCAATGAGCTTCTCCTCATCGGTCATCTTTCGTATAACTTCGGTTGGTTTCCCCTTTTGGTGTAAATAGGTACCGCCCCAAAATCAATACGTTTCCTTCCTCCCGGATGAACTCGGCCTGTCCTCCAGGTTCTTGACTCGTTTACAATATCATGAAGGAGTTCAACATTTCTTCGATATTTCACCATCGCTCCATCCGTCAGTTCTCGATCGATGAACTTGTCTTTGGTAGATGAATATGGCGGTTGCCATAATTACGCACCGTCTTACGATTTCTCTAAGATCTTCGGAGATCTTAGATTTGTCTGGGAAGTATCTCGTTCCACTCAGTACTCCATCGAATCATTGTTCGATGGGAATTTTCATGAACCGTTTCTTGAAGGTTCATTAAGTGAACATATAGGTGCAGTTAAGCATCCGGAATCGCCATAATATTCTCGCTCGCATTTTGCATTGCCTTAAGGTTTCCCGTCGGCTCTCGCCTTTGTTCTTTTTCTTCATGTTGGTATTCCCATATGAAACCTGGTCAAGTGTTCTTGTGCATACATCGTCAATATTTGACGATATGTCTGTAAGGGTACATCTCGGACATCGTCCGGATCCATAATCTCGGAGTAATTTCTCCTCACCAATTGTTAATTACATAAATATAATAAATTTAACTAAAAGTTCTTAATAAACCTAAACTCGATACCATTTTCGAGGATCGCAAGACCTTTGGGAGTAATCAAGGAAAATGCAATGAACTTTATCGTCCAGGTTGCAAAGTGCAACAACTTTAAAGTTTAGAGGGTAAACTGCAATTCAGCTTTCATAAGTCCAGGGGTAAATTTGGAATTTTAACCAAAGTGCAAAATTTTGTAAAGTTCAGGTTGCAAACTGTATCGTTTTAAAGTTCTGGTGGCAAAGTGTAAAAACCTGTATAGTTGGGGGTGTTAACAATATTTATCCCTAAAACAAATACTTAGGACTTGGTATCTTTACCACCAGTAAATGGGCAATTGGTTCACATTGGGTTTATAAAATTAAAGCCAAATTTGATGGTTCGGTTGAACGATATAAAGCATGATTGGTTGCTAAAGGTTTTTCACAACAGTATGGAATGGATTATGAGGAAACATTTTCCCATGTTGCAAAGATGACTACCATTCGTACTCTTATTGTTGTTTCTTCTATCCATAAATGGCATATATCTCAAGTCAAAAATGTCTTCTTGAATGGTGATCTTCAAGAAGAAGTTTACATGATCCCACTTCCTAGTGTTCCTCATAATCAAGGTGAAGTTTGCAAGCTTAAGAAAACATTGTATAGTATCAAACAGGCTCCATGGGCTTGGTTTGAGAAATTCTCTATCGTGCTTACTTCAGTTGGTTTTAGCTCTAGTAACCATGATTCTGCTCTCTTCTTCAAGCGTACATGTGTTGGCATTATTCTTCTTTCCTTATATGTTGATGATATGATCATCACTGGTGATGATGTTGATGGGATTGTATTCTTGAAATCCGAGTTAGCCTCTCGCTTTGAAATGAAAGATTTGGGACCTTTGCGATATTTCTTGGGTATTGAGGTAGCCCGCTCCCCTCAAGGTTATATTCTTTCACAGTCCAAGTACATTGTTGATATACTTGATCGACCTCGTCTTACTACCTCTTGAACTTAATGTTAAATATTCTCCTTCTGATGGCACACCTTCGCCTGATCCTACCTTATATCGCACTATTGTTGGAAGTTTGGTTTATCTAACCATTACGCATCCAGATATTGCATATGATGTTCATATTGTGAGTTAGTTTGTCACTTGCCCCACTACAGTTCATTGGGCTGCAGTTACTCGTATCTTATGATACCTCCATGATACTCTTTTCGAGAGTCTTTTGTTTCCATCTACATCTCTATTAGAGTTGAGGGCATATTCCGATGAGGATTGGGCTAGTGATCCTGCTGATCGAAAATCCACCACTGATTTTTGTATTTTTCTTGGAGACTCTCTTATTTCTTGGAAGAGTAAGAAACAAAATATTGTTTCTGGATCCTCCACAGAAGCAGAGTATCGGGCAATGGCTTCTACTACAACTGAAATAGTTTGGTTGCATTGGCTTCTTGCAGATATGGGTGTTCATTTATCCTCACCTACTACCATGTATTGCGATAACAAAAGTGCTATTTAGATTGCTCAAAACTCAGTTTTCCATGAAAGAACAAAGCACATTGAGATTGATTGTCATGTCACTTGTCATCTTCTACAACATGGGACTCTCCACTTACCCTTCATCTCATCCTCTATACAGATTGCGGATCTTTTCACTAAGTTGCATCTGTTTCCGCGCTTTCGTTTTTTGGTCAGCAAACTATCGATGATTTCTACTACATCATCATAAGTTTGTGGGGATGTTAGAATTATATTATTTATATTTATGGGGTTAGTTTTGTATTTTCTCTTTCTTAGTCTTAGCTAGAGTTTTATCTTATATAGTGGTAGCCTCCATCTTACTTATTGTGTTGTTGTATTCTAAGACTTATTCTGCAAGAGTTCTATGAAATCTTCTTCTTCATTTTCTACAATAATCATGTATACACATTAATCTCACAATAACCACCGCCTCCAGCTACTCCAAATCCCCTCCACTGTAAAGGAAAACAAACATAATTGCTCCCAACAAACATATTTTCTTTCTTAAGTTCTAAGATTGTTCATGAGATCAACATAGTAGCCAACATGCATATCCATATACATGTATAAACTTATCGACAAAAATAGAGACAACCCCTAAAATAGCAAAACTTATAACTGAAATATTTATTAACATATTTAAGCCCTAATCAGTTAATACTGCTAAAGAAGGTCACCAACTGAACGTAAGTCATAACCAAACAAAACAAAAGCCATTAAATATAGATAGAATGTTCACCGTCTAAGAAATACTTAAACGACAAAACCATGTGACTAGCAAAATGGAAAAGACGTATTTGCCATTACAGTATCTCAGCGGTTGGAGTTGGGGTATTCACGAGCAATATGCCCATCTTCTGCACAGTCATAACATCCATGGTGAAAAAAATCAAAACAAAAAAAAACTCGAATCTGAATCAAAAACCAGCAAAAATGGATGAATTTTCTAAAAAAAAAAATATTAAAATTTTGGCTCTTGATACTATGTTGAAATCAAAGAATTCATAATATTGAGAGAGAAGACTTGTGATCTTGTGACGCAAAATCAAAAGTTAATTACAAAATAGAGAAAGAACGAAACTTATATAGACGACTAAATAACCTAAACTTAAAAGGACTAGAAATCCTAATCATAAAAGGACTAAAACTAAATAATGAATCATAATATTAAAATACTTTATTTTAACACCTGAAATCATGTATTTCTGTCTCCATCCCTAAGCCAGTGTGTTTTAGCCCTTTAATGCCAATAAACTTCTTCTTGAAGCAAGAGAGGTGAAAGTTTCGATTTAATGGACCGATATTTGTCCATAGAATTCAGATCATCAAAAGAACGAAGAAAATCTAACTATGATTTGCAACAATTAATTTCAAATTGAAATAATCATTGCCTAGTACGATCCCATTTATCCAGATTGTTGGCACAGTAGGATGACTTAGAAATCATGTCCATATGCGAAGAAGAAAACCATGCGTGCAATCAATATCTGGTTCAAATAACCATCTGCTCTCGAATCCAAAATATCTTCTTGAAGTGCAAGGAATGGTAACATGTGTTTCGAGAAAAGAAGGCATTCTGGTAGGAAGGCCGACCACTACACTTTAGTTTTTTCTTTTCACTTAACAATTTCATTTTTCCCTAATAGACCGCCCAAGAATCCATGATTGAAGTTTATTCGGGGTAAAATCTTAAATTCGGGAACTAATGGCCTGAAAATTAGGATGTTTTTTTCTAGTTTTTTATATGCCACCTTTCTCCTCCAACAATAGGTTACGAATAAACTCGCAGAAATGCTCGGGGCAATGCCAGAGTTCCCACTCATCTTAGTTTGAGAGCCCTAATACTAATACTAAACTTTCTACGTGAATTCAAGTAAAAAGAAGGGATTCACTATGCGTGTAGATTGAACGAGGTTCATCAAGCTGGTTCCATGGTTCAGTTCGAGCTTGGGGAAATCTCATAATGGTTGAAGAGGTCTGGTGTGAGTGACCAAGCCGTAAAGAAAGTAGAGAAAGAGGGTTCACTCTAACGAATTGAGAAGAGCCGATCTTAATCACGATAGATGGTTAACACCACAGCAAGCACCAATAGTCGTTCTAGAACCTTGGTGAAAAATAGACGAGTGATCTGATATTAGGTCCATCAATATGATTTCTGAGAAAAGACCCAACCACGTTACCGAGACAAGAGCTTGGTATAATATCTCTTCCACTACATGGTTTGTACATTTGGCTCATTCCCATGTAAATGGATAACCAATTAATGGGATGCCATGTAATCCACAATCTTCAACTGCCTCTCGGAACCCACCAAAAAGTCTGTTGGAATTTTGATCTGGTAAAATGGGTGTTGACCCAATTTTGATCAAATAATTAAGTGGTTTCCATTAGTGAAAAATGGAATTAAATTTTTTTTGTAAAAATCCTACTAAGAGAGTAGATGAGAATAGCATTTCGAATTTCTCAAAACCGATTATGGGTGAATGGGAAATTAATGCCAGAAGTTAACCACTTAAAAGTAGAAAATGGGATGGAAAATGGAAAATGTGGGGAAGGAGAAATGTTCCATCCCACATAGGAAAAAGAGGCAAAATTTACTCACTTGATATATCCCAAGTTGGACTTATGGGTTTGGGCCATTGGGGGCACCCAAGTTTTTAAAGGGGTGTGGACCTACATGCTTGTGGGTTTGTGTAGGTCCCAAGGGGTGTAAGTGTAAGGTTTAGAAGGGGGGGTTGAATAAACCTTACCAAATTTTTGATTTAGTCCTTTTAAAAATTCGAGTTGATACTACACAATTGTGTCCTTGGTGGACATCCAATTTAGTTAATCAAGTAGAGTTAGTCTCTCAACGGACTCAACTCGAGTTTTTGATGGAATAACTCAAATTTGTTAAGTCTAAATTAACTCAATCGTGGTTTGTTTTCAGCGGAAGACTTAACACCCTTAAGTTTGGTTAAGTAGAGATTTAGAGCTTGATTTAGTACTTAGAGGTTATCTAATGGATAGCAAATATGTCGTGAGAATTAAACAAATATGATGCAAGAATTAAAGTCTTTGAAATGTAAATGACACAATAAGATTTTTATAAAGGTTCGAAGATGGGGTAATTCTTCTACTCCTCTCTTCTCCAACTCCTAGAGGAATCCACTAGGTATTGATCAAGATATACAAAGTGGTAATAGTCCGGATACAAGTCTTGATCACACAAATGACTTGATCCTTTGGGACTCGATCCGAGACGCCTTGATCACTCACCGGCTTCTCGTGCGACTCGACTCGCTTCTTCACAGGGCAGTGCCTTTGCTACTACACCTACTTGCTCAAGCTCTTTGGATTTGATCACGAAGCCCTCCAAAAGCTCAAGACTTGGTTCGACCTTGAACCTTCCTGATCCTCCGTGGAATGTAGACCCTTGATTCTTCATAATTTCCTCTTCAACCGATTGAAGTTATCTTTCCTTCACGGTGAGTGTTGGATTGATGTTCTTCGTAGTGTAGGCTTGAGGATTGAGCGTTTAATAACTTGAGAATATTTCAGATTCTGATTCTAATAATTGCTTGAATGTTTTTGGTTCTGGTCTCCTTCTCTCGTAGTCATTCCTCGGCCTTTTTTATAGTGATCTTTCAAAAATCTACCCGTTGAAGAGATTGGCTTATTTTTTAAAGTCACTTGTGGTCGTTGGCTTGTCTTGTTGCGATCCTTGGAATTGCCATTTCCTCGTATGAATTGTTCTTCACCTTTTCGAGTTCGACACGGTGTAGTACTTCCCATTGTTTATTCCTTTTGCACGCTTCCGGGACTCGAGCACTTCGAGAAAGGTAGCATGGAGATATTACTTGTTTAAGTAATTCTCTTGATTTACTCGTGCAACGGATCTTTTTCGATTATCTCGACTTGACTACATTTTCTTGCTTTCCCCAGGTGACTTAGAGTCGACTTCCAATCATGAATTACTCTTGTCACCTCAACTTGAGACTTGGCTTTTCTTGAGTTGACTTGACCGATACTCCACTCACCGCATCTCACCGCTCCTTCATAGAGTTCTCGTCTTCTCTTCTTTGCCATACTCAAATGTCTTGCGGGGAAGTCTTCCTTCTAGTCTCCGGTTGTCTTCTTGCATGTTTGGGCATAGCCGACTTAACTCGGCTTGACCAACCCTATTTATTACAATGCGCTTTACAACTAAAATTGGGGTGCCAACTTCCTATTCTAAGTTTTACATGGCATTCATCAAAATCTAAACAATAAATTTCCCAACAATTTCCCCCTTTTTGATGATGCCAAAACTTAAAACATTCAAAAATGTAAATAGCAAAGATACATACGATAGTGTATTCACATAGAATGTTTGCGTAGAATCAATCCTTTTATTGATCATAACATTCTTGTTCTTTTACACAATGTTTACAAGGTGTATCGTGAGCAAACATTTGTCTACACAAAAAAAAATTATAGCTTTATTGCGAAGACTCACATAGTATGTATTTACATAGTAAAATACATGAAGGGGTGGACAAAGAACACTTCATCTCCTTCGATGTCTCCTTCTTTCATCTTGTTCAAAGATCTTACGCTCTTCTTCTTTTTTTCTCATCGTCACCGCCTTCTTCTTCTTTTTTCATATGCCTTCCGGCGAGCTTCATCTCTTCTTAATCTCTCTTGTCTTTCCTCCCATAGCCGAGTTTGTCTCTTATTTTCTTCTTCTATTCTTTTCGCATACTCAAGATTACTTTTAGCCACTTGCAAATTGGCTACTTGGTCAAGACCACCCCGATGATCCCTCCTTTCTTGCCCCGGATCTACGTACTCAATGTTTTTGGGCGGAGGCCTAGTTAAACCTCTTCCTCCACCACTTTCTTCTTCCTCTACCTCCGGCGTGTATTGTCTTTGGGTCTTTCTTTCCCGGTGAGTGACCGGAGTGACCAAAGAGTGGATCGCCGGTAGTCTGCTGCATGTCGCTTCTTCACATAACGTGAGACCCTTTTCCCAAGACAAGTCCCAAGCTTGAGCCATGACATTTTTGCAAAGTATCCTTCGATGCGAGCGTTTTAAATTCATCAACTCGATCGTGGCTCGGTCCCGACATCGAGATGGCATAAGTGTCTCTGCTCACCGGAATGCCTCCATGTTGTTTCAAGATGTTCATAACTCGGGCATCCATTCTTCCTTCCACTTCCTCCATCCCTGCTTCAATTGTTTTTCTCTTTTTCACCATAGATATAGCGAGTGTTGGAGTGGCGAGTCACTGGGAGTTTGTCGATAATGTCACCGTGACAAGACCTTGTTGGGGGTTTGTGCAATCATCAAGGTCACATCTTTCGATCCTTCCCCCTCAACGGACTTTCCTTTCTTTTGTTTTGACACTTCCTCACTGTCTTTCCCTTTACAACCGCTTCTTTTTTCAAATCGAGATCTTTTTAGCGCTTTAAAGTATTTAGTCATCGAGTTTGTCGATAATGTCACCAGTGACAAGACCTTGTTGGGGGTTTGTGCAATCATCAAGGTCACATCTTTCGATCCTTCCCCCTCAACGGACTTTCCTTTCTTTTGTTTTGACACTTCCTCACTGTTTTTTCCCTTTACAAATTCTTCTCTTTTTTCAACCTCGGATCTTTTTAGCGCTTTAAAGTATTCCTCTTCCCCCTTTTTGGCATCATCAAAGGAGAGAGAACACTGAAACATACTTGCAAGCACGAGTCGAGCTGCGATAGCCGAGTTACGCCGAGTGTGTTGCGGTGTATGCGGCACGAAATTCGAGCGAGTAGCGTTGGACTCTGTTGAAATTAGCTTCATCTCACGGCCATGAGAAGGCTGAATTTTCTATTCATGTTTTCTTCCATACGCCTGTAGATCACTCTTATTTTGCTCACGCAGCAGCCTTTATCTCGGCAAAGTGTGAGCTTCGTGCATGTGCTCAATGTGTTCTCTCAATTTTGTTTTTGCATCGGCATTCTCGGCTCTCCATACCAAAGAACTTGTTGAACAATGTCCTGAAGTATCTAACTTGTTCCACACGCATTGTTTGTTTGTTGTTGCCACCATTCCCGATCCCCGACTCGATTATGCCTCTCAAGTCGGCCAGTGAGTTGGCATCTATGTTGTCCAACAAGCATGTCGATAGAGGCACGTGCCTCTCCATCCGCTCAATTTCAAAGAAATAATGCCTTGAACACCTCCCCAACTTCACTGTTTTTCCGTTGTGCCGATGGCCATGTAGCCAAAGTCATAGTCACCGAACGATGGTACTGATGGAATGACAGAGTTGGTCTGCGGGAAGCGTGCGAGCTCGTTCTCGACTCTTTAGGGAGGTCGGGTACCTCCGGGGAGAAAGGAAATGATTCTACAAAGGAATCATCACGACTCTTGGGATTTGTTCAATGATGAGAGGTGCGCGTGAAGTTCCTTTTGAGTCGAACTGCTGCAGCTTGAGGAGCCTGTGCAGTGGACTCTGTTTCACCGGGGGGTCTTTTGTGAAGTGGACCCGACTTGCTTGAGCCTCACCCTTGCCTCAACAGCCGTTGGTGTCACCGGTTTCTCCAATTGAGTGGACTGGTCCTCGGCCTTATCGAGGAGCGTCATCGGACGATGATGAGATTTCCATTGGTGGCTCATCATCAAAATTGAAATTTTGACGAGCGATCTTGAGATCGTTGCTCGTCTTTGGGAACATTCGCAATCGAGTCTTTTGGATCATCACGGGGGATGACTCGACCTTCTTCGTCGCCGCCGATCCCAAAAAGGTGACATCGATTATCCTAGAATCATGAAGCGCGCTTATCTCATTTTCGAGATGGATCAATGATAGTAGGAGGGATGTTCTCTACTTCACTTTTCTTTACCCTGGAAGTCTCAACCTCCCGTGGGCCTTCATTACCTCCTACAGTCTCAATCGCAGCGGTGAGGCACTTGGCCTCCCTTTCGATGTCACTGTCTTAGGGTCTTCGTGGTGGCATCCATTGGAGTCTCAACCCCATGGATTGCACTTTTATCGCCCAGTGTTAACTCCCGGGTTGTTCCTTCATGTGCCTCGACCGCATCGGCAGCGTCATTAGCTATTAGCGATTGGCACCTCCGAGACAGTCTCAACTCGTCTGAGCTTCGTTGATGACAACTTGTTGTGTACTTTGTGGTTGTTCCTTCTCCACTTCGCCTCCTAGATTCGTCGTGGAGTCATTTGCGATTCTCCGACCTTGCTGCAGCCGGAGGAGGAGTTTCCCCCTCGGGCGCACCAGCTAAGTGACTTGGAATGGGGTCACTCGTCTCCAAACTCCCGGCTATTTCTGCGAGTGTTCAGTTGGGGGCGGTGGTAAGACACCTTCATTAGGGGTTGGCTCAACAACCGGGTCCCCACTAACCCAGTTTCATCGCCATTTCCCTTAATTTCTTCTTCTCGAGTGAGTCAGGAAGTGGTGGCGGAACAACGGTGGCGATTTGTTGAACCAGTCCCATAGGATCGATTTCGGTGTGTTCGAGGACTCTCCTGTCCCTCCATCAATCTTTTCTCGTGAAGGATTACGATTCGTGCAATGCTTGCTGCATTTGCACTTTTTCCGTAGCGGCGGCAGTCAGTCCTCCTCATCATCGCCGATAAGACATCAAGGAGATGATGTGTGTGTTCTGCGGGTGCGGTGATAGGGCGATGATCTTGGCCTTCTCACGCGCCTCGCCTTCCTCTCTGTCTTTTCCTTCTCCTTGTCCTTGAAGATCCGCAAAATATCTCATGCGTTTTCTTCATCCAATCTTGGACCACAGTGGTCACTCCAATTTCCTCTTCTATAAATTCAGCCGTTGGAACTGTTCCCTTGATCGACTCAATTTCCACTTCCTCCACTCACACATACGATTTTGGATGTCCGGGTAAGGGGGGATAGGATCATCACATCACTATCGGCCCTGTCGGCTTCTTATTGTGTCTCACAACGGACTACAAATTTGTTTCTTGATTTGCCTCTGTTGATCGCCTTCACAGACTTAGTCATTTCATCAATTATATCTAGGGACTCTACTTCTCCAAATAGCTCCGATGATTCAAGCTCGGTGAGTGGTGACTCACCTGGTTTCTCAAGCTCGGAGTGCTTGATGATTCTTCTTCGTCTCTAGTTTGTACCGGAGGGATTTCTGTTCGAAAGAGTTTCTTCCGAGTCTTGGCGGGCGGGGCCGATCTTTGGTGTTTTCTTCGAGGAGCCGGCCGTCTTTGCTTATCGTTCTCCTCTTTTTGACGATCGAGAGAAGGTATTTGAGAGTCCTTCTCGACCGCTACGCTGGGGCAGAGACACGGGAGAACACGAGCGGGCGGTGACTCCGGCAGCGGGCGGGAGCGGGAGCGAGTTTGTTTTTCTTTCTTTGCGAGGAAGCGTGATCTTCTTAGCAACAGGGGGCAACTTTCTTCTTTGGTGGAGAGAAACATTGTATCTTCGAGGTCAACGATTCCCCCACACTCGTGTCGCTCTCTTGGCGTAGGCTCTCTCTCATGCGCGCCAGAGAGGTTTGATCTCGAACGTCCTCTTGTTTACATGGAACGCCTTTCCATGTCTAAGAGGGACTCCTTTCACCTCCATCACCCGGCCAATCACCAGGCCATATCCTAGGGGATCCTCCAAATGCACCATCTTCCTTGAAGGATTTGTTCCTACATTCCTCGCGATCTGTCCGCTGTAGACAAACTCGGCCTGGTTTATTTTCTTTTCTTCAATGATCGCGGCCATTCACGATCAATTTTGCTTTTACAATTGGTCAAAGCCGCCAAATTTGATGTCTATGCATTTGGCAACTATGTCCAACAGTTTGTGATAATCCTCCTTCAAGACCTCTTGTTTGTTGTGTAAACTATTTTATCGGATAGTCGGGCTTGGCTATTTCTTCCAAGCGAACCAGGTTTACATCAAAGATCGTTGATTTCTCGATGCTCCTTCCGGTAGTGAGCGAGTGTTCACCAAATCCTTGGAAGAGATGGTGAACTTCTTTCCGTGAATGAGATGACTTTATCCCTTTATCGTGAGTCTCGGCGTTCACGTAGAACTGTGCGACCTCCTCCACATAGGTCATCGGATATTCCAACGCCGAAACAATTTCAGCCCGAGGCGTTTCCAATTTCTCAGCAATTTTCTTCACTAAGGTGTCGTCGGACCCTGTTTCACCATGCCGTCCGAAATCTCAATGACCCGGTGTGGATTTGCTTTCCTAATTTGACAAAATCATAGGTTGGTGCCATTTTTCAGATTTCACCAAGAAGAAAACTTAGAGGTTGATTTGAAGATAGATAGGGTTTTGAGAGAGTTTTGCCTTTGCTTCAAAAGAAATGAACGGTTTTGGTAATATGAGAGAGAAAGGAGGAAAGCTTAAGTATGGTTTATGAAAGGGCGTGCGGGTGGTTTTTGAAATGTGATCGAAATCAACAACTTAGATTTTGCACGCCGATTCAACATTTAATGTCTCGTATTTAATGCGGCAAAGATTTATATCCAATCATAAGCTTGGTGTGCGAGCTTTTGCATGTACACGTCATAATTATCTTTGATGTAATTCTTAAAAACATTCCCGCTTAGTCAAAACGATTGCGTTTTTGTCACTTTGCTCATAAATGACTCGGCTTTTACCCTTAGTTTGGTTTAACTCTTCTTCTCACAGTTCTCTTTGTGACTCAAATTTTGTCGTGACTTGGTATAGTGACTTTCCGATCTGGTGATTTACTTAGGCCGATTTGTGAGTTCAGCTCTTTTTCCTTTTTGTGTTCCATTTCTTTTCTTTGATTCTTCTAAGTGTCACTCGGCTCAATTAACCCTAACTCATGCTTGAGTTCTTCAAATCTTGACTCACATAATGGTTTTGTGAAGATGTCACCAATTGTTTATCGGTTGAGATATATTCCAAGATGATGTCCTTCTTTTCAACATGATCTCTTATGAAGTGATATCGACATCGATATGCTTTGTTCTTGAGTGCAACACAGATTTTGAGTGATTGCAATTGCACTTGTTTATCACACATGATTGAAATTTCTTTTTCCTCAACTTCATAGTCTCTCAATTCTTTGTCTCATCCATAGGATTTGGGCACAACAAATTGCCGCAGACTATGTATTCTCGCCTTCACCGTAGAGGTGGCTATTGAATTTTGCTTCTTGCTAAACCAGAAATCACTGTTTCCCAAAGATTTGACATGTGCCCGAGGTGCTCTTCTGTCAACTCGCATCCAAAGATAATGGTCAGTCCAATAGCCAATTAGCTTGAATCCACCTTCCTTTGGATACCATAAGCCAACTTCTTGGCTTCCTTTCAAGTATCTCAATATTCTCTTAGTCAGCTTGTCATATGGCTCTCTTTTGGAGCAGATTGAAATCTTGCACATACACCTACAAAGAAAAGGTGATGTCGCCTCGCTTCTTTGTGAGATAGAGCAATGATCCATAAGTGCTCAGTATCTTGTTTGATCTACTGTTTGCCATCCGCATCCATGTCCATTTTGATCGATGTATTCATTGGTATTTTCACGAAGACTTCTCCTCCATACCAAATTTCTTCATTAAATCTCCTCGGTGTATTTTGTTTGACTTATGAAGGTTCCATCCTTCGATTGTTTCACTTGGAGTCCAAGGAAGAATGTCGCTCTCCCATCATGCTCATTTCAAATTTACTTTGCATGAGGTTTGAAAATTTTCACATAGCTCTCTGTTTGTGGATCCAAAAATGATGTCATCCACATATATTTGAACAAGCAAAGATACTCTTCTTGTCTTGAATTAAAAAAAGTGTTCTATCAACTTTTCCTTTTGTGAATCCATTCTCGCTTAGGAATTGTGACGAGGTGTCATACCATGCTCTGGGTGCCTGTTTCAATCCATACAGAGCTTTCTTGAGTTTGTATACCTTATCTCCAAGAGTCTTCCGCTCAAATCCTGGAGGTTGTTCAACATACACTTCTTCTTCCAATAAACCATTTAGGAATGCGCTTTTTACATCCATCGATATACAAAGAAAATTCTTGTGAGTTGCATAGGCAAGAAACATTCTTATAGCTTCCAATCTTGCTACAGAGCAAATGTTTCATCAAAATATATTCCTTCTTCTTGGCAATATCCTTTGGCTACTAGTCTTGCTTTGTTTCTTACCCGGAGAACCTTCCTCGTTCATCTTGTTTACGAACACCCATTTAGTACCAATAACGTTTTGATGAGTGGTCTTTGAACTAATTCCCATACTTTATTTCTTTCAAACTGATTCACTCTTCTTGCATAGCTTGAATCCAATGTGTCATCCAATGCTTGTAACACATCTTTGGGCTCTATTTTATGAGATAAAGCATGTGAACATAGCTTCTTGTTGAGTTCGGATCTTGTTTTGACACCTTCTCTTATATCTCCAATGACAAGTTACGTGGATGGTCTCTCACCATTTTACATCAAGTTGAAGTAAGTTGGTCCGGATTCAATCGCTAGCAAATTGTGTTGCTTTGATCGACTCTCTCGTAGTCACTTAGCCAAATTTTCCATTGTTTTTGAGATTCGACTATCTCATCTTCTTCCTCGAGTTTATAATTCCAAATTGACTTGGCAAAGATAGGACTCTTCTGTATGGTTGGATGATTCGACTTATCGCTTGACTCTTCAATGTCTTCTCCATTTACATTTGGCTCATCGAATACCACATGAATAGATTCTTCGCAACCATAGTCCTTTTGTTGAGTACTGTAGGCTTTGCTTTCACCAGTATCCTTAAGAAGATACCTTCATCGCCTTTAGCATCGAAGGCCTTTAGATTGTCTTTGCCATTGTTGTGGATGAAGCATTTACATCCAAATATTCTAAAATATGCAACATTTGGTTTTCTTCCATCCAAATCTCATAGGAGTCTTTGTCACCGTCCCTGCTTTATCATACATCTATTTTGAGTGTAGCAAGTGTGTTGATTGCTTCACCAAAATCTTTTGGTAGCCCCCGCTTGACTAACATGGTCCTTGCTTTTTTGAGAGTTCTATTCTTCTTTCTCGCAACTCCATTCTCATTGTGGAGTCCTTGCTCGCAGATAGTTCATGACCAATACCATTTTCAATACAATATCGAGTTATTATTCCATTGACAAACTCGGTTCCTCTGTCGATCTTATTTTGATAATGGTTTGCTCTTCTCATTTTGAATCCTCTTCATCAACTGTGGTAGTTTCAGAGAGTTTCTTTCTTCTTACACATGAATATTGTCCATGTATATCTTGAGTAGTCATCTACTACCACCAAGATGTATTTCTTTCCACTTATGCTAGTTTGGTTCCATGGGCCAAATAGATCCATATGTAGCGGATGCAATATTCTTGTTGAAGATGGGCATGTCTTTTCTTTGAATGATGATTTGATTTGTTTTCCCTTCTCGACATGCGTCACATATACTCTCCTTTCTCGTATCTCGAGTTTGGAAGTCCTTCCACAAGACTACTCTTGCAAGCTTGTTAATCGTTTTGAAATTCGGTGACTCGGCTTTTTGTGCCACGACCCAACTTGATTCAAATTGTGTTTTTGCTAGTAGACAGTCTTTGGGTGTAGCGGTTGACCAATCTACTACATACATGTTCTTTTGTCTCGCATCCTTGCAATACAACTTCATTCGATTCACCTCCTTGATTTGGCATATACCCATGTTAAATCCAACATTATAGCCCTTGTCACAGAGTTGATCGATGCTTAGCAAGTTGAAGTTGAGTCCTTCAACATATGCAACATCTCGTGATTTCTAATCCATTCCTCTTGATGGATCCAATGCCTCTTATTTCACCTGAGCTTCATTTCCTCCAAATATGACTTTCGCTCCTTTAACTTCCTTGAATTTTGACAGATTTTTCTTATTTCTTTTCATATGTCCGGGAAATGCCCACTATCCATATACCAGGTTCCTTGGCACTCACTGCTCTTGAACTCCGCAATCAAGGAAATTAAGTTTTAGGTACCCATACTTGTCCGGTCCCGAGGGGTTAGAATTGTAAGATGATCCAACCAACTTATAGCCAAATGATTTGACTCTAAGGGGTTGCCATCTATCGATGCCATAATCATAATTAATCTTGGCAAATTGCTTGGGGATTCTAGGTTCATACAAAATTTGTCTCTTTTGTCTGTATGCTGTATATGTGTTTTGGCAATCGCCTTCTTTGGGTAATTGTGGTGTCTTTGAGTGTAGTGCCTAGGTGCATATGTGTCTTTGATGAAAGCTCTTATACTTTTGGAATGGCCTTTCTTTGAGTTCTAGGCCTTTGCCATTTGGGCTTATATTCCATAAGTCTATGCCGATAGTTCACATCATTCCAATCGGCTTGGCTTGGATATTTTCTACCATTCCCATCATATGTATTTCTTTTATAGATTTTAAGGGTTTTTGGTAGCTCGCTTCTTCTTTACAGAGTATTTTCTATTTGGAGTTTGGCTTTGAGGAACTCATTGAATCTCTTCTCACTTTGTCCTTTCAAATAGCACTCAACTGGTGTTTTCCTTTTCCTTGTAATTGTGCTTTGAAGTGAATGTGTGTGCAACATTTAGAGTTTTGGATTTTTAGACTCTTCATTGCTTGAAGATCCTTTTTCCAAAATTACTCTTGGAGTTTGACATATCACGATGAGTTAAATCCTAAGCTGTCTTGTCTCCACATTCTCTTTGACTCATAATAAGATCATCCAATGATTTAGATGCCTTAGTGAATGAGGCAATAACATTTTGAGGTCATTCTCCCTCTTTTCTATGGCGGCAATTTACGCTTATTAGCTTGGCTTTTTTTCACCTTTAAACTTTCATTCTCATTAGCTATTTGACTTAGAGTACTCGGCTCCTTAGTCACCGTGAGTTTTGGCTCTTGAGTAGGCTGTTTTCCTCATTTAGTAGTGTGTGTGAGGATTTAATGTGTTCAAAATCTTTCATCATTTTGCCTAATGAGTCATAAAGATCGAGTGGGTGATGAGGTGTGTGTGTCACATCACTATCACTAGAATCGAGTTTGATGAGTTGGAGTTTACCTCATCTTCTTGGTCGGAGTTGATCTTGTTCCTTGGCCATCAAACGGATCGGGGCTTCTTCTTCGAGTCACTTGAGTAGTCGACTTCATTGCTCTCTACGAATCACCATTTGTGTCTTTTGACTCGGCATTTTCTACAAATGACATTGCCTTTTTCTTTTCTTGTCTTCTTTCTCAAGACCTTTCTTTCTTCTTCATTCATGTATTTGTTGACTACAGGATATGGGCGGTCAATGGCATAGTGACCTGGTTGCCTACGATTCAAAGATAGATATTCAACCTTTTGATCGGCTATTTCCATTCTTGGATTGTCACCCTTTGATATTCACTTTTGATGATCTGTTCTCTTGGTTGGCCTATCTTCCCTTGATTTGGAGGAGCCGAGTGTCTTCGGAGGATTCGCCCTTGCCTCTCTTGTAGTTCTTATTGAAGAACTTGTTGAACCTTTTTACTAGTAGGGCTATTTCTTCCGGGTCAATGACTTCTTTGACCTCGGCTCTCTTCCCATCTTTAACAATTAGAGCAAATTGTTTTGGGTACAAATTGCCTCTTCCTCGGTCTTTTCTTCTCACCAAACTCGTAGGCTTTGAGGTCCGAGAATAGTTCATGGTTGGATGTCTTTGATAGGTCCATGGAATGTCTTAGTGCCATGACTTTCATTTCCCATTCACCGGAAGACTTTTTAGGATCTTCATACACATTTCCTTCTCGTGAATATTCCTTTCCAAGTGCGAGATAGCTCGTTGGTGATTTACGTGAACCGAGCATCCGGTTGATCCAGGTTTTCTCCGAGATCATTTTGAAGTTCTCAAATTTCTCGTACGGCCACGATAACTTGTTTTCTTTGATTTGCTCGAGCCTTCACAAATCAATGTTAGCTTGTCCCAGCATTCTTTAGTCATTGTTTTGCATGATTTGACTTTATTGAACATGGCTTTGTCGAGGTTTTGTAAAGGATGTCCTTGGCTACATTGTCCAGGTTGTATCTTTTTCTCATGATTTGTCCATTCGGTTCTTGGTTTTCAACCATGGTTGGTCCGGAGCAACATCCTCCTCACCTTCACCGCAGCTGACTCTTCTTACATCTCTGTGTTCACCTTTAAGATTTACAAAGGCCCATCCTCTATCACTATCCACATCTCATCATGTAATCTTTGATAGATGAGCCTCGCATACGAATTTTCCAATCATCAAATTCTTCAATTGTGAACATAGGGATGCGTGTTAAATTTGCTTCCATGATAATAAATCTTAATGATAAAAAGAGTTTTGAAAGTTTAAGTACTAAAGCGGACTTTGAAAAGTTTGGAGATCTAGTTCAAGAACCATTGCGGAAGGCTCAATGAACCAAGCTCTAATACCACTTGTAGGTCCCAAGGGGTGTAAGTGTAAGGTTTAGAAGGGGGGTTGAATAAACCTTACCAAATTTTTGATTTAGTCCTTTTAAAAATTCGAGTTGATACTACACTGGTTGTGTCCTTGGTGACAGCCCAATTTAGTTAATCAAGAGAGTTAGTCTCTCAACGCACTCAACCGAGTTGTTGATGGAATAACTCAAAATTGTTAAGTCTAAATTAACTCAATTGTGGTTTATTTTCAGCGGAAAGACTTAACACCCTTAAGTTTGGTTAAGTAGAGATTTAGAGCTTGATTTAGTACTTAGAGGTTATCTAATGGATAGCAAATATGTCAAAAATTAAACAAATATGATGCAAGAATTAAAGTGTTGAAATGTAAATGACACAATAAGATTTTTATAGAGGTTCGAAGATGGGGTAATTCTTCTACTACTCTCTTCTCCAACTCCTAGAGGAATCCACTAGGTATTGATCGATATACAAAGTGGTAACATCCGGATACAAGTCTTGATCACACAAATTGACTTGATCCTTTGGGACTCGATCTGAGACGCCTTGATCACTCACCAAGCTCGGTGGCCTTCTTCAAATGCGACTCGGCAAAACACGGCGCTTGCTACTACACTTTATTTGCTCAAGCTCTTTGGATTTGATCACGAAGCCCTCCAAAAGCTCAAGACTTGGTTCGACCTTGAACCTTCCTACGATCCTTAGTGGAATGTAGACCCCTTGATTCTTCGATAATTTTCTCTTCAACCGATTGAAGTTATCTTTCCTTCATAGGTGAGTGTTGGATTGATGTTCTTCGTAGTGTAGGCTTGAGGATTGAGCGTTTAATAACTTGAGAATATTTCAGTTCTGATTCTAATAATTGCTTGAATGTTTGTGGTTACGGTCTCCTTCTCTCGAGTCATTCCTCGGCCTTTTATAGTGATCTTTCAAAAATCACTGCCAAGAAGAGATTGGCTTATTTTTGAAAGTCACTTGTGGTTGTTGGCTTGTCTTGTTGCGATCCTTGGAATTGCCATTTCCTCGTATGAATTGTTCTTCACCTTTTTTGAGTTCGACACGGTGTAGTCTTCCCATTGGTTTATTCTTTTTGCACGCTTTTGGGGTGAGCACTTCGAGAAAGGTAGCATGGAGATATTACTTGTTTAAGTAATTCTCTTGATTTATTGCAACGGATCTTTTTCAGATTATCTCGACTTGACCGCATTTTCTTGCTTTCCCAGGTGACTTAGAGTCGACTTCCAATCATCGGATGACTCTTTCTCTCACCTCAACTTGAGACTTGGCTTTTCTTGAGTTGACTTGACGATACTCCACTCACCGCATCTCACCGCTCCTTCATAGAGTTCTCGTCTTCTCTTTTTGCCATACTCATTTGTCTTTGCGGTGAGTCTTCCTTCTAGTCTCCAGTTGTCTTCTTGCATGTTTGGGCATAGCTGACTTAACTTAGCTTGACCAACCCTATTTATTACAATGCAGTTTACAACTAAAATTGGGGTGCCAACTTCCTATTCTAAGTTTTACATGGCATTCATCAAAATCTAAACAATAAATTTCCCAACAGTTTGGTTCAAAGCACGCTACAGCATAACGACGGCACGGTCCGGCCCAAGGGCTTGAGCCTTATTCTTTTTGGACCAAAAACCTTTAAAATTAATAATTAATTAATTTTAATTAATTAATTAAAGTTTCCAACTGGAAAGTGTACGCATCCGAGGACAGGCAGACGCATGGCCCATGCATCAAGTCGAAACTTTGTCATTTCCGTTCGCATCCATGCACGGGTCGTGCGTCGATGCGAAAGGTTGAACAGATGCACATGTTCAGTGTAAACATGTCTTTTCAAGCCAAAAGACATGTTCTTTCCATCCGGGCACCTTGATGCCTTTATAATCTGACCCCTGTAGATGAATTAACACACGAAAATCATCAGATAATAAACGATCATTTTGCATTCGATCATATTGACATTCTTTCCCGTTCTAAAGCCTGAAACTCTCAAACTCTTTTGTTGTTCGTTGTAGTTCCGATTTTTACAAGTGCTGCTAAATCGGAATAGTAAAGTCGTTGCATCTTAGAGACGAGCACAGGAACCGTAAGCACTTCATATACGGTGCATTTTTCGTCTTGCGCAGACTGAATCTAATTCAGGCCTTGACTCAACCCAAACACTTAGCCATATTCTGAAACAGAAATCTTCCTAAATTTACCCAACAAAGCCATGGTGGATGCTCAACACGCCCTTTCTTATCAC
Source organism: Rehmannia glutinosa (assembly GCA_016081115.2). Taxonomy (NCBI): domain Eukaryota; kingdom Viridiplantae; phylum Streptophyta; class Magnoliopsida; order Lamiales; family Orobanchaceae; genus Rehmannia; species Rehmannia glutinosa. The sequence continues at coordinate 9,699,009 of CM071924.1, read as the reverse complement.
CGGGATGTAATAAATCGTTAAAATCTCATATGCAACACCATGGGGCCTGGGATCGATTGTGAGGTTTCGTGAAAGATTCCAAGACCTTCGATGATTATTACGATCTGGAAACCCATAAAAATCAGTCAATCGTCATTTACCATATATTCATGATTCACTTCCAAACCAATATGATGTCTAGAGTAACTAATAACAGAGCAATTATTAGCTTTTCTCCATAGAACTCCAATTCCTTCACTACGACCCTCTTTATCCACACCAAATACACTATCAAATCCCAATCTTCTATGAACCCCGTCTACTTTGTTGAAATGAAATAGGCAATTATTTCAAATAAGAGAATAATGTCAAGTTTATGAGTTGAATTCAGCTCACGGATTACTGGAACTGCCTGGGTTTGCCCGAGCCCCCTATAGTTCCATGATAGAATAATCATAGTTGTCGGCAGACGTGGAATCCATCTCCGCATCTAAAAAGTGTTCCAAAGCACTTTCTTCAAAGATTCCTAATTGGGAGAATTTGTCATACATTTAAATGCTTCAACCTCCATGTCTTTATTAGTAATAGAATAATTACAAAAACACCCCTAAGGTTTGGGCTAATTACAAAAAAACCCAGAGTTCTTTGAAAATTACAAAAATACCCTTAAATTTTGATTCCGTCTTACATTTTTCCTAGTGATTTTCAAAAATATTTCAAAAAAAACCCCTAACATTTACAAAAATATTATAGTTACCCCCCTTTAATTTAAGACAAAACGAAACCTGAAGGGGCTTTTTGTAATTTTGAAACATGTCTGCATTTTTTTGTAATTAACCCAAATCTCAGGGGTGTTCTTATAATTATCCCTTAGTAATATCACTTAATGGGCTATGTCTCATCCTCTTTTTTTCTTTAGGAATGAGCATGCCTAAATTCTCATCTTCAATATTGAGTTGTTGGCCCGACATTACGATCGGTCCAACAGAGAAGAATGGAAAATGAGACGTTTTTGAAGATAATATTTAGAGATTCAGTTTGTATTTTGTTTGACTAAGTCCTAGTCTTTAGGATAATTGTTTTGTGTTTCCTAGTTTATAGCTAACGCGAGTCATTTACTTTAATTATTATGGGTCAGTTTATTTATTCAGTAAGATTGTAAAAGGCTATATATAAGCCTTAGTTTGTTCTATTATCAATGCGATTAATATTCCCATATTTCTTGAGTATCATTTCTCTTGGTTTTGGTTCTTAACATTCTCGCATCGGAGCCAGGTTGGTCCGCAAAATCAAAACAAAGAAATTTGAAGTTCTTGTAGCAAAGAAGAGGATGACCACCAAGGAATTTTGTGCGGCGATTATTCCTTGTTTTGATGGTCACTATGACCATTGGAGCATGTTGATGGAGAATTTTTGCGTTCTAAGGAATATTGGGGATTGATAGAGACGGATTATGTTGAGCCACCAAGTGGATTAGTACAAACAAAAGCAGAACAGAAAAGGCTAGACGGAATGAAGCTTAAAGATCTCAAAGTGAAAAACTATCTCTTTTAGGCCATAGATCGGACAATTTGGAGACTATTCTTGTGAAGAATACTTCCAAACAAATTTGGGAGTCTATGAAAAGAAGTTTGAAGGGAGTGCTAAGGTCAAAAGATCACATCTACAAGCTCTTCGCAGAGAGTTTGAGATCCCGGAGATGAAGAATGGAGAAGGAGTCTCGAGTATTTCTCAAGAGTATTGTCACCAACAAGATGAGAACATATGGAGAACAGATGCAAGATGTTACAGGTGGTGGAAAAGATTCTCGTGGTCATTGAGTGAGAAATCCAATTATGTTGTTTGCTCGATCGAGGAGTCCAAGGACATCGACAAACCGACCAATGATGAATCGCTAGAGCTCTCTCGATTGTTCATGAGCAAAAATTTTAGCGGCATATAGTTGAAGAACAAGCACTCAAAATAACCTCAAGACAGATTTGGTACAAGGGGTCGAGGTCGAGGTCGAGGTGCATACAGGAGGCGGAGGGAAGAGGGAGCGGTCGTCAACCTTACAACAAAGCAACAAAAAGCTGAATGCTACAAATGCCACAAGCTTGGACACTTTCAATATGAATGTCCAAGTCGGGAAAAAAGCTAGCTATGTTGAACTTGGAGAAGAAGAAGAGATGTTGCTTATGTCTTATATGGAAATGAACGATACTTGAAGGGGAGATGTATGGTTCCTAGATTCTGGATGTAGCAACCACATGTGTGGTGACAATAGTTTATTTTGTGATCTGAATGAGGACTTCAGGCAGAAGGTAAACTTGGGAAATAGCACAAAGATGGATGTGTTAGGAAAAGTCAATGTGAGACTGAAAATAAATGGCTCAACACATGTTGTGCCTGAATTAAAGAACAATCTTTTGAGCATTGGTCAACTACAAGAAAAGGGGCTGACGATTTTGATTCAACATGGATGCTCAAGATTTATCATCTAGAAAAAGGTCTCATAATACAATCCGAGATGACATCAAATCGCATGTTTGTATTGCTCGCAAAATCACTACCACCGAACTAGATTGTCTTTACACTTCCACACCGATTTGGCATATTTATGGCATTGTCGTTATGGGCATTTAAGCTATACAGATTGAGAACTCTTTATTTCAAGAATATGGTGCATGGGATACCTCGATTCAAGACTCCAACAAAAGTATGTGCTAAGCTGTATGATTGGAAAGCAACACAAAGATCCAATCCCGAAGAAGAGTAATTGGAGGGCTACTAAAAAGCTCCGACTTGTTCATGCACCTCTGTGCCCAATCTCTCCCATCTCCAATAGTAAAAAGAGGCACATTATATGCTTTATTGATGATTTTTCAAGAAAAGCATGGACTTATTTTTTGGTAGAAAAATCAAGTTGCGTTAAGCATGTTCAAACATTTTAAGAATTATGTTCGAGAAAGAAGTAGGAACACATATAAAATGTTTGAGAACGGATAGAGGAGGAGAGTTCACATCACTTGAGTTCAATGAGTTTTGCAAAGAGCATGGGATCAAGAGGCAATTGATCGCATCATATACACCACAACAAAACGGAGTGGTCAAAGAAAAATCGAACGATGATGAACATGGTTAGATGCATGCTTTTTGAAAGGAGGATCCCAAAGACTTTCTCGCCGGAGGTCAGAATCGGGCAATATATGTTCTAAATAGAAGTCCTACATTGGTTGTAAAGAATCAAACACCCGGAAGCCTGGAGTGGAAGTAAACCTCGATGGGAGCATTTTAGAATTTTTGGATATATAGCACATGTGCATGTTCCGATGTGAAAAGGACAAAACTAGATGCAAAGAGTCTTTCTTGTGTGTTACTAGGAGTAAGTGAAGAGTCCAAGGCATATAGACTTTATGATCCATTGCAAAGAAAGTTGTAGTAAGTAGAGATGTGGTGTTTGAGGAAGACAAATCTTGAACGGGACATCGCTACAAACAACATATAATGGATCATCTCGAATGGGATAAAGTAGATAATGAGGCGAAAGAAACAGAGAAAATGAAGAAGCGTGAGCGAGAGAAGAAGATGAAGTCATTGAGGAACAAATTGGTAGTCATCAAACCGATGAGAATGAAGGAGAATTATCATGTTCTCGATAATACAAGAAATAGAGGGACCCCTACGTGGATGAGAGATTATGTTACAGCTAATCGAGCCGGACTTTCGGAGGAGTCGGAGGAAGAAGATATAAATGTCAATTTGGATTTATTTACTTCAACAGATCGAGTACGCTTTGAAGAGGCTGTGAAACATGAAAAATGAAGGATATCTATGGATATGGAGATACAATCTATAAAGAAAAATAACACATGGGAACTCAGTGATCTTCCTACAGGTGCAAAGAAGATTGGGCTAAAGTGGGTTTATAAGACCAAGCTCAAGGAAAATGGAGAAATGGACAAGTTGAAAGCTCGTTCGGTGGCAAAAGGGTATGTACAACAACAAGGGATAGATTACACGAAGTATTCGCACTATTTGCAATGATGGATACAATGAGAATGATTATGGCTTTAGCAAAATCAAGAGGGATGGACTCTCTACCAACTTGATGTCAAATCGCTTTTCTACATGGGAACTTAATGAGGAAGTGTACGTAGAGCAACCTAATGGTTATGAATTGAAAGACAATCCTCAGAAAGTCTACAGGTTGAAGATGGCCTTATATGGACTAAAACAAGCTCCACGAGCTTGGTTTAGTCGTATTGAAGCACATTTCATCAATGAAGGGTTCGAGAAATGTTATAGTGAACATACTTTGTTCATTAAAACAAATAAGAGAGGTAATATTCTCATTGTGGTAAGAACACACTTGGGTGATTTTAGGTGTTAAAGAGTGTGATACTCTTTATAGGTGAAAGAAGATTGTGGTAATCTTCAAGGTGGTGTTGTAAGAAAAGTGTGGTGCTCTTCAAGGTGAAGGTGTAATAGTTTGGTACTATTAATATAAAAAAAATTCTTTTTCGAAATCCACTTCGGATATACCGGGGTGGTAGAGGATTAGGCCCTAGGTGGGTTGAACCTCTTTAAATCAACGAGTGTTGTTTATATTTCCACACTTTCATTTTTGTTGTCATTCTTCATTGAAAAAAAGGGAGAAAAACCGAAAATCGGCATAATCTATTCACCCCCTCTAGATTATCTTAGTCACTTGGACTAACAGTCAGGACAGGTCTAGACCCAGTTAAACGGGTTCTTGGACGGGTCCCGGCTCTAAAACTTCAAAATACGCCCGGCTTTGGGGCGGGTCCTGGGTTTAATAGGACCCGGCCCACCATATTATTTTTTATTATATTTTTGAATATGTATTTAGATATTTTTGCATCATTTACTTTTAGATTTGAGTGTTGTATTGATATTAATTTACTACTATAATATCTTGTAATATTGTACTTTTAATATTTATTTTGAACATTAGTTGAGTACGATTGCAAGATCCTAATAGTAGTTTTTTTTAAAAAAAAAATTCTGAATAGTAGGTAAATAATTGTAAAACATAGTTATAATTAATTGCATAATTATAGTTTTCTTATTTGACCTATTGGCAATGGATTACTTTTGAAAATTTGGCCACAAATACAAAAAAATAAATTATTGCAATTAAAAAAATATATTGGCGGGTTTAACAGGTCTAGACCCGCCCCGGTAGGTTTTGGAGCGGGGCGGGTCCCGTGTCTTAATTTTTCTTGGCGAGACGGATATCGAATTTGTCCAAACCCGCCTCGTTGTCATCCCTAAAAATGACCTTAATTGGGGCTCTTTGTAATATTATACATTTTAGAGGGTTGTAATTGTTATAATTTTTATATACATCAAAATGTACTTATTTTTTATTGAGAATTTAGTTTGATATATTTTATTGAATTCTATTTTTTATTAAAAAAAAATTAAATACTGATTATTTGAGCAAAGTCTTAAAAGCTTTATTTGCCATAAACTAAGTAAATTTAAATACCAATGTAATTAATATGTAAAGATTATAATATACATATAATTTTAAATTAAAATAGATAAAACATGTCTATAAGGAAATACATAAATATATACATACATATATATATATCAAATCTATTTTTATTATTGGTAAAAATATTTTAAAAAAATAGAAACTTAAAAAATAGGGATGAACCCTAATCCCCTCTCCCCCAATCGATACCCAATTTTTGATTCTTTAATTCTCCTCCGAATTGGCTGCAATAAGGCTCTGGAAATCTTCTTTGGGTACTGATTTAGAAGTTTGATCAACCAATTTCGAGGAATTTTGGGAATTTCGTCGGAATTTCAATTTGAAGCATTTGAAAGATTGTTCAAAAAACAATGTCCCTTTGTTAACATTACAGATGTGGCGTTGGCCCATTCAGCGGCGGAGACTGGTGGTCATGACCACCTCCGGCAATTGCAATGATCGCTTTAGTCTGGAACTGTCGAGGGTTGGGGTCCCCTCGAACAGTTCTGGAATTGACCAAAATGGTCAAAAAAATGGACGCCCAGACTGCTTTTTCTAGTGGGGAAAAAAAAAGCTAATAGTATGGAAGTGATGAGAGTTCGATGTGGATTTGATTGTTGTTTGTCAGTTGACAGTGTTGGAAGAAGTGGCGGATTAGAATGGTCCTTGGCTCTGTTCGGGTGACTTTATTGAAATCTGATCGAGTGACGGAAAATTAGGAGTTGCTTCAAACTCCCGAATACTTTCCTCATAGACTTGAACATGAAAATAGCTGAATTTTGGTATGGAATTTATGAAACATACAGCCTCTTCTTTGCATGCAGAATTTTTGGCTATTCGTTTCGGATCGACGCTTGGTTACAATTTATAATCCGTTATTATATGTTTGCTCAGGTTTTTGTTGTTTTTGATGTTGAAACGGTTTTTCTTTATCCATGGGCAATGAGTTTCGTGCTAATCGAACGGGGTGAAACGAATGATGTTGGAGTCGGATTCACTGCTTGACATAAAAGAGGTTTAATTGCTGATATCCTTAAGATTAGCTATGGTATTGAATATTGTGATTTTCATTTTGTCCATAGATATGCTTATGCCTTGGCTCACAATTTAGCAAAGTTTTACAACATGTATGATGTCTGGAGGGACTTTTGTACTATTCCATGATGTTTAATAAAGTTTGTTTCTTTGATCAAAAAAAAGAAACTTATATTGCAAGCATTTCTTTTGTTCTGATACTTGTTCCTTTGTAACTACCAAGAGGGGACAAGGAGAATAGAATGCTAACAAAAAAAACAGTAATGGTAATAACATATCATATTACACAATTAAATCCAATTCAGGCCGAAGCCTGTTTTCATTACATACTATTAAATATTAATCTCCCCATACATAATCATATCATCTGTTAATTAAATATCAAATATGTCTACTGGCAATAATATAGCTATTACTATCTCATTTATATAACAGGATTTCACCAATGCTCTTCAAGGGCTCAATCTCCTTGAGTGGTTCAAGGCACGAGCAGCTACAAATTACACCCCCATCCACTTTCATTGATATAATAGTGACAGTTATACCAAGTTTTGTCTCCAATTTCTGAACCAGATTGTTGATGGCAAATGTCCCTTTTATTTCAATCTTGGTTTTTTTCTCATTGAGAAAAACATGAGTTTTGACCCCTGCAATTGTATCATTAAAAAGATTGTTTGTTAGTCATCGACTATGTCTAATGATATAATGTAAATACCAACAAATTTCCATAGTACTCTTACCAGGAGTAGAGCTGACAAACTTTTCCATTTTGTCTTTGTCAGTTTTTTTGCTAAAATGCAGAAGTGCAGTAAGTTTTCTAGGCTGAAGAAAAACCATCCATTACAATAAGAAATAAAAAGAAGAAACAGCTAAAGGACAGGGTAATTAAGAGAACTTTTATAAGTAAAATGAAAATCAAACTATTGTGCATATACCTTGGAGAAATTGATGCTTTTACGTATTTTGTGTGGCCTGGGTTTTTGAATGACTGTTATTCCTTTTGTTCCTCTAATTACTGATTGACACCCTGCCAAATATTAAAACAATTAATGTTGACTCAAAATATATTAATTTGTTAATGAAATGGACTTAAGAAAAAAAAAAGTTGAAGTTTAATTACCTTTAAGTTTTTGCTCCATGTGATTCACAATGTTGTGCATGCATACTGCACATTTGACATCTATGCTCATCACCGAGGTGATGGTTGCTTTTGCAACTTCACAGCCTGATGTTAAAGTATTAAATTGTTTTCTCTGTGAAATTTGCAATTGAAATCAGTCACATTTATAATTGACAAAAAGATCAAAAAGATGAAATGGTGACTTGGTTAAAGTGCCAATTGGAATTTGGTTCTTTCTTTTAGTCAATGAAGACATAAAATTAAGCCTAATTGCAGGTTTTTTTTATTTTAGTTTTATTTATCAGTTTGTGCATAGACGCATAGTCCATTAATACATTCTGCATTAAATCAATTCATACCATATATATTTGTTTTTGATATTATGCCTTGCTTAATACATTGAATTAAGTGTTTTTAGGGTTGTTTTTACAATTTAATACATCATGCCTATGTGGACACACAATCACAAAAGTAGCTTTTCTTGAGTTTAGAAAAAAAAGAAGTTCAAGAAACGAATTTGAATATTTTGATAGTTGAGTTTTTAAAATAAAAAATAGATGGTGTATGTGCATTTATGAAAAATCTTGTAGTTATTATCAAAGTATATTTTCCATTCATCTAATTGAAACAGTTGGATTAGTATTCTTTGCTTTTTTATCCTTTTTTCTTAATTTGATTGCCTAAGTCACCTTACACAAAGTTATTACTATTAGCCCATCCATCATGCATTATCCTACTGGTGGATTAAATATTTTATACATAACATAATCTCACTTTATATACTTAACCTATTTTTCATTCAGTAAGAACTCAATTTCTTATTAAAAAAAAATAAAAAAGTAGAGTTTCACTATAAATGTTTAATTTCGGGACGAGCCAACACTTTTAATTTTTTTAAATAATATGAAATTATTATATTTTCTTTAATAAAGAAAACAAATTAAGTATTAAAAAAAAAGAATACAAAGACTACACTCTTCAAAATCCAATATGCGGGGTACAGCTGTCAAAAGGCCGGGTCGGTTCGAGCCCGTCGGGCTTTTCGAAAAATGAGGCCGAGTCGGGCCAAACAATACCCCGGGCCGCAAAAAAGGGGAACCCAGTCCAGTCTATAAATGAAAATTGCACTGAAAAAATCGGGCCGACCGGGCCGGCTTTTGAGACCCGTCTTTTCGGGCCTTGAAAAAGAGCCCAGTCCATTAGAAAACCGGACTAGTTCGGGTCGCACCGGAATTGACAACTCTAAAATGCGGACTAATTTGTACCAATAATTTGTAGTTCAAATGTGTTTTAACAAAAGAGTTGGACTAAGGTGCCCATATTGCACTAATCATGACTTGATAATCTGTCCAATTTCAATGAGGCCGTCATTGGGCTGATTGTGTTGGGCCCATTGTGAAAAGAAATGGCAACGAAGCCAGAATAGAAGCCTATAACATTAGTTGGTTTTCCTTTTTCTTTTCTTCTTTCGAAAAAAGGTTGGTTTTAAGCAATTTTTTAAAATTGGACCGGTAATCGAACCGGATTAATAACTGGGTCATGAGGTCACCAGTGTAACCGGTCTAACCGTCCTTAAAAAATCGATTGACCTCTCTCTCTCTCTCTATATATATATATATATATGTACAAGATAAATGCAACTGTAAATGTTAAAAAAACTAATAAATATACAAACAAAAGCTAAATTAAAAAAATAGATATCCAAATATGTATGTATATCGAATATACGGAGAAATTATATGCAAATTTACTAAACATATTTCCTTCAACTTTTGAAATAAAACAAAAAATATATATTTACTAAAAAAACAAATAAAAAAAGATTTTTTTGCCTTTGAACCGGGTCAATTGGGTCACCGGTTTTCGGGTTTTCGTTTTCCACCGGGTTTTCTCGGGTGGCAACAGTTTTGTAGCCACCCGGGTTTACTATAAAACCAAACCGAACATGTGACCGTTTCCCGGTTAAACCGGTCGAACCGGACGGTCCGGTCCGATTTTCAAAACATTGGTTTTAAGGATGACAATGGGCAGAGATGGGGCTGGTATTGAACATACCATCTCCATTCCTATTTGGGTATTTGGGACGGCGATAGGAGTCCCCGTGGAGAATCAAGTTCCCCATTTTGTATTTATTAATAATTTTTTTTGAAAAATAAATTGTTTAAGATAACCAATAATTAAAATAAAATAATATAAATTCTAATTTGTAAACTAAAGAATGAGAACAGGAAGTTATATAAACTTAAGATTTTAATTCTTATAATAATTAATAATATAAAATATTATAAATATAATTCATATTAATAACATATAAATATGGTGTATATATATATTCAGGGAATGAGGATGAGGATGAGGATGAGGAATCCTCTTTTATCTAAACGGGATCGGGAATGGGACATGTAATATAAATATTATTCACATCTCATCTTCAGTTCTAGAGAAATGGTGAATCTTCATTCATATCCCATCCTCGAATTGATCGGGGATTCCCTGCTCCATCTTATTTGGGTACACTAGGATGGTTCCCGTGGAGATTTTGTCATCCCTAGTTGGTTTATTTCTTACTATTTTTGACTTTGCAATTAACGAGAAAATTGATAAACGAAAAGATAAAACATGGAAACCTAAATTATGTCATCTTTTTTTTTCCGAGCAATGTATGTGTGTGTGTTAGCTGGCAAAATTTAGCCGGCACAGCCAACTCGTATATAGGGTTGGGCTAAGGTCTATTTTCAAAGGCCCGAAAAGTATCGAGCTTATTTTGACTAAGTCCAAACGCGGTCCGACTCAGGCTAGCCGAATGGCCCAATCAAAATTACACTGATAGGTTGGGTCGGGCCACTAAAAATGAGGCTGATGAAATTTGGATCTGCTTGCCCTTTGGGTTTGGATTGGATTGGCCCGACCTAACCTATTGTTAGCTCAGAGTGTGTGCGCACACGTGTATGTGTGTAGCAATTTTAATTCTTATATCGCATCCATTTATTAATACACTTCTACTCCATGTAAATTAAATTAATGCATATAAACTGTCCAGTATCCGCTGTACATGAGTTGGTAATCAGTAGGGTCCAAATTTGTAAGTTGCACTTTCTTTTTTTTTTTTTTTTTTTTTTTTTTTTGGGGGGGGTTGGCAAGTTCATAAGTCATGAAAACAAAATTTAAATATAAATATATAAAAACAAATTGTAACAAATTGTGGCTGTGTTTTCATCTTTTGAAATGAAATAGCATCCTAAACTGTAAGTCCACATATGCACATAATCAAAGTTTCTCAAGAATTTCTAAAAAAGAAAAATATATTCCTATATTGCGACTCTGTTATTAATTCAACACATTTCTTCTTCAATTCCGAATAAATTAGACCAATCTATGCACGAGTTAACAATCAGTAGGATCCTTTCATCCAAAAAAAAAAAAAAAACAATCAGTAGGATCTTAATCTACGAGTTCAACTTTCTTCCTAATTTCTTGGTATTAGATGTCACTAAAAATGTTAGAATAATCAGTCCTTTAAAAAAATGTTAGAGTAATTAAATAATAAAGAGGTAATTTTAATTTATCCCCAAGCTATACGTGTATTTCTATTTTGTCTACTTAATTTTTGAATTGTTCTACTTTATCCACTAAATTTTACAAATTGTTGCACTTAGCCTATAATTTCCAAATTCACCTCTCACTGTTAGTGGATTATTTGTAGCTATTACATCTCGAATAATTAGTTGGATCAATTTTCTCCTAAAATCTCGACATATTTAGTCAATATACAAATAGTATTAAATAATAGTAAATTTCATTAATAATCTTAGGCTATGATACCATTTCGAAGATCACAAAATAAAAAAAAATCATAAAAGTCAATGGGTAAATTTGAAAATTATAGGCTAAGTGCAACAATTTGTAATGATTAAGAGATAAAGTAGAATAATTCAAATTTACCACATAACTTTAGAAATTGTTGCACTTAGCCTATAATTTGCAAATTCGCCTCTCATTGTTAGTGGATTATCTTAGCTATTGCATCTCGGATAATTAGTTGGATCAATTTCTCCTAAAATCTCCACATAATTAGTCAATATATAAATAGTATTATATAGTAGTAAATTTCATTACTAACCTTGATACCATTTCAAAGATCACAAAATAAAAATATCATAAAAATTAAGGGTAAATTAAGGGTAAATAATGCATGGGTGGGTGATGAAGTTGAGATTGCTTCGGTGTTCCAAAAGTATTATCACGACCTGTTCACTGGCGAACCTAACCTGGACATGGCCCGAGCGCTAAATGCACTCGACAATAAAATGACGGCAGACATGAACGAGACGTTGGCACAACCGTTCACAAAAGGATGAAGTAATTGCGGCTCTAATGCAAATGCATCCAACAAAAGCTCCGGGACCGGACGGTATGTCTGCCTTATTTTTTCATAAATTCTGGAATCTTACTCAAGCAGATGTTTTGGTTAATGTTTTGAATATCCTAACTGGTCATACTCGACCGACTGCTATCAACCAAACATTTATTGCATTAATCCCCAAGAAAAAAATCCTGAGCTTGTTACCGATTTTCGTCCGATTAGTCTTTGCAATGTCATTTTTAAACTCGTAACTAAAACCATTGCAAATAGACTCAAGTCCATTTTGCCGAGTATTATATGTCACACCCAGTCTGCTTTTGTCCCTGGTCGTCTTATTACCGATAATGCGTTGCTAGCTTTCGAAATTTTCCATTACATGAAGAATAGCAAAGCAAAAAAACGAGGAAATTTCGCATTTAAACTCGACATGAGCAAGGCTTATGATCGGGTTGAATGGGATTTTCTTCGAAGCGTGATGATAAAATTGGGTTTTAATAACACTTTTGTTGAGTTTATTATGAGATGTGTCTCGACTGTGTCCTTTTCTATTTTGCTTAATGGTCAACCTGGTGAGTTTTTTTTCCCATCTCGTGGGCTTCGACAAGGAGACCCGTTTTCCCCGTATTTGTTTCTTTTCTGTGCAGAGGCTTTTTTTGCTATGATTCGGAAGGCGGAAGTTGGTGGGTCTTTACATGGGGTTCGTATTGGTAGGAGTGCGCCGCAAATTACACACTTGTTTTTTTGCGGATGACAGCATCATTTTTGGAAGAGCCACGGAACATGAGATTGAGGAGACGTGCAATATTATTAGAGCATATGAAAGGGCATCTGGGCAAAGAATTAATTTGGAGAAGTCGGAGATATCTTTCAGCAGAAACTTGGAGATTTCGAAGCAACAACATCTGGCTGCGAGGTTGGGGGTTAATTTGGTGGCCAAGCATGCGATATATCTGGGCTTACCTACGATAAATCAACCGTTCCAAGAAGGAAGTGTTCGGCATACTTGTTGACGAGGTTCGGAAAAAACTAAAGCAATGGAAAAGCCATTTTTATCCTTAGCCTAAGCAAAATAACTCTTATTAAAGCGATTGCTCAGCGATTCCTACCTATGTTATGAGTTGTTTTCTTCTCCCCCAAATGTTTGCCAACAATTAAATTCTATTGTTAGCAACTTTTAGTGGGGCCATAAACGGGAGGAAAAGAGAATTCATTGGTGCTCGTGGAATACTCTTTCTAAGGTGAAACATGAAGGAGGGTTGGGATTCCGAGATATTCAATGCTTTAATGAGGCGATGTTGGCGAAACAGAGTTGGAGGCTGCTTCATGGTAACAATTCCTTACTAGCTCATCCCTACGGGCGCGATACTACCCGAAAAATAATTTCCTAAATGCAACAATTGGCTATAATCCATCTTATTCTTGGAGAAGCATTGTTGCAGGGAGGCAAATTATTTCAAAGGGTATTAGGTGGAATATTGGCAATGGGATTGATACTTGAGTTTGGACGGATCCTTGGGTACCATATTTACATAACTTTCGGATTGTTTCCCCGCCTGGAGGTGTGAATGTGGAGTTGTGCGTGTGTGATTTGATGCATGAGGACATGTTGGGTTGGAACATTCAGCGATTAAGGGAGCTCTTCAGCCCTTCTGAAGTAGCATCGATTCGAAGCATTCCTCTAATTTCTAGAAATAAACGGGACAGAATTATGTGGCACTATACGAAGAATGGGATTTATAGTGTGAGATCCGGATACCATATTGCGAAGAAAATCAAGGAGGAAGATTGTGCTTCGAGTTCTTCGACTGCAAATAATCAGAAATTATGGAAATGGATGTGGCGTCTAAATATCCCACCGAAGGTCAAAATTTTTGTGTGGAAATGTTTCAACAACATTCTACCTGTGAAGCGCCCTTGGGAAATGAGGTGTTGACGTCGAACCTTTTGTTGCGCTGCGGCAAGCAAGAGAGAGAAACGTCCATACACGTGTTGGGGATTGTCCTTGGTTTCCTTCATCTGGGAGGCCTGTCCATTGCGTTTAAGTACTAACCAACACCAGCGAGTTGGTAATCTTGCGGATTGGCTCGAATGGATTGCGGAAAATGTGGACCCCGATTCACACACTTTTTGTCATGTTTATTATGGAGTATTTGGTTTGGTGAAACCAACAAAATTTCCATGGGATATCCATCACCCATGCCGGATGTATTGAATTGGCTATCCAAACTCTACAGAGTACCAGGCTAGAATTGTGTACAAGATTCAATAGTGCGGCGATCATATGCGATAAATGGGAACCGCCGCCTTTGGTGTTATAAAAATTAATTCAAATGCTTCAATTGTACATGAGGTGGGGACGGGGCTCGGAGTGGTGTTACGGGACCATGCTTGGGACAGTCCGAGAATCTTTCTCCAAGTTTAGCACCAAATTTTGGAAGTCGATATAGCCGAAGCCATGGCTTGGGGAAGGTGTTCGCATCGCAGATTGAAAAAAGGTACCAAGCGGTGATAATCGAGACGGATAATATGAATATCTTCCATGCACTATCAAGGAACGCGTCGATTTCTCCTATCTTGGGAATATAATTGATGATATTAAGGCTTTGTTAACTAGTTTCGTGTCTTTTTCGTTTAGTTGGGTTAGGAGGTCGGGCAATTGTATCGCTCACCATATAGCGCGTCATGCATTTTCTTTTGGTCGTGATGAGTCTGTTGTGGGAGTCATACCCCCAACACATTCAGGACTTGATTTTGGGGGAGATCCCTTCTATATCTTCTTAATAAAATTGGCTTTCGTTCTAAAAAAAAAAAAAAAAAAAAAAAAGTTCCAACCCACATCACCAATAGTAATATTGAAATGATGGAGCATTCTAAATTGTCCCAACTCCTTAACCTATGAATACTTGGGCCCAATCAGAAAGCCCATACCAGACCACTTTCGCTGCAAACTCTCATTACAAATATACAACCCCATGATCATTACAGACACGTTTTAAACTCCCGTGTTAACTCACAAACAAAAACCACACTTTCCTTTTTCTCTATTTTCTCTCCATAAATGGAGATATAACCACTCGCAGTTTCTCACTTTGATTTCCATATTTTATTTTACAGTAGGCAAAACCTGAAAACCTAGCGCCTGTGTTCGGCAATGGGTGAGGTAATCTAAATTCTATACTCATTCTCGTCCGTCTCCTTCAGAAGTGTTTATTTTGCACTTTCGTTATGGTTTATGCTATTATTGATTATTTTCTGTTTTTTGTTTCCCTTTTTCTGGGGATTTTGCAGAAGAATAAGAAAAACAATGGAGAGAAGCAAAAGGAGGGAGCAGAGAATAAGAAGAAAGAGAACGAAGGAGGAAGCAAAAACAACAATGTCACCGTTGTTTTCAAGGCTGATTTGCATTGTGAAGGATGCGTTTCTAAAGTCCTGAAATGCATCCGTTCCTTTGATGGTAAAAAAATCATCGATTATCTCAGAAATCTTCTTCTTATACTATGTGCATTTATTGATTTTTAATCGAAAGCGCACACATTCTGTTTGTTTATTACTTTCCTTTTTTTACGATTTATGTTTTGGGGGAATCCTCTGTTTTCTCTCCTGTATGATATGTTTGATCTGTTATGAATAGGTGTTGATACTGCAACTATTGGGGACGGGCATAGGATTATTACGGTGGTGGGGAAAGTCGATCCGGTGAAGCTTCGGGAGAGGCTGGAGAAAAAAACGCACAAAAAAGTCGAACTCGTTTCGCCACAGCCCAAAAAGGACGGCAACAAAGAGAACGGAAAAGGCAAAGACAACAATAATGGCGGCGACGATGGGAAACAAGAGAAGAAGAAAGAATCCAAAGACAAAAACTCGAAGAATAAATCCGATGAGAAAAAAACCAAGGAAAAGGAGGTACCAATTTTTTTGATCAAATTAAACTCCCTTTCTTTCTGGTTTGTGTATATCAGTCTATTTTTCTTTCCTTCTTTTTTTCAGTGCAGCGATTTTACTGTTATTGTCGTGCCGTGTTCTTTATTGTGCGCCTGTATTGTAAGGTTTTGTCCTTTCATTAATGGCTGATTTTGTTGAGTGCCGAATATCCCTGAATGCGTTTTTGTCTTTTCCCGTGCACGATCCGCGCACGTTAGTTTTTGTTGTTGAGCGGAGGGGAACTAACAGATAGGATTGTTTTTTCTTTTCCATCAAACTGTTTTAGTTGCACGGGTCAGCGCATGTTAGCCCCCAACGGTTGCTGTTTAGCGCATTCGTCGCTGCAGTTTTAATTTGAAGAAACTTGGAAAATATTTGACGTTTCATTCATGCTAGCTCCCACGTCCGCGGATTATAGTACATGTGCCACGTAGATCAGCGCATTTTAGCAAAATTTGTTACTATCTGTTTTTTATATAATTTTGTTAAAATAATAATAAGCGATAATTACAAAAAGGCCCTAAGTTTGGGCTAATTACAAAAAAATCAAAAGATTTTTAAAAGTTACAAAACAACCCTTAAAGTTTGATTGTGTATCAAATTTAGAGGTAATTGTGTAATATTTTGATAAATGTAATGGTATCTTTTGAAATGTTTTTTTTCCATATATAAAAGGGGGAAAATATAAGGCTGATCAAACCTAAAGAGCTCTGGTTTTTTGTAAGGGAATAATTACATAAAAATCCCTGATGTTTGGACTAATTACAAATAAATCTATAAAAATCCCTGATGTTTGGACTAATTACAAATAAATCTAGAGATTTTTGAAAATTACAAAGAACTACTTAAGGTTTGATTCTACTTACATCTTTCCCTTTTATAAGCAAAAGATATTTCAAAAGACTACCCGATATTTGTAGAAATATTATAGTTAACCAATTAGGTTTAAGATAAAATCAAACTTGAGGGGACTTTTTGTAACTTTGAAACATCTTTCGATTTTTTTAATCAGCCCAAACATTGGGGGTGTTTTTGTAATTATCCCTTTTTTTAATTAGTCTGAACCTCAGGGTTTTTATGTGATTATTCCTAAAAGTAAATCCAATTTATGGTTTTTGCAGCTTCCAGTGACGACGGCGGTGTTGAGGGTGCAATTACACTGTGAGGGCTGCACCCAGAAAATCTACAAACTCGTAACAAAAACGAAGGGTGAGATTTTCTTTTGTCGAAAGAAAAAAAAACCCTAATTTTTTCATCGGATAAATTATTTTCGACGGAGTAGAATGTGGTTGTTAATTTAAAGGCATTTGCAGGGTACCAGGATATGAAGATTGACAAGCAGAAAGAACTCGTGACGGTGACCGGCGCCATGGACATGACGGCGTTAGCGGCGGTGCTGAAGAAGCATCTTAAGAAGGAAGTGGAAATCTTACCCCCTAAGAAGGAAGCTGAGAAGAAAGAGAAAGGAGGTGGCGAAAAGGGAAAGGGCGGCGGCGAAAAAGGGAAGGGCGGCGGAGAAAAGGGGAAGACAGGCGGCGGAGGTGGAGATGGTGGCGAGAAGGTTGCCGGAGGCGAGAAGTCCGATGGGAACAAAGCGCAGTTCCAAGTCGGGTACCCGTACCCGCTTATGTTCGGGCCGGGTGGTGTCGTCGAACAGTTTCAGTACAACCCGTCTGCATTCGTGCCCTACCATGCTCCCCAGTTGTTTAGCGATGAAAATCCCAATGCTTGTAGTGTTATGTGAGGAGTGGGCCTAAATTGTAAATAAAAATAGAGATGGGGGTAGTTAGGTCAATTTAATGGATGATTAAATTTGGTGGTTTTTGTTCTAATTGCAGTAGTCCAATACTCCAATTAACTCATTGAGCTTTAAAGGTTTCTGGAGGACTTTGGTTTTCCTTAATTGTTATAGAAAAATGATTTGAATAGCTAATATGTGATGTGTCTTTTATGATTTCGGAGACACAAAAAAACTCCTATCAGACTGTCTAACGGGTCTGACCGGTTAGACAGATATGATCCACGGATCTGGTGGCATTTCCGTAATATTAGCAGTGGTGTTTTAGTAGTTTTCAGGGAACACATGTATTAGCAGTCCTTCTGAAACGTATTAGTTGTCTTTCTAAAACGTATTAACAGTTTTTCTGAAATGTATTAGTAGTTTCTTGAAGAATTTTTTAGTATTTCTCCTGAATATACTCCCGAAATGTATTAGCAATCCCTCAAAAAAGTATTAGTATTTCATCGAAAAATTATTAGTAGTTCCTTGAAATAAATTAAATTTTTCTCCCGAAATGTATTAAAAGTTCTTCTGAAAAGTATTAGTCATCCTTCTAAAAAGTACTAGCAGTTATTCTGAAATGTATTAGTAGTTCCCTTAAGAGTTTTTTAAGTATTTCTCATGAATATACTCCCAAAATGTATTAATCGTCCTTCTAAAAAGTATTAGCAATTCTTCTAAAATGTATTAATAGTTTCCCTGAATATAATTAAATTTTTATCCCGAAATATATTAACAGTCCTTTTGAAAAGTATTAGCCGTCCTTTTAAAAAGTATTAGCAGTTCTTCTGAAATGTATTAGTAGTTCCCTTGAACATAATTAAATTTTTCTCCCAAAATGTATTAACAATCATCCGAAAAGTATTAGTAAATCCTTCTAAAAAAGTATTAACAGTTCTTTTTAAATGTATTAATAGTTCTCTGAAAAGTTTTATTATTTCTCATGAGTATACTCCTAAAATGTATTAGTTTTCTATCGGAAAATTATTAGTAGTTTTTCGAAAAAGTATTAGTAAAAGCAACGTATTAGTTTTTCTTATAAAATGTATTAGTATTTCTCCATAAAAGTATTAGCTGATACTAAGACTTGTATCATTTAGTGCAATATTCATTCTTCATACCACCTGAAGAAAAAAACAGAGCATCATCACCACGCCATCACCAACCATCTGTAAGTCCAAGCGGCTATGATAATCTAGAGGGGGGGTGAATAGATTATCTCCATCTTTTGGATTTCGCCCTCTTTTTTTAACCGAATGCTCAAACACAATAATAAAGGTGCGGAATGTAAACAACACACGTCGATTTAAAGAGGTTCAACCCACCTAGGGCCTAATCCTCTACCACCCCAAAGATATCCGGGATGGATTTCAAAAAGAAAAAGAATTTTATTAATTACCAAAATTAATACAAATTCAACTTACAACACCTTGAAGAGCACCACACTCTTCTTCAACACCACCTTTGAGATTACCACAATCTCTTCTTGAAGATTAGGTTCAACCCACCTAGGGCCTAATCCTCTACCACCCCAGTATATCCGGGATGGATTTCAAAAAGAAAAAGAATTTTATTAATTACCAAAATTAATACAAATTCAACTTACAACACCTTGAAGAGCACCACACTCTTCTTCAACACCACCTTTGAGATTACCACAATCTCTTCTTGAAGATTACCACAATCTTCAAACGGCACCTTGTGAAGATTACCACAATCTTCACCTTGAAGAGCACCACACTCTTCAACACCTCAACAAGAAGATTACCACAATCTTCTTACACCTAACACCTAGTTCACCCAAGTGTGTTCTTACCACAAGAACACTCACAAGGATATCTTGTGTTTGAATGACGACCACAAATTCAAGATTACAACTCGATAATGAATAATACAATTGAGTGCAAGTGTAATCAAGAATAGCCTAGACCTCAAGAATGTGAAAGTGAATAGCTAGGCAAATTACAACAAGAAATAAGACAATGTAAGAACAAGTGTATTCTTGAGTGTATCTTGTTGTGTTGTAGTTTTCTCTCTTATTGTGTTGCTTCAATTCTTCCTCTATTTATAGAAGATGTCTTGTACATGATAGGCTCCTCTTGGGGACATGAATTAAAAAAATTGCAAGACAATTGAAGAAAAGAGTCAATTAGAAATCAATCCCACAAATTAAGGAAAAGATGTCTGCTGCACAACGGTTACATTTTTGTTGTCAAACTTAAGGGCGACCGGTCGCACAAAAATAGAGTTTGAAATAATCATATCAACATTTACAAAGGGCGGCCGGTCGACGTGCACCTCGGCCACCGGTCGACCCTAACCACAATGGGTCTCACTCAACAAAAAATGAAAGGCAAATGTTACTGTTTCAATTTTTGCTCCCAGTCTGGGCCGCGCCCAGGGTCGACGGCCGACGGCATGGCCTGATTGCCCTATAGGGCGACCGGTTGCCCGACCATTTTCTCGCAAACATGAAGTTTTCTGTTTTCCTCAACTTTCGTGTGCGGGTTGCCTATACTACGGCGGTTGACCTCAAAACAAAAGTGTTGTCCAATTTTATATCGAAAATAAACTTCAAGAAATACTCCGAAAAATAGTGAAAACATTTTAGACCGATTGGGAGTATTAGGACAACATTTAGAAACATTGTTTTGGTGTAAAAATACATTAACAGAAAATCATTAAAAGTGTTGTCCAATTTTGTCGAAAATAAAACTTGAAGAAATACTCCGGAAAATATTAAAACCATTTTAAATCATTTAGGAGTATTTGGACAACCTTTAAAACCATTGTTTTGGTGTAAAATCAAAATCATGATAAAACCATTTATCAAACACCATCGTCATTTTTCCTTTCACGTTGGTGTTGTCCATTGATTAAACATTTGAAAAAATAAAATCTCATTCAGCAAATCTCGTTCTTCTCCACTTCTAATTCATAGACATTCAACAAATCTCATTCTTCTCCACCATTTCCACGTCTGATTCAATCGAAAATCTTTTCGATTGGAAAATTCGGGGTAACCACACTCTAATTTGCTGAATCGGGTGGAGGAGACAAGAACGAAAGCGTCGTAGCCACCGACGAAGCAGTTGTGAAAGAAGAGGCAGAGGGTGGCGACGGTAGTGGTGTGGGGACGAGATCTGTTCGTTGAATTATTTTTTCGCGGATACGGGTCAGGCTTGCGAGATGGGTAGGGTAATTAGACCCGTCTAACGGATCTAGATCCGTTAGAAGGTCTGACAGGAAACTAGCTCTTTGGGATGTCTTATTTGAGTCCGTCTCATGGACTGTTCGTAAGACGGATCTTATAATGCACAAAAAAACATGGATCTTTTTCATGGATTTGGATTAATTGGGTTCAAATTTTCTTTATATATAGGATCCATCTCATGGACAATGCCCATGAGACCGTCTCATACACGTTTTTGTCATGTCCTTTACCCCACACAAAACAAATGAGTCCAAATTTTATATTGCATTATCTGTTTCGGGTGTTCTTATATATTAAATGAATTATAAGTATTAAAAATATATATATAAACATGGTTGGAGAAAGAAAGTTAACAGGCAAAATGAATTAAAATGCCCACATTGATAAAGATTCTATTACAAAATCAAAGCATTATAAGGAAAGTGTCGTTAGCTACCATCAAGGCTAATCATATCAATGATTGTCATTTTAACATTCTTAGAAATTATAGCCGTTGCTTTTTCTTATGAATAAATAGTTATGTACACCATTGATAACAATTTAAATTTAAAAGCCTTTCTTTTAATTCTTTGAGCAAAATATTTTTTTATGGTATGCCATCATCTTCAAACTCAATCATGGTTTTTGAAGAACCCAAATTATCTATCCAATCATTCCATTAATGCTCTAGCCTAGTTTCTATTAAACTATCTGTTACAAATTTTCTTCTTTGGAAATCCCAAATATTCTCATTGATTCGTAGTCTTGGATTAGAGCATCATATCAACAATTTTCAAAAGCCAACAGATGAGGTTACTGATTCTGCTGGAAAGAAAATCAAAAATCCAGAATTTGATACATGGATCAATAATGATTGTTTTCTTGTCTAATGGCTGCTAGGAAATATGAATGAAAAAGTTCTTAGCATAATTTATGGTGGCGTCTGACTTATGAAATCTGACAACTATTCAAGAAAAACTATTGCGGCAAGACAATGAAGCCCAATTGAAGAACAACTTATATGCTTTATCACAAGGGACATCTTCCCTCGATGAATATCTTCGAAAATTTAAAGAAATCTGTGACAAGCTTGCTGCTATTGGAAAACCTGTCTCAGATGTTAACAAAGTTTGGATAGTCTCAAAAGGACTTGCATCCAAATATAAGGAATTACGAATTGTTGTTTTATCTAAACCCCCATTTCCTTCATATAATCAATTTGTTATGTCTCTAAAAAATTTTGAACAGGTTTATCTCATAGAAGAACAACATCAACAACAGTCCATTGATCATAATCAAGCATTCTTTGGACAAAGAGGAAGAGGAAGAAATCATCGAGGAGGAAGAGGCAATTTTAAAGGAAGGGGCTCAAACTACTCCAATCGAAATCACTTGCAAAAAAATCAATATCAATATCGGCAAAGCAACGATGGAAACAACCAGATATGGCAACAGAACAAACAAAACTCAAATCGAATTGCTTGTCAAATTTGTGGTCGAACAAATCATACTGCTGTCAAATGTTATTATAGGTATGATTATGCTACTGAAGAAGAAAACACCCAAGAAGCCTTGACAGCCATGTCACTCAATAATGGTGATGATAAAAAATTCTATGCCGACTCCGGAGCTACTTCTCACATGATCAACAAATGAGGTAATTTAAAATTTTTAAAACCATATTTCGGTAATCACTCTATATTAGTTGGTAATGGGCAAGCTCTACCTATTACCCATACAGGAAAAGCTTCACTTAGAACCCCACATGGTAAGCTTGAATTAAAAAATGTCTTAGCACTGCCAAAAATACAAAAGAATTTACTTTCTGTGAGCCAACTTATTGATGATAATTCTTGTACTTTTGAGTTTGACTCTAATAGTTTTATTATTAAGGATCAGAAGCAATAGGTTCTGGCCAAAGGATGTAGGAGAGGAAACTTATATGCACTCGATGAAGGAAAATTCAAAGCTTTTACTGATGTTCAAACTTCAACGGCATCATCAGAAATATGGCATGCACGAGTAGGCCATCCGAATTTTATATTATTGCAAACTCTAGAAAATAAAGAAATTCTCAATATTTCAAAATGGTTGAGAAAAGATGTTTTATGTACTAGTTGTCAATTGGGAAAACGTTGTGAGCTCTCTTTCAATAATTCAACATCTGTTTCAAGATTTCCTTTAGAAAAAATTCATAGTGATTTATGGGGACCTGTTCCACTTCAATCTGTTCAAAAATTTAGATATTGCGTAATTTTTGTTGATGATTTTACTCGTTATACGTGGTTATATCCTTTAAAACATAAATTTGACTTCTTTGATTGTTTTCTAAAATTTCAAGCTTTGGTTGAGAATTATTTTGACAGGAAAATAAAAATCTTTCAATGCGATGGAGGTGGAGAATTTATTTCATCCAAGTTCACTAATCATTTGGCTAGTTGTGGAATTACCCGACAAATTTCTTGCCCTTATACACCTGAGCAGAATGGGCTTGCTGAAAGCAAGCATCGACATATTGTCGAACTGGCTTGACTTTGTTATTTCATAGCAACATGCCTCTAAAACAATGGGTAGATGCATTTTTAACAGTCGTATACTTAATCAATAGACTGTTTATCTCTTCTGCTGGTAAAGAAACTCCATATTTTTTAATATTTTTGGTAAGAATGCTGATTACTCTGGTTTACGCATTTTTGGTTCTCATAAATTTTCTAAGAACACCATTCAGTGCATATTTTTAGGTTATAGTCTTCTCCATAAAGGTTACAGATGTCTTGATCCATGTAGTAATCGAGTTTATATATCGCGTCATGTTGTTTTTAATGAAAACTACTTTCCATATGCTTTAAAAGATAAAGTAACTCTAGCAAAATCTGATGACTTAGTTATTACTAATTTTCCCCAACTGGATGAATGGGTTTCTAAAGAAAAATCAATTGATTCATCACTTATCAAAATTTCCAAACAATCTTGTTTTCCTCGGTCTTCTTCCTCATATAACACTCCTACGAACCCTTCAAAATATTTTGACTTTTTACCACCAGATTCTACATTAAAAGTCATGATCAAAACCAACAACTTCAAGAAAGCACCATACATCCGTCTACACCTTCCATTTCACCTCATTTGAAAAACTCTTCTCCCCAACAAATTCTCACACCCACTTCACCTCCCCATCCGGCTAATTTTTCACATGATAATCAAAATTCTTCTCGCCCCATTCGAGTCAAACATCCTCCTACTTATTTAAAAGATTATGTATGTCCATCACTTTCAAATGCCTCCCACACCGCTCTTCTTGTTTCTCTTAATGAACCAAAAAGTTTAAAATCAGCCTTAAAGTTTAGTAATTGGCAACAAGCAATGCAAGAAGAAATTAATGCCTTACACAATAATCACACTTGGTCACTAGTTCCGCGTCCTACTAATGCTAATGTCATTGGATCTAACTGGGTATATCGTACCAAATATAAAGAAGATGGCACAATAGATCGTTTTAAAGCTCGATTAGTTGCTAAAGGATACACTCAAATTCCAGGCACTGACTTTGGCGAAACTTTTAGTCCTGTCGTAAAATCTATAACAATTCGTGTTATTCTCTCTCTTGCGGTCTACTTTAAATGGCCTTTAAAACAATTAGATGTCAAAAATGCTTTTTTAAATGGCGTCCTTACAGAGAAAATTTTTATGGAACAACCACCTGGTTTTGTGAACCGTCAATTCTCTGATTATGTTTTTTTACTACAAAAATCTCTGTATGGTTTAAAACAAGCACCACATGCTTGGTTTGAAAAATTATCACATACTCTTAATTCTATTGGCTTTAAATGTAGCACTGCTGATTCATCTCTATTTATTTATCGTCATAACACAACCTTTATTTTACTACTTGTTTATGTTGATGATGTTGTTCTTACTGGAAATTCTCCTTCTTTTATTTCTCAACTCATTTCTCGCCTACACAAGGATTTTGCTCTAAAAGATTTAGGTACACTAAATTTTTTCCTCGGACTTGAAGTTAAGTATTTTGATGGTGAGTTATCTCTTTCACAAACTAAATATGCTCGTGACCTTCTTGCCAAAGCCAAAATGCTTGATGCTTCTAAAATCAATACCCATATCGCTTCTAAAATAAATCCTCAACCTGATGATCTTGAACCCACTGATCCTACTACATATCGCCAATTATGTGGCTCCTTACAATATCTGATTTTTACTCAACCTGACCTTACACATGTGGTAAATCTTGCGTGTCAACATTTTCAAAACCCAACTATGAAAGATTTACGTGCAGTAAAAAGAATTTTGCGATACATTTGTGGAACTCTAAATTATGGTCTTCGTTACTTATCCCAAACTTCTCTTACTCTTAATGTTTTTTGTGATGCAGATTGGGCTGGTTGCCCACTTACAAGACGAAGCACAACTGGATATTGTATTTTTCTTGGCGCCAATTGTGTATCTTGGGCCTCAAAGAAACAACCTACAGTTTCCCCGGTCTAGTGCTGAGGCTGAATATCGATCCCTTGCCACCACCGCTGCTGAACTTACTTGGCTCCAATATCTTTTCCATGATCTTGGAATTCCTCTTGCTAGACGTTGTTTGATAAATGGTTTTATCATGATTTTGATGATTTTATTTTTACACCAAAACAATGTTTTTAATTGTTGTCCAAATACTCTTAAATGATTTAAAAAGGTTTTTTTTTAATATTTTTAGTATTTCCTCAAGTTTATTTTCGATATAAAATTGGACAACACATTTAATGATTTTAAGTCAAAGGGTTTTTACATTGAAACTATGTTGTCCTAATACTCCCAATTGATCTAAAATATTTTTACTATTTTTCGGAGTATTTATTGGAATTAATATCGGACAACACTTTTTGTGTTAATGTTTTATTTCTTCAAAACTATATTTCTAATGTTGTCTTAAATACTCCCGATCGGTTTAAAATGTTTTTACGAATTTTTTTGAGTATTTCTTAAGGTTTATTTTCGTCTAAAATCAGACAACGTTGTATTTAGGAGGTCGGCCAGGTCGACCAAAGAGAAAGCAAGTGCACAGGAGTTCATTTCACGAAACAGAACTTCTGCCTTTCATTTTTGAAGCATTGCGACCGGTTGTAGTTAGGGTCGACCGGTCGAGGTGCACGTCGACCGGTCGCCCTGTGTAAAATTGCTGCGATATGTTTCAAATTTCTATTTCTGTACGACCGGTCGCCCTATGGTTTAGCAAAAAAATCGACCGTTTGACAACGACAACTTTCCCTTAATTTGTGGGATGGATTTCTAACACTCTTTTCTTCAATTGTCTTGCAATTTTTTACAGAAATCATGTCCCCAAGAGGAGCCTATCATGCACAAGACATCTTCTATAAATAGAGGAAGAATTGAAGCAACACAATAAGAGAGAAAACTACAACACAACAAGATACACTCAAGAATACATTTGCTCTTACATTGTCTTATTTCTTGTTGTAATTTGCCTATCTTATCACTTTCACATCCTTGAGGTCTAGGCTATTCTTGATTACACTTGCACTCAATTGTATAATTCATTATCGAGTTGTAATCTTGAATTTTTGGGTTATCATTCAACACAAGATATCCTTGTGAGTGTTCTTGTGGTAAGAACACACTTGGGTGATCTAGGTGTTAGGTGTAAGAAGATTGTGGTAATCTTCTTGTTGTGGTGTTAAAGAATTTGGTATTCTTCTAGGTTGAAAATTGTGGTAATCTTCACAAGGTACTGTTGGAGATTGTGGTAATCTTCAAGTGAGATTGTGATAATCTCAAAGGTGGTGTTGAAGAAGAGTGTGGTGCTCTTCAAGGTGTTGTTGTAAGTTGGTGTTGTATTAATTTGTGGTAAATTAATAAAATATTTTTTCTTTTTGAAATCCATCCCGGATATACTGGGGTGGTAGTAGATTAGGCCCTAGGTGGGTTGAACTACTATAAATCGACGCGTGTTTTTTACATTCCGCACCTTTATTATTGTGTTTGAGTATTTGGTTCGAAAAAGAGGGCGAAATCGAAAAGATGGAGATAATCTATTCACCCCCCCTCTAGATTATCGTAGCCGCTTGGACTTACAAGTGGTATCAGAGCCAAACTCTTTGGCAAGCTCGTTTCACACCGCGAGTGAAGAGGAACGATCGTCGGCTCTGACGAAGCTCATCTATCCCAAGCACCTCCACCACCAAGCCACCTCTATTTGATTCCAAAAATTTTATATTTTGGAAAGAAAGAATGGAATGTTATCTACAAGGTTGCGGGTCCGATTTATGGAACATCATCATAAATGGAGAAGCCATTCCGATGATAGACACACCACACACCTCCAAAGGATTCAAAGAGCTCAATGATGAAGAGAAGAAAATCATCTCCTTAAACGGTAAAGCTCTCAATATTTTGTATTGTTCATTTACTAATTTGGAATATGAACATATTATAGGAATTCGATCGGCAAATGAAGTATGGCAAAAATTAGAAGCCATCTATGGAGTATTTGCAAATGAAAGGAGTCAAACAAAAACATCTACTTCTCAAAGGGATACAAGTTCAAATCTAAGGAACAAGCCTCCTACAACTTCCAACTATGAAGAAGTTGAATATTGTTTTATGGGCATCGAAGAAGAAAACGAGGTATGTCTTAAACCCTCTACTTCCTATGATATTGTTATTCAAAATGATTATAGTGATTTGCAAAATGATTTTGGTGATCTTCAAAATGAATTCCAAGACTTACTTGTTAAATACAAAAATTTGAAAAAGGAATTTATTGTTTTGAAAAATGATAAGGATAGTTTATTTACTTCCTATGAATCACTATCATGTGCTCACACCACCACACTTGACAAGGTTAGAAACCTTAAGAAACAAAATAGTACTCTTGTTGAGGATATTAATTGCATGAAAAAAGATTTATCTAAATCCAACTTGAGTACCAATGATATGATCGATATTGTTGATTGTTGTGATAATTCAATACTAGAACTTGATCATAAGCTTAATGTTGTCAATCATATGAAAAGGAATCAAGTCTCTAAGCATGTTGGTCATTATACTTCTAGAATTATTACATGCTTCTATTGCGGTAAAAAGGGTCATACGGCTAATTCTTGTCGGGCTAGAAATAGCTCCAATTATTCTTGGAGACCTAAAAGTCTCAAAGCTAATCCTAAAGGACCCAAACACTTGAGGGTACCACAAAATAATGTTGTATTAGGTACCCGTGAAATAAAGATCGAAGAAAAGTTATACCGCTTAAGAAGACATCAAATGACCGTCATTTGATCAAAGAAAAGAAAAAACACTTTCAACAAAGCCAATTTCCAAGAAGAGGATATAATCAAAAATGGGAAGAACACAATCCTTGGAAATGGCAAAGACATCATCAACAAGATGATTTTAAAAGAAGAAGAGACCATCAACAATGGGAAGGTAACAAACCGTGGAAATGGAGTAATCAAAGAAGTCATCATCAACAAAGTGACTTCTCAAGGGGAAGATATCATCAACAATGGGAACGACACAACCCATGGAAATGGCAAAATTGGTAACCCGTATCTCCCCATTTAAAATATGCATTTTATTTTTGTTTTGCATTTTTTTTTGTGTGTCTTTATTGCAACATGAGTTTTCAAGTATTGGTTTTCTTTTAATTAAGGTCTTCAATATATATATGTGTGTTTTTAAAATTCTTTTGAAAAAGAAGACCTTATATGATGTTTTTAAAACTCTTGTGCATTTTTATAGACTAAAGTATGTTATCATCTCTTATGGATTTTTATGGCATGGGCTTACTTGTGATATCCCTTAGCCTACATTTTTATCATTATGATTTGTACTATGTTTGTTTTAAGAAGTATGTAGGATTTACATATTTTCACAAATGGCCATTTGCGTCATTATTTGTCAAGAAAGGCATAAATTATCGAGGTACGTTTACTTGTGTTATTCTTACTCTTATAGACTCGATATATGTATTGTCATGTGCCTATGTGCTTGTTTTTCATAGTATTTCATACAAGTGCCATCAAGAAAATTTTTAGATTTTTTTTTAAAAAAAGGCACTATTCGATATTTGATTGCACATATTTGCTTTGTTCAAATACTTCTTTTAAATGAGGTCTCAACTATATGCTATCGGATTTTCAAATTTCAAAAGAGAGCTTTTGTAGCTTTCTTAAGCTTATTTGAACTTGCATGATTTATTAAACTCTTGATGATCTTTTAAATGCATAGTATGTGTTTCTTGCTTCATGGTCTATATATATATAGTGTCTATTTCTACTATGCTCTTATGCAAGATATTTTGTGATTGATGATTGAGGCATGTTTTTACACTTGGGATATTTTTTCTTGCTCATTTAAGCGATGCCGTTAATGAGTTTGTTAAGTTGTGTAGATGAGAAATGAAGTACTCCAAATATTGGTTACCTCAAAATATTTGGATGTATATGTTCTATTGTGAACACCTTAGACCAATTGGATGCCCTATGATGATAGTAATGAAGTAGACAAAAAGGGTATTCCGGAACAAACTCGATGACCAAGGCAACATTGGTCGAACTAAGGCGAGGTTAGTAGCTCGAAGGTATTTTCAAGAAGAAGGTAATTGATTTTGATGTAATATTTGCACTCATAACACATTTAGTAGCTATTTGCATTTTACTTGCCCATTCTTGTTTTAAGAAAATTTCAAGCTTTACCAAATGGATGTTTAATCCTATTTTCTAAATGGCTTTATTCTAGTAAGAGTCTATGTAAAACAACCTACGGGGTTTAAATTTTTCTAGGCCAAATGATCTTTATAAAAGGCCTTGTATGGTTTCAAACAAGTACCCCATGTATGGTATGATAGACTTAGCTATTCTTGCTAAATGATTTTACAAAAAGTAAAGTTGATACTACTCTCCTTGTTTTTTTTTTTTTAAAAAAATGGCAAGATTGCTTACTTGTGCAAATTTATGTTAATACTTTTGGTGCTACTAATGAATATTTGTGTAAGATATTTTTCTAAGTCAATGCAAGGAGAACCTAAGATGATTATGATGAGGGGAGCTCAAATTTGATCATTGGAATTCAAGTACAACAATGCCAGGAAGGTGATTATATTCCACACGCAAAAGAAGAAGCGAGGCATTGAAGAAAAAAGATTTATTTCAACTTATATGGCTCCAAATGCGAAAACCGACAAAAGGTTGAAGTAGGCATATTGATTGACAAACAAATTCGAGGTATGTTTTCTTGTATTATTCCTATAGACTCGACATTCCATATGCCTTATGTCTATATGCTCAACTTCAAAAACTATCCCAACGAATCTCATTAAAGTGCCGTTAAAAGAAATTTTCAAATATTTGAAAGGCACTTCTTCTTATGACTTGTATATCCATAGTTTTAAAATGTTCTTAGTTTTCGGGATAACAAGTCCGGTATTTATATTACGATTTTTCGTATTCAAAATATAGTTCATCATAATCGAACTAAACATATTGAGATTCGATATTTTTTTAAAAGGGATTGAGTTTTTAACAAAAACTTGAGATGTGTTTAATTCCGTCTCAAGGATAACTCGCGGACTTTTTAATCGTTAACCGCTGAGTATTTTACCTCATTTCGAGCTTGATTATGACATAATGTATATTGAATGAGGTCTACGTTTGCATTTTGCACGCTTTCAAAACTTAGGGGCAAAAAATCGGATTTTTGGATCAAATTCGGAATTTCAAAACAGAAAGAAGCAGTGGGCTGAAGAAGCTGAGGCCGACCGGTCGCCCTACCCTCCGATCGGTCGCCTAGCCCTCCGACCGGTCGCCCAGCCCTCCGACCGGTCGCCCAACCCTCCGACCGGTCACCCCTGCTGATATTTCAAATAGAATGCTTTCTGTTTCTAGACTTGGCATTTTGGCGTTTTTCTTCCTTTCTTCGTCCTTTCTGTCATTTGCACACACAATTCACTCCAAATGAGTTTTGTTGCATAAATTATATATTTTGGGGATTATCTAGCTCGACTATCATCATCATTGTTCATCTTTACCGATCGAATGATAAGAATTTCACTCTCTTTAGCTCAATTGGGTTGAACCCTTGAGTTTGTGGCTTATATGTATTTTTCTTGATGCAATTCATATATTTTTGTGATGAGCTTATTGATTGTTGATGAATGATATTTGTTAAATTGTATTTGGTGATGAAAAACTTGGCTTAATTTCATTTACAAGGGCTATATATATCTTTTTCAATTTTTGACGCCCACCAAGTGTTCGATAAAACGCTTCAATGAAAAATTCATCATCTACATGATTCTCTCGATTTCAAAAGTCTTATATATTTATAGAGATCATGTTTTGCTTATCAAATGATCTTTCATAAGCTTCTACAAGTCGTATGATTCAACTCTTCCCTCCTATTTGGTTTAAAAGCTTCAATGTTCAAATAGCTCGATACATCGGTTTACTTGCGCACTTTGATAAGAATATATGATGTATTTATCGTGCTAACATCCTTTTTTATGATTCCAAAGGGGGAGAAACAGATTATAAGCTCTTTATCTCATAGAAGCTAAGATAAGCTTAACGAAAAGAAGCTATAAGCTATGGCTTCATATAGCCATAAGTTGTGGATCATATTTAGTCCACTTGGTGCATTATGGTTATGTATGAATCATGGTCCATTGGTTGTAGTATAGACTTATATACGGTTCTAATGATGTTTCTTTGACAAGGGGAGCTTTTAAGTTTTTGATACTTGAGATCAATATCGAAAAGCTAAGATTTTAGCTTATGTTGAAGTTGTTTTTTTATTACTCTTGTTGTGCATATTGATAGGGTGAGCATTTGCTATATGTGTTTGAATATCTCTACTCCCATCCTTGTGTTTATATTGCGTGGAATGTTGTCGCTCTCAACGGATATTTATTTTTGACCGGAAAAATTGTTTTGTTTTCAAAATCGGCCTTGTTGAATTGTTTTGGTTTGTAATCATCAAAAAGGGGGAGATCGTTTGATAAATGGTTTTATCATGATTTTGATGATTTTATTTTTTCACCAAAATAATGTTTTTAATTGTTGTCCAAATACTCCTAAATAATTTAAAAAGGTTTTTTTTAATATTTTTCGGAGTATTTCCTCAAGTTTATTTTCGATATAAAATTGGACAACACATTTAATGAATTTAAGTCAAAGGGTTTTTACATTGAAACTATGTTGTCCTAATACTCCCAATTGATCTAAAATGTTTTTACTATTTTTCGGAGTATTTATTGGAATTAATATCGGACAACACTTTTTGTGTTAATATTTTATTTCTTCAAAACTATATTTCTAATGTTGTCCTAAATACTCCCGATCGGTTTAAAATATTTTTACGAATTTTTGGAGTATTTCTTAAGGTTTATTTTAAATCTAAAATCGGACAACATTGCATTTAAGAGGTCGATCGGTCGACGAAAGAGCGGCAAATACAGGAGTTCATTTCACGAAAGCAGAACTTACGCCTTTCATTTTTGAAGCGATGCGACGGTTGTAGTTAGGGTCGGCCGGTCGAGTGCCGCGTCGGCCGATCATACATGTAAAATTGCTGCGATATGTTTCAAATTTCTATGTATGTCACGGCCGTGCATACTATGGTTTGATGACAAAAATCTGACCGTTTGACAACAAACAACTTTCCCTTAATTTGTGGGATGAATTTCTAACAACTCTTTTCTTCAATTGTCTTGCAATTTTTTTACAGAAATCATGTCCCCAAGAGGAGCCTATCATGCACAAGACATCTTCTATAAATAGAGGAAGAATTGAAGCAACACAATAAGAGAAAAACTACAACACAACAAGATACACTCAAGAATACATTTGCTCTTACATTGTCTTATTTCTTGTTGTAATTTGCCTAGCTTATCACTTTCACATCCTTGAGGTCTAGGCTATTCTTGATTACACTTGCACTCAATTGTATTATTCATTATCGAGTTGTAATCTTGAATTTTTGGGTTATCATTCAACACAAGATATCCTTGTGAGTGTTCTTGTGGTAAGAACACACTTGGGTGATCTAGGTGTTAGGTGTAAGAAGATTGTGGTAATCTTAGCATTTGAGGTGTTGAAGAATTTGGTATTCTTCTAGGTTGAAGATTGTGGTAATCTTCACAAGGTACCGTTGGAGATTGTGGTAATCTCAAAGGTGGTGTTGAAGAAGAGTATGGTGCTCTTCAAGGTGTTGTTGTAAGTTGGTGTTGTATTAATTTGTGGTAAATTAATAAAATCTTTTTCTTTTTGAAATCCATCCCTGATATCTTTGGGGTGGTAGTAGATTAGGCCCTAGGTGGGTTGAACTACTATAAATCGACGCATGTTGTTTACATTCCGCACCTTTATTATTGTGTTTGAGCATTTGGTTCGAAAAAGATGGCGAAATCGAAAGATGGAGATAATCTATTCACCCCCCCTCTAGATTATCGTAGCCGCTTGGACTTACAGACGTCCCCTCCTTTTGTGTGACAATCAAAGTGCCATTCACATGTCTCACAATCCGGTGTTCCATGCTAGAACAAAACACATTGAAATTGACTACCATTTTATTCGAGAAAAAGTCACTAATGGTACTCTTCATCTTCGATACTTACCAACCACTAAGCAGATTGTTGATATCTTTACGAAAGCTCTTTCTAAAGACAACTTCGTCACCTTTAGATACAAGCTTGACGTTTGGTCTTTACCACTACCAACCTTGAGGGGGGATGATAAAGATCCTATTACAAAATCAAAGCATTATAAGGAAAGTGCCGTTAGCTACCATCAAGGCTAATCATATCAATGATTGTCATTTTAACATTCTTAGAAATTATAGCCGTTGCTTTTTTTTATGTATAAATAGTTATGTACACCATTGATAACAATTTAAATTTAAAAGCCTTTCTTTTAATTGAGCAAAATATTTCTTTACACATGATTTAAATATATTATCAAAAACAAGACCATATTGTGTTGTTTTTGTAAGTTTTTAATTAGATACACGAATTTGTTCGTTTTTTGATTTGATTTATCACAAAATAAAATTTTAATTAGACTACTCAAACAAGCCTAACGATCCTAGGAGGTTTTAGAATTAGATCGGTTCTTGCGAATTTGTGATGGGAGTTTGACATAAACGATGAAAACGAGGAAAATGACACCTTTCTATGGTAATTCATAAAGCAAATGATAAATATAAAATTTTATGAAAATTTAAAAGTATTAGTTAAAATAAGAAGTATGAATACAATATCCGTTTAAAATTAATATTAATAGGAAATAAATTAAGAGTTATCATTGCAAAGCAAAAGAAAATGTTGGAATCACTACCACTGGTTTAATTTAGGGTGACAATTTTTGATACGACATGATAGTACGACACAAATACGATACAAAAATAACAGGTTCGTGTTTAGCTTTATCGTGTTCGTGTGAACACGATAAAAAATAACAGATATAATGTTAACCTGCTAACGACCTGTTAGTTAGTGACAAATGACACATTTACCTTTAGTGATACGATAATGACACATTTATATGTTGGTAACACAATAACCTGATATTTTGTATGTTTTTATTGGACACTTTGCAGTTTATATTTTGTATTATCGTAATACCGTGTATTAACGTGTAAATAATTTTTTTTGGCTTATCATGTCAAGTTGTATCGTGTCAAAAAAACACGACACGATTGCATGATTTGTCACTCCTAGTTTGATTATTAGGCATTTTAGAACAATGTATTAATAATTAAGTAACATGTCTGCCAATCATTTCATTCTCATCTTTAGAAGGTCCCAAACACTGAAATGGTATAGTAATTAGTAATTACATAGAGACAAAAATTCTGGGAGGAAGGTGCAGAGCCCACAGTGCTTTCTTGAATAAATATTTGTTTTATTTGTCTATCAACTTTTTAGCTTGTTAGTGGTACCTCACCTGAGTCCTGTCAACTGTCTGCTGTACGGAAACCCTTTTATTTTTCTCCTTTGTAGCTATTGCAAAATTGCATTTTAGTCCTTCGAAAATAAAAATTGCAAATAGTTACTGCAAAATATAATTCCCTCCTCTATTATATATAGCTCTCCAACCTGTTTGGTTGTGTAAGTTACACTTGCTATGTGAACAATGAACATATTACACATATCAACTATGACATTTACATTAAAAACCTTATGAAATACCTGTTTTTCTTTTTCCCCAATCAAATGGGTATTTAGTATTTACCAAGAATTTGTCAATTCACCCATGAAAAATCTTTAGGACTAAAC
This sequence comes from Rehmannia glutinosa, assembly GCA_016081115.2. Classification (NCBI taxonomy): domain Eukaryota; kingdom Viridiplantae; phylum Streptophyta; class Magnoliopsida; order Lamiales; family Orobanchaceae; genus Rehmannia; species Rehmannia glutinosa. The sequence continues at coordinate 9,663,840 of CM071924.1, read as the reverse complement.
AAGTCAATACTTAAATGTATGTTCATATGGGTCTCAATCCTATCTAGACTAAGGTTGGGTTGCACCCGAATTCTCCATCTGATGCTACTTAAAAGGACAAATCACTTCAAGTCAAAAATTATATTTGATGGTCCAAATTTCACTCCAGGAGCTAAGGAACTCTTTAAGTTGGAATTTGCCTGCAACACTCAAATGTTAGACGGGCCCAGATGTTGTCCCAGAGAGACTCATCCGATGTTCAAATCGGTACGTATAGATAACAATTTCAAAGTAAAAGAGTAATTTAAGAGCAAATAAATGAGAATATTTACAAATAAATAAGGATGGGCCTTTTATACCTGGATTAGTGGGTTGCATGAGCATAATGTAACAAAAGTGGGTTGCAGGGGCTGCAACGGGCTTCATAAGCTGGTTAATGATATTTGTGACCCGACAATAATTAATAATATTGGACAATTAATTAAGTAATTTTGAATTATATAAATGCATAAATAATAAATTGGAAAAAAGTTAAATTAGTCCCCGAATAAGCCTCCAAATCCGAGACTGTGTTGGCAAAGGGAGCAGTGTGGAAGCAAAGAATATAATGTTGTGTTGTCTTGTTCTTAGACTTGGCTTTACTTGAGAGTCTTACTCATTCTTACACCAAAGACATTGGGATTGGGAAGAGAGTTTCGACCATGTCTTAGGGTAAATTTTCTCTCCCTTCTTTTCTTCAATTTTGAACACGTTGTGTGGCAGTGGGTTTAGTTTATCACTCGGTGAAAACATTGCTTGAGAGTTGAGAGTGAGGAGAATCCATGGAAGAGAGAAGAGAGAAGAGATAGGAGAGTGCTTGTGAGTATAGCTGTAGAGTGGTAGAAGTCATCCCCTGCAGCGGAGGGCACAGAAACGCGCAGGGAAGGGTGTGCTTCCATGTGCAACCCCAAGGGCGCAACCCCACATCCTCCACGCCACTGGTCTTCAACAAATTTGTGAATGATTCAAACAAACAAGTTTTCGAACCGACGAACAGAGATAATAAATCAGATTATTGTCTTCAACGAATTGCAAATCTCGAATCACGGGTATTGGTTTCTATATCAAAATCAGAAAACTATTCTTTTTTATTTTTTGTTTTTTACTCCAAAGTCGTGTTCTTTCCCACAATTTCCTAATCTTCTTGAACCTTGTGTGTTACAGCCTTAAAGGACAATCAAAGAGGAAAATATTACTTCCTAAGAGACTTGTGCTGATCAAAAGCACTCCTCAGTCCCCAAATTATTACAATTAATTATTGGGAAGAAGAACTTATGCCTGATTGCTTATTTGCATTATCACTGTAAACTTGCTTTGATAGTAGACAGACAGTGTAAGGCAACATTGCACTGAGTGATTTCTACTACAATAAACAGTATATGGAGCAAGGCATTCAGTTTTAACCTCTGGTTTGCAGTTCTTTTTCCTTCAGTAAGGGACCCTTGCAAAAACTTCTGCAGAAGAAGTGATTGATTGTAGCAGAAGCTAAAAGAGTAAATGTAGCTGAGAAAGCTAGAAACCTAAAAGTAATTGACAATCAGAAGCTGGTACTATTTGCAAATATAAGCTAAATGTCGAATTAACTAATTGAGAATGTTTGATAAATAAGTTGTAAAATGCTTATTTGTATGTGACAAAAAAGCAAAAACATATACTAAAAAGCACCATTTTAGATTCTGATTAAATTAAGCAAAAACAGAAGCATAAGTTGGCATTTGCAAACATTAAAAACTATTTCTTAACTTCTTTTCAACAGAAACTGATAATCCCCTTCTTTTTAGTGATTGCAAACACTCCCTAAGTCTACAAACTACAATTCCACATTTCCAGTTCCACTTATAAGCAGATTCTCAAATTCCTTAACAATGAGAAAAGAAAAATATCAAGATACAGCTTTTGGGACAGACACCTATCATAAAATCCCATTCACATCCACATACCTGAGCAAAATATGACGTACGAGATAATTTTGTCAACCTCTGGAGTCAATAAACTCATCTCCTTCCCGATATCCATAGCTGGCCGCCTGAGCAACAACACTGTCCTCATCTTCAAGAATTAATTTTACTCCGTTGCTCTTGAGGGCATTCACAACGGCCCAGACCTTCGTGCGATTCTTGAAACCTTTCTTCTCGATTTCCTTGTTAACATCGACGTGGATTCCTCGTCCCTGGCCATGTTCAAGACCCTCGACTCTGAGTCTCATTGCCAGCACTTCTCCCACGACCGCTGCTGCTTTTGCATTGCAACAACGTCCGCATTCCAGCGTGCTTTTGAGAGAATGTTCGACTGTCGAAGCGGTTGCAACTATCCGTCCGTTATTTCTATCCACCACGTTTGCTGTTATGTACTTCAACGACATGAACAGTCTCAGTACGTATCTCTTTAGAACGGTCATCCTTTTGAATAATCAATCTGTACCGAGAAAATAACTTAATGTCGTGATACATGAATTCATAAGTAAAAATCACTAAAGCATTTGTAAATAGAGATATATCTGTAGTAGGGCCCGCCAACCCAGGCCGAAACCCAAACAATACCCGATGTGGCTGTGCTGTACCCGACCACTCTGATACCCATTGGGACTCAGAATAGGGTACAAATTACCCAAATCAATACTTTTTTTCCGTACTCTTTTCTTTTTTGTTGGGGGAGGGGGGGGGATCTGTAAGTATCCACCGCACTGTTCCAATTTTAGTTCTTGCCGGAAAATTATTTACAGTAAAATGCAAACAATGAAATAAGACAAAGGGATATCTTCGTTACTAATTTCCTACAAGTGATTAATTAACCGATGCCGATTTCTTCATTTTGCTTTCAATTTGCATAAGCAAGCCTGCAAAACATAATAAAATGCCTCCTCCTCCTCAATCAGACAATCTTTCTTTTGTTCAGAAAATTATATTACAGTCAATAACCTCTTCTCTAGGGGCCTACTTCTTCTCCATTACAAACAATGACATCGGACAAAGGGATAGCTTCATTACTAAAATAGTTGTTAAAGCGATAGGCGACGCCAAGGCGACAAGCCATGGCCTAGCGCCCGACGGCCTAGGCGACAAAAGGTGATGGTCTGGCCACGCTAGACGACAACAACTAGAAAACCTGTTATATATTTATATTCTCCTAAACATCAACTACAAAAATAATAAATCATATCAAAGTTTCAAACAATAACTAACTACATCAAAATCAAACACCAATATCAATAATCAAGCAACAAAATAAAAAATGAAAGCTGAAAATCAACATAACATCAGTAACTACTTTAGCACGGAAAATACAAAAGGCAATAAAACAAAATTTCAGCCCAAAAATAAAAAAAAAAACATTGAATTAAATATTGAAAATCATCAATAGGAGTCCATGCTCATGTTAAAACACAAAAAAAAAAAAACAACAACTACCCATACATTTATAAGAGCTAATATATTAAACTTAATTAAAAATAAATTTAAAAAACAAAAAGCTGAAAAATCTACTTAAAATAGAAAAAAATGCCTAAATGAGTTATCCTTCTGCTATCCTAGCTGTGGTTTCAGTTTGTCTACAGCGTTTAGCGTTCAGTTTTTTGCTTTTCAGGGTTTTTAAGTCTTTAAAATGTTCTTTTATTTAAAAACCCTTAAAACATTCAAAAAAAAAAAAAAAAAAAAAGGGAAATGTGGGTGGTTTTACACAAAAAACAAAAAAATATAGTTCCATAAATGAGCTATCCTTCTGCTATCCTTCTTCGTCTCAAAAAGATCATGTTTCTTTCCAGAATAAAAGTTATACCCATTCAAATCCCAATAACTTCAAACACCAGGTTACAGTCAGTCCATAACCTCCACTCTAGGTGCTTACTCCTTCTCCATTAAATACTTATATGGATATGCTTTCAAAAGTCATTTTCCATTTTCCAACTATTTCGGAAAATTGGTTTATGTTTGTTTAGGGAATTTTATGATTTTTTTGAAAATATTCTTTTGGAAACACAACTAAACAATTGTTCATCACAATTACGCAAATCTATGTGAAAACACACTTCAAAAACTATAACCAATCAACTTTGCACTACGATTACGCAAATGACAAATCTATACAAAAAATTAGACAACAAACCAATTATAATCTCAATTCTCACACGAAAATCAATAAAGTCTGAAAATTCATTTTTCCACTTGAAACTGGAAATTGGAAATACATCCCTACAAGGCCTTAGTTTTCAAACATCATTAGCCTTTAGTGGCATCATAATATGGTAGCAAAAAACTCAAAAAACCAATATAAATATTCAGATTAGAGAAATTAAAGAAAATAGTCATGAAAAAAAGAGAGAGTGATAAATCAAAAAATGAGACAAAGTGATATACAACCATTTCCTCTTAAATATACTCCATTTCAATAATATATTGTTTTGAATGATACTCTGCAAAAGGATCCCGTTACAAAAGCTACAAAAAATAACCAGAAACAACAAAGTGTGAATCATATAGGTGTCATTAAACCAAAACATGAAGGAAATCTCTAGCAAATGAATGATATATTAGCAGAAAAAGAAGCCATACCTAAGGCCCATCAATTTAATTTATCTATTAAAAAAAACTTCAAGATTAAACAAACATACAGCTCAAAATGAACCTCCCCCAACCACTCCGAAATATTCAGAACCCAAAACGCTATTTTTTTATGAACCCAGCATAAGAACATAACGAGTGATTACTCTGATCACGATGAAAATGGATTTGGGTAAACAAATTAAGCAGGGGGAAAAAAAGAAACAAACGATAAAAACCCAATTTACATCAAAAACCTTTTCCATGGCGTTCGCGGCAGTTGATGGATTCGACTCACCGAAATTTGCAGTGCCGGGGGCTGATGAAGCTTTTGGTGTCCGACTTGGAACTCTGGAAAGATGGGTTTTAGCTTGAGGGAGGTTGAATCACTGTAGAATGTGTCGACGATGTAGACGATGAGACGATGAGACACGACCCAAATAGGCCCAATGCTACTTCTCTTGGGCCAACGTACGCGATCATCGGTTTAAAAGTTATACCTGAAATTAAATAAAAGTCCAAATCCGTAACACTAAATTGTAGGCATTTAATATTTTAAATTAAATTAAATTTAAATCTTGTGCTTTAAAATTTTATACTTCAAAGTTTAACCCGATTTTTTCAAATACTTTCTATATGCACCACGTGCTCTATAGACTTTTCTATAACAAGCTATTTTTGATTTAAAAGTTCGGTCCAGATACTCAAATTCGAACATCGTCATTGCGAGTAATATTCATGGTCATTGGCTAACCCACTGATTACTATAATAGACTCTTTTAGCTCACACATTTCCTCATTCATTTTGCCTTGTCCTTAATAAAATTTAAGACAAAGAGATGGTTTTGAAGTCCATTGATGAAAGTATTTTCGCTTATTTATAGGAAAACCTAATTGGCTATAACTTTTCTTTTTACAGTGTCTTTCTAATTCTAATCACTTGCCTTTTATTAATTAATAGTATAATAATTTGAATTTTGTATACAAATATTCAAACTTTTTTAATTTATTATTGTTATTATTAACATTAATTAACATATATAAAATAGATTAATACTCATGTAAATGGGCCAAACAGCCCCTTATTAATGGCCCTAAGCCCATATTTGATATTTTCGTTGTCGAATTGGAGCACGGAAGCTCCTCCACAACCCCTCTAATCACCACCGTCGAATTTCATCCAGCACCGTTCATTCCTTGCCACGCGTCTCATTTCTTCCACTCCCAGCCCTATATATTTAACCGTTCCCACATTCCAAACCCTCATTCTCGGACTCTTCTTTCAAAACCGACGCACCTGCCGCACAAGCATTTTCCGAGAACAAAGGAAGGAGACGAACCCTAGATCTCCTTTATATTTGCCCTGTGCTGAAGACGATAGTAATCTCCATATATCAAGGTAAGGTCTATGAATTTGCCTTTACTTATTTTCTGTGCTTTTTTTTTTGCGTTATGTATTTGGAGTCTCATATCTTTGGGAATTGAATTTCGGTTTGACAGATGGTTTCCGATGCGAGTAAGAAGAAGGCGGCTCAGAAGAAAGCTGCTGCGGCTGCCAAGAGAGGAGGCAAGGCTGCGGCGGCTGCCGCCTCATCTAAGGCTGCTGCCGCTGAGAACGGTAGCAAAGTTGATAGTTTGGCCAATTCGGTCGGGGATCTTCAGATATCTGATCGGACATGTACCGGAGTTCTCTGCTCGCATCCTCTGTCCAGAGATGTTCGGGTAAGCTCCTCGATCTGTTATTTTAGGGTTTGGTTATTTTAGTGTGAATATATGCTTTTCAGGAAATCTGTATCTCGGTGTGTATGTAAAGTATATATTATTTGATTATAAATTGCACAGGTCAATTGTTGTGAATATGTCGAGGATTTGGTTAGTTGTACGTCATTTTTGCTGTTATGTGAATGTGTCATTTTCTTTTTGGATTTGGATTGGAAAATAAGTGTATAGAGTCACACAAGATTTTCTGTGTATCATCTCAGATTTCAATTGGCATTAATTTGCATTTTGTGTATTTCAAGATATTTGAAATACGGTATGAAACAGACTTTAGAATAGAGGATCTGGTCTGGTATAGATTGGACCTCCTATCTGTATCTTTTGCCCTTTTTGGTTTCATGGTGTGGATCACATGGAATGGAATGATGTAGGTTGATTTCAGCACTTACCTGCCTGCTTGCTCATAGGACTTTATTAAGTTTAAACTCTAGCATCTCAATTGAGAAGATGCTTAAGGAAGACATTGATGAGCTGTTTTCCATCTCACTTAACCATGTAGTACATATGGCATGTCCGTTATTTTGAAATTTCTTCTGGAGTAGTGTCTCATGTTTAGTTTATTGTTGCTAGCTTGGTGCACCTAGACGAATGCCTAGTGTGCCCAATAACTTCAACCTTGTTTGGAACGCTCTGTAGTAGGTAATAATGTGTATAAACTGTTAGTTCTGCACTATTTTTGTTATCTTGGTGATGTAAATGGATTGTTTGTGGTTTTTTGCAGATCGAATCTCTTTCACTCACATTCCATGGCCATGATCTAATAGTTGACTCTGAATTGGAACTCAATTATGGCAGGTGTGTGGGGGCTCCTTGACTTTATAGTTGTATTATGATGTATTGTTATTACAATTTCTTATGCCTTCTCTTTGCAGACGTTATGGTTTGCTTGGGTTAAATGGATGTGGGAAGTCTACACTTCTTGCGGCAATAGGTAGCCGAGAGCTTCCTATTCCAGAACACATGGATATTTATCACCTTTCAAGGGAGATCGAAGCTTCTGACATGTCTTCACTTGAGGCTGTCATAAGTTGTGATGAGGAGAGGCTGCAATTGGAGAGAGAAGTTGAAGCTTTGGCTGCACAGGTAAGGATATATGTCTAAAAAGCAGTAATGTGTTATAGAGGGGGGCATCGTACAAAGTACTTATGTTTTATGTGGTTATAGGATGATGGTGGTGGAGAACAACTTGATCGCATTTATGAACGATTGGAAGCATTGGATGCATCAACTGCTGAGAAGAGAGCTGCTGAGATTTTATTTGGTCTCGGCTTTAACAAGAAAATGCAAGTAAAGAAAACAAAAGACTTCTCTGGTGGCTGGAGGATGAGGATTGCTCTAGCAAGAGCTCTTTTCATGAACCCAACCATATTGTTGCTTGATGAACCTACAAATCATCTTGGTAAAAGCTTGCTTGGCAATAATTTTTAACAATCCATTATGGAACATATGCTGAGTTTTATGTTTAATATACTTGGTTAGTTTGGGATATTGTGCTTATTATAGCTTACATCTCTGTAAATCAGAAGTCCGCCATTCTGGTCTGAATGGGTTACATATTTATTACCACTTTAACGTGTGTATAATCGTCATGGGCTTTGCTTAGTTTTAATAAAGATGTTGCTGATGCTGTAGATCCTGTATGATCCTTTCCATTTCTTACTTTTCATTTTATCCTGTTACAGATTTGGAGGCTTGCGTCTGGTTAGAGGAGACACTGAAGAAGTTCGACAGAATTCTTGTTGTGGTGTCACATTCCCAGGATTTTCTGAATGGAGTGTGCACTAACATAATCCATATGCAAAGTAAGAAGTTAAAGCTCTACACTGGAAATTTTGACCAATATGTTCAAACCCGTTCTGAACTCGAAGAGAACCAGATGAAACAATACAAATGGGAGCAGGAGCAGATAGCTTCGATGAAGGAATACATTGCACGTTTTGGACATGGTTCTGCAAAGCTTGCTCGTCAGGCCCAGAGCAAGGAAAAAACTTTGGCAAAGATGGAGCGCGGTGGGCTCACTGAGAAGGTGGCCAGAGATAAAGTCCTCGTTTTCCGATTTGTTGACGTGGGAAAACTCCCTCCTCCAGTTCTTCAGTTTGTGGAGGTGGCATTTGGTTACACTCCCGATAATCTCATCTACAAGAACCTCGATTTTGGTGTAGACCTTGATTCTAGAGTAGCCCTGGTGGGACCCAACGGTGCTGGGAAGAGTACTCTGCTGAAGCTGATGACAGGGGATTTAGTTCCTCTGGACGGCATGGTCCGGCGTCACAACCACTTGAGGATAGCACAGTTCCATCAGCACTTGACTGAGAAACTCGACATGGAAATGTCAGCTTTGCAGTTTATGTTGAAAGAGTACCCTGGAAACGAGGAAGAAAAATGAGAGCTGCAGTAGGTAAATTTGGGCTTAGCGGTAAAGCTCAGGTGATGCCTATGAAGAACTTGTCCGACGGACAAAGAAGCCGTGTCATCTTTGCATGGCTTGCGTGGAGACAACCCCACATGCTTTTGTTGGACGAGCCGACTAACCATTTGGATATCGAGACGATCGACTCTCTTGCTGAGGCGTTGAATGAATGGGATGGGGGCTTGGTTCTTGTTAGCCACGACTTTAGGCTCATAAACCAGGTGGCCCACGAGATATGGGTGTGTGAGAATCAGGCTGTGACTCGGTGGGAGGGTGATATCATGGACTTCAAGGCGCACTTGAAGGCAAAAGCTGGTTTGTCTGGTTGAGAACCAGATACAATGTCGGTATAGAGGCACAGCCAGTTTTCCTGGCCATAGCAATTGATGCACTGGGCCAAAGGATCTTCTCTCCCAATGTTATAATCAGCGAATTATGGTGAAAGTTGAGGAGTGGAGGTGACTCGGGTTAGTCATTGTTGTGATCGTGTTGCTTCTGAGTTCCTTGGTAGGATATAGAAGTAGAATGGAAGCTGGACTTAGCTTTTTATATGGATGTTGCTATATTCTTGCCTACTGCGGTTGGTTACAGAGGTGGTGGCAGAGAGGGCAGTCCTCTATAAACATTTTATCAGTATTTGGATGATACTATATAATATTTGATGGCGTACTTGAATATTGCATGGTATTGGTACCATTTTCTTATCTAGTATTTTCAATAATGGATGATTTTTGAAGGAGTGACATTGTGTATCTGTTTGTTATATTCAGTTGCAGCTATTTCTGTGTGGCTTTGTGCTGGTATATTTATGCATTCTAGCTGTGGTTAATTCATTTCATATGAGAAGTCGTTGATATGGTTTAATTTTTTGAAGTTAATGCCTTATGTCTATAGCCCTTCTCTTGATTGGAGCCGGGGCCACCTGAACTTGAGTGGGTGGTTTGTGGCATGGTAGAATCTCTCCCGTTTCTTTGGTGTCATTGCCCTTCTCTGTTTCTTGTCAAGTTATTGGAATAGGGCTGTAGGGTTAAAAAATAGATGACTAAGCCCCACATGGGGTGGTCTGTGGTCTAGTGGTGTACGGTTGGCTCTCGAGGCCAAAAGGTCTCATGTGTACCACTTGATCGAGCTTGTACCACAGAGCTTTTGCAGTGTGGTTTATCTGGCTGCATGATTTGCATGGTTATTAGGCTATTGCGTTAAAGCTGGGTTTATCCAGTATGCACATGTAGGATAGTTGGGTGAAGGATGTTCCCGTTACTTAAAAAAATAAAATGGTTGGTTGGAAATCTTGTTAGAGCATATTTGAGCATAATTAAAGATTTCTCTCTTTTGATGAGACGTGAAGTTTGATTCATTTAGTAAACAATATAAAATGTTTTTCATATGTAAAATAATAACACTAATCAAATCGATTAAATATTATACATACAAGGTCGTGCTAATAAAAAGCTCAAATAATACTTTTAGAACTCGATAATAAAAAGTTCAAATACATGTAAATCGTAACGTATTTTACTGCAACTCCTTTTAACACTTACATTTGTTGTCTTTCCTTTCATTTGGCTTCTGTAGGAGGGATCAGATGTGAAATAATTAAGCAATGACTCAGTACTCTAACAATGAGTCAGTGACAACACTATGTTTTTCATATAGGACCAAATGCTTTTCATATTCCATTGATTCTCAAAATTATGGCATTGCTTACAAGAAAAACAGAGACATGTTCGAGAAAAAGATCCACTCTCTTTTTAACTAACCAATAAATCTAAATGCTTTAACACAAAAAGATCGTAAGCATCCGATAGTTCCCTGTCGTTTATCTTGGATTGTTTGTATTTTGATTACAACAGAACAAACAACGAAGAGATAGGGTCTTTCTGATACGAAACTGTAGCAGAATAAAAACAAGAATGCGATAACCAACAGCCATAAGAAACAGTATCAGTAAATTTCCCCACTTGGAGTTGCTGTCGGCTGATATATCGTACGCGTTCTGAAGTGCCTGATAACCGGATATCGATCTTACCTGCCCAACGGCAAAAGAAGTTCCGATATATTCGTTCTCTAAGAGACCCTGAAACAAAAATTTAACTTTTTTTAGACTTCAGGATAATAGGCAACATTAAACTAAGCATTTTCTTGTAACTGCATACAATATTTGAGCACATTCCATAAACAATAAATTACAAAAAGAAAGGGATAATTTACAAAAACTACCCCTGAGGTTTGGGGTAACTACAAAAAAAGAAAAAAAAACCAGAGAAATTTCAAAATTAAAAAAAAAAAAACTGAGGTTTGATTTTGTCTTAAATGTAGGGGATAACTATAATGCTTATGAAGGGGGTAAAGTGTAATACAAAATCAAACCTGAGGAATTTTTGTAATTTTCAAAAACCTCTAGATTTTTTTGTTATTAGCACAAACCTCGGGGGTAGCTTTTGTAATTATCCCTAAAAAATCCAATTATCTTTAAAAATTACAAATATCCTATTATATATTACAAATAACTCTTTAATGTTTGTATTTGCTTAACAAATACCCCTCTATTGATTGATGGTGCAATTTGTAAAATGGAAAAATATATCAAGAGTATTTGGAATTTTGAAAGATATTTGTAATTATACTAAACTTCAAGGGTATTGTTTTGTATTAAAACCCTTCTATACCAATGTCTGAAAACACCAAACAGTGTGGATCAAGCGAATCCCAACTTAAATCCCACTGCTAACATGGCATGAACGTGTATATTAAATTTGGTTTGGAACTTTAAGTTGGACTACAGACAATTCCATAGATTCGACAACATTATTTGGTTTTACGGATGAATTATAGATGCACACAAAAGAAATGTGAATCAGCAAGTGCGGCTTAATAATATAGAATTAACTTGCCTGGATGGAATAAGTATGGAATGTAACGTCACGACAAAGGATACATCCATACTGGCCTTGGCAAAGCACTTGAATCCTAAAATACCCAGCTGAAAGCATCATTACCATCTGAAACACAACATTAATAATAATTAGATCGAAGAAGGTACATATAAAGTTCGAAAAATAGTCCAAACATGGGGAATCAATGGAAAATTAAATAAAATGAACGGATAATTACAAAACCTAATACCAAAAAAAAAACGATTATCTTTCAAAATTACAAATATGTCCTTGAGGTTTACATTTTCTTAACAAATATCCCCCTATTGAGGGTGCAATTTGTAAAATAGAAACAAAGCACAATAAGCGCGCTCAGTGCTGTACACTGCACCGATCCTCGTAAAAAGAAAAACAAAATACAAGATGAAGCAAATATGAAAAAGCATGTTTTCTACAGCTTTAGATAAATTCAGCTTTACGGAGTAGGATGGAACTTACATGTATAGTTACTAATAATAAAATACTCCAGAATATATTTTGGCAAATGGAAGCAACAAGCAACACCAGTCCTTCATTAACGAGAAGGCACATAAAGAAATTCAGCGCAAAGTACATCAACAAGCTGAAATCATCGCGCAGCCCAATAAGGAAATAGAAGACCAAACTTGTCGAGATGGAGAGTAGAAACAAGAACGGAATACTGGAGAGAAGTTGCCCGATTAGAAAGACTAATGTCCCAGAATGCTGATTTGCTTCTTCACAGGTGTATATCTGCACATGTAATTACTACATTTTTAATAATTACAACATCCCAACTTGAGGTAGTACAACTACTTAGAAAAGTACACACAGTGTTTAATAAATTATCTTTGTTGTAACATTTTTTTTAGGGATAATTACAAAAAAAAAAAACCTGAGGTCCAGGCTAATTACAAAAAAAAAAAAAAAAAAAAAAAACAGAAATTTTTGAAAATTGCAAAAAACCCCTTGAGGTTTAATTCGTCTTGCATTTTCCCCTCTCATAAGCAAAAAATATTTCAAAACCCTCCCTGATATTTCTAGAAATATTTCAGTTACCCCCTCAAATTTAAGACAAAATCAAACATGAGGGGGACTTTTTGTAATTTTGAAACATCTCTGGGTTTTTTTGTAATTAGCCTAAACCTCATGGGTGTTTTTGTAATTATCCCTTTTTTTATTTATCAAATGTTGTAACATAGAAAAGGTAAATGAACTATAACATAAAATTGTTTTGCCTTGATGGGAGTAAATTGGAGATAAAAGAGATTATCTCAAATATTAGTCACGTGCTTTACTTTAACATGAAGATCAGAAATCATCTGATTACAGTATATTTTACAAAAACCGATGCAAAAGCAAATTATATCAAAGCTACACTCAATATCCTCAAATTATAACATGCAAATTATATTTTACGTTACCTTGATTTCTTTCAGCTGTGCAGGGACACCAGCTATACTCAGAAGCGAAGTAAACGACACAAATATAAATATAGCTCCAACTCTAGTCTGCAGTTTGAGAGAAATAAAGAAATGATTATTATTTCTGTCATCTGCCATTCAAAACTGGTTAATTGTAAAGGTACTCAAAAGAGGCAGCGAGGGCGAATCACAGAATGAGAATAGAAGGAATAAATCAAGCCAAGACAGAATTAGAAAAAATTATCTTCAATGTATTAGTTATTGAATGTTTTAAAAGATTGGATCCCATTAGTAAGATTGTCTTAATCAATGTCGGCATCTCTATATATGGATAAAGAAGAACGCTTGTTAGCAAAAAATGCTAAATTAACATTTTTTTTGCTTTATACCATGGTATAATGGTGTAAAAGTATTCTCGACAAAACTTTACTCGACGTTTAAAATCATAGATCCAGAAGATGGTTAATTCCTTCCGAAAATATCAATGAGTTATTTAATCACGCAGAACTGTTTTTTGACCTTATACATTTCCCGTTCTCGCTTATAGAAGTCCTCCACATAATTTGTAGCGCAACTTACCCTTACTCATTGTGACTGATCATAACCAAACTGTAAGAAAAATTAATTTAACTATTACACGTCTTCACAAAAGCGCAAATGATGCCAATGCAGTTGAAGGTCCATGAGGTTTCATTCTTAATAAACTTAACCACCGTGGCGATAGTCAGTGTTCTAAAAAGCGCTAGGCGCTAGTCGGGCGGCAGGCTGGGCCCTATTAGGCGGGACCGGGGTGGGGGGTGGGGTGTTAGGCGGGGCCTAATCGGAAAAAAAAAAATTGTAGGCGGACAATGGGGGCCTAGCGCCTAGGCGGGAGTTTAGAACAATTCAACCAACAGATAGAGGATGCAAACTAAGAAGGAAATGTTCCAGCATTTTCAAAAATTTAAGGCACACTACAGAAACGACTTAAGGGCAGCGACGAGCATCATATTGCACCAGTTCAGTTAGGACGGAGAAACAACTAAAACTGTTTGCTGTGATGATATAACTTACCCCAACTGATGATAAAGAATGCCCCAAACCAGAGAATACAGTACCAATACATAGTGCCAAGAACATGTAAAGAATTAACCGAAGCCAATAGTATTTCCACTCCCTTGACATAATCAACAATGATCTCCAAGTCAATACTGCAATTTTGGCGACACAGCTCGCCTTGCCTTTGCTTTTGAGAAATGGACCTTCCTGTAGCATAATGAAACATCAGTTTAGGGGGGGAAATTTTAATTTGTAGCAAAAGGTGCATTATTTTTTTTGCTCCCTAGAATCCAATAGATGAATGGCTACTGCGTGTCTCAGAATGACACCGAAACTTCACCAAGTAACAATATTGGTTTTGCTTCACACTGGATCATATTCATGGAAAAACAAAGACAAAAAGCATTAAAGTTCAATATGAGACAAAAAACATGTAAAATGAATAATGACTCCACCTTCTCGGTAAGCTTCAAAATCATAGTCTCAACAGCAGCAGCATCTGCAGATGATTTGTATGTTGCTTCAAGAGTTCGTATTGCTACAGCCGTGTCCATATTAACTGATGAAAGTTCCCCATGGTCGTCCTGTTATAATTATTGACTAATGATTACAAGCACAAACCAGAGTATACAGATCACCTTAATACACCTATAGGAATAAGAGATACTAAAGTTCAACTATTCTGCAGAAAATTACGGTAGCAATCACAGGTAATGGCAGCCTTAATTTGCTCGATACATAACTGATAAAATAATCTCATGAGATAGTTTATCCAGCTATAAGGTCAGATTTGTACTCAAAATTTAACCAAAATACCTGCCAGTTTTTGCACATTGCAATGATCCTATCAAAATCTGTGTTTATTGCTCTCAGAAAGTGATCGGAAGGGCTTTGCATGATTGGGCAAGGAAATCCAGCATTTGAGAAATGCTACAGAGAACAAGAAAGAGAATAAATATTTCTTCAATTTAAAGCTAAACAAAAATATATAAAAAATTTGAACCACTTAAGAAAAGCCATTTAGATCTTCATTTCACCCGGATCTCACCGAACAGTAAGCAGGTACAGATGATTTAAAACTAAAATCCTTCTTTTTAGTGACATCGCTGACCACTTTTATAAAAAATTAATAATTTTGCGGGCAACGCAATCAAATACTACTTTAGTAGGATAATTATAGAGATTTTAGTAAATTAACTTCACTTTTAGCTGATTTATATCATCAGACATATTACCTGCAAACAAGCGAGAGTTTCCCCGAAGAACAATGTGTTTCCATTTGAAAGAAGACATATTCTATCGAAAAGGCCAAAAACTTCCGTGCTGCTTTGGTAAATTGTGAAGATTAGAGTACAGCCCGTACTTGCAAGCTTCTTCAGGGTAACCATCATTAGGAGTGCAGATACACTGAAAATGAAAATTAAGTTGGTTAGTACTTAGTAGATATGACAATTTTCCCAAGATGAATAAAGAAACAATTGCAGCATGACCTAGGGATTTATTTAAGCGGATGGGATCTTCTATTCCAAATTCGTGTTTCGTCTCCTATTTCACCACACAAATGATTATCACGTGTATAACACCTATCATATTAAAAACCCAGAATTTATGCTTGATTTATGCTTCAAAATTAATATGGTAGGTGTTATACACGTGGTTATCATCTATGCGGTGGAATAGGAGATGAAACACGACTTTGGAATAGAAGATCTCATCTGTTATTCAAGACATTGGACCAAGTGCAGGTTCTTGCTATCCCTCTAACAAAAACTTGGTTAGAAGTGGTGGAGAAGCAGAAGAAAGGAAATGACATCATTCATTTTGTTGGATCAATTGATATAATAAAAGGGATAATTACAAAAGAGCCCCTTGAGGTTTGGGCTAATTAGAAAAGAACTCAAGAGATGTTTCAAAATTACAAAAAGCTCCCTCAGGTTTGATTTTGTCTTAAACTTAAGGGGGTAACTATAGTATACCTAGAAATATTGGGGGGAGGTTTGAAATATTTTTTGCTTATGAAAAGGGAAATGTAAACCTCAATGTTTTTTTTTTTTGCAATTTTCAAAAATCTCTAGTTTTTTTTAATTAGCCGGACCTCGTTTTTTTTTTTTTTTTTTGTAATTATCCCTAATAATAATTAGCGGATCCATTTTGTTGGATCAATCGATATAAGATTCTGTTATTTCACATGTTATCAGAGCTAATACTTAGTGGATTTTTCTCATGTTTTAATTATCAAGAGGAACGCAATACACAAAAAAAGAATAACTCCCATAGAACAATTCAATATCTTGGCTAGTCGCCAAATTTTTGATAATTAAGGCATGTGCAGACTTATTAGCCACTTGAAATCTTATCATGGCAAGCGAAACAGCTAGAATGATCCATTAACATGACCAAGGCTTTTCTTCATCTTAGGATACCCAAAGACAAAGCGAGATTACTAAATATTTCATATTTAGCAACTATGTACTTTCAAGATGACACAACATCGCAAGTCCATAGAAGTACAATAGCTTCATGAATAAAAGCTCAAACGAACCTGTCGAGATGGTAAAGAGGCTCGTCAATAAAAACGATATGGGGTCTCATCACAAGCTCCCTGGCAATTGCGATTCGTCTTCTCTCACCACTGGGAAGACCCTTCATATAACAGTGGCCACCTATAAGCTTATTTGCATAATCCCCCAACGACATAGCAAGGATGGCATCCTCCACCGCACTCCTCTTCTGAAAAAGGAAGCCTGGAAGCTGAAGCAATGCCGAGTAGTAAAGGTACTCACGCACCGTCAAGGATCCGATAAGTGTGGTTTCTCTATCAACAAATCCCTAATGCAAGCATAAAATAATTTTTGGTCAAATATTTTGAGAACTTTATACAAACATAAAATAAAGAAGAAAGGGTTACGTCTAATTGTCTACCCTTATAAATGTTGCGTTGCGGCTGTGACTTTGCCCCACAGACCAACATCAGGATATTTATCAAGGAAACAACCTAACCAATGTGACATCTTTCTGTAATTTTCATTTAGATTGTCAAACCATTTAAATCATTACCAGATGTTCAGAAGTTTCATTTAGCTTCCAAATCTAGTTGTCTTCTCCGGGTAAGAGTTTGAATGTGAAAGGTTAAAAAACAAATAAAGGATATTTTCACATACCAAAAGTATTAAGATTTATTACAATAGTTGGAGACCTTCAATTATTTGATCCATACAGATAAAACTCAGCGGTCAATAGGCCATTCACGAAACACATGCGTCTTTTCCACAAGAAGAAATTAGCATTGACTGATGAATTGATGTGTGTTCTTTTTGTGCAAATATACCAGAAACTCTATTTTCTTTATCTGATCGTTTACTTCCAATAAATACACTGGACAAACATTATCTATGCCAGATCATAACTCCTTAAAGTAGTATGAGCCGAATATAGAAGTATAACTTTTCAAAATAGTCCACAACTTGCATTTTGACCAAAGTCATGTATGTTCCCATATTTGCACAACGTTCAGATTTAGAACATACACCTGCATCTCTTCGCTAATTGGTCATTCAGGCAAAACATGCAACCATAGACAGCAACTTAAGAAAAGTGATACACTAAAACCTTTGGAAGCCATACTATCATAAACTCAGGTTGAAGACAAGTAGCATCGAAACGAACTTACATATGCTCCATATGGCATGCGCGACTTTACACCATTAACAAACACCTCACCATAAACTCTAGCTGAATCAGGCAATCTTCCTGAATTTGGAAATAAAACAAATTATTTATAGAGGCAAATCATATTTCTGTAGATTAAAAGAATAAAAAGGCATTAACAAGAGCCAAACCAGCAAGAGCTCTTAAGAGCGTCGACTTCCCCGACTTGGCGGGACCCATAATTACTGTGATCGTTCCTGGCAATGCGTAGCCATTGGAACTCTTGACGACCTTGTCAGAGTACTTTCTTTTACCCCTTATAGTAACTGTCAAATCTTTCCACACAATTGCGGCCCCTGCAGTCTTTCTCGCAATTGTTGCGCCCTCGGGCAAAGGAGGTGATGGCAGTGAGCCACTATTGAGCTTCGAAAGGGATGGCGAAACAGGTGTAGTAGCAGTATTAATGGAATCGGCTCTTCCTTCGTCGATTTTAACTTCAATGTCCGTATCGTCCCAGTCGGGTGAGTCCTCAAACGAAATAGGTTGTCTGAGCGCGCCCGGTTTTCTTAAGTAGAAGAAATTGCTTGAAGGCACTCTACTCGCTGGACTACTTGCTGAAGATGATGAGGACCTATAGTGATCCGATTGGGATTGTATTTCTTCCATTTTTTCCTACCCTAAGTGCTTTTATTGCAGTTCTTCGTTTATCGATCACAAGCCTAACACATCCTATGTACACTTTCGAGAATCGATTATAGTGAGAAAATAATATTCAACTTTCAGCTAGCTGAATCTGCGGACAATTAGAGTCAATGAGTGCACACAAAAGATAAAGACTTTTTTCAAGCAGTCTGATGTAAGTAACAAATTCAATGTTGAAATTACTGCTTCATAAAATTGGCAAAATATTATTTTAGTGAAAATTGGTTCAAATGAAAATTTTCATGTTTTGTTTGTTTGAAACAAAACTCAACTACGTGTACGGAGACCTTTGAAGAATTTTTTTTCTACATACAAAACCCAATAATCAGGAACCTTCACTTTACAAACTTCTTCAAAAACAGTTCTTGCATCATATTAATATCCCAGTAAGATGTCACACATTTTTCAACTCCATGAGTAATTCTAACAATGCTAAAAAGAAAATTAGTGAATTTTTAACCAAGTTATCAACTTTCTCAAATTTCAGAACTCACTCATAAGAACCCAAATGCGCCCATAAGTCTCACAACCAAACATCCAAAATAAATTAAAACTTAAAAGAACATCATATGATACAAAAATATAAAAATGCGCAACAAGAACCTGAAATGCTCTCTAAAGTTGACAAACCATGAAGAGGCAGTGAAGCTAGAGAGAGAAAAGGACTGGAAAAAATGAGAGAGAGCAAAGGTTGGATCTGGGCTTTGGGGTTTTTGCAGAGAAATGAGAACGCTAGTGAGGGAATAATATTGGAGTAAAAAGAAAAGAGCAAAAAGAGACAAGAAACAGAGAGAGAGTAGTGTGTGAGTGACACCTGATTTTTGGAGTAATTTGCTAATTAAAATAAATTTGGAAATTTGCCCGAAAAGATTGAAAACTGATGAATCTTTTGACCCTTTATCTTGTTGGGTATTATGCCTTTTGTTCTCTTTCATTTATGTTTTGCTTTTTTCATTTTAAAGGTTTCAGAAAAATTTAATGTTAGGTACTAAAGTTTGTCTATAAGTTTGTATTCGATGGTAGAGAATCATGTTATAAAACGATTGATTTAGATTCAATCTTATATGAGTGTGTGTCTCACTGCTCCAATTATCTTTATTTTTTGAAAAACGTGTGTTATCTCCACAAGAAATCTCCAATGGCAAAAAGGAACAGTTTTTTTGTTCCACTTTTTATGTTTCACTACATTGGATGGTGGACATGTGTTAATAAAATAGTCATGGTTGTTGATTTTTTAGATGTAAATACATGTGTCAAACATCGGAGTGGAACATGAAACGGAATAAGAAATGAAACGAGTAATCTGATTCTATAGCAAGAGGAGCGCGCAGACAATGTTAAGAAATTAAAAATAAAAAGAATTAACTTCGGATTTGTATGGTTTTTTTTCTCATCAAGTTCACTCTACTTTCATGTGTTGCTTCGTCATTGAGTATGACACATTCAATTTCAAATATTTAACTACACTATATGCTATTTTTAAATTGTAATAACCATACTCTTAGTTAAAATCACATGTCATTTCACAACTACACATGAAATGTTTTATCCATCTTAATGGAAGATAGATGGTTAACTTCTACACCGATAAAAGATAAATGTATAATAACGATTTTTTTTCTTTCTAAAACCCAATGTTGTAAAAAGCGCTAGGCGTTAGCTAGGCGGCAGGCTGGGGTCTAGCACCTAGACGGAGCGTAGGCGAGGTTAGGCGGGGTTAAGCGTGCCTAATCGAAAAAATAATCGTAGACGGACAAGGGAGGTCTAGCGCCTAGGCGAGAATTAATCGGGGTTAGACGGAGATTTTTATAACAGAGCTAAAACCACATTGATATAGTATTCTATCATAGTTTGAAAGATTTCAAATATTTGGAGTATATCAACACAAAAGAAAAAAATACCCATATATATAGATGTATATATGTATTTAAGTATATATATGTTATAAGGATTTTCTTTTCCCATGGTGATTTTGTTACTCTTTCACCACTCTAGTATCAGGTGATTAATTATGTGTCTCAAATTTCTCTTTTTGTAAGTAATTAGTTTTGCTTTTTCTTTGTGGGGTCTTATACTGGCTAAGTGTGTTATTGAAGTTTGAGAAAGATGATGATTAAAATCCCCCCCAAAAAAAGTATCATGAGTTTTGTATATTTTACAAGATAATTTGTGTGTTGTACACTTGTACTCATGTGCATTAATGATTATTTGGACAATATTTTTATTACGTTGTGTGTTTTTTTTGGACAAGAAAAATAATTTTATTAAGCAATCCAAACTAGCAATACATCGATAGAAGACATAAATAAATCTATTAAAAATCATAAAAAATGAAACTATGAAAAATTTCATAGCATCTAGGTTAATAACAAAAATCGGCTTAAAGCCTACAACTTTGAAAAATCTATAATGCCTAGAATACCTATGGTTCCAGCTCTGCAACATATTGAAGACCAAAATCTGATTTATCTCTGTCAGATCGAAAATTTGCTCGTCTGAATCGCCCAAAACACAAAAAACACCGCACTAAGGCGGCTACAAACCAAACGCCACACCAGACGGCGAAATCACAAATAAGAGAAAAACAAATAATCCAAATCTACGTGAAGAAACCACTTATTTAAAACATAAAAATAAAAAGATATAGGTGGTGGTGATTTCAGGCCAAAAATGGCCAAAAATCACCCTTAATAATGAAGAACAAGAAAGAGAAACAAAAGAGAGTTTAAGAAAAAAGGTGGCTAGGGTTTGAGAAGGGATTAATACAAAATGAATCTCATCATTTTTTTTACGTTGTGATAGTTAATTATTGTTATGTGAACTTCAAAATAAGATTATATACATATGAATCAATACAATATAACATAAAATCTAATAAGATTTGCAAGTTCTTTTTTTTTTTTTTTGTAATTTTCACTTTAATTTAATAATAATGAATGGACCGTTACACTAATTGATCCAAGAATATATCTCTTTTTTTAAAGGGAGAAACAAAATGATGAGAAGCATTTTCTCTTTTAAATTTTGTAATGTGGGTATCCATGATTTAGAGCATGGAGCCAAATGCCAGCAAAGAATGAGGATAAAATTATGTGGCTACAAAAAGGGTTTTTAACTTCTTTTATCCAACCACTGCAATGTACAGTATTAATTTAAGAAAAAAATAGCCAATTGATGCTTGTATTTTTGCTAGAACTGTACAAATAATATGGTTTTTAATAATGGTAATTATTGAAATTTACCTGTTTGTGTAATGATTATAATATGTATTGATCATGATCATATGTGTGCCTTAACTTATAAACTAAGATCTGCTTGAAGCAGCAGTTGACCTCTAGATAGATAACTTGCTAAGACCAAACTTTTGGGGTCAAGTTGTAAATAATTTTCTTTTAAACCATAATTAATCTTGAGATTAATTGAGATGTGCCCAAATTGTTCAAACACCACATAACTATTGGGGATAATCACAAAAAGGCCCTTATAGTGTTACAATTTACAAATATCTCCTTGAAGTTTATATTTATCTAACAAATATACCCTGTCGAGGGTGCAATTTGTAAGAGATAAAAACAATGGGTTGTTTTTAATTTTGAAAGATAACTGGGTATTTTCTGTAATTAGGCTAAACTCATGAATAGTTTTTGTATTTAACCTAACTATTATATCTTTATTTATTTTTAGCACAAATCTTGAGAGGGGATGGAACTGTGTGGGAATCGAACTCAGACACATACTTGAGTTTTACAAATATTTTACAATTAGGTTATCAAGCGATTCCCAATTAGATTAGGTATTATAAAATGATGATAAAGCTTAAAAGTTGTTCAAGTACATCAACATTATTTGAAAAAAAAAAGTTAATTGGGTGAGTTATTAAAATTTAAGGAATGGAATAACATTTAGAGTTAATTTTAACTGGCGCGGCGTTGACAAATTTGCTTATTGTTATCTTAAATGATCCATAATTCTGTGTGGTGGCTTGACTTTTAGAGTCTGAACGTAAATTGTTTGTGAAATAATATTGGAAAAGTATGTGACGTCAATAAAAAATCCACTATACAACTTAAATATTATGTTAACATGCAATACTATTCACATTTTTTAGATTGAGGTGAAAATCAGAGTTGATTCAATATATCATTGGTCCTTTTTGTTTTTGACAAAGAAGTTATTATATTCATACAAGATGCACAAAAATTGAAAATACATGAATATTTAATACAAATATTTTCTGCAACAAAACAACCATCATCTCACAAACAAACGAAAAAGAGAATGAAAAAGATATTAAAAAAAAAACAGATCCAATATAACATAGGAGTGGCAATTCGAGTCGTGTTCGGGTCACTACAAGAAATATGGTCTATACCAACACATATTTAATGACGCTACCAAAAAGCGTCATTATAAATAAGTATTTAATGACGCTTTTTAAAAAGCGTTGTTAATTATAAAAATTAGTGACACTTATTAGAAAGCGTTAGTATTTTAGTCAATTTAATGACACTTTTATTGAAGTGTCATTATTTCAATAAAATTACTGACTTTTTTTATAAGTGTCACGATAATTATAGAATTTAGTTACGCTTTTTTTATTTGTGTCCTTAAAATAACAACGCTAAGTAAAAAGCGTCATAAAATTGATGACACTTTCTAATTTAGTTACACATTTTTTTAATTGTCGCCAAACTTTAAAAATTTACTTACACTTTTATTCTTTGTGTCACCAAAATGACGACACTTATTAAAAAGCGTCATAAAATTGATGACACTTCCTATTTTACTTACACATTTTTTTATTTGTCATAAAAAATTTAAAAGGTACTTACACTTTTATTGTTTGTGTCATTAAAATAAAGACGCTTATTAAAAAGCGTCACAAAGCAAACAATTAGAATATATATCCCACATCGAAAGATTGAAGTGTTGAGAGTAATTTTGAGAGTTAATAAATAGAAGACATGTGGTGTATAATTGAATAACAGCAAGTAGATTCAAAATGAATCAAAAATTAAATATTAAGTTTAATTTTTTTTTAAAAATAATTAATAAATAACTGATCTTTAATAAATTTTACAAAAGCTAGAAATATAAAAATCGTCATAATTTTAATGACACTAATTTTCAAAAGCGTCGCGATTTTAAAGACGCTTAATAGCGTCCCTAAATTTAGCAACGCTTTTAGCGTAAGCAAAACTTCATTTAAAATAATATTAAATTTTTATTAATTGTGACAGAAAATAGCATCACCACATAATGACACATTTGATAAAAGCGTCAGGAAATGTGATTTACCTACACATAGATCTTGCGTCATGGATATTTTCGTGACATCAAATTTAACAACGCAACTCATGACGCTTTCAAAAGCGTAGGTAATATACATTGTGACGCTAATAAGCGTCACCAAGAGAAAATTTTAGTGTCACTAAACACAGTTTGTTTTGTAGTGGGTTCACGGGTCGTGTTGAGACATGATAATTACACAAATTTGCCCAAACTGAACACGACCCGTATATTTATTCGGGTCAGATGAGTCAACCCAAACATGGCCTGTTTAATACATGGGTAACCCGAACACGACCCGAAATAACCCGTATATTTTTTAACCTTAAATAAAATTTTATTTATTATGATAAAATGAGAATTTTGTATTATTTATATATAGAATATTAAAAAATGGGTTTGAACGGGTTCAGTGGGTCATTTCAGGTCAACCCGAAACTGACCCATTTATTATTTGGGTCAAATGGGTTTGACACGATTATGACCCGAATAACAAATGGGTCAACCCTAACCCACTTATATCGTGTTAGGTTAAGGTCGTGTTTTCGTGTCGTGTCGGAGATTGCCTCCTCTAATATAACATTGTGATGTTGCTTTTTAGAGCAAATCACTTCAAGTCAATGTTTCTGATAAAGTCAAAGTCTTCTTCTCCGTGACTGGAAATCTTCTGTGATGGGAACTTGTCTGCAACACCAACAAACGTTAGACGAACCCTAAGATTATCCCAGGGAGGCCCCTCCGATGATCAAGCCAGCATTAATAGGATCCAGACCTCGTAGGGCATGTTATTTCATCTATAGCCGATAATTAATGAATAATTAATGGGATTAAATAAATACATAAATATAATAATGTACATTTTTGCCCACAACATAACCCCCCCAACTCTGGTGCTGCGAAAGCATGGAGCAGTAATGGAGCTAGAATAGTATCATGTTGGCTTGTCTTATTCTTTATCTTGACTTGATCTAGTTCTAGGTCGCGGAAGCGGGTGGAGCTAAGTGTCTTGTGAATATGTGATTTGTGAAGGATTTGATCTTTTGAAGAGGATGATGTTTGCTTAAAAGGAGTGGTCCCTAGAAATGGGGGAAGTTCCCCGAGGGTGGGAGCTCGCAGAAGACTAGAAATTGAGTTTCTCGTATGGGATGCGTCCCCACGGGACTTATTGAGAGGCATAATACTTCTTGTTAGAGAGTAGTCCTCATGGGAATTGAGAGTTGAGATTGGAGAATATATATATATATATATATATATATATATATATGTATGTAGGAGTGGGAATGGTGTTTGCATGCCCCGATTAGAGAAGGGCGCCCTCTTGCTTAGGCTGGCGTGAAGTCGCTTCTAGTGGGACTTGGTGCTTGACGAGTGCTCCGAATAGCGCGTAGTTATACCTTCACGAGACTTAGTCTTGGAGAGTGCCATGGATGGAGTATAGCCATCTCGGCCCAGGGGGCCAACACACGAAATATGGGGATAACTATGGACTATCTTTTTGCCTCCATAGGCAATAAGAAGTCATTTTGCTCACCATTTCCCCGTAACTATTTTTCAACATCCCAGGTAGAGACCTATGTTGATACTTGGGCCAAGGGGCCTCATCCGAACTTTTTCCTTGAACTCCTCCTCACAATTTTTTCACTCGGACTCAAATCCGACAACTCCAGAATACCTCGCCAACGGTGCACAACTCCAAAACCTTGTTGGGAACGTAGGAAAACTCCATAGAAGACGGAGATGCGTACGAGGAAAAATATATCGGGGGACACGAGATACCCCTGGAGGCGTGCACTTCCCCACGCGGAAGGGCATAGACGTGCGCCGTTACCAGAGTGCGTCCTCCCCCTACTTCTCGGAACTCTCTCTTTACCTCATTCACTTCCATCCGTCCACTTTCGGCTCCACCCGCTTGATCCTTTTCTACGACATTTCGCTACTTCCAAATCGAGAACAAAAATTCGAGGTCTGAGACCCTGCTCAAAATGCAGAAAAACTCCAAAGAGGGAGAAACCCCGCGTGAAGAAGACTGGACCAAGACACTAGAAACATTCTCGGGAGCAATCCGAAGGGCTCAAGGGCACACTATTGAAGGAAAAAATCCAAACATAAAATATATTCATGCCTTGTGAAGGCATCAAATATCTCATGTACAAAATATCAAACATCCGAATACAAACCTTGAACAGATAAGCTAAAAGAGAAACTAATATAGCTAAGGAAAATAGTAAAATTCTCTAGGTTGGGGGGCTTCATCATCATTATTTTGTTTGTCATATCCACTAGAAGCATTCTCCGGAATGTCGTGCGAGACATCTACCTCTACCTCATCACCGCCTAAGACTCAAGAATTCAACAAATCTACCAACTCTTTGGGATTCTTCCTACTGGTCAATTTCACTATCTGGCTCTTATGCTTACTCATGGAGTTCACCAACTCCTCCGTATCACATCTAGTATACAAGCCAAGGTGGATCCACTCCACCAAGCTAGTCTTCGCTTGGAAAAAAATTATCATATCCCTGAAACGGTGTTCTTGAATATGTCAGCCACACACTATTCAAAAGGTAAGTTGTATACTAATGCTAATTAATGAGGTTAGCTTTCAACCATTCCACATGTAAAACATACTTCAATCGAGATGTCATTTTGCTCACCATTTTCCCCGAAACTATTGCTCAGCATCCGGGTGGAGACCTATGCCGATACTTGGCCAAGGGGCCTCATCTGGACTCATCCTCACAATTTTTTTCGCTTGGACTCAAATCCAAAGACAACTCCACAATACCCTCGTCAACGGCGCACAATTCCAAAAACTTATTGGGAATGTAGGAAAACTCCGGAGAAGATGGATATGCGCTCGAGAAAAAATATGTCGGGGTTAAGGGATGCCCCCCAGAGGCACAGGGGTTAAGGGATGCCCCCCAGAGGCATGTGCTTCCCCACGCGAAAGGGTGCAGAGGCGCGCCCCTACTGGAGGGCATCCTCCCCTGGCTTCTGGGGGACCCTCTTTCTCCCTCATTCATTTCCATCTGTCCACTCTCGGCTCTGCCCGCATGATCCCTTTCTGCGATATTTCACTACTTCCAAATTGAGCATGGAAATTCGAGGTCCGTGACCCCACTCAAAATGCAAAATAACTCCAAAGAGAAAAAAAACCCCGTGTGAAGAAGAGTGGACCAAGACACTAGAAACATTAATGGGAACGGCTCGGGGGGCTCAAGGGCACACCTTTGAAGGGAAAAATCCAAACATAAAATATATACATGCCTTGTGAAGGTAGCAAATATCTCATGTACAAAATATCAAACATCCAAATACAAGCTTTGAATATACAGGCTAAAAAGAAGCTAATCTAGCTAAGGAAAATAGTAAAATGCTCCAGTCTGGGAGGCTTCATCATCATTATTTTCTTTGTCATATCCACTGGAAGCATTCTCTGGAATGTTGGACAAGACATCTACATCTACCTCATCACCACCTAAACTCCAGAATTTGATGTATTTACCAACTCTTTGGGATTCTTCCCACTAGTTAATTCCACCATCTGGCTCTTATGCTTACCCATGGAGTTCATCAACTCCCCCGCATCATATCTACTATTCAAGCCAAGGTGGATCCACTCCACCAAGCTACTCATCGCTTGGAAAAATACTATCACATCCCGAAAGCGGTGTTCTTGAATATGTTAGCCACACACTATTCGGAAGGTAAGTCATATACTAATCCTAATGAGATTAGCTTTCAACTTTTCCACATGTAAAACATATTTCAATCGAGTAACTCCTTAAACCTTCAAGGTTCTTATTCCAAGAACTTTACCTCTAGCACCATCTTCAAATATAACATGTTTGCCTTCATAACATTTATAATCAATGATTTTTTTTTTAGATCACTGTCATATGATGAGAACATGCATTATTAAACTACCAAGACTAAGAAACATTAGCCTTTAGGGAAGTATTAGCCACAAAATACCGCATCCGCATCGCTTGTAGGTTCAACCGGTTATACCGGATTTCGGACCGCCGTCTAAGGTCCTAATAACCGTTTTAACGGTTAAACCATCAATACCGGTCAATACCGGACAATACCGCCATCATACCGCCTAAACCTGAACCGAATTTGCTTTTTTTTTTAGTTTTTGTATTTTTTTCACTTTTTTATAAAAATAGAATTTATAAACTTAATATTTAATATATTTATGTCATTTTTGAGCTAACTATATACATTTTTTTCGTTTTAACTAAACATATACAATTTTCCCTTCTATATTAATAAATCATATTCATATTTTATATAATATAATTTCAAATAAATATATTTTATTAAAATCGGTAAAACCGGCGGTTGAACCTGTCCGACGGTTGAACCGCATACCGTGGCTTAAGCCGGTTTGATCACCTGTATGGTATTTAAAACACCGGTATTAGCAACAAAGCAAGAGAAATTATTTTTCTAATCCAGACCTTCCTAGGTTTGTTAATCATATCAACTTTAGCATTAGGAGTGTTCCTTTGTTGATGTGGTAACACATAAATAGAGTCATTAAAAGTGACCGGGGGTCGGCCTGTCCCATCGGGCCAAGGGGGAATCGGGTCGGGTCGAGCTGGCCCAAAATTTTATCGGACCACTATTTTGGGGATCCTAGCCCAGCCCATGTTTTAAAAATACACTAAAATTGTTTTAGGGATCCTATTCCCGGGCCGGACCATTTTTGGCACCTCTACACATAAGGCATCATTTTTCCCTGCCTAAAATATTTCTGAAATATAAAGCACTTAGGTCTGATATGACCGAGATGATTATAGTAGTGACAAACATGAACAAAGTGCGTGTTTTCTTGACAATGGAAACAGCTAGGTTACCTTCTTTTACAAAAATAATTTTAGACTTTCTATTTTTCTGAGTCGTGCTTTTATATGAGCATAACCAATACTTACACGATCTTGATGAACATTCCTTTGAGAGAGTATTTTATCAAGTCTACCTTTCCCGGTATTCATTTTTTTTACTGAGGCCAAGGAGTCATCGAGTTCCTGTTAGTCCAAGTGGCTACGATAATCTAGAGGGGGGTGAATAGATTATACCGATTTTCCGAGTTTCGCCCTCTTTTTCGAACGTGAAGATGGAAGCAAGAATGTAAGTGCTGGAAAATAAACAACACACGATGATTTAAAGAGCTTCACCCCACCTAGGGACTACGTGCTCTACACCCCAGTATATACGGGATGGATTTCGAAAAAGAAAAGAATTTTATTAATAATTACCAAAATTATTACACCTTCACCTTGAAGAGTACCACACTCTTCTTACAACACCACCAAGGAGATTACCACAATCTTCCTTCACCTATAAAGAGTACCACACTCTTCAACACCTAAGATCACTCAAATGTGCTCTTACCACAAGAACAACAACAAGGATATCTTATTTTGGATGATTGACAAATTCAAGATTACAACTTGATAATAAAGTATACAACTTTGAAGTGCAAGCGTAATCAAGAATAAAAGTCTAGACCTCAAGATGTGCAAGTGATAGACTTAGGCTAGAAATACAACAAGAGTATGAAAAACAAAGTTTGCTTGTACATTGATAGGCTCCTCTTGGAGAGTGAAATTTGTAAAGAAAATGCAGATCAAATCAAGATACAGCTGTTACAAATCAACTTCCCAAAATCAGGAAAAACTGTCTCCCATAGGCTCAAAAATCGTCAGTTTTTTTGAGCTGGTCGACCGGTCGAGCAGTACAAAAGATTTGAAAATAATTTCGTTGAGCTGGAACCCACACAGGTCGACTGGGAGGGTCAACTGGTCAACCACCCTGGTCAACCGGTCGACCTGTTGGTCGACCTGTCCCTGGGAAAAGATTAGACGGAGTATAGAGGCGCAGTGAGGGCTCAGCACTTGGGTCAACCCATGTGGTCGACCCATCCCTGGAGAAATGTGTTGGAAAAGAAACTTGAGACGTCTTCAGGCACCAGTCGACCTGTTCTAGGGGCATCCGGACCGTCAAAAAATTCCGACTTTATTTTTCGAGCGCCATTTTACCTTGATGATATTCGGTAATTATTAAAAACACTTTAAAACATGGAAATCACTTTTAATATTGCTCGATACGAAAGTTTTGAATAGTCGAGAATAATCTACAAGAAATACTCCGAAGAATAATTTAAAACCGATTTAGGAGTATTTGGACAATCAATATGAGACATTGTTTTGGTATAAAAACTTAGTAAAATATGATCATCAAAACCATGATAAAAAAATTTATCTAACAAACCATCCTTTTTGATGATTACAAACCAAAACATTTTTTAGGAGATTGATTTTTAAAACAAAACTACAAACCGTTTTAAAACACAAGTATAGTAGCAAAGATTTTTCAAAAACATTTTATAAAAGCTCCCCCTATCAACATGCACAACAAGAGTAAGTAGAAGCAAATAATTAAAAGCTAAAAGCTCAGCTTTTATAGTTGAAACTTGAATATCATGAGCTTAGAAGTTCCCCATGTCAAAAAGAATCATCAGACAAGCATAAAAGTCCATAATAAGTCCATTGGACTAAGTTACATTCACAACTTATGGCTTTTAGTAGCCACAACTAATGGATTTTTCTGCGAGCTTTTTCTAGCTTCTTTGAGCTCATGAGCTTGTTTCGCATTTCTCCCCCTTTGGAATCATAAAAAAGAATGTTATCACGATAAAAATATCATAAACATATATCAAAGTGCGCATCGAATTATCGAGCTTTTGAACATAGAGCTTAAAATTCCAAATGATAAGGGCAAACTTGAAAAGACAATTTGTAAAAGCTCGTTTGAGTGACAAAACATGATCTCTATAAACTTATAAGACTTTTGAAATCGACAGAATCATGTAAACAAAGAAATTTTCTTTGAAATAT
This sequence comes from Rehmannia glutinosa, assembly GCA_016081115.2. Classification (NCBI taxonomy): domain Eukaryota; kingdom Viridiplantae; phylum Streptophyta; class Magnoliopsida; order Lamiales; family Orobanchaceae; genus Rehmannia; species Rehmannia glutinosa. Next base: position 9,633,195 of record CM071924.1, on the reverse strand, counting down.
TTTATCGAGCACTTGACGTGCGTAGAGTAAAACCAAAGATATATATAACACTTGTAAGTGCAATCATGCCCAAAAATTGATCACCAATCATAAATATACAAGCATAATCCATCATCATACATAATTTCCATCACAAATATACAATAATGCATCAAAATCCCAAAGTATAAGTACTTTCTTAAGGGTTCAACCCAATTGAGATTAAAAAGGAACTAAACTTACCAATTGATTGGAGAAGTCGAGCAACAATGATGATATACGAGCAATATGGTATCCAAAATATAGAATTTACAAGAAATAAAATATTTTGAGTGAATAGTATGTGAAATTTGCAAAGGGGTTCGAGTTTGAAGAAGTAGAGCAAAAATGGCTAAGTATTGGACAAAAGCTATTTTAATCTCTGAAAATGATCTGGTCGACCGGTCAAGGGGTGGGGTTGACCGGTCCAGGCAGCTGGTCGCCCGGTCGACCCCTTGGTCATCCTATCCCTGGAGTCAATTTTTGGTTTTGTCCGAATATTGGTCCAAATATCTGATTTTTCACCCTTAAGTTTGAAAAACGTACAAAATGCAATCATAAACCTTATTTAATATGCATTATGCCTAAACGAGCTTGAATTGTTGATCTTGAGATGAAACAAAAGACATCTCAATTTTTCGATTGGAAACACAATCCCTTAGAAAATGATGACGAACCTCAATATGTTTAGTACGGTTATGATGAACTGGATTTTGAGAAATATTTATAGTGGACGTGTTATCACAAAAAATGGGAATATTTTCAAAAGAACATTTGTAATCCGCTAAGGTTTGTTTCATCCAAAGCAATTGATTACAACAAAAAACCGCGGAAATATATTCGGCTTCGGCCGTGGATAATGAAACACAATTTTGTTTCATTAAAAACCAAGACACTAGGCAATCGCCTAAAAATTGACATGATCCGGAAGTACTTTTGCAATCATTAATATTTCCCGCATAATCTGAATCACTATATCATTTAAGAGAAAGTTTTTCATTCTTTGGATAAAACAAGCCATATTGAATAGTGCCTTTCAAATATCAAAAAATCCGTTTAATGACACTCGTATGAGATTCTTTGGGATTGCTTTGAAAACGAGCACATATGCATACTGCATGAAGAATGTCGGGTCTACTAGCGGTTAAATAAAGTAAGCTACCAATCATACCTCGATACTTCGATTCATCAACCGACTTGCCTTTTTCATCCTTGTCTAGCTTGATATTGGTTGCCATTGGAGTAGTGATGGTTTTTCCTTCTTCAATGCCAAACTTCATTAGAAGTTCTTTTGTATACTTTGATTGTGAAATATAAATACCTTCATGTCATTTCTTAATTTAAAGTCCAAGAAAGAAGTTAAGCTTCCCCATCATACTCATTTCGAATTCACCTTGCATCAACTTAGAAATTTTCTTGCACAAAGATTCATCAGTAGCACCAAATATAATATCATCAACATAAATTTGAACTAGTAAACAATCTTGCCCTTTTTCAAAAAAACAAATAGAGTAGTATCAACTTTACCTCTTGTAAAACCATTTTGTAAGAGAAAAGAGCTAAGTCTATCATACCATGCACGGGGTGTTTGCGTCAAACTATATAAGGCCTTTTTAAGTTTATAAACATCATTTGGCCGAAAATTTTTCAAGCCCCGGAGGTTGTTTTACATAGACTTCCTCTTGAATAAAACCATTTAAAAATGCGGATTTAACATCCATTTGGTAAAGCTTGAAATTTTTAAAACAAGAATAGGCAAGTAAAATACGAATAGCTTATAAACGTGCTACGGGTACAAAAGTTTCATCATAATCAATACTTTATTCTTGACAATACCCTTGAGCTACTAACCTTGCTTTGTTTCGAACAATATTGCCTTGGTCATCGAGTTTGTTCCGAAATATACATCAATAATTGTTTGTGATGGAGGACAATGTACTAATTCCCAAACATCATTCCTTTCAAATTGATTCAACTCTTCTTACATTTCTAAAAACCAATCCTCTTCTTCAATTGCTTCCTTAGCATTTTTAGGCTCTTTTTGAGAAATAAGAGCTTTCTCGGCAAATTTTCTTCTAGTCATCACTTTATCAAGGGGATCACCAATAATGAGATCTTTTGGATGATCTCCCTTAAATTTCAATGTTATGGGAAGATCCGAATTATCACCTTTGTCTTCTTGAGGGATATTTGAGGTTGACGGTTGATCATTTGAAGTAGAAAGTTGATCATTTTGAGCATCATCTTGAACAATTTGTTCAATAACATCCTCTTCATCACTTTCATCATTGGGTATCCTTTCAACACCCGAGGCTCCATAGAATTCGACATGGATAGATTCTCCAACAACCATACTAGTTATTGTAAACCCGATTTGCTTTGCTCTTGGTTGAGTACCCCATAAATATTCATTCAATGGCCTTAGGATCAAGTTTGTCCAATTGATCCTTAGTATTCAAAATAAAACACTTACACCCAAATATTTTGAAGTAACTAATATTTGGAGTTCTTCCTTTCCAAAACTCATATGGTATTTTATTCAATTTAGGACGAAGGTAAACACGATTAATAACATAGCATGCAGTACTTACGGCTTCAGCCCAAAAATATTTTGGAAGTGAAAATTCGTTTAGCATGGACCGACTCATTTCTTGAAGAGTCTGATTTTTCCTTTCGGCTACTACATTTTGTTGCGGTGTTCTTGGAGCCGAAAAATTGTGAGCATATCCCTTGGTTTCACAAAAGATTCTAAATTCACCATCAAATTCACCATCTCGTTCACTTCGAATAGACTTGATAGCATCTTCCTTTTCATTTGCAATAAGTCTACACAACTTAACAAACTCATTAACGACATCGATTTTATTTGCAAGAAAAATAGCCTAAGTATATCTAGAAAATTCATCGACTATAACAAAGGTGTAATGTTTTCCACTTAAACTAGCCGTGCCAATATCCCCATACAAATCAAGATGAAGTAATTGTAGAGGTTTGGTTGTGGAAATTTCATTTTTGGGCTTAAAACTACTTTTAACTAATTTGTTCTTTTGACAAGTGTCGCATAAGCCAAGATTTTCAAAATTCAATTTGGGTAGTCCTTTTACATGTTGGTTTTTGTAAATAGTTTGCGAATTTTTGTATCCAACATGTCCAAGTCGCCTATGTCATAAACTAGTTAAAAATCATTATTGGCGACAAGACAAAAAACATTTTGACTAACCAAATCACTTGTACAAATTTTATAAAGATTGTCTTTTCTACTTACTTCACAAATAATTTCATCATTTTTAAGAATAAGACATTTTTCTTTATTGAAAATACATTATAGTTTGAATCACAAAGTTGGCTTACACTTATCAAATTGAACTTAAGCCCTTCAACTAAAAGAACATTATTAAGAGAGAAAGAACAATTACCAATTTCTCCATTTCCAAGAATTTTTCCTTTGCCATTCCCGAACATTACCATACCATCTTCCTGGAGCTTGATGTTGGTAAAAAGTTCTCTCCTTCCGGTCATATGGCGTGAACACCCTCTGTCCACGAGCCATTTTGAATCCTTCATTGTTTTTATAGCCCCTATTACCTACAAATGAATTATTTTTAGGTACCCTATAATTTTGGGATCCATGGGGGTTAACTTTGAGATCTTTGGGTCTCCAAAAATAGCTAAAGTTATTTTTCAATTTATAATTATTAGCATAATGTCCCATTTTACCACAATAAAAACAAATAAGATTATGTTAACTACTAGCACGTACGAAAGTCAGACCTTGATCATTTTTCTTGGAAGCATTTTGAAAAGGTTTATAATCAAGTCCTAATTTTGAACGCTCACCTCTTTGTGCATCTAGAATTTTTGTAACTTTATCCGTGATTAAATTAAATCGATGCAATCCTTTTTCAAATTTTCAATATCATTTGTGAGCATTTATTGTCGGTTTCAAGAGTACGAACTTTAGTAAGAGTAATAGCATGAGCATGATCAAGTGATTCAGAAGAAGTAAACAATTTTTCCTTTTCTAATTTAAGCTCTTTATACTCATTTTTCAAAGTTTCGTATTTAACAATCAAGTTTTGAAACTTATTTTGCAATTCATCAAAATCACATTGCAATTCAACTAAAGAAAGAAGTTGAGGCATTAGAGCGTACCTCGTTATTTTCATTGTCTATGGCCATAAGACCATGTTCGGTTTTTCCTTCTTTATCTGATGTGGCAAGGAGTTCATCCTAAGTTTTGACATTCGCATTTAGAGCTTTCTTTTTCGGAAAAGGCTTTCTATTCTTTTGTTCCTCCCCCACTAGTTTCGGGCAATCGGCTATGTAGTGCCCAGAGTTTTCGCATTTGAAACATGAGTTGTCTCTGATTTCTTGCCTTATTTTTATTCACAAATTTTGCAAATTTTTGGACAAGAGCGCCGCCTCCTCATCACCTTCGTCACTAGCATAATATAAATTATTAGAAGAAGATGTTAAGCCTTTATGAATATTTTGCGTACCCGATTGAGTGGTGGATAGTTTGGAATGTTTCCTCTCCTTAATATGGACTTCATAAATGAGGAGATTCCTAATGAGCTCATCGAGCTTGAGTGTCTCAAGATTTTGTGCTCCCGTGATTGCCGTCACTTTTTCGGACCATAAGCTGGGAAGAGCATTTAGTACCTTGGTGACTTTATCTTCTTTGGATATGACTTTCCCGAGTGCCATAAGGGGATTGAAAATGTTGTCAAGCATTTCTACCATTTTTGATATGCTTTCATCATCATGCATGTTGAAATTTTCAAAGTCTTTAACAAATATAGTTTTTATTGCTTGCTTCACTTTCTTTGTGCCTTCATATATAGTTTTCCATTTTTTCCATACTTCATGTGCGGACCTTATACCTATAATACGGTTATACTCGGTGGCGGTGAGTGAGCAATGTAAAATATTTAAGGCCTTACCGTTTAAAGAGAATGACTTCTTATCGTTGTCATCGAATTCCTTAAAGGTCTTTACGACCGAGGTACCATCTTCCAATTTCTTGGTTGGTAGATCTATCCCTTCAATAACCGCATTCCAAATATCGAACCCGCACCCTTGTAGAAAGCACTCCATTCGGTCTTTTCAAAATGCGTAGTTGTTGGCATCGAATAATGATGGCTTGTTGGTGGATGTGCCGGTAGTAATATAGCCTTCGTTTGTAGCCATGGATCTTTCCTCTTTACTCACGATGTGGAACGAGCTTGCCAAAGAGTTTGGCTCTGATACAACTTGTTAGTCCAAGTGGCTACGATAATCTAGAGTGGGGTAAATAGATTATGTCGATTTTCTGAGTTTCGCCCTATTTTTTGAATGTGAAGATGGAAGCAAGAATGTAAGTACGGGAAACTAAACAACACATGATGATTTAAAGAGCTTCACCCCACCTAGGGACTACATGCTCTACCACCCCAGTATATCCGGGATGGGTTCCGAAAAAGAAAAAGAATTTTATTAATAATTACCAAAATTGTTATGCCTTCACCTTGAAGAGTACCACGCTCTTTTTACAACACCACCAAGGATATTACCACAATCTTTCTTCACCTATGAAGAGTACCACACTCTTCAACACCTAAGATCGCCCAAGTGTGCTCTTACCACAAGAAAAACAACAAGGATATCTTATTTTGGATGATTGACAAATTCAAGATTACAACTTGATAATGAAGTATACAACTTTGAAGTGCAAGTGTAATCAAGAATAAAAGCCTAGACCTTAAGATGTGCAAGTAATAGACTTAGGCTAGAAATACAACAATAGTATGAAAAACAAAGTTTGCTTGTGTTGTATTGCTTGTGTTGTTTTGCTTGTGTTGTTGTGTTGTATCTTGTTGCTTTAAATCTTTCTCTATTTATAGAAGAGGTCTTGTACATTGGTAGACTCCCCTTGGAGCGTGAAATCTGTAAAGAAAATACAGATTAAATCAAGATATAGCTGTTACAAATCAACTTCCCAAAATCAGGAAAAACTATCTCCCACAGGCTCAAAAATCGTCAGATTTTTTAGTTGGTCGACCTGTAGGTTGACTGGTCGAGCAGTTCAAAAGATTTGATAATAAGTCCATTGAGCTGGAACCCACACAGGTTGACCGGGGGGTTCAACCGGTCGACCATGGGAAAAGATTAGACGGAGTACAGAGGCGCAGGAGAGGGCTCAGCACTTGGGTCAACCCATGTGGTCGACCCATCCTTGGATAAATGTGTTGGAAAAGAAACTTGAGACGTCTTCAGGCACCGGTCGACCTGTTCCAGGGTATCCAAACCGTAAAAAAATTCCAACTTTATTTTTCGAGCACCATTTTACTCGATGGTATTCGGTAATTGTTAAAAATACTTTAAAACATGGAAATCACTTTTAATATTACTCGATACAAAAGTTTTGAATAGTCGAGAATAATCTACAAGAAATACTCCGAAGAATAATTTAAAATCGAGTTAGGAGTATTTGGACAATTAATAGCAGACATTGTTTTGATATAAAAACTAAGTAAAATATAATAATCAAAATCATGATAAAAATATTTATCTAACAGTTCCCCCTTACTTTAGGAAGTTCATCTTTCCTTTCAAGTAGCCAACTTCTCAAATTTTGTTACTTCTCCTTTCAGAGAGTCTTTTTTAGTGGTTAAGACATCAACTTTCTTCTCTAGACCTTCATTCACTTTACACACCACCACCCACTTATCAAACATTTTTCGATATACCATTCTTAATTCTGTCTAACTGGTCTCTTCACCATCAGATTCACTTGTATCCTCTCCCTCTGCACATGAAATAATGTTTAAGCAAATAAATGGAAAATTTGACTCATACATGTCTGGTGTTGTAACACCGGAGTTGGCAATGGGGTGCGTTTTATTACAACAAATTGTGTCTTGCTCATGTAGTGATACTGCAGTAAATGCCACGCGATTCTCATATTTTATTCGTCATCATTATTATCCCTTTCTGCCTCTTCATCGCTCGATGTGGTATCGAATAACTTTCCCATTTTCTTCAGCGCGTTTGCACACTCGACCTGAATGTCTCCGAGCCCATCACATTCTCTGCATTTAATGCCTTTTCCTTTCGTGGAATAAAAAATGTCAGCTTATTTGTTTTGAGGAAAAGCATTTTTACCCATCTTCGTGACTTTGTTCTTCTTGTTCAATTGTTTGAGATATGTTTCAAAGTCCTTGGTAAGAAGAGTGATAAATTCATTCAGATCTTCATCATGTTCACCACCTAAATCTTTTTTCATTGTTGTTTCTGCTTGAAATGCAACTCTGCTTTTCTTCTTATTATTTTGATTCAGATTCATTTCAAAGGTTTGAAGTGAACCAATGAGTTCATCCAGTTTCATTTCGGTAAGATCCTTTGATTCTTCAATTGTTGTCACTTTGCACGCAAATCTTTTGAGAAATGACCTCAACCACTTTCTTAACAAGTTTAAAATCTTTTTTTTTTCTAGCTAAAGCATGAGATTTGTTAGCAATATCACAAAGTTTAGCATTAAATTCAACAGTTATTTCATCTTCATGCATTCTAAGATTTTCTCAAACCTGGTGGCAAGAATTTGAAGTTTAAGCATCCTTACCGTTTTAGTTCTTGTAACCTGAAGTATTTGACAACGCCTTTTTTTGCAGACTCACATGTAGAAATGAGTTTGAACTGATTTTCATCAACTGCATTAAATATGTCATTCAGTGTTTTAGAATTGAGCTACGCTGTTTGATTCTCAGCATAGGACCACTCTGTTTCTTCTTTTGGAACAATCTCCTCGTTGATTGTTATAGTGGGTGGTGTTCAACAAGTCAAAATGGATCTCCAAGTATGTTCATCAACAGACTTGATGAATGTTCTCATCTTGGCTTTCCAGTAAGAATTGTTGTAGTGGGTGGTGTTCAACCAACAAAATGGATCTCCAAGTACGTTCATCAATAGATTTGATGAATGTTCTCATTTTGTCTTTCCAGCAAAAATAGTTAAATCCATTAAGAAGTGGAGGGCGCGAAATTGAACTACCTTCACGAAAAATTTCCATGCTTGTAACAGAAAAATGACCAGAATTACACAAATTCGAATTTGTGTCTAGCTCTGATACCAAATGAAAGAATTTGTTTCGTGAGTTTTAATAAAGATCTTTGGTGTTAAACAGTGGTGTTATAACACTTAACACACTCGAGAAAATCGGGATACACAAAATGAAATAAAAATAACACCAGAATGTTTAATGTGCATAGATTTCTTAATTTTAATGCACGAGGTCACACCCAGAGAGAAAACAATCCACTAATTAGAAACAATCTGTTATTGCAAATGTAAATATGGTTTTGCGAAATTCAAAACTCCCTCTTTAAACTAACACCTAACACCACTCTTTGTTAAAACTAATTCTCCAGAAAGTTTACTCCAAAAACTTAGCACTGTTGAAATCCTGTCAACTTCAAACGTCTTTGAATGACTGAGTCGATCCACAACGTAAATCTTTACCTATTTCACTGAATAATGTATATGCGTAGAAAGAGAACCTCTCAAGAAGTAATAAAGTTTAAGGTCTATAGAGAATGCTTGATGTCTTTTTAGGGTCGACAATCATATTTATGCAGCTCGAAAGATCAATTCCAATCCCATATAACCTGGAAAAATATGCTACAAAATAAAAAAGTCAATAAGTTTGATTTTTTCCTTGTACAGAAATATCTTCATACAACACAAGGAAATAATCAAGGTAAATAATGACAGAATTAGATATGATATCAATTATGTTATGCGATCCATGAATTCCAGCAACATGCATGGATTAGAAAACCTGCCATAAAAGAATACACACCAAATCTTGTACGCAATCTGTCCAGATATCATTTAGGCAGTGTTGCATCACTAGTTTACAATACTACAAACCTGCATTGTGAATACACATAATAAACAACGAAACATTGCCAACTATCAAACATTAACAATTTCAATCGATATATATTTTTTAATTTAATAGAAAAATCAATACAACCCTTAAGAATATGGAATAGTGGGTAGAGCTGCAATCGAACTAAACTGAGTCGAGTTTTGTAGAGTTTGAGCTTGACTCGTTTATTACTGAGTCGAACTTGAACCTGAATTTATCAAATACATTGATAGCACACAAATTTCTTCAAGCTTAATCGAGCCTAAACGAGCTTAACAAATATCAATTATAAATAAAATTATTCTTTAATTTATTACAAAAACCTTTTTTGTAATGACCGGGGCTATCCCAAACGGGCTTTCTTTCTTGGGCTTTTCATTCGAGCCACTACTCATGGATTTCCCACCCTTGGAAGTGGGTTTCATGCCTTCCCCCCCAGGACCTCCAGGATAAAGTCCCAAGTTCTAAGAGTGTGAGTACCACCAATATTTCTAAAATGAATAATATATCTATTAAAATCTATGATTTTATTCAACCAAATAAGTGTATTTAAAAATATTTCTATATTTATCATAAGTTATCATATAAAAATTAAAATTAAATTAAAATTCAAACTATTAGTTTAATTTTTATGAGCTAACCAACGAGCTTGCGCACAAGCTTACTAACAAATCGGCTCAGGAGCTAACGAACAAATATCTCTAAACTTTAGTTTGGTTTATGTATTTTAACGAGTTTCATTAAACGAACTCAAACGAGCTTTTATCAAGTCAAAATCCGAATAGCTCATGAGCGACTTGATTTATTTTGCATCCCTAATGGTGGGATTAAAAAGAAACTTGGCTAGTGCCTCGTGGACAAAATACACTTGAGAATATATTCACATGCACTTTTATATTTAGTTTCATTTTTAGCATCGATTATGTAAATCCAACTCAAAATTAAGTGGCCACAAAGCTGTTAATTTCCTTAATGTAGGTTATCAATAGTTGATTAAATCATGGATTGATATTTTTCAATTTGAAATATTACAACCACTCACTCTAATTAAACTTCCTTAATAATTTTTTACTATGATTTATAATAGAAGTAATTAAACCATCACCAACTTCTCGATAAATATATTATTAATTTTGATTCTACATAGAATTTTAGAGTTTTTCTTTTTAGATTAGATGAATTTTTTTCGGTTTCACTATGCTTTTAATATTGTTGCGCATACTATAGCAAATTATGCTAAAAATATGTTGTGAGATGAATTTTTTTGGGATCATCTCCCAAAGTTTCTTTGTCTGCTGGATGATTTCCAACACCTTTAAGGACATCCACTTTTGGTTAAAAAAATAAACAATAATTTGAATTCCAATAATAATAAGGGAGAGTTTTCTTTCTAGACTTTTCTAACAACTAAAACTCTTTTATATACACACTCATAAAAAAACTCTTTTCTACACGTTTTTAGCCCCACCCCATATAACTCAACCACACTTTAGTTTGGTCTAACCCTTTTTTGACTTATTTGATTTTTCCCCATTTTCAAAAATAAAATCTTTTTCAAAAAAAAAAAATCAAAATCAACCCCAGCCCCCTACTGACCCAAAAATCAACCTTAACCTCACCACCCAAAATTTAGCTCCCCAAATTCCCCCAAAAAACAAACCAGTATCGGCATCAAAAAACAAAAAAAAATCTCGCCACCCTCCCCCAAATCGGTGTCTACACAAATGCCGACCAATAACGCCCCACCACCACTGAACAACAACGCCCTCACCCTACATCTTCTTCACATGAACAACAATGCCCCACCACCACTAAATCAACCGGGAAATAAAGAATTTTTGCCGAAATCGATGGAGGTTCACACGAACAACGATGTCCACCACCACGACTGGAAAATATAGAGTTAGTGCCAGAACTAATGGAGGTAGCCGGAAATAGTGATCCTTTGCCTCAAGAACAGGTGAGTCAAACTAAGTTATTTTTTTCCGGATATTTTGGTGTTTTGAGTTTTTATTTGATGGATTTATTGGTCGAAATTGAGATTTATGTATTGGACTTTGGGGATTTGTTTTGTTGTTAATGGTATGTAGAAGTTGGAGATTAATTATAGATTTATGGTTTATGTACTTCATGGTATGGACATTGTAGGATATTGTCGAAGATCAATTCACGATACAGGTTCACAGTTTAGGTTAACAGTATATTTTCACAGTTTAATCCATTATACCGTGAAGTCATATAATACCGTGTAGTCATAATACTAGTATTTTAAATACCGTACAGGTGATCAAACCGGCCAAGCCATCGGTAAGCGATTCAACCGATCGGACCGATTCAATAGCCGATTTTACCAGTTTCAATAAATATATTATATAAAATATTAATGTATTATATTGATATAAAAGAGAAGTTATATATTTTTTATTTCTTATTTTTTATTATTTAATTATTTGATTGATTGTCTATGCCTACATTATAGAGGTTTGTCCAAATTTAGAATATTTTGATTGATTAGAATTCTTGTTTGAATTAGTTAAAATAAATATAATTGATTTTAATCTTAACATAAATATGGAATAATTGATTTGAAATCTTGTTTGATTTGAATTATGGCATAAATATAATTGGTTTTGGACGTTGTGGCCGGTTTTGACCAGTATAACCGCAAAAATAGTATTTAGGTCCTTACCATTCCGGTCCGACCACCGGTACCTGGTATAACCGATTCATCGGGCGGTACGATTCGGTATTTAAAATAATGATAATACCATGAAATGATGTAATGCAGTGAACTCATGTTATACGGTGTAGATCCAACTAGATTAATAGCCATGTGGCATGATATACAAGTATATTTTGATTAATGAAAGTGATTTTAAGCTTCATGTTGTTGCAAAAAACAAGAAAGAAGTACGAAGATTTTGCTAGAATTTTTTATACTGAATTTTAAATAATATTTTTGACAAAGGCATATATTTTTGAACATAGCTTGTTAATTTTGAACCATACTTTAGGACAGATTGTGTTAATTTTTTTGTTAAAATACCGAGAAGTCATATTGAATTTTATACCGGGAATTCATATTAATAATATACCGTGATGTCTAACCAGACATATACCGGGAAGTGTTAATTTTGGGAAGAGTTAATTCTTAGTATACCGAGTAGTTGTTTGGATTAATATACGTGAAATCGTACTAATTGGTATACCGTAAAGTCAAATTGATTAATACACTTGAAGTTATACTTATCTTATTTTAAGTTGTTTTCAATATTTTAACTTTAAAACAATAAGTGTTATTTTTTAGAATTAATGTAAAAACTATGATTTCAATATTATTCATATAATATTGGTTATTGATTATATGAATTATAATTTGTGGCTTGTAGATTGATTGATCATGGAAAAGGCAAAATTTTCAAAGAAAGAAAGCTGTGCTAAATTTATATGTTCGACTGAAGATGTTAGATGAAATATAAATAAAATTGACCGACCCCCAGTGCCCTGAAATGTATAACCAGTTTGCCTCTTCATGTTTTGGCATTACTTAAATTTTTCAACTACGAGGGCTTCTGCGATCTTGCTTTGCATGTCTTTTTGGACGAGAGGTTAATAGGGTTGGGTGGCTCGACGAGTTTTGGTTTAGAGTTGGCGGTGATAAATTCATTCGATTTTCGAAATACGAGTATGCTCTGGTGACTGGGTTGAGATTTTGAGATTCGGATTTCGATTGGAATGTGTGGCATGAGATACTGGATGATAGCATATACACGTGTCACATTGCTCGTCCACGCTATATAGTCATTAGACCATTTTTGTAGAGGGGAGTTTGCAGATTCGATTTCCGGTCAGGTTAAGATTGCCAAGATTTTGTTCGTATATAAGATTTTATTCACTGTTGATGGACAATCGTATTCGGTTGATGAGTGGGCATTGGCATTAATCGAGGATATTGACCGATGGGAGAGTTTCCCCTGGGGTAAATTCTCATTTCAGATCCTTGCATATCTTTTGCGGTCTCTTCCTTCATCTCAACCTGCCCAGACATCTTTCAAGTACCATTTGCTCGGACATTGCCTCGTTGTTCTGGTATGACTATATTTTTTTTTATCTTTTGATGTTGTAGTTCATTAAATTTTTAGTGAACCTAATAAAATTGGTTATGGAATTACTTCACTGCAGATTTGGGTGTACGTGGCGATACCTGATTTAGGGGTTAGCCAAGCAGATAAAGAGCGTGACGTGTATTACAGAGACCGCGCTTGCTCCAACGGCGATTCATATGGAGAAACTTTGAGTTTATCAATTATTTCGATAATCGGGTACGTGGAATTCTTTCTTATACTAATGAATTGCATACGTGTTTTTTTTCTGCATTTGTTATTAGTAATTATGTGTGTTCTATGTCTAGTAAAGAGCTTTTATTTTTTGTAGCATAGATGCTTTCAGACTCTTATGCCTACTCCAGAGGAGTCATCACATTTAATTTTACATGACAGTGTATCTCAAATGATTTGCGTGCTGGCATATAGTATGTCCACCGAGAGTCGACATTTATACCACCACACTGGGATGGTACCTCCAGTGGAGACGTTGTTAGGGATCGTGCAAACATGTGTGGTAGTTCACGGGGGGTCATCGGGGTGGACGTGGTAGGTCCTGGGGTCGTGGAAATAGTTGTGGATAGGGGCGTCAATTTATGACACGACACGATAACCTGACACGAACCTAACACGAATTTAGTAGGTACATGTACAATCCTTAGCAGGTTTGGGTCAAAATCAGGTATGACACGGTTAACACGCAAAATAAATAGGTCGGTTAGGTTGACCTGTGGGTCGACACGATTGATCTATTTAACCTATTTAATTTTATAGTGACATATTATTTTCATATTTTGTGATGTTTTAGTTAATTATATGATATTTTAGTTAGTTATATGATGATGGACATATTATTGAATGCATTTTCTAATAATTTGATGTAATTTGTATTTATAATTTCACTTTTTTTTTCCGTGTTATATAGGTTTTTTGTGTCGTGTTCGGGTTACCCGTGTCATAAACGGATCGTATTAGTGTCGTGTATCTTGACACGAATAATTATATAGGTCGTGTTCATGTTCGTGTCAAACGTGTCATACATATGTCAGGACACGACCCGCGAACACGAAATATGTCATGATTGACACCCCTTGTTGTGGCGAGTCACATAGACTTGTTGATTCGCATACCAGTAGCCGATTAGGTAGCCAAAAAGCACATTAGCGACCTGCCTGATGGTTCAGTTCGTCTTGATGAGAATGGTTTGGGGAATGTGTAGATGAACAAACACATCCAGATGGGCATAATTCGACAAGGGCCACATGACATACGAAGAGAGCACGTGTTGCTAGTATATCAGAGCTTAGTTGTACACTTCCTTCGGACGCTACACATACATCTACACAACTTTCTATTTTGGTCGATATGTTATCACTGATTACGGGTATTATTCAGCAGGAGGTGGGGCGGGTCATGGATAGTGTGTCAACTTTAGAAGGTCGTTTAGGGGATAAACTTTATTCGCTGGAGCAACATCTTGATTCTATTCTGCATTCGGTTGCACATGATCAGACACATTTAGGGGGTGAGTGGGATATGATGGATATATCACCCGATAGTCCAATTTATGGCACGCCCATGACTACTACCACAACCAATACTATTGCAACATCGTTACCCATTCCTATATTCACTGAATCTACTGCCACTACTAGTAATTTTTCTATCGGGCATGATGTTGTCACCAGTAAGACAACTAGGACTACAACTTCACCATTACATGTGCTCAATATACCCGATAATATTCCGAGCACACAGTGCGTGATAGCTTGCATGAATGATTATAGGAGTCATATTATAGAGGTTTTACATGCCGGTCATCTTGGTTCGAGACCACTTGTCATGTCGGCTGAGACTTCTATTTCATACCATCTTCATTATCTGAGACTTGTGGATAGTGGTACATGCCACCTCATCGGTCGTGCTCAATGACCATCTAGTCTAAGAGTCTGTCCTTATGCGAGTAGGTCTACTGAGAAGCGCAACGATGCCATTGCTCGATTTAGAGTATACCTTACTATGAATGAGAGGTAAATAGTGTATTAAGATTTTTTTATAATTTGTATATTGTCATAGTAAATTTAACTACAATTTAATTTTTCCAGGCGCAATGTAGGGTCACTTCTCCCAGTTGGAAAATAGTTTTTTCAAGAAATCATGGATGTTGGTACATGTCTCTGCAAAGATGTAAGTTTTATTATCTGCTAAGCATGCTTAATGTTGAATTTGTATAATACATCGTTATAATTATTATTTTAACTATAAAAACCAAATTGCAGCATATTGATGCATATTTGCACATTCTCCACATGGATCCTTCTTTTGTTGATGTGACCATTCATCCTACGCTTTCAAAGCGATCATTAGTACTAGGCATAGAGTTTGGCGTAAGTGCATCAACCTATGTACCAAAAATATTCCACACATCGATGTCTAATTATTCATTCACATAATTAAATGAAATTAAATCTTATGTAGGATTTGCTTCGAGAGATATGGAGAGAGTGTCATAGATTTGATCCAGATGATATATAATATCCGGCTGAACATGGTGAAGATCTTGACCAATCACATATTGATCTATTATTTCCACATGTGCGTGGCAAGATGCGCTTTAGATGGGGATGCATGGTACCATGATCACATTTAGATCAGGTTGGTTATATTATACTAAACACGTAAAATGAAATTCATTACCACATTTGCTTATATATATTTATACCCCTATGTTGTAATATTAAATTCAAATTGCTCTAATTATATTCTACATATATACAATGTATGGTATAGTGCTGCCCATTGGTACGTATTGAAGATTGATTTGACACAACATAAAGTCACAGTGCACGACTCGTTGGCACATAGATTTGATATCACTATCATTGAGGCGAGGAGACGTGCTATGTTACCCCTTAGATGCATATTGCCAACATTGCTACGACAACGAGGGTTCCATTATGCATGACCTGAGCTTGAGAAATTTGAGAGAGAGTGGAGTATGACCCTTGGGCAACGTGATTTCTGTTTCACACAACATACTAATATATCATGTGGTCCATTTGCTTGTTGAAAAGCGAGTTGTTGGAGTTTTTTGCACCATCTATGTGTATTGTTGATTGATGAGGCGAACATGTACCATATTGGGTACACTATAGCCGAGTGTATCTTTAGTTTTAGCACTCATACGTAGAAAAGTGATTATGTTGTGGTGTAGTTTGAAAAACTTGTTAGTATCGTAATTAACTCTTTATGATTGGTTTATTGTATATTTGTAATCGAGTAGAGGTTTTATGGGTTCATGTTGAGTTAATTCTGCTGATTTTGATTTTATGGGTTAATGTTTGTTTCCAGCATTTTTTGGAAAAAAATTGTCTTTGGTTTTTTTTTCAAAAGTTGCTGTTTTGGAAGAATATGGGCTGGAGTGTGGTATAATGTTGTGGAATGATTGGGATTGGATATTTATATGGTGTTTTATGTGTGAATTTGAAGTGGGCTGAGGATTTTGGAGTGCGGTCAATCTCCAACTTTCTTTGGAAAAAAGTTGTTTCCAACTTCTTTCTAAAGATTGCAGATTGCTTGCTGCTTTGGAAAAGTGCCTTTGGGGGTCATTTTACAAAAGGGGTTAAGTGCTTTATTAGGTGTTTATTTTAAGTGTTCATTTTTAGTACTTAATTTAAGTGTTTTTCTTAAAGTGATTTAGCACGTCTAATTTGCATTTAATTGCTCGCATTTAATGCGGCAGCATTTATATCCAATCATATGCTTGTTGTGCAAACTTTTTTCAGTCATAATTACACTGACGTCATCCTTAAAAACATTCCCGCTCATTAAAAACGACTGCGTTTTTGTCACTTAGCTCATAAGTAACTCAGCTAACTCCTTAACTTACTCAGCTCTTCTTCTCTTTATTTATATAGTGACTCAGCTGTCAGCTAACTCGATACATCTGACTTTCCGATACGGCTGGTTCACTTGGTTGATTCAAGAAATTTGCTCAATTTTCATCTTTTCAAGTTTCATTTCTTTTTCTTGAGTCTTCTAAGTATCAACTCAGCTCAATTAACCCTAGCTCATGCTTGAGTTCTTCAAATCTTGATTCTCATAATGGCTTTGTGAATATGTCAGCTAACTGTTTATCAGTTGAGATGTATTCCAAAGTGATGTCTTTCTTTTCAACATGATCTCTTATGAAATGATATCTAACATCAATGTGCTTTGTTCTTGATTGCAACACAAGATTCTGAGTGATTGCAATAGCACTTGTGTTATCACACATAATTGGAATCTCTTTTTCTTCAATTTCATAATCTCTCAGTTGTTGTCTCATCCATAAGACTTGGGCACAACAAACGCCTCGTGAGCTATGTACTCGGCAATTGTGGATGTGGCAATTGAGTTTTGCTTCTTGCTAAACCAGGAAACCAACTTTGTTTCAAGCATTTGACATGTACCGAAGACTCTTCCTATCAACTCTACATCCAAAGATAGTCGTAGTCCGAGTAACCAATTAGCTTGAATCCACCTTCCTTTGGATACCATAAGCCGAATTCACAGCATCCCTTCAAATATCTTAGGATTCTCTTAGGCTGCATCATATGACTCTCTTTTGGTGCAGATTGAAATCTTGCACATACACATCTTTGCGCAAGGTGATGTCCGCCTCGCTTTGGGATGAAGCGTTGATCCAATAAGTGTTCTATATCTTGTTTGATCCACAGTGCTTGCCATCTGCATCCATGTCCATTTTGAGTGATGTATTCATTGGTATTTTCATAGAAGACTTCTTTCCATACCAAATTTCTTCATTAAATCCTTGGTGTACTTTGTTTGACTTATGAAGGTTCCATCCTTCACTGTTTAACTTGAAGTCCTAGAAAATGTCGACTCTCCCCATCATGCTCATCTCAAATTTTTCTTGCATGAGGTTTGAGAATTTATCGCACAACTCTTTGTTTGTGGATCAAAAATGATATCATCCACATATATTTGAACAAACAGTATACTCTCTCCATCTTGAATTAAAGAGTGTTCTCGTCCACTTTGCTTTGGTGAATCCATTATCTCATCGAAATTGAGATAATGTATCATACCATGCTCTAGGTGCTGTTTTGATCCATATAGAGCTTTCTTGAGTTTGTACACCTTATCTCCAAGAGTCTTCTGCTCAAAACCTGGAGGTTGTTCAACATAAACTTCTTCTTCCAACAACCCATTTAAGAATGCACTTTTCACATCCATTTGATATACAGTGAAGTTCTTGTGAGCAGCATAGTCAAGAAACATCCTTATTGCTTCTAATCTTGCAACATGAGCAAATGTTTCATCAAAATCTATTCCTTCTTCTTGGCAATACCCTTTGGCTACCAATCTTGCTTTGTTTCTTACCACAGAACCTTCTTTATTCATCTTGTTTCTGAAAACCCATTTTGTGCCAATAACATTTTGATGGGTTAGTCTTTGCACCAATTCCCAAACCTTGTTCCTTTCGAATTGATTCAGCTCTTCTTGCATGGCTTGAATCCAATGGTGTCATCCAATGCTTGGGACGCATCTTTTGGCTCTATTTGGGAAATAAAACAAGTGAACATTGCTTCTTGTTGAGCTCGGATCCGGTTCTTACACCATCTCTTACATTTCCAATAACTAGCTCGTGGATGATCTCTCGGCCATCTCACATCGAGTTGAAGTAAATCACCGGGTTCATCATCTTGCAAACTGTGTTGTCTTGAGCACTCTCTCATCATCACTTAGGCTGCAGATTTTTCACCGTCTTTGAGATTCAACTATCTCATCTTCATCTTGGTTGATTGCTCCAGCTTCAGCTTCAACATAAGGACTCTTCTGCATAGTTGGCTGATTCAGCTTATCAGCTAACTCTTCAATATCTTCTCCATTTATATTTGGTTCATCAAAAACCACATGGATAGACTCTTCTGTGACCATAGTCCTCTTGTTCACCCTCTGTATGCTTTGCTTTCAGTTGAGTATCCCAAGAAGATGTCTTCATCAGCTTTAGCATCAAAAGCCTTTACATTGTTGTGGATGAAGCATTTACATCCAAATATTCTAAAATATCCAACATTTGGCTTTCTCCCTGTCCATATTTCATAGGGAGTCTTTGTCAGCTGTCTATTGATCATGCATCTATTTTGGGTATAACATGCAGTATTGATGGCTTGACCAAAATCTTTTTGGCAATCCAAACTTACTAACATGGTTCTTGCAACTTCCTTGAGAGTTATGTTCCTTATTTACGCTTACTCCACGATTCTCACATGGAGTCCGTCGGCTGCAGATAATTCATGAGCAATACCATTTTCAACACAATACTGAGTTATTATTCCATTGACAAACGCAGTTCCTTTATTAGATCTAATCTTTATAATGGTTTGACTCTTCTCATTTTGAACTCTTTTCATCAGTTGAGGTAACTTCTGCAAGGTTTCCTTCTTTTTGCACATGAAAATTGTCCATGTATATCTTGAATAATCATCCACCACTACTAGAGTGTATTTCTTTCCTCTTATGTTGGCTGGCTCAACTGGACCAAATAAGTCCATATGCAATAGATGTAATATCCTTGTTGAAGATGGACTGGGCTTCTCTTTGAATGATGATTTGATTTGCTTTCCCATCTGGCATGCATCACAAACACTTTCCTTCTTGTACATCGAGTCCGCAGTCCTTCTACAAGATTACTCCTTGCAAGTTTGTTAATTGTCTTGAAATTCGGTGACTCGAACAACTTATGCCACGACCAACTTGATTCGGTTGATTTTTTTTTGCTAGAGACAAGTGCTTGGTGTGGCAAATCGGCCAATCTACCACATACATATTCTTTTGTCGGATCCTTGCAACACTACTTCATTTGATTCATGTCTTTAATTTGGCACACTCCCATATTAAATCCAACATTATATCCCTTGTTACAGAGTTGGTGATGCTTAACAAAAAATTGAAGTTGAGGCCTTCAACATATGCAAAGATCTCGTGATTTCCAATCCATTTTCTTGATGGATCCAATGCCTCTTATTTCCCTGGAGCTTCATTTCCTCCAAATATGACTTTTGCACCTCTAATCTCCTTGAATTTTGACAGATTTTTCTTGTTCCTGTCATGTGTCCGGAATGACCACTATCCATGTACCAGGTTCCTTGGCACTCACTTCCTTGAACCCGCAATCAAGGAAATCGGTTTTTAGTACCCATACTTGTCCTGGTCTTGAGAGGTTAGTGATGTAAGATGATCCAACCAACCTA
Source organism: Rehmannia glutinosa (assembly GCA_016081115.2). Classification (NCBI taxonomy): domain Eukaryota; kingdom Viridiplantae; phylum Streptophyta; class Magnoliopsida; order Lamiales; family Orobanchaceae; genus Rehmannia; species Rehmannia glutinosa. The sequence continues at coordinate 9,612,907 of CM071924.1, read as the reverse complement.
TAGCCAAATGATCTGACTTTAAGAGGTTGTCATCTATCTGTGCCATAATCATAATTTACTTTGGCAAATTGCTTGGGGGCTTTAGATTCATACAACTGTCTCTTTTGCTGGTAGATATTACTATACACCTCCACAAACAACTCATTTTCTACACCATAATTTGAAAAGATGTATGATAAAGGCCAATAATCGACCTAGCTAGACTGAAAAGAGGAAACTACAAGTTTTCATGGGGATACAGTGGTGGAATGCAGGTTTTATAGTGTGAAGAAACAAGTTACATCAAATTGAATACTCACGTATTCACCTAAACCAACACAAATGGGTAGGTAAGCATTAAAGACATATATTTCTTACTAAATATGTATTAGGTTAAGCCTTAAAATCAAAAAAAAATAATGAAAAACATTAAGATAACCATTAACTATTTTTTTTACAAGTTCAACAAAATTTAAAATCCATGACAAAGCACAAACCATAATGCATAGGGATGTTTGAAGCAGCCAATGGTCACAAAAAAATAATACATTAACATAGTAAAACTTCAAATTAGACAACCAGATGTTACATACAATTGTTCATAATAGATTCATGTCTCAAACATTACACATATATTAGTTAACGCTAATATATATGACATACATATAGGGAACACACATATCCGAAACATCATGTTAACAATTTTCTTTTTTCAGATGAGATGAAGTGGTGAACTATTCGATAAAATTAAGTTTACTATATAAAATATAAGCAACTACAAACATGATAACAGTTAGGAACCATGAACATATTGTCAACCTCATGAGACATTTACCTTTCTTTCGTTAGATAATACCAGTTTCTCCTTCGTTGTCTTTAATTTCTCAACTAAACTATCGATGATATCAGCTGATCGGTCAGAAAGTTCCGGATCAAGCCAAACAAATAACCACACTTATTCATCTGAAATATGACAAAATGAAACATCAAAATTTTTATAAATAAATTACACAACTTCTAACTAATTCAAACCAATAAAAAGAGCATACCCCTCTAGTAGGACACGACATGAAGCGTCTACCCGGGTTTGCCTTCATCAAGACGTTTGAACCCTAAGTGAAAATCCACAGTAACATGTAACGGGTGGTGTATGCTTGTTCGTACCCCTACCACGAAAATTGCTACTGCTAGATTCGAAAAATGGTGGACTGTTACTGCTGCTCATTCTTGCAGTTACACCTTCAAAATTAAACAAAAAAGATGTTCCTTATTTTCAAAAAATCGACAATGGGCAGACGAAGATCCATATTTTAAGCATAAAAATTGGGCGTACTTTTATTTTTTTTAAATTTCACCATAATCAAAACCAAAATAGGAAACATATGGACTGTATTTATCAAAATATATAGTTCATCAAAAAGGTTTTCCATCTCATTTTTCCAATCCACGAGACACCAGAATAACTTGTTTATAAAAGAAAAAAAAAACATTCACTACACAAATGTATAATTTCTATCAACCAAAAATCGACCAAAAATACCACAAAAAAAAACACAAAATTTACCCCATCCAACAACATAAGTAAACCCAAAATTTAGATAAATTCCCAACATCCGTATAGATAGAAGCCCTAACAGTGATAAACATACAATAAATTGGGTAACAACATATGCTAATAGAACAGATGGAGGAGAAATTTACCCCCACCGCGACGTGTAACCCAATATGACGCACTGTTGTCTTCTTCTTGCTCGGATATGGATGTAACACCCTTACCCTGTAACATATACACTTAAAATACAAATACCAACTTAAATGCATTACCACTGCTTTATTTATCGTGAGTGCGATATTTATTATTATTGCAAACATATTGTACAAACACAAACATTGTTCCCAAATGAAACGGTTTTCAACACTCATACACACATACATAAGTTATATTACAAACCATTATAGACCACATTCTTATAAACAAGATCCTAAAATAATATGCAAATGATGAGTCGAGGAAGAAGATCAAAAATCACCTACGACCTGGATCTATACTTCCACTTGTACAAAAGCTTCACATGTCACTTCATCTACATAATCTAAAAATAGTCAACATTGCAATTGGTGAGTTGCAAGCTCAATAAGTACAATCGAGTAACAAGTTATTTAACATCACACAAGCACATCATCAACACAAGCACATCATCAACACAAGCACAACATCAATACAAGTACATCATCAATACAAGCACAACATCAATACAAGTACATCATCAATACAAGCACAACATCAATACAAGTACATCATCAATACATCTTACAGATTCGATTTATATCATTAATAAATACACAAATGCATATGCTTAGTCATATTCTTTTACTGTTATGGACCATCCATATCCAAGAATAAATCGTAATCACGAATATGTCCATGACACTCTGTAATTCATAACACATATACTTGAGTTCCAAGAACTCGGGGTGGCCGTCAGACTACGTATTCGAAAATTAAAAATCAGAACACATGATTCAGGATATTGGTGGCCATAATGAATCATTTTATCTCGATGAATGCATATTTCATATCACATAATTCATATCCATATCAGTATCATCAATACATTTCATATATCTTGATTCCATATCAATATCATCAATATATTTCACATTTCTCACATTCATATCGACATCATCATAATATCACCAAAACAACCATATAGTTCACATTTAGAACACATTGGATTCATTCAAAAACATCAATCATACAATTACATAAGAGTCAAATAACAAATTACAAGATTATACTCACAAGGTGAAGTCCTTATCCCGATTCGTCTACTCAACCTTATTCGATTCTTTATCGAGATTTTGACCTATAAATATATCAAAAATGCATAACCAAATTTAATATCATACACTAAGTACTAATGAAGTCATGTATGTATGTCATGTATGCATTTTAACTAATCACAATTGACAAAACTTAGAAAATATTCAACTAAAACGTCTGAAAATTTCACTGCAAATTTTTTAGTATTTTCACCATAACTTTCTCAGTAGAAAAATGATATTAAGGTGATTCAAGTTGGAATGAAAAGCTAATTCAATTTTCTACGACTTTTATGTTTTACAGAACTCCAAATTCGGAGATTAAATCGGTCAAAATATAGCAATACAAAAGACAACTGCTGCTGGGCAGAAACAGGGGATCATGTTGTCACCTTATAGTTCATGTAGATTTTCACACCTCTTAGGGCTCGTTTGGTTGGGGTTAATGGGAGGGATATCACACCTATTTTTAATATTTCACTCCCATTAGTTAGTTTGGTTCAATGTTCCCAAGCCCATGAAAAAGCAAGGGCCCGGTCTACTATCCACCCAAAATGGGTATACCATATCCCACAAGGGGGGTGGGATACAATTTCACTCACTTTCTGATAGGAAGGCAAATTACATTTCTACCCTCATATTTACATTACCTACTCTTACTCACACAAGGACGAGAACTCTGCTCTTCTCAAATCTCACTGTTATTGATAAATAGATTGGTTCACTTACTTGCAATCTTCAGTCCGAATTAGTCTCCTGACCAAACAATGGATAAAATCTACAAAACATCAGTAACCCATCACAAAGTCATATACATGTAACATAATTTTTTTTACAAATTAATGCTTTAAATTATCCTAAAACACTTGCATTTTTCGACCAATTTTCATAAAAACCAAACACCCATTTACAATTAAATTAGGCACTAAGAATTACTCTACTAAGAAAAACTGTTTGATATCCTGACGAATTAGTCAGCAATAAATAGTTCAGCTGGAATTTGGATTTCAACGAAATATAGATCAAAAATTAAACTGGTATCTGGAAACCGGCCTGGAAAAATTAAACTGAGCAATCAAAAAAGAAAAACACAAAATCGAAGACGTCAGTTCAGAAGAACAATTCTACCCGCCGTCCGTCGAGAGTTTGGGGGGGTTGTGTATATCGGCTGTGGCCTGTGTGTGTTCGTGGAGGGACAGGTAAATAGAAGAGAAAAACTTTTTGTTGAAATAAGGAGGAGAATGGCAATTAGGTAATATTAGGTGGGGGTTAAAAAGGAAATGAATTATAAGTTGGGGGCAAAAATGTAATATTAGCTGGGTTGATTGTTCTTATCAATGTTGAACCAAACACATTATTAATAAAATAAGGTATATCCATAAGTCTAATCACTCAAACAAACATAATATTAGGACATATTATATCCATCTTATAAAGTTGGAAAACAACTTTGGAATGTATCACACCCATTACCATCCCTCAACCAAACGAGCCCTTAATGTATTCAATCACTCCCAAATTTTTACCACAATAAACTAACATGTATAAAAATATAACCATGCCTTCAAATAATTAAAACTCATAATTTTAGACCTTCAAATGCAACTTTCTCTACAACATAGTAAAACAGATTTTTATACTATAGCAACTTTGTGTTTTTCTTGTTCTTTCTTGTTTTACAAACCCTAAATCTGATTTTTGACTTCTTAAAACTCAAAAACATAAACTAAACTCATATATAAACATTTCTATGAACATATATTTAAGATCTAACCATTATATTACATGTATTGAAAGATTAAAGGAGCAAAAATTCACAACTATGACTATATGTGCTATCAAATGTTTATATAACAAAAATTAACAAAAACTAGATATACTTACCAATTATTTGAGGATATATCCTTCTTAACCAAAGATATATATGTAAGATTGCTTTCCTAAACAAAAATCAAAGAAAAGTTGGAAGAATCTTGGATTTTGATGAAGAATGAGCATACGTAAGTTTTTTCCTTCCTTTTCTTCCTTTCCTTGTTTTGTTTTGTTTTTTTCCCAATCAATGATGAAACTTCCAGATTCATTTCACCATGTAGCTGTCAATAATTCACATTAAAGAAGCAATAATGCAAAGTTTTCAAAAATTGCACTTTAGCCCTTAAAGTGTGTTTAAAATGCATATTGACCCCTCAACTTATGATTAACAATTAATTACATATACATGTATTTAAAAATGTATACTCAACATATATTTGTACTTTATAAACTCAAATAAATCAATTGATGTAATAAAATAAAGCTCAAAATATTTATTACCCGATTTCTTTAAATAGTGCACAAGTAGTAACCTAACATAATTAAACTAAAAATTGACATATCAAGATTATTCATGTGTTTTAATGTCAATATGAAATATTAATATGCATGTATTTATGTTTATGAATGATATAAATCATGTAAATAAATATAAAAAGTTACGGGTTATGACAATGGATGATATCAGTAAGCTTGCTGGGAAATTCGAAGTCTTCTACTGGTTTTGGTGTCCGTAAGAAATTTTCAACTGCTCTAGGGTTGTGGATGTGTGGAAGACAATGAATTGACAACAAACCTAACTAGGCCTTTAAGTTATGATATTTTTGTCATTTCCATGTTAATCACTCATAATTATACTTCCGAAACACAATATAAGCATTCTTCCGATGACAAGGGAAAAAAATAATACATGATCCCAAACAAAAATTTGCAACACATAAGTGTGATAATTGTAATCCTATCATATGCAATCCCCAAATGCTTATCTATTCCCATCAAAGTGTACTGTCCTATATACATACAAATACGAATTAGTGTCCTATATACATACAAATACGCATTCACATACATACATACATACATACATACACAAACCCTCTATATCTACTACATTCTACTCTTATCACTGTTTCTTCCTCTTTCTCTCAGTTCAAGAAACATCATCGTATTCTCCAATCCTCCATCCTCAGATCACCGACAACATGAGTAATGAAGCTGAATCATCTGATTCGTGAGTATAACCGACTAGATTCATCTTTCTTCGACGAATCGCTACTTTGTGTTTTGTCCGTCTAATTTTGGAAAAATTGATCCCCGGAAAACATGACGCGTTTTTCTTGTTTCGAGCAGGAAAGGCGGCAAGAAGGACTTCTCGACGGCGATCTTGGAGAGGAAAAAGGCTGCGAATCGCCTGGTTGTGGATGAGGCGGTCAACGACGACAACTCCGTCGTCGCCCTCCACCCCACCACCATGGAAAAGCTCCAGCTTTTCCGTGGGGACACTATTTTGATTAAGGTTTTATTTTCTTAGTTTAATTATATTTTAATTTAGGAAATATTTTTTAAATTTTAAGTGGGGAAGGGGTTAGGGTTTGTTTTTCTTCTTGATTTGTTTTAAAGATCTTTATATGAAATAATCGTTGCTGGACTTGCTTACTGATTGAGGCGTAATTACTTCACAAATCCGATAATGGACATAGCAACAAATGGGTATATAGTAATTCAGTTAATTAGTTTATAGTAATATTGATTGTCACAATATAATGGGGTTTGTATAGTCGCAAATCCGAAATTTGGTTTACTTAGGCTTGAATGAAGAATTTAGTGATAATTGAATTATGGCTTCATGGCGGAGTTGTATGTGCTGTTTGACGATTATCTGACCTTTCAATAGTGAGTTAACCTTTTTGTGAATACCAATGCCGACTCCCCACCTTGGTGTTCCCCAAGATAATATGATACCTGGAAGGATATCATAGTGTAGTTGTTTCATGGTTTATGGAGCAGACAATATTGGAAAACATATATTGTTGTCACACTCAGATGTATCTGTTTGGTCACCATGTAATTGTTTTTGGTGCACTGAAATTTTGAGAATCCTTCTGTTGGTGGTTTTCAGGGGAAGAAAAGAAAGGATACCGTGTGCATTGCCCTAGCTGATGAGACCGTTGAAGAGCCGAAGATTAGGATGAACAAGGTCATCAGGACGAATTTGCGTGTTCGGCTTGGGGACGTTGTATCCGTGCACCAGTGCCCAGATGTGAAATATGGAAAGCGTGTCCACATCTTGCCCTTGGATGATACAATAGAAGGTCTCACTGGGGATCTTTTTGATGTATACTTGAAACGTAAGCCCTTAAATACGATTATGTCTTTTAACAGCTTGCGCTTCATAATAGTTCAAATCAAATGAATCTCTAGGGTATTGTCTTAATTTAAAGCCTCATCAAACATTGACATTGTCTGTGCAGCTTACTTTCTGGAGGCATATCGCCCATTGAGGAAAGGGGACCATTTTCTTGTGAGAGGGGGGATGAGGAGCGTGGAATTTAAAGTCATTGAGACTGACCCTGGGGAGTATTGTGTTGTTGCCCCTGATACTGAGATTTTCTGTGAAGGGGAGCCTGTGAGGAGAGAGGATGAGGATAGGTTGGATGAGGTTGGCTATGATGATGTGGGTGGTGTTCGTAAGCAGATGGCTCAGATCCGTGAATTAGTGGAATTGCCTCTGAGGCACCCTCAGCTTTTCAAATCTATTGGTGTGAAACCACCAAAAGGAATTTTACTTTACGGACCTCCTGGTTCTGGAAAAACCTTGATTGCTAGAGCTGTTGCTAATGAAACTGGTGCTTTTTTCTTTTTGATTAATGGGCCTGAAATTATGTCCAAATTGGCTGGAGAGAGTGAGAGCAATCTGAGAAAAGCATTCGAGGAGGCTGAGAAGAATGCACCATCGATCATTTTTATTGATGAAATTGATTCGATAGCGCCTAAGCGAGAGAAGACACATGGTGAAGTTGAAAGGAGGATTGTTTCTCAGCTCTTGACTCTCATGGACGGGTTGAAATCTCGTGCCCATGTCATTGTTATGGGGGCAACTAATCGACCGAACAGCATTGACCCTGCTTTGAGAAGGTTTGGTAGGTTTGACAGGGAAATAGACATTGGTGTTCCTGATGAAGTTGGACGCCTTGAGGTTCTTCGGATTCACACCAAGAACATGAAACTATCTGATGATGTAAGGCCTGTTAACTATATTAGGAATTGATCCTATTTTCTCCCTGAGCCAAATTCAATTTCATTGACCAATTTTTTTGATATTACAGGTTGATTTAGAAAGAATAGCAAAAGACACCCATGGATATGTTGGTGCTGACCTTGCAGCTCTCTGCACTGAAGCTGCGCTTCAGTGCATCAGAGAAAAATGGATGTCATTGATCTGGAAGATGATTCAATTGATGCTGAGATACTAAACTCCATGGCTGTTACAAACGAGCATTTCCACACTGCCCTTGGAATAAGCAATCCTTCTGCTTTGCGGGAGACAGTAAGTGCACTTTGGCTGTAATGCTATATTATCCCGTGCAGTTGTAATATTCATTCTATTTTGAAAATTTATGTTCACAATATTCTCATAATTGATGACCAGGTTGTTGAAGTGCCCAATGTTAGCTGGGAAGATATTGGGGGGCTTGAAAATGTCAAGAGGGAGCTTCAGGAGGTAATATTTGTTAAGGCGGATTTCACCGACTTATTTGATGTGCCATATTTATTAAACTTGATCTTTCATAATCTCTTTATTATGTTGTGTAGACTGTTCAATATCCCGTGGAACATCCAGAGAAGTTTGAGAAATTTGGTATGTCACCTTCAAAGGGTGTTCTTTTCTATGGTCCTCCTGGTTGTGGTAAAACTCTACTAGCTAAGGCAATTGCAAATGAGTGCCAAGCCAATTTCATCAGTGTTAAAGGACCTGAATTGCTCACTATGTGGTTTGGAGAGAGTGAAGCCAATGTTCGTGAAATATTTGACAAGGCTAGACAGTCTGCTCCATGCGTCCTCTTCTTTGACGAGCTTGACTCTATTGCCACGCAGGTTATACCACTTCCCATTTATAAATATATGAACATTATTAAAAAATTCGTGTTTGGCTAATGTTTAATTATAAGACAAAGATTGTGAGAGCTTACAAGCAATGCTTCTTGGTATTGTTGCAGAGAGGAAGCAGTGTCGGAGATGCTGGTGGTGCTGCTGACCGAGTTCTCAATCAACTTTTTGACGGAAATGGATGGAATGAATGCCAAAAGACTGTTTTCATAATTGGGGCTACTAACAGACCTGACATTATTGATCCAGCACTTCTACGTCCAGGTCGTCTAGATCAGTTGATATATATCCCCCTGCCAGACGAAGATTCACGCCATCAGATCTTCAAAGCCTGCCTCCGAAAATCACCACTTTCCAAAGATGTTGATCTTCGTGCCCTTGCCAAATATACTCAAGGATTTAGTGGAGCAGATATCACGGAAATTTGTCAGAGGGCTTGCAAATATGCCATAAGAGAGAACATTGAGAAAGTACGTTTTTGTCCTCCTCCTTTATTGCTTCTCCCTTTATGCTTCTTGGGTATATGATATATTATCTCTGTGCCTATTTGCTACCAGACATCAATATTTACTGATCACCAGTACAATGGACTTATCCATACAAAATCTAAAAATGATTCAATTAGTATTTTAAAAGAAGAAAGAATGTGTTGTTGCCTTTTCCCTCTTTTTTTTTTTTTTTTTTGTAACATCTGCTATTCTTTTGTGCTACAAAGAAACCATAGTTTTAGGTTACCGTGGCAGCTCCTTTTGTGCGTCTTCAATGAGCTTTAGCTTTTCCAGGTTTGTCTTGTTGAAATGAGTGGAATATTTCTAGCCTCTGGCCCTCTGTAAAATTTTCATTGGAATCAGACCACAAGGTGTATTTTTTTTTCTTTTTCCGAAAACTGATTATGCAAATTTGTGGAAAAATCTCTCATGACACTGCAGTCGATTTAGCAGGGGAAAACTGAATTTGTTTTACCCTTCTTTCTAAAGATTTTACATTTGACATGGACGTGGGAACACAAATATATGTCTACCTTTCTACTTTGGCACTATTGAACACTGATGTTTGAGTTTCTTGCAAGTTGTTCTGTGATACAGTAAAATAGAAGCAGATAAGCTCCAAAATATTCTTATAAGCTGTGACTCTTTGACTCGTAATTTTCATGATGTACATGGCAAGTGATTCCAATACCTGTATCAAACTTCCCTTATAATTGATAAATATGTTGGTTTTCTGTCTCTCTTTGAGCAGAAAATCGCAAGTACTGAGGTATCCATTGGGCAAAAACAAGATTTAGTGGAAGTTGGGTTGTTTGGTTTATTCGAAGAGTGAAGCTGGTTATTTTGTTTTGACCTTTAAATTTTTATGCTTTTAATCTGTTACACCATTTCTGGCATCTCAAATTATGAGTTTGATTTAAGATTGCTTTCCACTGAGATTATGGATGTGAGGTTGGTTATTGACGTTAGTGCTTATTCTCAGGACATAGAAAGGGAGAGGAGAAGAAAAGATAATCCCGATTCTATGGATGAGGATCTTGAAGACGAAGTTTCGGAAATCAAGCCCGCACATTTCGAAGAGTCGATGAAATTTGCTCGTAGAAGTGTGAGTGACGCTGACATACGCAAATACCAGGCATTTGCTCAGACTCTGCAGCAGTCACGAGGGTTTGGAACTGAATTCCGTTTTGCTGAGTCAGCAGCTGGGGCGTCTGCATCCGACCCGTTTGCAGCCTCTGCTGGTGGAGCTGATGAAGATGATTTGTATAGTTAGATGCTGATTGCTGATGACTCATCGATTTCAAATTATGCAGAGTTGCTTCAAGGATCTTGGGGTTCCTCAATTAACTTATAATTTTCTTTTGTTCTCCCCATATGTTATCGAGTCTCTAGATGCTTGTTCGTCTTCGGATTTAGCAACGATGCTGTTTAATTCACCGAACTGCAATGTTTTAATCATATTCTGGCATTCTACGAATCTGTTGGTGGTGTTGTTTCTACAACATTAAAAACTGCTATATGTGCACCATATACTTACAGATGTTTTTTCTTTCCTCTTTTTAAGAAAAAATTGTATTACAAAATGGTCCTCTATTTTATGCTCCTTTACATTTCAGTCCTATTTTTCCTTGACCGAATATGCTTTGTGGCCTGTTAAGCTGTTTTTGTAAGTGCACATTTTGTTAGCCACATGCTACTGAAGGCTAAAACTATTGTTGAAAAGATTTTATGGAAATGTTGCATCTGATTAGATTTGAACCTTTTGGATTGAAAGTCCTAAATTTTTTAAACATAATGGAAAAGGTCACAAGTTTTCGTCGATAATTCTGCCAATCTTGGAGATTATATAAAATTGTTGGACCGTTAAATGGGAAAAAAATGTGATGTTGGGCCGTTAAATGTAGAGGTGGTCACGGTTCTGGAACCGCCGATTCCGGTTTGTTCAAGTAGATGCTACCTAAGGGGGTACAACCCAACTCCTTGCGATTGTGACGTGTCTCATTTTGATTTACTTTTTTTTTTTGAAAAAATTCACATTCATATTTCATAGTGGCCAGTGGGATACTTGCAAAATCACAAGGGAATTAAGTTGTATTCACTTGGGTAGCATCTTATTACCCTGAAATAGGAACCGAAATCGGAATCTGGTTCCTCCACGGTTTCAAACTTTTCCTCTTTTGATAATTTTTTGAATTTTTTTAAAATGATTTATCAATTTTAGTTACAAAAAAAAGGAAAAGAATTAAGTTTTGAACGTACTAAATAATAATATTAAGCTGCCTACGTATCCTCTTAGATATATGAATCAAAGTTTAGTTTACGACGTGTCTCATGCAAATATAAACATTTAATATCATAATAAACATTTAACATTTCTTCTAGCATATTTTTAGCCAAAAAAATAAAAATCGTCGTTCTTAACCTTGAAACTGGCAGTTTTAACCACAAATTCCACACCAGTGGTTCGAACAGGTGATTGTTCCATGGTTTTTGAGACGAAGAAACTGTAACCAGAACTGGCCAACACACTTCCAGTTTCAAAATTGTTGAGCACAGTCCGGTTTCGGTTTGGAACCCAATTTCAGTTCCATTTGGCCACCCCTAATTAAATGGGAAAAATTGTAAAATTGGTCCAGTAACTTGACCTGTTTAGACTCTTTGCCCGCTAGGTTGTCAAAGTTTGGTTTTAGTTCAATAAATTTTAAATTTTGGAACATTTGGTGCGGTATTTGCTAAAAAATGCTGATTTGGTACGGAACGTTGATGACAGACAACCATTGGCGGAGGGGGGGGACCCTCGGCCCGACCCCCCCTTTTTAATTTTTTTAGCTAATATTTATATGGTTTTTTTTTAGTTTTTTTTTTTATCTAGCCCACCCCAGTTTACCGTATCGACATAATATTTTCTGGCTACGCCATTGTAGACAACAAATTGGATAATTTCTCAATTTGGAGGGAAATTTGCCAGTACTGTATATATAAGTTTGACCAAAAAAAAAAATTGGATAAAAATGACAAGCACTGGAAGGATCTAGCCGATACCTCTGAATTTATCTTGACAATTTCCTTTGGTAATAGAACACAATAAAAATATCATAAGAGGGAAAATGAAATCCCAATGAGACCAATCCCAAACCAAAAGTATCCAAATAAAAAAGAAAAGCATAAATTATAAGATTACTTCTGCGGTTCAACATAATTACATAATCATCAAAAAAACACACTTTGTTTTTTGGTTAGATTACATTTATAATCTCTCAAGATATTACAACCACCTCGCTTAAGCTTGAATATGTTTTATAAATATCCTATTAATAGGTGTAATTTGTAAAAGTATAAATAAATATCAAGAGAATATTTGTAATTATGAAATATAACTTTTGCAATTTTACCGTAAAAAAAATATTTCTAATCCTGAGTAAGTTAGCAAATCTTGTTTGTTTATGTTTCCAATGGCCTCTTTCCAGTTTCCAACTATACATAAAAGTGGAATCATGTTTGTTCATAAAATTTCCAATGGAAATCATCATTTTCATTTTCTATTTTTCACATAAAACAACATCTCAAACCTATAATTTCTATTCTCAAACTTATACACTACCCTACATCACTCATCATTACTTTATCAATCACTATTCTCATATTTTAACCCAATTATATTTGTAGGACCCACCATTATCAATTTTATCTACTTAAAATATTACTATTTTTAAATTATAACTATCTAATGGGATCCACCAACTTAATTTTACAAATATAATATTATATATTCAAATTAAAATATTGAAGTGGACCCCACCACTACCAACTTTTCAATTATTATATACATAAAATAATATTTCAAAACTACTCAAACCAAACACAATCTCATTTTCAACCCTACATAAAACACATTTCAATTCATTCATCCAAACACAATCCCAATTTCCACACGAAAACCAATAAATTCTCAAAATTCTATTTCCAACTCCAGAAACTGGAAATGGACCATGGAAACATAACCAAACATGCCCTTTAGGTTTGTCTAATTTGAGACCATTGTTTGTACAAAAACTGGTAAAACATTAACAAAACTCAAATTAGTAACAAAAGTATATCAAAATTTGGCCCATAGTCATGTGCTTAACGAAAATTCCAAAAGAAAATTGACAAAGAGAAATCAAAATTACTTGTGAGAAGGGACGGACACGGGGGCTGGTGGTGGCAACTGGCCCCCCCCCCCATCTTGCATTTAAACCCCTATAATATATTACTTAATAAATTAATATAGTATATATAAATATAAACCAAAATATCTTGCCTCCCTCCCCCCAATTTTCATGTAATTTAGTTATATAAACTTGTATGCTTTGTTTTTATTTATATTATATTTGATTTTGCCAGAGCCGGTCCAAGGTTTAGAGGGCCTAGAGCAAAAAATAATGTATATACAATTTTCGAGGCCCCGACCCCTCTTTTTTAAAAGAAAATTAATGTACTCCTCTTTAAAAAAAATTAGTTAATATTTATGTGTATTTTTTTTATTTTTTTATCTAGCCCGCCCCAATTTCTTATATCAACCTACCCGTAATAATTCATGGCTACGCCATTGTATATATACATATATAAAAAAAACTTCGGGGGGCCCTCCTTTGCGGCGGCACCATCTGCGCCTCACTGGATTTTGCCCCCCAATAATAAATTTCTGCGTCCGTCCCTGCTTGTGAGGTTGAGAGTTTAGACCGACTCTTAAAACACACATTATCAAGGTGTTGATCATATTTCAAATCGTGAGTCTTTCAGTTTTTTCGAGATAATTATCACATTCACTTTAACCACTGTTCCCGATTTTTTTAAAAAAAAGGCTAAAATTAGACGCAAATCTTAAATAAGGCGATAAACAAATCATAAATGGCCCATGTCCTTCATTATTGAAAGGAAATAAACTCCACGAACCACGATTATTAAAGCTGTAGGGGTCGGATATATGGTTAGGACATACTATAAAGTATCTCAAGAAAATTGATCGGTACGTCTTTATTTTAGTATTTAATGCACTATATATAACTATTAATTGTTTCACTGGAAAAAAACCAAGAAATTTGAATATTCAGAAACAAAAGCACAAAGCACGTGTTTCCCATTTATTTCCCTTCCTGGTTAAATTAATTTCACCCAATATATCTTATGTATTTTTGAAGGGAAATATAGATATATAGTAAATATGGCGGCAACCTTCTTAGCTGTACACTTGTTCACATGATGTTAATTTGGCTGGTGCCAATATCTTTTAAATCTGTAACTTCATATATATGCATTCTTTAATGCTAGAATAGGCCATCACTTAATTCACCTGTGACCTTTTTTTTTTGCAAGCTGTTACATGTAGTATATAGGTGGATTAATTAAGTGTACCACATATCTAGTTTTATTAAACTTAAACGAATCACGGTTCCTTAATTAAATGTATTTAACTTGTAATATGATTTGCTCATAGATACTACGTATAATTGTTTCGAATAGGTTGTTAATTTTTTTTGCTTTTTTTGTTTCCAATAGGTTTAGACGAAGCCGTAAGTAATAATATCGAGAAAATTACATTTACCCTATCCCACAAACTCAATATAAATACATGGTTAATTTTAAACACTACACCCAAAGATTTAGCCTAATGATATCAAACTGTAGTTATCATTTAAAATTACAAATTAATGCATTCTCACATTGTTTTAAGTTTACAAAATTGCACTCCCAACTTCCAAGAGGGCTCAAGAGAAGGATATTTATTAGGTAAACATCAACTTTGAGAGTATATTTGTAATTTTAAAGGATAACTAGAGCTTTTGGTAATTAGCCCTGAACCCTAGGTGTAGTTTTTGTCAGTGGTAGAGCCCCCCCATTTTTTTTAAAAAAAAATTACAAGGTAGATTTTTTTTTTAAAAAAATAAATTAAAATTTATATGATTTTTCTTTTAGTTTTATATGGTCCACCCCAATTACGTATATCGGCTCACCCTGTAATATTTTCTGACTATTGTTTTTGTAACTACCTCGAAATACATTGACCTATACAATATATACATGCATAATGTTGTATCCAATGTATGGTGTAATATGTGCATAAATGAGTATTATGATCAAGTGCTCCAAAATATGTCGCAACCAATGCATGAACATTCAATGTAACATCTGTATACACTATTTTGTTGCTAATTTTGATCAAGCGACAATTTCATTCATTTAATACAAATCCTGAAGAGGATGGATGATGGAAATCGAACTTCAAACTTCAAAATTGGGCTCGAGGGTCTTAACCGCTCGACCACTATTCAATTCCTATAATTACTCTAGTACTCTATTTTAGTTTTCAAGGCGAAAACTATACTTAAAGCCAGAAATACATTGAAATAAATCATTCTCTCAATCCGAATTTTGACAGGCTATAAGCCCTTTTCTCCAAAACTGCCCTTGGCCATCATACCAACAATATACAAACAAAAACCTTAAACCCTTCACCTGATAATTAAGGTTTCTTCGGGGCCTGCCTGCCTGAAAAGCACCTCAACGAGCCAACCGTATGATAATTCACGTACCGGCTAGGGGCCGACGAACGTCGTGACCCTTTCGGCATGCAGTTCTTGACTTCCCTACCGTGAAAAACTCGTTTATGACTCAAAGATGGTGTCATTGTCAAATAGTCGCTAGTTTTGGACCCAATTGCAATTGGCAAAGCTGTTGAGGGGGCACTAGGCAATATTGGATAGTGCCTGGCCATTATAGGAGACAAGAGGAGGAGGAGATGAATGAATGTAGTGAAAATAATATTGGTAGACATTTTTTGAGTTTTAGTTTGTAGATGATTTTGTTCTAATATTGTGTGATGAGAGAGTTATGGAGAGGAACAGGGGAGAGGTTTTTATGCTACAAAAAAATGAGATGAATAGGTTACTTAAATAGGCCCGTGAGCAGCTAGTTAATTCGATACGCTGATTTTTCACCAGCATCACGTATGAGTATGCACACTTTGAATCTTCTGTATTAATTTCACTTTCATAGATATGCAAATTAACCAAGGATATATTTATTCCACTTTCATATCAAATATATTTTTAAAGGATTACTTTTGAATATTAATTATAAAAAAATTTAAAATATATAATATTGCATAGTTTATAATTATATTGCATTAACAGAATTATAAAATTTAAATATTCCATGATCTAAAATTTTAAAATAAAACTATAATAATAAAAGACAGCGTTATATAATATATTCACATATAAAATGAAAAAAATAATACTTTTAAAAAGAAAAAAACCATATGACTATAAGCCATAGTTTTAAGAATTATATATTTAAACATATTAAAGATGAGGAGATGTGAGCTTGAAAAAAATATTTAGTAATAGATAATTTGTAATAAAATATATTTATAATATTAGAATTATATTGATTTTCTTAAAAAACACAATTGACGGGTTAGCGGGCTAGCCCTAACGGGCCTCGGACTAAATAGTCTAGGCCAAAAAAGGCTCGGTTTTAAACGGGCTAAAATAATTCGGCCCTAACCCTCTCTTTTTTCAGGTTTAAACGGTCCAGGCCAACAGGCCGCGAACCGTTTAACATCTCTAGCGCTAGGGGTGTGAACGAGTCAAGTCGAGCTGACCATAGTACTGTTCAAGTTTGTTTGGATTTTAATCGAACTTCAAAAATTGTGTTTGAGCTTGATTTGATTATTAATCGAATCGAACTCGAACGAGCTTTAGTCGAGTCCAACACGAATTGAGTTCGAGTAGTTTGATAGTTTTACACATATTTTATTCTTTTTTACTAATCGAGTCGAGTTCAAGCCGAATTCTAATCTTATCGCACGAAAAAATATGTTCAAAATTGGTTCGTTATGTTAACGTACCGAGCTGAAATGAGCTTTTAACGACTGATCTCGAATCGAGTAATTTGGTTCGTTTTTCAGCCATAATGTGCGCATATGAAATGAAATACGGGGTTAATTAAGTATTAAATTGGAATGAAAGATATGAATTGGCATGATTACTAGAGATGGCAATAGGTCAAGATAAGACCCGAGCTAGAATACCATTTTAGAGGTCCGAAATGAACCAGACCTATTTGGCTAGAAACACCGGCCCCGCCCGACCCAATCATTTTAGTTGTTTTTTTCATGGTCGGGGCCCCAAAAAACAACGGTCCAATCATTGTTTGGCCCGTCCCAACCCAATCCGAAATTTCTCTTTGGCCCGACGGGCCAACATCGACTCAACCCATTTGACAGCTCTAACAATGATTATACATGAATTAAATCTAAATATTTGTGTATGTTTGTGAAAAGTAACATAGATTAAAACAGCTATGATTTACAATATTAATACATATACTTGTATTTATATGGTGTATATACATTTTGTTTGAATAGGAGAAAGATCATGAGTTGCTGGGAAGGTGAGGAAGCTCGTGAGTTCCTGTCAAAGCAGTAAAGTGAAATATTTTGATGAGGGACATGCCCATAAATAAATCCAAGAAACGCATTTACAACACTTGGTGAAATTTTGTGGATTGCCAGGTAAGAGGGGGACCAAGTTAAAGAGTGTATGTTGAGACAATATTGCTTCTACTTCCAACCTCTTCAATTGTCTTAATTTTTGATCGATCCCAGATTATTTCACACATCTATCTATCTATATATATTTGCCTTTTACACATGTGCTGCTCTTAATTATCTCTACAACCTACCTTCATCTTCTAAGACAAGATAATATCTAGTTTATTATCTTGTAAGATTTTGGAATATCTTATATTTTAGATAGTGATTTGTGTGTTTATAATTATATTTAGCTTATCTTTTAGGTTTTCTAGTCAAGTTAGGAGCAATGTTTTTAAAACCGGACCGAACATCGAACCAGACAAATAATTGGGTCACTGGTTCAACCGATTGAACCGTTTTAAAAAAACCGGTTGACCCAAATATATATATATATATATATATATATATTTGCACACACATGTAAAGAGTAAATATAAATACAAATGTAACAAAAACCAACAATGCAAATGAAAACAAAAACTAAATTAATAAAGTGCATATCCAAACATGAATGAAAGATTTTTTCTTTTTTTGAGTTTTGCATAATATTGCTACAATGTCAATGAATAGATTGCTTATTATGGAATTTTAAATTCCATGGATTGTGTTTCTACTTTTTAGAGTCCTAGATTTAGTAATTTACTAGTCATGAAATATGCAATTACCTATTTTATTATCTTTCCCTTTAAATTTTGTAATAAACAAAGAAAGTTTATCTAATCCACAAAAAAATAAGAAAAAAACCGGGTCAAAGCGGTTCGGCGGTTTCCGGTTTTAGGCCGGTTTTTACCGGGTGGCATCGGCTTTTTTGCCACCCGGTCTAGATAAATAACCGGACCGGACTTGAGACGGTTCCCGGTTAAACCGGTTGAACCGGTCGGTCCGGTCCGATTTTAAAAACATTGGTTAGGAGTTTTATTGTGGTAGGATTTTAATCATATAAATACTTGTTATATATTTTATTATTTTTAGGGAGGTTGAATATATTTTATTGTTATATATTTTATTATTTTTAGGGAGGTTGAATATTATTAAGTTTTGAGATTTATCTCTTTGTCATTGCAATTTACATTTCAAAGACCAGTTTAACTCCATGAACCACGTTGTCCACATTGAATCCACAACATATGAACGACATCGCACAGATCCATCAGCAAATCAACTTGGTAGCAAAACAATTCTATATTGTGCGCATCAAATTTTAAGAAATCAAGAGGCTTATTGAAAAATGATTTTTTGTGATGGTTGTGAGTTTGCCTGCGATATTGTGCCCATCCAGTTCACCCCATTGAAAACATATTTCACGGAGATGGATACTTTATTCTCAAGTGACATTATAGATGGTGATATGATCAACCACCAATTTTTGACGATGAAGATGAAGATATCATTCCAAGTGGTTATGAAAAACTTGTATTCTATTGTTATGATTCATAATAATTGTTCATTAAACTACTTGTTAAAAAATTAACAAACACATTTATTTCATGAATATTATACATTCTAAGCGTGAAATTGAAAAAAAAAATGCGACAGATAATCCCAATCCATATTTATCATCTTTAAAATAACTAGTATTTTACCCGTGCGTTGCACGGGGTATATATCACGAAACATTTGTTTTGTACCATTACATGTACATTTTTTTAATAATAATATGAATTATATCATCTGCATTTTGGAATGACAGCATCCCCGTGGAGAACCATGTCCATTGGTACTTGAATAGAATGAGACGTGGAATTCCCGCTTAAGTCGGGGATGGAGTGGGGATGTGAACGGGATGGAGATTTCTTGTTTCTCTAGAATCGAGGATGGGAATAGAGATAATATTTATATACCCGCCCCCCTTCCCATTCTGATTAGATAAAACAGATTTTCCGTTCTCATCCCCATTAATCCTCGAATATGCATATTGTATTTATCAATTATTAATATTAATTTTATTTATATTTTTTTATTAATTCTAAAAATTAAAACACAAGAATCTCTATAATTTTACTTGCTCTCATTCTTTGTTTTACAAATTATGGATTTATGTTATCAGTATTTTTAAGAAAAAAGAGATTGCTTTAAGTTTTAAATTTCAAACACTAATTAAAATATAAAAATAATTATTTTTATTAAAACTCATACGATTAAAAAAACAAAATAAATTATTATAAACTATAAATAATCTCGTTAAACACGAAATATTTGATTTAACAATTTTATGAATTAAATGTATTTATAGATCATATTTATCTATAAGAAAGTAAAGATTGGAAAAAGCTTTTAAGTGCCCAACATTGATTTTTTATTATTACCATCATGCTGAATATTTAATGATTGTCTTTACAACCAATAATAAGGTCATTTGAAATTAATTTGAATATTTTTGGGGGTTTAGAAAGCTGAATAATTGTATATATTATTAAAAGAATTAAACAAAAACATGTTTTATATTTAGCAACACAATTTTAACGGAAAAGAAACAATTCAAAAAACAATTTTTTATTTATATATACACACATATCAAAAAATTATCAAATAGTCCAATTCATGTCTAATTCTAAACTTAAACGTACAACTTGAAACTTGAATATCAAAATACATTGATAAATATAAAAAATAAAACTCTACTAACATAAAATATACGTTAATATATAAAAATAATTATGTATATAAAATACTATTATGAATATAATTTTATATTAGATAAATATTAATTTCCGCCTTACATAACATATATATTATTATGTATAGATATATTTGATACGTAAAATTTTGATCCATAGTTTGAGATGTTTTCTTCAATTAAAATAAGTATTTTTTAATTTACTTTAATCAATTTAAATATAATTTTATATAATTATTAAGGGATGAGCTAAGCCTAAATAACAACTATACATATGTCATAAATAGCCAAAATACATGAATATATACATTGATGTCCAATAGCCCGAATGCATAATTTTTAAAGCCCATTATAAATTACAAGTAATGAATAAATATTTCTTATATTTTTTATTAATTATGTTTTTTTATTTCATAATACAATATGTATGTCAAACTGAAGATTGCAAAAACATAATTAATTTGATATATTATACGTCAAAAAATGGATCAAAAATGAAAAAGTTATTAACTTTTAAAACAAAAACATAAATAAATACAATAATCAATGCAATACACACACATATTTGGAAAGATAATTTTATATATTTTTACATTTTTATATCATTTTAAAAGTTATTATTTAAAAAAATTGACTACCAAAAATAATAAAATACCAAATATTTATCACTTTTTATTATTATACATATATTTATTACTTTTTATGGTAACTACAAATGGGTGGGAAAAATTCTCTATACTATTTTAAGAAGCGGCTCTTATTATATACATATATATATATATATATATATATATATATATATATATATATAGGATATGGATCAAATATGTCCTCCTACTTGGGGTGAGTCCATGGGGACACATCCTAACCATAGATCAACAATTTTGGGTGGTCCAGATTTTTAGGGCTTTTTTATGTTTATTTTTTTGTTTCAACAATTTAAAAGGGTAGGGTGGTAATTTGGCACTTTAGAATCATTTACTAAGATTTCATTCCCTCTTTCACGCGATTTCACCCACTCTTCACGCATACTCTCTCTCCGCCGTTTGCTTTCAAAAAATTTCTCTGTTGCTTATGTAGTATAGGGTTGTTGCTTATGACTTGCTTATGTAGTTAATGTATCTGTGATGCATGTGTAGTGTATATTCGTTGCTTATGTAGTATATGCTTATCGCTTATGTAATAAGGGTTTGTTGCTTATGACTTGCTTATGTAGTTAATGTATTCGTGGTGCATACGTAGTGTATATTTGTTGCTTATGTAATATAGACTTATTGCTTATGTAGTATGAGTTTGTTGCTTATGACTTGTTTATGTAGTTAATGTATCAATGGTGCATACGTAGTGTACATTCGTTGCTTATGTAGTATAGGCTTGTTGCTTATGTATTATGAGTTTGTTGCTATGACTTGCTTATGTAGTTAATGTATTCGTGGTTCATACGTAGTGTATATTTGTTGCTTATGTAGTATAGGATTGTTGCTTATGTAGTATGGATTTGTTGCTTATAACTTGCTTATGTAGTTAATGGTATATAAAAAACACCATGACACATCTACACAAGCAACAAATTACATCTTCATAAACAAACTTCGAACTGAAGTCAAGCTCTAGCAACTATGGCAAATTGTTGCAACTTTTTTCACACAATAGTGCGTTGAAGAAGAAGGATGAATGATTTCTCAAGAAGTGAGTTGAAGAAGAAGGAGGATGATTGTTCACATTGAATTGCTACGAGATTTGGAAGGATTGCATGTGTTATATACAAGCTGAGGGTGACTGGTTCTTGTTCTCTCATGAACAACGATCGAAGAAGAAGGAAGATGAGATTTGTTCACGTTGAATTTGATATGAAATTTGGATAGATTGTGTGATCATAATGTGAACAGAATCCCATGAATATTGAGTAATTTTGTAGGATGACTAATTTACCCCTTTCTCTAATTACCAACATTTAATCTGAATTTTTAGCTCTAAAATCACAACCATTGAAAAATCTAGATATGTGGCTAGGATTGGTCCCTATGGACTTATCCTATGAGGTGGTCTCATATAACCATCTCCATATATATATATATATATATATATATATATATATATATTAGCAAAAGGAGTCCATCTAGCTAATTAACTATAGTTACGTTAATCCTCTATAAATTAATAATATTTTCATTGTCCAAAATAAATTAATTAATAATTTATAATTATCAAAGTATATATTATTTCTTTGCTTAATGGATACATTGTTCAATTTATTATGCATACATTATTTAACGTGTCATTTTGTTCAGTGCACCGTATGTGTTTATTGTTCAATGTCTTATGTTAATCCATTTTATGAACAATAAGTTAATAGAACTCTATTTAAATAAAAAAAATTCATAGTAACGCACAACACATCATACAATAATAGCTTCTCACAAAAATGAACATCATACTAATTTATATGACTTTAGAGAATTTGGATGAACCATTAGATGGCGACGGCACAAAATTACTGAAAGATCTTACCAATTAAGTTGAATTATGGTAATGGAATGATGTCAATTATATCTTAATTAAACTAAATTAATGAAAATAACATGTCACAAAGATATTGAGAACGTCGTGGGAACTGAAAAATTTAGCGAAGCTGAAGTGATTCCATATATTGTAGAGCCCCATTCTGAAAACGGAACTCTTAAAGTAGGGTAATTGGCATTATGCACCCTTAAATTAGGGTCATTTGGTACTTTGCACACTAAAAATTACAAAAATAGCAAATTGCACCCTCAATTTGGTATTTTCTTAGCAAAGCACACCCTAATTAGTTTTTTTTTCTTATGTACAAACTTTTGTCTATATGAAAAACTAAAAAATTCATTTTCTTAAATAACTTTCATTATTTTCATATATTTTCAGTAAACTATATTTTTAACTACAATGTATTTGAGAATTGATTTGTTGTTTTCTAAGTGAAAACTCTATGTATTGTCATTTTTGAATATAAAATTATTTGCAGTGATTTTGTCTTTCCTTCCTTTCTTTCTTATTTGTGAATTTTATTTGTTTGATTATTAATTACTTTTAAATATTTTTGTTCTAATCAATAGAAAAGTTAACATTTTCTTATAATGTAAAAATCATATTTATTGAATTAACTTAACTAATGTAAATTTAGTTTTCTTGATAGGAAAATAGAAAATAACTAAAAGAAGGGGAAATGTGGGGGCATAGAGGGACCGAACATTAGAAAACCATTTTATCCCCCAATTCCACCAAAATAATTTTGAGATAATTATTTTTAACCACCCCAACTTTACCCTTTTTTACACTTCATAACTTATACTTTGATTCGTAACACTTTGCACCCTGAACTATGAAAATAATTACACTTTGCACACTTTGGACCATTTTGCCTATAGGATTTTATTCTTTAATAACAATAGTTTTAGTTATCCCTTTAAACTCTAATTTATGGAAAATTACTACATAATGATAAATTTATTGCAATAAACCATAAACATCAAATTTTACTCCATAATCAATTTGTTTTTTCGGATTTTTCGAGAAATAAGAACTCTTATTTTCTGTAACTTGTTTTGTTCGTGGCATTGTTACACATACTTAGATCCAGTCTCTATTCAGAGGTTTTAAATGGATCATGTCAGGTTTCCAACCTATAAACTCAACGAGACATACTTCTATCAAGATCTTATTTCAAGGATTAATCCGTATACAAATTGGGTCTTTAGACTGAAAATGAAAATAGTCCATTACGACCATATCAGGCCCAACATGCTTCCGTAAAATTAATAAATCCCTTAAAATTCATACCTTCTTTGACCGAAACAGCACCGGGTGAGATGGCTTGCAACACCACTAGTCGGTAAATTACTGCCCCCAGATCCTTTGACAAACAACTCCTCACTATTCAACTTCAACTCTTAGGGAAGATGATCTACAAGTTATCCGACTCCTTCAACAACTGTTCAACACAACCTTGGTTCGTTTCCTACTCCAGGCGTATAAGTAATTCTTAAACGGGATGAATTAATAGAACATTATGACACATGTTGAAGCATAAAGCCTATTTTTATTAAGAACTTATAGAAATATTTATTACATTAGTAATCTCCTTTTGGGAGGAGAATATCGGTTTAGCCTCTCATAAATGAGGCTTACACTCGAAAACACATAAAACTTGAAAACTAAAACACTCAAAAATTACAAATTTTTCTTTCTCAGACTTTATTATAAGAAAACTAAGGAAAATGTCCGATGTCCCCAGCTTCCTTCAAATCCTGCATTTTATAGAGTTAAGTCCGGACTTCAAAGGCGGACTTCAAATCTTGTTTGATATCTATGACGCCACCGCTACGCATATCCTCGTATTATTGCTCGCCAATCTGTTTTCTTTTCCTTCCACGTGACTCAGCCATGTGATGTTTGTCGGGAATCTTTTAAAAATTTGGTTTACGTGGTCCCCGAGGATAACGCTGCCTCTTGTGAGTCGGGCCCTTGTCCTTTCCAAACAGATAATCTTGTCGGCCGGATTTGGGTCGAAATCCTTTTCCAAACTCGGGTTCCTTCTGTTCGGGGCATGCTTGACAGATCCGATCGATCCAACGACCCATATGCGCCACGTTATAGAATTTCCGGTAGATTTCTTTGCTAGCCGAAATCTTGTTCTCCCAGAGAATTCTTCTCTTTGTCTCGAAAAGTTCCTCTGCGAATCCTGTTGTTAATCGAGTCATTGAATTCAAAAGGAAAGATCTATTTGATGAATTCTGGAAAAACTTGAATGGATATTTGACTTTGTCCATTTCAGTTAGACAAACCCAAAGACCCCATGCTCGCCTTGTAGAAGCTTCGTCTTCAGAAATTGCTCCTACTAACACTGGTGCTTCTTCCGGTGAAGCTGCCTTGATGTATTTTAAAGCATTTCCATCCGGTCTTCTTAGCTTGATGAAATGAAAAGCTTCATTAAAGCCTTTCTTCGCTGGTTCGGGAGCTGCATTGATAAAATACAATTCCAAAATATCTCCTCTGGCCAAATGTGGATTGTTGGCCCAAGTCTCGTAAACTTCTTCCCTAATCCATTTTGGTAATTTCGAAATTTCGGGGAATCCTGGTGATACACTATATGTTAGGAAATTTATTTTATAGATTTTAATGAATGCCATGTAAAACTTAGATTAGAATGTTGGCACCCAATTTTCCTTGTAATTCTCATTGTAATAGTTAAGGCTGAATGAGCTAAGTCAAGTCAGCTATGACTGGGAATACAAGAAGTCAACTGAACAAGTGAAGTGAAGACTTCGCTGCAGAACAGCTGAGTATGGCCAAGGAAGAAGACCAAGGACTCGATCAAGACGTAATTTGAAGGACAGTACCGTGTGAAGAGTCAATTAAGTCAATCCAAGAAGCCAAAACACAAGTTAAAGTGACAGATGAGTCTTTCAATCATCAGAATAGACTCAAGTCACCTGGGGAAAAGGCAGCTGCAAAGAGGAGTTAACTGAAAAGAATCCGTTGCACAAAAGTCAAGAACATTACTTAAATAAGTAATACTTATGCCGCCATGTCTTAAAGTGCTCACCCCAAGAGCGTGCAAAAGGAATAAACCAATGGGAAACACCGCACCTCGTGTCGAACTCGGTGTCGGACATTCATTTAATACGAGGAAAGGTCTACATCTCAAGACTGAAGACCAAGAAAAAACAAGCCAACGAACACAAGTGACTTTTGAAAATCAGCCTATGTCTTCAACGGGCATATTTTTGAAAGGTTCACTACAAAAGGCTGAGGAATCACATTGAGAAAAGATAACCTTACACACCTGAGATAACAAGCAACATTCATACTGTAACCTGCAAAAATATTCTCAAGTTATTCAAGCAAAATCCTCAAGCCTAAATCTCGAATAAAATCGATCCAACACCAAGCTGTGAAGGAAAGACAACTTCAAACTGTTGAAGAGGAAACTTTTGAAGAATCAAAAGGGGTCTAGTTTCCAAGAAGGATTGTAGGAAGGTTCAAGGTCGAACCAATCTCAAGTTATTGGAGGGCTTCGTGATCAAATCCAAGAAGCTTGAGAAAGTGAGTCAAGAGTAGCAAGGCGCCCGCCCGTGAAGAAGCCGAGTTGACGAGAAGCCGCCTTTGTGACTAAGGCATCTCCCAGATCGAGTCCAAGGACCAAGTCAGCTGCGTGATCAAGACTTTTCTCTAGACTGATAACCACTTTGTACTCTGATCATTACTTAGTGGATTCCTACAGGAGTTGGAAAAGAGAGGAGTATAAGAATTACCCCATCTTCGAACCTCTATAAAATTTACTTGTGTCATTTATATTTCAAAGATATTTACATTCCTCGCACACATATTTTATATCTCACGATAATTTACTATCAAACTGATAAATAACAAAGTGCTAAAACCAAGTGTTAAAACAAAGTTAAATCAAATTCAAGGGTGTTAAGTCTTCCGCTGAAAAACTCATCACAACCAAGTTAAGGTTTAGTCTAAATAGTTGAGTTATTCTATCAATAGCTCTTTCGAGTCTCAAGTGAGTGGCTAACTCATTGATTAACTAACTTAGCTATCCTCAAGGACTTAGCCGTAATTAACTCGTATTATTTTAAAAGGACTAAAATCGAAAAGTTGGTAAGGTTTATTCACCCCCTTCTAAACCTTACTCACACCCCCGGGACCTACAAGTGGTATCGAGCGGTTGGTTCATTGAGCCTTCCACATCGTTATCGAACTAGATCTTCAATCTTTCAAAGGAATTTTTTTGCTCTTTCAAAAATCATCTCTTTTATTCAACATAGTTATTATCATGGAAGCAAATTTGACACGCATTCCTATGTTCACTATTGATGAGTTTGATGACTGGAAAATTCGTATGCAGCTCATCTATCTGCTTTACATGACGAAATGTGGCTAGTGATAGAGGATGGGCCACCGCAAATATTGAAAGTGAACACAACCAAGAAGGAGAGCAAACTTTGAAGGAGGAGAAGTTGTTGTGGCTGAGGCAAGACCACCTTTAGTTGAAACACCAAGGATCGAATGGACCAATGATGACAGAAAGAGATACAACTTGGACAATGTGGCCAAGGATATTCTCTACAAGACTCTGGACAAAGCAATGTTCAATAAAGTCAAGTCATGCAAAATAGCAAAAACAATCAGGATAAACTAACTTTAATTTGTGAAGGATCGTAACAAATTAAAGAAAACAAATTATTTGTTGTTGTTCAAAAGTTTGAAAACTTTTAAAATGCTTGCGGAGACAACGGATCACCGGATGCCGCTGCATTCACCAAATTACAAATGAGCTCTCAATACTTGGAAATGAATACACACAAAAGGAGATGTATATGAAGATCCTAAGGAGCCTCCCAGCTAAATGAGAAATGAAGACCATGGCTCTAAGGCACTCGATGGACCTATCAAAAACATCCAATCATGAGCTATTCTCAGACTTCAAAGCTTATGAATTTGAGTTGAGAAGAAAAGATCAAGAGGAGACAGCTGTACCCAAAATAGCTGCACTTATAGTCAAGGATGGGAAGAAAGCTGAGATCAAGGAAGTCATTGACCAGGAGGAAATTGCCCTAATGGTTATAAGATTCAACAAGTTCTTCAACAAGAACTACAAAAGAAACAAAGGCGAATCCTCCAGAGACATTCACTCCCTCCAAGTCAAGGGGAGATAGGCCACCCAAGAGAGCCGAGCATCAAAGGTTGAATATCGTAGAGCGATAACCCAAGAACAGAAAGAGTCGATCAAAGAGCCGAGAACCCGTGTTGAAATCAGAGACAACTAGACATTTTGCAATTGACTGTCCATATCCAAAAGAGTCAATAAATACAAGAATGAAGAAGAAAGAAGAGTCTTCGTGAGAAAGAAGATATGAAACGAAAAAGGCTATGTTAGTCACAGAGACTCGAGACAAAATGACAAGTCTAAAGAAGCAGCAGACTTCGAGAGTAAATGAAGTCGACTACTCAAGTGATTCTCAAGAAGAAGCAATGATCTCGTCTAACGGCTAAAGAACAAGATCAACCTAACCAAGAAGATGAGGTACACTCTAACTCATCTCACTCGTTTCTAGTGATAGTGATTGTAACACACACACTTCATCACCCACTAATATTTATGATTCATTAGGCAAAATGATGAAAGACTTTGAACACATTAAATACTCACACACACTACTATTAAACAAGGAAAATAGCCAACTCAAAAGCCAAAAACTCACAGCTAACTAAGGAGCTGAGTACCCTGAGTCACATAGCTGATGAGAACAAAGAATCAAGGCCGAGAATGCTAAACTAATAAAGAGATAGTCGCTATAGAAAAGAGGAAAAATGATCTCAAAAATGTGATTGCATCATTTACAAAGGCATCTAAATTATCGGATGACCTTATTATGAGCCAAAAAGAATGTGGAGATAAGACAGGCATAAGATTCAATTCCTTTGTACACAAAAACTCCCGTGAGTGATTTTGGAAAAATGATCTTCAAGTAATGAAGCATCTCAAAAATCCAAGACACCAAATGATACACCCACATTCACTCCAAAGCACAATCATAAACAAACTGGCATTGGATATAAAGGAAAAAGAAAACAGTAGTTGAGTATCTTTGAGAGGACAAAGAAGAAATCCAAAGCAGAGTTCCTCAAAAACTCCAAATAGGAAATACTCAGAAAGAATAAATGTAGCTACCAAAAACCCAAAAGTTTTATCAAAGAAACACATATGATGGAAATGGTAGAAACTACCCAAGCCAAGCTGATTGGAATTATGTGAAATATCAGAAAAGACCTATGGAAAATAAGCCCAAATGGCAAAGGCCTAGAACTCAGCAAAGGTCATTCTAAAGGCAAAAGAGCTATCATCAGCACACATATGCACGCATGCACTACACTCAGAAATATCACAATCACACAAAGAAGGCAATTGCTAAAACACACACACACACATGCATACAGACAAAAGAGACAGCTGTATGAATCTAAAACCCCTAAGAAATTTGCCAAAGTGAGTTATGATTATGGCACAGATAGATGGCAACCTCTTAGAGTCAAGTCATTTGGCTAAAGGTTGGTTGGATCATCTTACAGCACTAACCCCTCAGGACCCAGGCAAATATGGGTACCTAAAAACTAATTTCCTTGATTGCGGGTTCAAGGAACAATCGAAAGTGCCAAGGAACTCGATACATGGATAGTGGTCGCCCCGGACATATGACAGAAACAAGAAAGAATCTGTCAAAATTCAAGGAGATTAGAGGCGCAAAAGTCATATTCAGAGGTAATGAAGCTCCAGGAGAAATAAGAGGCACTGGATCCATCAAGAAAAATGGATTAGAAATCATAGATGTTGCATATGTTGAAGGATTAGAAATCACATATGTTGCAAATCTCTCCTGGAAATTGATCCGTTGGGAGAGGCCTTCAACATATGCAACATCTGTGATTTCTAATCCATTACTTAGTGGATTCCTCCAGGAGTTGGAGAAGAGAGGAGTAGAAGAATTACCCCATCTTCGAACCTCTATAAAATTTACTTGTGTCATTTATATTTCAACATATTTATATTCCTACACATATATTTTATATCTGCTGATAATTTGCTATCCAACTGATAAA
This sequence comes from Rehmannia glutinosa, assembly GCA_016081115.2. Classification (NCBI taxonomy): domain Eukaryota; kingdom Viridiplantae; phylum Streptophyta; class Magnoliopsida; order Lamiales; family Orobanchaceae; genus Rehmannia; species Rehmannia glutinosa. The sequence continues at coordinate 9,582,858 of CM071924.1, read as the reverse complement.
TAACAAAGTGCTAAAACCAAGTGTTAAAACAAAGTTAAATCAAATTCAAGGGTGTTAAGTCTTCCATTTGAAAAACTCATCACAAATGACCAAGTTAAGGTTTAGTCTAAACAATCGAGTTATTCTATCAACAACTCTTTCGAGTCTGTTGAGTGGCTAACTCTGCTGATTAACAAACTTAGTTGTCCCTCAAGGACTTAGTTGTGTAATTAACTCTGTATTATTTTAAAAGGACTAAAATCGAAAAGTTGGTAAGGTTTATTCAACCCCCCCTTCTAAACCTTACTCACATCCCTTGGGACCTACAGTATAGACTAAAGCAAGAGCTCCAAAAGTATACCATTCCTGTACTTCATTTGGATGACTTCTTGGTTTCATCCAAACTCTGGGATACTTGCCTGAGATATCAACCATTGTTTTTTCTAGGTTAATACCTCTTCTTGTAACTAATTTCTCCCATTGTTGCTGATATACCTACATAGGAGAAACCTTAATATCGTCAGTTTGAACCTTAGATTTGCCTGTCTTTGGCCTAAGATTCAGCTCTCCCTCTTTTACCCCAGAGGTGCTGGGTTGACTTGAAGACACCGGAGCTTCAACATTCGTTACAGTTTGTACACCCTTAGGGGATGCATCACCTGCAACACTTGTGATTATGGTACTTGAATCCATAACCTCCGGGTTAGAGCTCCGTTCTCTATTCGCCCCTTTTTGCATCGTGGGAGATGCAGCCTGGAGGAGAGGCCCTTGCAGCGCTAAGAACAATTGTTCTTGAGTGAACTGGCATGCTCGTATTTGACTAGAAATGGATTTCTGGTCAGCCTGTTGAAGTCGTCCAACAACTTTTGCATTGAGTAATAATGTCCCAAAATCTCGTTCTAGACTCTCCAGGTTTTCCCTGAGATGTCATACTCGTTTAAGGACCTCGTCAGCAACACATTCTTCCATCTCGTGTCAAAAAATCAGCAAGAACATTTTCATGAGATTTTATAATGACAATATCATAATCACAATATTGACATTCAGCTTGCCATATAAGTAATCTAGCTTTTTCTGGTTTTGATTCAATTTTGTTTTTCAGAAAAGCCTTACTTGAATTATCAATTTTTAAAGTAAACTTTTTAGCCAGTAAAAATAGAGGCCATTTTTTGAAAGTCTTTCTGATTGCAAAGAATTCTTTCTCGTTGATATGCCATCGATTTGCTTCATTTGGGGTGAATAAACCACTGCAGTATCTGCATGGCACTTCTTCATTTGGTGTAGCCTTTGTAAGAATCGCCGCCACCAATCATCACTGGCATCTGTGTATAGAACCAGTTCATCCTCGTCTTGTGGAATGGCAAGTTTTGGAAGCTTTTTACAAACTTCTTGAAGCTGCTGTATTTTTTCTTGATGTTCATCTTCCCATTTGAATATAACATCTTTTTTTAGCAATGGACTAAACACCTTCCTGTAATGTGCTAGATTGTTTATGAACATTCCAGCAAAATTCACAACTCCAAGAAAACTATGAAGTTGTTTCTTGTCTTTCAACATATCTGGAAATCCTTGTATCTTTTTTCACAATATGGCTTTGTAGGACGATTCCAATTCATCGATTTCAATTCTGAGGAATTCAATCTGTCTTGTTGCAATCACTGCCTTCTTCTCAGAAAGTACTAATCCTTCCTTGTGACAAACATCTGAAACTATTTCTAAATGTTTGAGATGCTCCTTCATGTTCTTTGATGCGATCAGAATGTCATCGATATACACGAACATGAAACTGAAATAATCTTTGAAAAGATTATCCATCTTCCTTTGATATATCTGGGGTGCATTAGCCAATCCCATCGGCATCACATTCCAAATATAATGTCCTTGTGGTGTAGAGAAAGTTGTGAACTTCTTACTCTCTTCCTCCATTTTAATCTGGTAAAATCCAGACTTACAATCGAACTTTGAGAATATCTTGGCACCTTTGATAAAGTTAACCAGATGTTCTCTGCTTGGGATATAGTATCTGTCGAACTCCATAATGTCTTGGCTTTCCTCTTTTAATTTCTCCATGGTTTCTAACTAAGAATCCTGGACTGTTATATGGAGAAACTCCTGGTGAAATCAGCTTAAGCTCAAGACGTTCCTTAAGTATCTTCTGCATATCCTCATGATCCTCCTGATTCATAAGGATTGGTTTGAATCTCACGAACTCAAACTCCTTTCCTGGTTTAACATTTAATGATGCTTTGAGCTCGTTTTTATTCCACCATAACAAAGGATTTTCATTATAATTTCGTTTGGATCTTCTTCTTGATATCTTCGAGTGATATTTGTTCTTCTATTGTAACATCACTCTGTGGATTTTTCATTAGGCTCATCATCAATTATGCAATAACCTCTGGAGGTACTCGTTTTTCTCCTTGTATTCTACACGTCATTATCCCATCATTTTTATATCTTTTTTCTTCGAACCATATTGTCGAAAGGATAATAATACATCACCAAATCTTCTCTTATCCTCCGTTTTTGGATTTCAAAATTTGGCTTCATCACCATGCTTGCTGCGAAAATTAAAAGGCATTTTTCTGTAAAATGCTTCCCGCAGTCTCTGGGCCATGATCTTATGACCACATATTGTTGTGAAAATAAGTCTTCTTGTCTCATTTTCTTGTGTAAATCTCTTAAATGTTTGTAGAAAATTATTTCCTAGCAAAACATCTTCTCCCGTATCATGGAAATAGATTGGTGGCGTCTTCACTTTGTACCATGGGGTACCACATGCACCTCCAATCATAATTTCTGCCTGTTTAATTCCTCGATTAAGGACAAGAATCCTTTTAGAGAAATCCCTTCCTGCAATAGCTGGTAAATCTTCTCCAATTTCTTTAGGAAAAATATCCGACTTTGCAGTACATATTTCGGCTCCTGAATCAATGTAGGCGACGAAATATTCGGCCTTGTATTCAACACATAACATTCCGATAGAAATGTATATGGAGAATGGGCTAGTGGTCATTTGATTCTGTATCTTTTATCTGCCACTGTGAACTCCATTCCATCTTGTAATCTTTTCCAAGGTTTATGATCCTCAAGAAATTCAATCCCCAATATTAACTGCTTTGAGATTTTCCCTGCTACTCCTGTGACAGTCAGCTCAATTTCACCTATCTTCAAGCTTCCTTGATACCTTCCAACTATAGGTTGTTGGAGATAATATAGAACATCACAAGGAAAAATATTATCCTTTTGAGTGATGTCAAATATTACTTCAACTTCTCGCCATCCTTCTAGACATTTCAGCTCCCCTTGTGTTTTGAAAACATCTGGAATACGCTGAATTGTACTCGGTCTCTTTTCTTCCCAACGACTGCTACTTATCATTCTGTCTTGTTGGAAAGACATCCTCATTGGCTCAACTCTAAGACTTCGACTTTTGTTGAAGACTGGTTGATCTTGAATTTGCATGTCAATCCCCTTTATTGTTGGAGACTCAATTAGTTCTCGTAGAACTATCCTGGCAAAGTCCTCAAAAATTCTTGGGACTTCAATAAATTCCTTTCTCAAGAATACTTCTGAATGATGTGTATTCGAGAGAGCATAGGAAATCTTGTATGTGATCGGGTAAGGCCTGTTTCCTTCTTTCATCCAATCGACTCTCTTGAAATCTTGATGAAGGGTTAGAACTCTGTTGAAATCTCGATCTCCCAAATTGTATGCAATTTTAGGATACACATTAAATGCCAATTTTCCTGCATACAAATTTCCTGTAACTGCTCTAAGGCATGAATCCACGAGGTTTGAGATTCGCTTGTCAAAGATAGCAAGATTGAGTGGCGAATCTATTCCTTCTTTGAATGTTGCTTTAATAATGACTCTTATGGATCCGATGTAAATCCATGAAAGTGTGTTGGCAACATCTCTTTTGACTGTGCTTTTGATCTCCTGGATTTCTCTGTAAGGGACCAACTGCATCTCGATCAGGTTACCAGTGAATTCCATTGGGATGGCAAATTCTCCACTAGTTACTCTGTGGATAATTTGGTGTTTTCTATTACGAAACCCAATTTTATCCAAGGCCTCCTCCATAACTCCAATTGTAAATTCATCGTATATCTGAAGCTTTGGATCTTCCTTCATAATTCTCATAAGAGTCTTATGAGAAACCGTAGTGTGGGAGAGGAATCCTGACATATCCTTTTGCTGAAGAAATTCTTCTTCACTCCGATTCTGAACTGGATTCACTTCCATCATCAGAATCGATTTGTTCTTCATAGATGCTTTCATCTGAGGGTAGATCCTCAAATTGATACACCTGGATCATACACCTGGATCAAATCTTCATAATAGACAGCTTCTTCAAATTTCGGTGTTGCTTCGAACTGTCTGACTCCTCGTTTATGATTCTCTGGGCAATCTGTTGAAATATGCCCTCTTGCTCCGCATGTCCAACAATTACAGTCCTTGAAATATTCATTAGCTCTGGTATGAGCTCGCCTGAAAGTTCATCTCCCTGGGGTTCTGCTGGTACTTGCTTGATTAGAACCTGATGATGAGGCTCTACTCCTGCTAGGTGATGGTCTTTGCCCTGATTTATAACTTCGGGCTTTTTGTTTTGACCAGAACCTTCTAGGTCTCCATGAAGACCTACTTTTTTGTTGCTTCCCGACGGTATGGATGGCTTCTCTCCTTATTCTTCTTATGCCGCTTGGGTTGACCTCCCACAACTGTGGGATATCATCGTCTACGCAACATGAGGAACCGATTTATTAATTCCTCGTAATCTTTGTAATTCCCGTGATAAAGTCGCTAATAGCACCATTCGATAGCTTGGCTTTTAGAAAGACATTCTTCTAGCCATCGTATCCAAATCACCGCATCCTTGTATTCTCTCGATAGCATTTCTCTCCGGGGACTCGAATCTTTGCAAAGAATAGTCGTGAAGCTTATTTGTCTCCAATCTTTGATTTCCACCGGTACTAAGTGAACAACTTGATATATTCATCAATATGACAAATATCATGCAACTTGAGGCTGTAGAGGGCTTGTTTATATCTTTCTCTTTCTTCTTCTTCTAATCCTCAAAGCATCATGTGCCGATAAAATGGATTTTGAATAATTTTGCCATATCATCGACAATTCCTTTTAGTGATTCTCCTATTGTGACCGCGCTTTTTATACTTGCTTCGGTCATATCCCATGCAATCCTTACGGATCCCTCAAGACTCATTTCAAGGAGTAAAATGAAGGAATCTTTCGTAAGATCAAGGGTACTCTCATCGCAATCCTCATAGCCGATGCCCATTCATCAATGAGAACTTCGATTTTTAAAATCGATATCCAGATTTATCATCAACCCATATGGATGTATTGGGTCGAGATGTGATCTTCCATAAGGCGTTTGATACATATTTGGCCTTCTAGAAGGTTGTCGAGTTCCCACAAGAGGTTGTCGAGTTCCCGCAAGAGGTGGTCGAGCTCCTGTTCCTGAGAGTGTTTCATCCCTATGGTGAAATCTCCAGCGTGATGCATTCTCTCGTCCTGGGTTCCATGATTTGAACCCGCACTTTCCGCGACATCAGGATTTACTGGTGGCGGTGGTGGTGGAATTGGTCGGCCTAGTGCGTCATAGGTAACCAAAGCCGATCCATCTCCCGTGTTCATCTTCAAATCTACAATTCCTAATCCTGCTAAGGATTCTGCCAGGTTGTGTAGATATTTAAGATTTATCTTCTCCATATCCATCACTTTTACTTTGTGAGGGATTTTCCTTTAATGATAGCAATAAGCTTTTCATCATCTCGCCATTTTTCGTACCACTTGGTTGGTTTCCCCTTTTGGTGTAAATAGGGACTCGTCCCAAATCGATCGCTTCTTTCCTCTCGGAAGAACTCGGTCATCCTCCGTTTTGACTCGTTTCAATATCGGAAGGATTTCAAGAGTTTCCTTATGATATTTCACCATCGCTCCATCTCGGTTTTGATCCGATGAACTTGTGTAGGTAAATGAATATGGCAAGTTGCCATAATCCCGCACCGCCTTCCTGACTTTCCTAATATCTTTGAGATCTTAGATGTGTCCTAAGTATCTCGCTCCATGCTAGTACTCCATCAAGAATCATGATTTTGATGGGCATTCTCATGAACTCAAGCCATGATTCATCCGATCTACATATAAGGTCCTGTTTATCGTCCGTAAACTCATATGACATGCCACTTGCATTTCGCACGCATTGCCTTAGGGTTTCCCCCGATGCTCTCGCTGCTTTTTTTTTATATTGGTTTTGCCAATATGATATCTTGTCCTGGTGTTCTTGTCGCATACATCGTCAAAATTTGACGATAGGTCCTCGTAAGGTGTACATCTTGGACAATTGTCCGTGATCCATATTCTTGAGAAATTCTCCTCACCAATTGTTAATTACATAAATATAATAAATATAATTAAAAGTTCTTAATAAACCTAGGCTCTGATACCATTTTCGAGGATCACAAGACCTGGAGGAGTAAACGTAGAAAATGCAATAAAATTTATCGTTCAGGTTGCAAAGTACTTTAAAGTTTAGAGTGTAAACTGCAAATCAGCTTTCATGAAACCAGGGGTAAAACTAGAATTTTATGCAAATTGCAAAATTTTGTAAAGTTGAGGTTGCAAACTGTAACTTTTCAAAGTTCGGATTACAAAGTGTGAAAACCCAAATAGTTTGGGATGTTAATAATCTTTATCCCAATAATATTTTTAGAGTAAATTTTGACCAAAAAACTCATTAAGATGCACTTTGCCAAGGAAATATTAAATTGAGGGTGAAATATGTTATTTTTGTAATTTTAGGGTGCAAAGTACCAAATGACCCTGATTTAAAGGTGTGTGATGCCAATTACCCCTTAAAGTAGAATGGCATTGACGACTAATTTTTTATTGATGAAGATGAGAAAATCACACAAGAGGTTCTTCATATGTTTAGAAAAGTTAGAGATGAGATTCAATGTGACATCGATTTTAATATGAAACGAATTACAAGGGATTCATTTTTTTATGAAGTCTTTATAGATTGATAATAAATGTACGATGTATTACAGAGTTATTAATTTATATGTTACATTGAGTTTATCTGAATTATCGCATATGTATTATCTATAGATTTAGTGAATTATTAAATCTAGCATGTCTAAGTTTGGACAACCAAAAATATTATTAAGTGAGGTTATTAATTAATTGAGTATTAATTACTAAATTTATGTTGTATAAATTGTGGGTGTTTCAAAAGAATGTGAAACTTTTGATCTTATCCAAAAAGACCAAGTCTTCCACCTATCTGATATCTAAAGAAAACTGTATTCCTAATATTTGAGTTAGTGTCAACGTGGTCCCCCTTTTTTGGGTTGAGGGGTTGGTTTTATCTCTATAAAACAAAACCCAGTTAATTTGAAGAAAGAGATACCAGAAGAATTAAAAACGCTCTTCTTATTCTCTTTTCTTTTCCACTGTTGAGTTACTTTAATATTCTTTTGTCGTTCTTTTCCCATTGAATCCTGGGGAATTATCGAAATAAATCCTTGAGAGCCAAGCGACAACTGAGTTCTATCTTCATTTGAGCAGGAAAAAAGGGTATCAAAAGATGTACTCGATCTGAACTGACCGGAAATAAAACGATGGCGGAGCCACCTCTTTTCATCAGAGTTTATCTAAGGCATTCAAATATTTGAGGTTTAAACAATTCATTTCTTCCTGCAACTACAAAAACCGAAAACCCTTTCTGTAGGAGGTGGACACAAACATTGGAAATCTTTTTGATAATTTCAGTTTGGTGGTTATTATGACTCGGGTACGCTCTCAATCCTTTCTATCTAGGGCTATGCGTGTTTAAGTATCCTAATATTGTGCTAGCTTTATTTTTAAGCACAAACACCATATTTTTGTTGTTGTGAAGAGTAGATATGGTTGCATAAAGAATATAGTACTTTTGGTTTGAGAAAATGTGACTTTTATCTATTAATATGTGAATGCCTTTTGTTGATTTTTTAAAAAATGGTGAAAGTGGTGTATGGTATATTTCTTGAAAATACTTTTATTAAAAGATGTAGAAAATCATTAACTGGAGCCCACACTCAGGGAATGGTCACATCTTTAGTCAGCCGTTAGTATTAATTAATTTGATATTGTTATTGGTCTTGGTACATGTATGAGTAGACTTGTGCTTATTGTTGTTGGAGATACTTTAATTTCAATCTCGTATTTCTGGACTATAATAATGTCTACGGCATCAGTGAATTATAGATGCTTTTTATGCATCTAAAAGCAATGTTTGTACTGGTTACTACATCATTGTGGCCAAAACCACGAAAAGTAAATTAGATTTTTCCATCGTGGTATGGCGTGTCGATTTTTTTTATTGTGCCATTAGTTGATCTACATGAGTGTCATATGCTTTCTTTTCTACGAATATCCTGTTATTATCTGTAGAGGTTGAGACAGACTTTGTTTACATTATCTCACTTTTATATTATTATTGAAGTTTGTTGTCGTTTTTCTCCTCGTATAAATGAATATTTTAGTAGTTCCATTCGTTATGTTGACCCCAACTTATGGACGCATCTAAAATACCTATTAAAGAACTTGGTTTTGATCGCATATGAACTCATTCAACTATTGATAACCCTAATCTTAAATATTTAAAAGTGTGGGGTATCTAATCACAGTTTTGTTATCTGACGATTTTACTTATGTTGAAATAAATAGATGTGCTTACACAAAACTTGATGATCATTAGTATGTATAATTTGTTATATGTGGATTACATTCTCATATTTGGTACTAAACTTTATTTAATATATAAAATTAAAGAGTTACTTGCTTCTAAATTTGATGTGAGGGATATGAGCATAGTAAGTGTAACATTGAATGTTAAAATCATAAGAGAGGATGATATCATAATGTTATCTCAAGAACATTATGTTGAGAAATTTCTTAAGAAGTTTGGATATTTCTTTGTTAAAACTGTGAGTTAAGAAGTTTGGACATTTTAATGTCAAACCTGTGAGTACTTCTTATGATGCTAACACTTAATTAAATAAAATTTTTGGTGATCCTTGTAAGTCCAAGCGGCTACGATAATCTAGAGGGGAGGTGAATAGATCATCTCCATCTTTTCGATTTCGCCCTCTTTTTCGAACAAAACAAGCCAAGACAATAATAAAGCTGCGGGAAGTAAACAACACGCGTCGATTTATAGAGGTTCAACCCACCTAGGGCCTAATCCTCTACCACCACAAAGATATCCTGGATGGATTTCAAAAAGAAAAAGATTTTATTAATTACCAAAATTAATACAACACCAACTTACAAACAACACCTCAAGAGCACCACACTCTTCTTCAACCCCACCTTTGAGATTACCACAATCTCTCTTGAAGATTACCACAATCTCCAATCGGCACCGTGAAGATTACCACAATCTTCAACCTTGAAGAATACCAAATTCTTCAACACCAACAAGAAGATTACCACAATCTTCTTACACCTAACACCTAGATCACCCAAGTGTTCTTACCACAAGAACACTCACAAGATATCTTGTGTTGAATGATCCACCCAAAATTCAAGATTACAACTCGATAATGAATAATACAATTAAGTGCAAGTGTAATCAAGAATAGCCTAACCTCAAGAATGTGAAAGTGATAAGCTAGGCAAATTTACAACAAGAATAATGACAATATAAGACCAAGTGTTTGCTTGAGTATTTCTTGTTGTGTTGTATTGTTCTCTCTTAGTGTTGAGCTTCAAATCTTCCTCTATTTATAGGAGATGATTGATGCTTGATAGCTCCTCTTGAATCTGATATCTACAAAAAAATTGCAATTAAAATCAAGATTATAGTCATAGAAATCAATCCCACAATTTAGGGAAAAATTGTCTGGCCGCACAACTGTTAAATTTTTCTTTGTCAAATATAGGCGACCGGCCGCGCACAAATAGACGTTTGAAAATAAGAATGCATTTTTACACATGCACGGCCGACGGGGTCCGACCGGTCACCCTAGGGTCCAACCGGTTTCCTCTTCAAAAACCGAAACAGAGAAGTTTGCAAATTTGAACTAACGTTCGTGCAAGTCGCCCTATAGTCGACCGCCGACGCCACCGTCACCCTCACCATTTTATGCAAACATGAAGTTTTCTGTTTTGCACAACTTTTAGGTACGGGTTGCCCATATGGGCGGCGACCGGTTGACCTCAAAACAAAAGTGTTGTCCAATTTAATATCGAAAATAAACTTCAAGAAATACTCCGAAAAATAGTGAAAATATTTTAGACCGATCGGGAGTATTTAGACAACATTTGGAAACATTGTTTGATGTAAAAATACATTAACTCAAAATCATAAAAAGTGTTGTCCAATTTAATGTCGAAAATAAACTAGAAGAAATACTTCCAGAAAATAAGTAGAAACAATTTAGATCATTTAGGAGTATTTGGACAAATCTAAAAACATTGTTTTGGTGTAAAAATAAAATCATCAAAATCATGATAAAAACATTTATCAAACAATCCTATGGCTGAATCTGAGTATGCACAGATTATTGAGAGTCTGTTGTATTTGATGATTTTTCACGACTTGGCATATCTTATTTTGTGTGTCGATTGAGCATGTATTCATATAATCCCAACCGTGATCATTGGACTACTTAAGTTAGGCTAATGAAATATTTGAGTGGTACCATGAATTATAGTATTCTTTATAGTGGATTTCCCTCTGTACTAGAGGGATTTAGTGATGTCAAATAGGTCTCTGATTCAGATGAGATAAATATCCACTACTAGTTATATATTCACCTTTAGTGGGGGTGCAATTACTTGCAAGTCAGCTAAATAAATTATTATAGTTAATTTTATATGAAGACTAAGTTTGGTGTTGGCTGACAATGAAATGCTGGTTGAAAACTTCTTAGCATTGTGGGTGGTTCAAAACCAACACCTTCAAATGTCTATGCATCAGATTGCCAAATAGCAATTGCAATTGCAAAGAATAAAACCTTTAATGGTAAAAACAAACATGTTCGTCTGAGACATGATGTGGTTAAACAACTGTTAAAAGATGGAGTTATAGCCATTTATTATGTGAATTCAGAAGTGAATTTGACTGATTCTCTGACTAAACCTTTGAGAAGAAAATTATTTAAACATCAAGGGGAATGAGACTTAAGCCAATTTAAGAAATTAACAAAGATAAAACCCACCTCTCGTAATTGGAGATCCCATGAATGAGGTTCATATAGGTAATAACAAGTCAATTGTTAATTCCGCTAAAGACAACAAATTGATTGTCCCTTCCTATAGTGTGAGAAGTGCTAGAACGCAAGTATGAGGGTTGGATTGATAATCTCTTAATGAATTTCATATCGTTAAGGGTGGTATATTTACTTGCAAAATATACTTAATAAAATTCACCTATATGAGTGTGGAGTGTGTCCGCTCCTATGAGACATGGCATGTCTCTAGAGCACTCATGAACACCAGACACACACATGGCCTATTAGCGCAACACCGCATTGAACGACAAAATCTTGAGAAGGTGTAATGTGATTGGTAAGATATTAACTTATAATTATAAAGAGTTCTTGGTTCATAGAAGCTACAAGCTTCACCAATAATCTGCACTTTAAATATTATCTTTCTAGGTCTGGTTCATAGTTCAAAAGACACCAGATTTGATATACTATACTTTATTTAGTAACACAACAATTCGTTCTTTTAAATTTTCTAATTCTTTCGAAACATGTGGGGGATTGTTGTATAAATTGTGGGTGTTTCAAAAGAACTTTTGATCTTATCCAGAAAGACCAAGTCTTCCACTTATCTGATATCTAAAGAAAACTCTATTCCTAATATTTGGGTTAGTATCAACGTGATCCCCTTAAGTTGAGGGGTTGGTTTTATCTCTATAAAACTTTTTATTTTGAAGAAAGAGATATCGGACAAATAAAAAATACTCTTCTTATTCTCTTTTCTTTTCTATTCGTGGGTTACTTTAATATTCTTTTGTCGTTCTTTTCCCGTTGAATCCTGGGAGATTTACGAAATAAATTTTTAATGACAGTGCTAATTTTTGCACGCCTCGGGATTTAATCTTTTTATTTTCTTTCAATTTTTCGAACTTCACCAAATTTTCCAACAATTTCTACTTGTGATATGATATTCATAAAAAAACAGAAATTTAAAAGGTTTTAAATCCAATCAATTATCATTTGTTTCTCATGCAAATAGTTATCGACGTGGACAAATCAATATTTGAAGAAAACCCATTGTTATGAATCACATTTAATATCAAACCATATAGTCGGTGACTTGGTACTAAAATAAACGAATCATTTAAAAGCCCAAAAGATATTAAATCACAATTGATGTAATAATTTGAAAAGATAAAAATCTAAAAACAACCAGAATTTCTAATTCTTGGTTTTATAAGCTAATTGTAACTCCGCATGTATCATTAAATATTAATGATAGTAGTATAAAAGTTAATGACTAAGTATCGAATAAAAAATTCAGTGGAATGAATTTCTTGTTTAGAAAAAAATGTTTTCATGCATTATTTTGTACAGAGAACTTATTTTAAGCAGGGATATCAATTTGGGTTGGATCCGAATTCGCGGGTCAAAATATGCCAGCTCGAACTCAACCCATTTAATTATTTGTGTAAGAATTTGAACCTAAATCCAAACCCGACCTATTTATTCACAGGTAACCCGAACGCCACTTGTTTAACCCATCTAATAAAATTGTTTTGATGTACATTTAATAATTTCAACTAAATAATATATTTTTTTAAATCAATCACAATGACACACAATTCAATCAATAAAAAATATCACAATTTACAACATATAAAAAGAAACCACATAATTACATAAATAACATAACATGCTAATCATATTTTGAGGACAACATACAAAAAAACATACAAAATAATATCAACATACATAATTAAGGTGATTTTAGCATTTAAGCTTTAAGGATATGTGTTGTTTTTATTTCTTTCTTACAATTAATTATTTACTTATGTTTATTTTAAATTCAGAAACGGGTTATACAGGCTAAATGAGTCATAACAAGCTGACCCTAACCCGATTTGTATAATTGGTGGAATATCTGGGTTGACCCAATTTTGATCCCAATCCACACCCATTACTTTCGTGCTAGGTTCGGGTCGGGAATTGCAACCCCAAGTTAGGGGTAGATTTAGTAATATAAGGAAAAGGCAAAAAAGAAAGAAAAGAAAAAGTAGTTAGATAGAAGTGTTTGGGTAACATTTGTAAATATCAGCCATACAAGGGGCATATTTGCAAAAAAAAAAAATGTAAATAAAACCCCGCGAAATGATGTGGTTTCTTTTTGTCATTAATGAAATGGCGCTTAAGGTTGCAGACTCTTAACTCTTACCGGTGGTATTCTTCAATTACAGTAAGTCGATAACCAGGAATTCTCTCTGATTTTCGTTTTTAAACTCGATATTCGTATACCCATTTCCTTTTTGGGTGAACCCCATTACTTTGTATATCTGCAAACTTTTTTACTGATATCATTTAACTCTACTGATTGGTTTGGTAGTTTTAGTGGTTGGAAAAATTGCACAAAATTAAACCTTTTACATTTGCTTTCATAATAATTTACGGGCCTCTTCGTTCATTCAGTATGAAATTGGGGCGAATGTAGTTAATGAAATGAAATATACTTTAAAGAAATCTGTAAGTCTTAAAAAGCCTGGCTCTGTTTTCTTGATGGTTTCTGCTGTAGCAATAATTGTGAATTCAATTTGTCAATTATAGTTCGGTTGTAATTTATAAAATAAACTACGACACCGAGTTGTTATTTGTTAGGGCACAGTAAATTCTTCTCTGCTACTTGGAACTGTGTTAAATTACAGAAAAGAGTTTGTTCGGATTGATAGTTATTGGGGGTGTGCAATTCGATGGATTGGTTTTTATTACGAATTTAGATAAAGTCCTTTCATGCTTTGATATCTGTAGGCCATTGAATTGGTTAGTTGATGCTTAATTTTCGAAAAAGCAATGTAGTTGGAAAGAGTAAGTTCACCGGAATTAAGTTTCATTAAGACGGGTCCATCCATCATCAGGCTAGTGTAATATAGTTAAAGGGGGTTTTTTTCTTGATTTAGTCTTATGGTTTGGTGGTGTGGAAGTTAAGAGTCATAAAGCATGACGTTGATAATCTTTTCATTTAGTGTATTAAGTTACTGAGCTAGAGATGGGACTGAAGCATTAATGTACGGTTAGGATTTGAAGTTTCGGAGAGTGGCAACTTTGCTTGATTAGGAATTGAAGAATCGGATGGTTGCAGGGACGTAGCCAGTACGCTCAACTACCCCTGTCCCCTAACCCAAAATTATTTCTTCCCATGGCCCAAATAGGAATTTGCCGGTTTCCGGAAAAGAGAGAAAAAATTTATAGCCCAACCCTATTTGGGTTATGCTAAGGACCACGGGAGCACCACCTTGGTTATGCCCCTGGATAGTTGGATGACGTTTGAAATTAACACGAAATAGTGTATTTTATAACGCAGCAGTAAAACATGAGATAATTTTGATTTTAGGGTTGTCTATATGTTACTATGTTTAAATTAAACTCAGATGATAACTAGGATAACTGTAACTGAATGACAAGTTACATTGGCTGCTGGAGACTATAGTGATTCAGTTGTTAGGCTATTTTGGATTATAGACATTGACAGAATTTCAAAGATGTCCGTTGCTTTAAGTTAGTTAGTACCTTAAGGGAAGGGATGATCCAAAGACCTTTGTCTTGTGTTGGCAGAAAAAAATTGGAACTTTAGCCTTTGAGGAACATTTCGGGAATCATGTAATCACCTGCCAATGCTTCTTGCAATCCCTATTATTTGAATGATTTTAAACTGAATGGTATTTTTTCATTCGCGTGATTCCAATTTTCATGGATAAGTTGCATGTTTTAAATTTGGAGAAAAGATATTCATGCCTATGAGAATAAACAAACTTCCACTTTACAATTTTTTTTTCTTTAATATAAAAAAGGATTTTTGTCTCTTATCAATTGCATTTGCTGGTGTATTTTGTTTTTTGAGTAGATATCCAGGGAGGGGAGGGGTGGTGGGAATCGAACCCTAGACCGATAGTCTGGGCTTGAGAGTCTTAACTACTCGACAACTATTCAATTCCCAATGTATCTGCAGGTTATTTCATCACCATCATCATCATCATCATCATCATCATCATCATCTATACCTTATCCAACTATGTAGGTGTGAAGTTTATAGTGTCAATTAATTGTCTAAAATTAGTTTACACCACAAATTCACACAGAAACAAAGTGGCAAAGTTTTACGCCGGATGCCCCTTCTTGACGCAACCTTCATATGAAGGAGAAATGAGATGAGATTCCAAAACCATCATCATCATAGGTTTTTCCACTTGCATGGAAAATATGATGAGACGACGATGAGTTGAGATAGTTGTTCTAGTCATGTCCCGTTACATGATTGATATTGTAAAATCAACATGTACATATGGAACACGACCACATTTGCAAGTTATTTGAAAATATTTTTTTTGTGTTAATTAAAAATTAAAATCCACCTTAGCATGCTACATTGATCCCAGTTTTTAAGAATGTGAAGACTCATATCCTTTCCCTTTGCACCAATCCTTGAGGAATGATTTGTCTCCATCAAATTGTTATAATATGAAAAACCGACAGGAGCTGCTGAGTTACTTCCTTGAACATTTAATTGAAGTGCTAGTATGGGACATGGTATTGAGTTAAAAATATAGGAAATTTAACAGTATTTGGTGATGACTTGCTTCTAATGACGATCTCACTAGAGTTTCACTCACCAAGTGTATGAGAATTTTGTTTATCCATTTGAACATAAAAAATCTGTTTGGTGGGTGAAGAATGGGTTTGACTGAATTTGGACTCATCCACCAAGAAAAAATTGGACAGGAACCCCTTCTGTCTCCCCTCGGTTGATGCCCTACCTGGACCTGAAATTCTTTGTAGGGGTAATTACAAAAGACCCCCTGAGGTTTGGGCTAATTACAAAAAAAAAGCCGGAGATGTTTCAAAATTACAAAAAGATTCCTCATGTTTGATTATTTCTTAAATTTAATTGTAATATTTCTAGAAATATTAGGTGGTTCTTGAAATGTTTTTTGCTTATACAGGGATAAATGTAAGTGGAATCAAACCTCAAGGTGTTTTTTGCGATTTTAAAAATTTTAGGTTTTTTTTTTGTAATTAGCCTGAACCTTAGGGGTGTTTTTGTAAATATCCCTTCTTTTTATCATCATTTAACAAAATCTACCAAATTTGTCAAGAAGCCACTTATGTCGAAGTTTTATTCTTTATGATTAAGTTTTTAGCAAAATTAAGTTTTATTCTTGGTTTTGTTTAATAGCCCATGGCAGAATTGACCTTATTGAATTATTACAGGGTTTAAATTTACACACTTATCGCTGCGAGACCGGTCTAACCGGGTTTGGACTCGCTCTGAATGGGGGGCGGATTATGGTTCTGAGTTTGAAGCCACCTATTGCCAACCCAATATCTGATCAGTACTTCATGTGGATTCCTAAACGTAATGTTTTTCTGTGTTTAACGTATAGAAGATTTCTTAAAATTGAACTATTGAGATTCGTACAATTAACTACCCCCCCCCTTTTTTTTTCATATACCATTTGATTCAAATAAACACATTCCACAAAGATTCTCTTTTACATTTGCCTTGCTTTCTGAAAAATACTTGATTGCCGAAGTTTCATTTTATAGAAGTGGAGTGGCATTAACTGTTCTCACCACCTTCATGTGAATTCTTGAATCAGTATAGTCTTGTTGAAAAACATGTCGTTCTTATTGTGCAAATATGACAACGGAGTAATGAGGATAAATCATATTTTTTTCTTACTCGTTCTATGTGAAGCAATTGGAAACCCCCATGTTTGGAGTCCTAAAAATTGTTGGTTTTCTATCCGATTAAGGCGGAAAATAGGAGGGAGATGAACAATATAAATACTCTGTACAGCAGAAAAAAGCAGCATCTGTTGCAGTTACAGCCACGATTGTTGGAGATGCTGCTACATTCCTTATGAGAAGAAATAGAAGTCTTGAAGTAACCAAGGTACGTGTAACAACTTGGAATACGTATGTAAGCATTAACGTAAAGAATGATTGTAAAATGCATGTAACTTAGAAAATAAAGTAGCATGGAAGACTAGCTTTTGTGAGATATCTTTACATTATAAGAAGAGATAATTACAAAAAGTACCCCCTCATAACAAAAAAAAACCCAGAGGTTTATGAAAATTACAAAAATCCCCTTGAAGTCTGATTCTGTATTACACTTTACACCCTTTATAAGCAAAAATATTTTAAGCACCCCCTTTACATTTGTAAAAATATTACAGTTATCCCTTTACATTTAAGACAAATAAAACTTCAGTTTTTTTTTTTTTTGGGGTAATTTTGAAACTTTTCTGGGTTTCTCTATAACTATTCCAAACCTCAATGGTAGTTTTTATAATGATCCCTTATAAGAAAATGGAATTGTGTGTATTCCAGTTCCATCTTAGTTATACTGCTATGAACTACTTGAAAGCCTGCAACAGAAATGATAACACAAAAAAGTACTATGCCTAACAAATTTGGAGCTCCATCTTTTTGGCTTTGCTCATTCAACCTTATGTTATTTTATTAGAGGAATGGCAATCATCTATATTCAGCAATCCGTGTACAGTTGTGAATAAGAGTGATTGAGGGCATAATTTATTTATTTGCATATAGTGTACAACAATCATAGGGATTCATAGGAATGATTAGTGCAATTAGCAATTAACTGATATACACCTACCTAGTATAACTTTTCCTTTTTCTTTGTATAAAGCATATGTAATTGAAACTCAAATTCGTATGAAACATTTATCTTCTTTCTTTATGCTTCTGCTATTTTCTTTTAACATATTTGTTGATTGTGATTGCTCTGAATGCAATGGTGATGGATTTGTGCTTAAGAAATCGTTTGAAGAGAGCTCTGAAAAAGAACATTGATGTTGTAATAACCATTAATTAATTATAGGGGTTGTATAACTTTTAGGGACAAATTAGGGGTTAGTTTCTTTTAGGGGTTAAAGTTAGGTTTAGGGGGTAGGATTATTTAGTATAAATAGGTTAGAAAAATTCATACTAATTTACACCCAAATTTGCATATTATTAAGGCAATTATATTTTCTCTCTAATTATCATTCAAGTTTCATATATATATATATATATATATATATATATATATATATATATATATATATATATAGGGATTGGTTCAAATGAGACCAACCCCTTCAATTAGTCCATAAGACCGCATATAGACCACTTGATTTAATTTTTTTAATGGTGTAGATCTCTTTAGTTATTTTTGGGTTATAAGGGTATGATTGTATTTTCATATTTTTTCGCTTTTAAGTAACTCACGTTAATTGCTATTTCTTAGGAAAACCGAATCCTTCCTTTATCGCTTTCCGATTTTTAGGAGAAAAAATCATAGATTTCAATCGTGTCTTTTCAAAACCGATTCCTTTTGAACAGTGTGACCGACTTTAACTATACAATTACACTATACTAACTATACGTTAAAACATTACTAAGTATACATAAACAATTAACTAAGTATACAATTACACTAAACTACCTCCGTACATGAAAAATATTAATGAGTATACGAAACATTTAACTAAGTATACAATTACATTGAACTAACTATACATTAAAAATATTACTAAGTATACGAAACATTTAACTAAGTATACAATTACACTCAACTAAATACACAATTCCACTCAATTACTTATATAACTAAGTATACAATTCAATTGAACTAAGTATACAAATCCACGTAACTAAGTATACAAAATTCACTAAACTACTTACTAAACTACTTATATAACTAAAAATACGATTCCACTGAACCAAATATACAAATCCACTGAACTAAATATACAATAAAACATGACTAAGTATACAAGTCCATGAACTAAGTATACAATAAAACGATTTGTTCACAAATATGGCGGAAAGAAGTATCAATTTTGAAAGCCGTTTGTATAACTCTTTCCATTCAAATGGATGATAACTCATTGCAAATTGTCGACATCCGTCGCGTTTAATTTTTCGTGGATCAATTGGAGGCCGATTTTTGAGTGATAATGGTGATTACAAAGGTTTTGATAATGGTGATGCAATGGTGGTGTTGAGAAGAGACGATATTTGATTGTTTATGGTGAATGGCGTAATTTATGGGGCGTGATTAATAATGATCACGTCCCCTATAATATGGAGATGAGGTTACCATGTATGATTTTATGGATTCCAATTTTACCCTTTCTATTGTATAGTTACTTTCGAAAACTTGTATAGATTGTAACGTATCTTGGCCATTGATTTACTATTTGGATGGTTTAGATTTGGTCTTATGGACTAACCTAGGAGGAGTGGTCTCACAGGATCCTATCCCTATATATATATATATATTCAAAATTCACAAGCTACTTTCAATATTTTTCACAAATTCTTTCATTAATTAGTTTGATTTGTTAAAATCACATATTAATTATAATTTTATTTAATATAGAAAAACGGGGGGTCGAGGATTATGACTTTTACTATTCATTTTCTACATCGAATATCCGCAATTATTAAGGTAAGGATTTCTATATTATTTGTCTTTATTTAATGTTTCATGATTATACTTCATTGATTGCAATATATATGCCAAGAGGAAATAAATTCATATAAGCTAGGGGCTATGAAAAGGGTCCGGGATCAAACGTATCTTCGAGGTGAACCCGCAATGCTATATCGCAGGAATCTGGTTAGTCGAGGAGGAAAAAGAGAAATGAATGAATTTCTTGTTGTAATTATGTAAATGTTTTTCATGTTATATTAAATATTGACATATATATCCCTACCGAGCGAGATGAAGTTCACCCACTATTATTATCATGACTTTTAGGTTGAGGGGAATCCTATTTGAAGATATGATGTTGTGGATGGTGGAATAAATCATGCTATATTTTAAATAATTATGATCGGACTAAATTTTAGATTTATGTCTTTAATTTTTCCTCGTTTATGCTTGGAACAATTGTTGGATATTTTAATTTGGAAGATGTATTATTATTATTATTATTATTATTATTATTATTATTATTATTATTATTACTATTACCACTATTACTATTATATTTTTTTCATTAAGAATTAAAATTTCTCAATCAACCTTTTGATCATTATCAGATCACTTTAATTTATAAAATTATGTTTTTTAAAAAAATATTTTTAGAATATTTTAAATTAATAAAATTGGGTTGTTACAAGTGGTATCGAAAGCAGGTCTACGTTTAAGACTTGTTAAAAAAATTAAAATTAAAATATATAGTTTTTAAAAAATAAAAATAAAAATCAAACTTTGTATAAGATAAAATGGTGTAATAACATCCACCTAAAGTCATATCTTGTCGGTATCCTCAAGGTAAAAAGAATTATTAATGCGAGTGAAATTATACAATAAGCTTAGTTATGTCATGATGTATTTTATTATGATTCCATGTTATTAAATTCCGCTTTAGAAATATAATACCAGTTTATATGTTAGATGAATAGAAATCTTGTATTCCTTTAAAAAATGTAAAAATAGACTTATAGTTGCAAATGCACATAAATATAGATGGCGAACTCGTGCTCGCCTTTTTGCAAGAAAGAATAATAATAATAATAATAGCGGGGTCCGAACCATCCAATTAACCGACTCCAATCATTATCTCAACTATCAAATTGAGGAGGATAATATCGGAGAATATATAGTTAAAATTCACCATTGTGGTACAATGTGAGGAATGTCATCTGGGCTCAAACGAACGCGCTGCCTCCTAAGAGTGATTGATAGCTTACCCTCTTTTTTGGAACGTTAAGACTAAAAAGCTTTATGCCTTATTATTGAGTATAACAGGCATGATGACCGGGCCCCAAAATCAACTACGGGATATTTACTTGTCAAGTTATACCGTAAATGGATTGAGTTTTTGAACAATGAGGCTATGGTAGAAAGATGAGGAACCGAGAAGAAACCGGAAGAAAATCCGGAAAAGAAGATCTGGCGAAGATCCTAGGAAGAAGATCCCGAGGAAGATGAAGACATGGATCGGTAGAGATAGATGAGTATGTATTGCAATAATTGATAAATAAATCCTTATTATATATAAAGCTTAGTTGTCCTTTAATTGATCCCAATTTATTTGACCATTATATTATGATATTTAGATTTTAAGTTAGATATTTCATGCAAAATCCATTAATAACTTGGGATAAATAATAATAATAATAATAATAATAATACATTATGTATGACCTTAGAATATGGCTCCCGTCGTGAAATCAAATCAATTGTGAGAACTCCACTAAATCAAGATATCAAGTTGATTGCACAAACTTTGTTATAAGATCTTCCCAAGGTGTGCGGAACAACGGGGACAACAACAAATCCGCAGACGTGTGTAGATCAATTAGGTCGCCTTGGCATGGTTTCCCCCACCGAAATTAGGATGTTGTCGCCACCGGTTGTATGTGTTGTTGTAAGGATTACTTGGGTAATTTTTCCCAACGTAATTGGATTTGTTGAGGTGAGGTATTGTGTGGGGCAATCCCGATGATTATGCAATCCACCGCAAGTTTCACAAGATAAAATGTGCGGTGGTGGTTTAGAATCGCCAAATCATTGATCTTTTGAGGTTAACGCCGACTGTCGGCGAGCGTAACTACCGCGATCTGCATTATACACACCAACCGACTGTTAGTTTTACCTCGTATGGATTGCCATTGGTAGCCGTTCATGGCCATTCCCTCGATCAAATCTGGCAGCGGCTTAGCGTTTTGTTATTAAGAGTTCCCCGTGAGATTGCATCGATCATTTGTCTTGTTGCGAAAGTAGCCCATTATAAAATGTTTGGACTTGCATCGAAATAGGTAGGCCATGGTGTGGGCACTTTCGCAATAATTCCTTAAATCTCTCCCAGTATCGTATAAAGTTTCATCGTCATGCAGCTGAGTGAATGAAGAGATTTCGCTCCTTAATCTTGCGGTCTTTGCCGGTGGGAAATACTTCAAAAGGAATTTTTCGCCATAATATTCCATGTTGTAATCGTTCTTTTGGCAAAGTATTTAACCACCGCTTTGTTTTGCTAATCCCCGGAGAGAGAATGGGAATAGCGTGGCGGATGGCATCATCGGAGACCTGTTGATTTTGAAAGTGTCGCAAATTTCAAGAAAATTCGATGTGATTATTGGGATCTTCATCCGGTAGGCCATCAAATTGGACAAGTTGTTGCACCATTTGAATAACGTTGGGTTTAATTTCAAAATTGTTGGCGGCAATGGGCGCTTTACAATGCTTGACGTCGTGCCATCCATGGATGGCTTGGCGTAATCGTACATAGTTCTTTGTTCATCCGCCATGGCAAAATCTTTGATTTCGTGTATATCCTCCTCGTAGTCTGTATTAATGCTTTCCTCCGTGTTACTACTGGCGATTTCGCACTTCCCGCCTCGACGACGAGTAGGCATGCACTGCGATAAATAAAGATGATAAGTATAATACAAGACTTACAAATATAGATAAAAAGAAAGATAATGTAAAAATAAAAAAATGATTAAATTAACAAAAATAAGGCGTTCTTAATATTACAATCCCTTGAAATGGCTTTCAAAAACTTGATGGCTCAAAAGCTACCTTTAAAACCGTAGGCAATGCACATATCGTTTTATAGTATAGATTATTGAGTGCCGAAGTGTCATTCCACGAGGATTATAAGTACTAATAATTACCGACTTTTTGTTATTTAATCTAACAATCTTCGAGTTTTTGTTTGATAAAGAATCTAATTTATCGAAGTGTAAAAATGAAGTAAAATTTGTAGAATAAGAAATCAAGAGATAGAAGTGTGTTTGAATGTAAATCCCTAGAATGTTTTTGTGATTTGACAAGTTAAAAGATTCAACCATAAACCCTTAGCAAAAACCAACCTCTTTTAATAAAATCTCATGTCTTGTGGACCGTAAAATTCCCAATTTAAGTTAAACCCTTTCTCAGTAAAAACTTCTAATCAAAGTTGATTAATCAAATCTCTTTCTAGTTAAAACCCCAAGACAAAGATTATAACGATTTGTGAATTCCCATATTAGGTTTGACCCTAATCCGGAAGATTTATGTCGTCCCATATCTAGGATTGCATGCAACTCTTTTCACTTATATAGTTCTATTTCACCATGAATCTCTCGATTTCCTGATGAAAAATAAACTTCAAATCAATATTGCGCATATATCAATTCGAATGAACGAAGCATAATATAAGTGAATCACACAAAATATGAAGATTTTATTAAAAACATACACACCTTAATCACAAATCCATTCTGTAGTTCATTACATTCAAACATTAGGAGTTTAGCTACACATGATTTTGACCAAAGAATAAATTACACAAGAAGATTTAAGTATTGTAAACATGGTGTACTTATCTTTCTCAAAATCTCAATTGACTTCTTTTGATTGATGATGTTGCTCCAAGCCTTCTTCTCCAATATTGCCCCAAGCTTTCTCCTCCAAGACCCGATCCCAATTCTACTTAATGAAATGAATACAATGAATATTTCCCGAGTATCTAATGAATACCTCTCCCAACTTCAACCTTGGCTTTTATAGGCAATCAATACATTGATAGTACTCTCTTTTGTTAAACAATTGCCTCCATTTTCTTTGTTGGTTGGTGAATTCTTGTATTCAAGTGATGAGGAGGGGACATGGAGACATGTTTCAAAGAAAATAGGGTGTTAAAAGTGTACAAAAGTGGCCAAAATGGGTTGGTTGGTGAGTTTTCCCCAAATTCCGCAAAGAAAAGTTGCAAAAGAGGTCCCTGACACGCCCGTGTCGCCCCGAACATGGCCGTCTTTGTTTTATCACACAGGTCTCGGGAAGCATGGCCGTGCTCCCAACACGGCCAGGCCGTGTCTCCGGTTTCACGGCCGTGTTGGGGAACACGGCCTGGCCGTGTCGGAGGCTGTTTTGTGCGAAAAAATCGAGTTTTTAGCTCCGTGAACACGACCGTGTTGCCCGACACCCCTGCCCGTGTTGGACCAAAAGGCCCCGAAATGACGCGTTTGGCTTGGAATTTCGAGCGTTTTTGCATTCTTAAACTCCCGGTATGTTTTGACATGAATCCATGGTCCGAAATTCACCAAAATTAGCCCCGAATGGTCAATCTACATCAATAAAAGCACCTCGAGTAATATGAACTATGTACAATCAAAAATTTATAAAACTAACAATAAAATAACTCGAATACTACTCAAATATACACATAAAACATGCATAAAAAGACCCTTATCATAATGCAACATGGTAAAGTAGTTGCCTACGCCTCAAGACAATTAAAGCCACATGAGTTAAATTATCCTACTCATGACCTAGAGTTAGCTGTCAGAGTGCATGCATTAAAGATCCGCGCCATTACCTATATGAAGGGAAATGTGAAATCTTCACCGACCACAAAAGCTTAAAATATCTGTTTACTCAGAAAGAGCTAAACATGAGGCAAAGAAGGTGGTTGGAATTGGTGAATGACTATGATTGCACTATCAACTATCATCCGGGTAAAGCTAATGTTGTAGCCGATGCATTAAGTCGTAAAACAAAAGGAGAAATGTCAAGTTTGATATCTGAACAAGAACATCTTGTGAGAGAATTCACCAGGATGAGAATTGAAGTAGTGGTACCACCAAAAAGCACAGAGATAGTACTAGCATCTTTGGTGGTGTAACCTACTCTGAGAGAGACGATAAAAGAAGCTCAACCTCGAGATAAATTTTTGAGCAAAATGAAAGAAAAAGCTTGTGGAGGGAATGTAAAAGGATTTGTTATAACAAATGATGGTACTTTGACTTATGAAGGGAGATTATGTGTTCCTAAAGAAGAAAGGCTTAGAAAAGAAATTCTCGAAGAAGCTCATTGTACGCCGTACACAGCTCACCCTGGAGGTACAAAAATGTATCGAGATTTAAGAGAAGTATTTTGGTAGTGAAGTATGAAAAGAGATATTGGAACTTTTGTGGAAAAATGTTTGACTTGTCAGCAAGTTAAAGCCGAACATCAAAGACCATTAGGTTTGCTCAAACCACTTGACATTCCAGAATGGAAATGGGAGCACATAACTATGGATTTTGTGGTAGGGCTTCCACCATCAGTCAAGGGAAACAAAGCTGTTTGAGTTGTAGTAGACCGGTTAACAAAGTCAGCCCATTTCCTACCAATTAAGATGACGTTCAGTATGGAACGATATGCACAAATTTATATTGAGGAGATAGTGAGACTTCATGGAGTTCCTGTGTCAATTGTTTCAGACAGAGATACGCGTTTTACTTCTAAGTTTTGGAAAAGTCTACAAAGTGCCTTGGGAACAAAGCTAAACTTTAGTAGGACTTATCATCCACAAAGATGGGCGGTCTGAAAGACTATACAAATATTGCAGATATGTTGAGAGCATGTGTGCTCGACTTAGGAAGTAATTGGGAAACATTATTACCTTTGGTAGAATTCACTTATAACAACAGCTTATCAAGTGACTATCGGGATGGCTCCATACGGGCGTTGTACGGAAGAAAGTGTAGATCACCATTATATTGGAACGAAGTTGGTGAAAGAAACATTTTGGGGCCTGAATTAATTCGCAAACCGCTGAGAAGATAGCTATGATACAAGATCGAATCAAGATGGCTCAAGATAGACAAAAGTCGTATCTTTGATAAAGGCGAGAAAACATATACAATTTGATGAAGGAGAAAAAGTATTCTGAAAAAGTAGCTCCTATCGAGAGGTGTTATTCGATTTGGCGAAAAAGGAAAGTTGAAACCGAGATATATCGGACCATTTGAAATCTTTACACGAGTTGGAGATTTAGCTTATCACCTAGCATTACCACCGAGTCTATCAAGTGTGCACAATGTTTTTCACGTCTCTATGCTAAGAAAGTACGTTCACGATCCAAGTCACATCGTGAATTTTAAGGATATGACAATCAACAATGATTTAACTTATGAGAAAGCACCGTGGTCGTTTTGGAACGCAAGATTCACCATTTGAGAAATAAAGATATTGCTTTGATCAAAGTACAATGGAGACGTCATGGCAGAAATGAAGCTACTTGGGAGCGTGAAGAGGAGATTCGTATCAAGTATCCAAGTTTTTCAATTCCAGGTAAGATATCGAATTTCGAGGACGAAATTATATTTAAGGAGAGTAGAATGTAATAACCATTAATTAATTATAGGAGTTGTATAACTTTTTAGGGGACAAATTAGGGTTAGTTTCTTTTTAGGGGTTAAAGTTAGGTTTAGGGGGTATGATTATTTAATATAAATAGGTTAGAAAAATTCATACTAATTTACACCCAAATTTGCATATTATTAAGGTAATTATATTTTCTCTCTAATTATCATTCAAGTTTCATATATATATCTATATGTATTCAAAATTCGCAAGCTTCTTTCAATATTTTTCACAAATTCTTTCATTAATTAGTTTGATTTGTTAAAATCACATATTAATTATAATTTTATTTAATATAGAAAACGAAGGGGTCGAGGATTAGGACTTTTACTGTTCATTTTCTACATCGAATATCTGCAATTATTAAGGTAGAGATTTCTATATTATTTGTCTTTATTTAATGTTTCATGATTATACTTCATTGATTGCAATATATGCCAAGAGGAAATAAATTCATATAAGCTAGGGGCTATGAAAAGTGTCCGGGATCAAACGTATCTTCGGGGTGAACCCGCAATGCTATATGCATGAACTGGTCAGTCAGAGGAAAAAGAGGATATGAATGAATTTACTGTTGTAATTATGTAAATGTTTTTCATGTTATATTAAATATTGACAGATATATCCCTACTGAGCGAGATGAAGCTCACCCCTATTATTATCACGACTTTCAGGTTGAGGAATCTGGCTGAAGATATGATGTTGTGGATGATGGAATAAATCATGCTATATTTTAAATAATTATGACCGGACTAAATTTTATATTTATGTCTTTAATTTTTCTGGTTTATGCTTGGAACAATTGTTGGATATTTTAATTTGGAAGATGTATTATTATTATTATTATTATTATTATTATTATTATTACTATTATTACTATTACCACTATTATTATTGTTATTATTATTATATTTTTTTTTCATTAAGGATTAAAATTTCTCAATCAACTTTTTTGATCATTATTGGGATAACTTTAATTTAAAAAATTATGTTTTTTTAAAAAAATATTTTAGAATATTTTAAATTAATAAAATTGGGTTGTTACAGATGTCAAAGATTATGGCCACGAGATACAAAGCAAGGTCTGTTGTCTGCATTTATTCGATTTTCCCTGTTTGATATATGTTTTTATCTTAATTTTGATAATTTTATCTTTACACCAAAACAATGTTTTTAATTGTTGTCCAAATACTCCTAAACGATTTAAAATGTTTTTACTATTTATTCAAAGTATTTCTTCAAATTTTATTTTAGATAAAATTGGACAACACTTTTAATGATTTTATGTTTATAAGTTTCTACTTCAAAACAAAGTTTCTAAATGTTGTCTAAATACTCCCGATCGGTTTAAAATGTTTTTTCTAAATTTTCGGAGTATTTCTTGAGGTTTATTTTCGACAAAAAATTGGACAACATTTCTGTCTCGAGGTCAACCTACGCCCCGTGCACTGGGAGCATGGTTTTGAAACAAAACTTCGTTTTCTTAAAATGCATTGAGTCGACCCAGCTAAAGAAGGACGACGGGTCGAACACTACGTCGGCCGTCCGCCTGTTAATTTGTGTTATGTTCAATTCAAACTCTACTTCGTGCGGCCACGGCCGCCCTCATGTTTGACAACAAATTTACGATCGTTTGACAAACAGACAAACTTTCCTTAAATTGTGGGATTGATTTCTAATGACTATATTCTTGATTTTAATTGTATTTTTCTCAGTAGATTTTCAATCCCCAAGAGGAGCCTATGCTTGATCAATCATCCCCTATAAATAGAGGAAGTTTTGCAGCAACCAAAAACAATAAATTGAGATACAACACAATAAGATACATTCAAGCAAAGTCTTTAGCTCTTCATTGTCATTATTCTTGTTGTAATTTGCCTAACTTATCACTTTCACATCTTGAGGTATAGGCTTTCATTTCTTGATTACACTTGCACTCAAATTGTATTATTTATTATTGAGTTGTAATCTTGATTTTGGTCATCATTCAACACAAGACATCCTTGTGAGTATTCTTGTGGAAAGAATACGCTTGGGTGATCTAGGTGATAGGTGTTTCAAGAGTGTGGTGCTCTTGAGGTGTTGAAGAATTTGGTATTCTTCAAGATTGAAGATTGTGGTGATCTTCAAAGGTGCCGTTGAAGGAAGATTGTGGTAATCTTCAAAGGGAGATTGTGTTAATCTCCAAAGGTGGTGTTGAAGTACAGTGTGGTGCTCTTCAAGGTGTTGTAAGTTGAAGTTGTATTAATTTTGGTAATTAATAAAATTCTTTTTCTTTTTGAAATCCATCCCGGATATACTGGGGTGGTAGAGGATTAGGCCCTAGATGGGTTGAACCTCTATAAATCGACGTGTGTTGTTTACATTCCGCACATTCTATATTGTCTTGGCTTGTTTTGTTTGAAAAAGAGGGTAAAATCGAAAAGATGGACATAATCTATTCACCCCCTCTAGATTATCGTAGCCGCTTGGACTTACAAGTGGTATCAAAGCCAAACTCTTTGGCAAGCTCGTTCCACATCGCGAGTAAAGAGGAACAATCATTGGCTACGAATGAAGTCTACCTTACCGGCGCCTCCACCACCAAGCCACCACTATTTGATTCCATAAATTATATATTTTGGAAAGAAAGAATGGAATGCTATTTACAAGATTGCGGGTTCGATATTTGGAACATCATCATCAATGGAGAACCCATTCCGATGAAAGACACATCATACACCTCCAAAGCTCTCAAAGATCTCAATGATGAAGAAAAGAAAATCATCTCCTTAAATGGTAAAGCTCTCAATATCTTATATTGTTCACTTATCAACTTGGAATTTAATCTTATTGTAGGAATATGATCGGCTCATGAAGTATGGCAAAATTGGAAGCCATTAATGAAGTATATGAAAATGATAGGAGCAACTCAAAAGCATCTACTTCTCTAAGGGATACAAGGTCAAATCTAAGGAACAGGCCTTTTACTACATCCAACTATGAAGTAGTTGAACAATGTTTTATGGGCATCGAAGAAGAAAAAGAGGTATGTCTTAAACCCTCTACTTCCTATGATATTGTTATACAAAATGATTATAGTGATTTGCAAAATGATTTTGATGACCTTCAAAATGAATTCCAAAGTTTACTTGTTAAGTACAAAATTTGAAAAAGGAATTCAATGTTTTGAAAAATGATAAGGATAGTTTATTTACTTCATATGAATCACTATCATGTGCTCACACCACCACACTTGATAAGGTTAGAAACTTTGAAAAAGAAAACAATACTCTTGTTGAGGATATTAATTGCATGAAAAAGGATTTATCAAAATCCAACTTGAGTACCGATAAAATGACCAATATTATTGATATTCATAATTGTGATAAAGGACTTGATCATAAGCCTAGTGTTGTTAATTATGTGAAAAGAAATCAAGTCCCTATGCATGTTAGTCATTATGCTCCAAAAACTATTACTTGCTTCTATTGCGGTAAAAAGGGTCATACGGTAAATACTTGTCGGGCTAGAAATAGCTCTAATTATTTTTGGAGACCTAAAAGTCTCAAGACTAATCCCAAAGGACCCAAACACTTGAGGGTACCACAAAACAATGTTATATTAGGTACCCGGCGAAATAATAATCTAAGAAAATTCATACCGCCAAGAAGACATCAAATGATCATCTTATTTGATCAAAGAAGAAGACATCACCAAAATGAATTTCCAAGAAGGAAATATTATCAACAAAGGGAAGGATACAACTCTTGGAGATGGAACAATCGTAGAAGCCATCATCAACAAGATGATTTTCAAATGAGAAGATATCATCAACAATGGGAACGACACAACCCATGGAAATGGCGTAATTGGTAAACCGTATCTACATACTTACATACGTATTTTAATTTAGTATGCATGTTTTTATTTATGTCTAAATTGCAAAATGAGTTCTTATAATTTCAAAATTAAGGTCTTCTATATATATTTGTGTTTTTAAAATCCTTTGAAAATGAGACCTTACATATTATTTTTAAACTCTTATGGATTTCTCTAGTATAAGCATTTTATTGTGATATCTCTTATTGCTTGGCCTACACTTGTGCTATTACATCTTGTGCAAAATTTGTTTAAAAGAATTGTGTAGGTTATATATCTCCTATTCATTGGCTATCGTCTATTACTTCTTCTAAGAAATTCTTAAACCATCGAGGTATGTTCACTCGTATTATTCTTAGAACTCGATATTTTGTTCGTGTATTGTTTATGCACTTATCTTTCAAAACTATTTCATCTCATCCCCTTTAGTGCCACTAATTGTGATTTTTCTCAAAAGGACACTACTCGTAAAATCTTGTTTTTCTAGTATATATGTTTTCTCGAAACTCATATTTGTTGGATTTAGTCCATAATTATCTTTTTGCAAATTTTTAAAACTTTTGGGGGTGAAAAATCGAATTTTGGAAAATTTTGGAGTTTGGAAAATTGCACTGGATTGGGGCAAGTCAGCGGGGCCGACCGCCGTCGCACGCCGACGTCGGCCGCACCCTTACCTACTCGACCGGTCGCCTGTGCTTAATTTTTGGCTTAAAACGTGTCTGTCTTCATTTTTCAAACAGAACACAAAAATTCCAAACCCTCGTTCGCCAGATTTTTTTCCCCTTTTCATAAAATCTTCATTTCTTCATCAAAATTTGTGATTCTTGTTGTTAATCCACTTCATTTTGCAAGAATCTTACAAATATGGCACCTCCAAGAAATTCCACCGGTCAAAATCCCACTTCCAAGTGAAGAAATGGCGGAGAGGGTTCTTCAAGAAATCGGCAAGAGGAAGCCGAACAACAGGATATTCGAGCTACCCAAAGGAATGTAGCTCAAGAACATAATGATATTCAAAACCCGACACTCTCCAATCCTCAAATTGCCGAACTCCGCGGGACGATTTCATTCAAAAATTGTCGTTGGGCAAAAAGTAAGAAATCTCTTATACTTCAAACTCCTCGCTCTAATAATGTTTTAGATTTTATCAACAAATATGCAGAGTGGTACTATGAAAATTTGAACATGGGTGCGAAATTGATAGCTCGTACGAAAAATTGTCAATTTAATTCATTTTCAAATGAGTATCCTACTATTAGAGGATATTTTGAAGAGCATGGGTGGATGTACTTGTGGGAGCACCCTTATGTTTTATATGATGATGATGTGATTCTACATTTTTATGCCAATATGTGGGTTGAATATGATGTTCAAAGGAAGTCTCTTGCTTTGAATTCGTTTGTAAGGGGTCGTCATTTTAGATTGACTCCTAATGACATTTGTCGGCTTTAACATGTGCGATAAGGTGGTTGGGATTATTTTGCTTGTGCAATTTGGAATGATGATATGTTGGGTGTTTCTATGGAAGAGGTTAAGACCTATTTGGGCGTTTGGCCAAAATATTCGTTATTGGCCATGACTCTTGAGCACAGGATTATTTCGGTTATTGTCGCCTACTGTATCTGTGGTAAAGCGGGCAAAATGCCTAGTACTATGGATTATTTTTTAACTTATAAGATTGCTAGAAGTGAACCGCTTAATTTTGGCGCAATACTTATTCAATGCTTGATTGAGTCTATTACACAAAGAAATAAGAAGTTTGTCATGGGCAATTGGATTTGCAAACTTCTTATCCAATCGGGGCTACCTTATTCGAAATGTAATTCGGAGGTGTTTCAAAATGATTTTGACATTGACAACATCTCTCAAATGGTCCACATGCGAAATAATATGGATATTCGTCCGACTAAGATGGCTAAAGGAAGAGGGCAAGGTTCTACATCCGAAAATCCAAACGACTTCTTTGATGACGCCGAGATCGAAAGAATGGCGGCGGGTGACGGGGCGAACAATCCGAAGGGTAATACCGGTGCTCAACCGTCTAGGAGCTACACTCAAGCCGAATTTGATGAACTTAGAGCATATCATGAGGCTAAATATGAGGCTTTGGAGCAAAAGACCTCAAAAATGCAAAAATCAATCGGCAAATTGAAGAAGTTCATTAAAGAACTCATCCCCAACGCATGTTTTTCTTCCGATGAAGAATGATGAGCCTATCACTTTTCTTGTTTTTTTTTATGTCATTTTATTTTCTTGTAATGAACTTGATTTGTATAACTCTCTTATTCTAATGACATTTGCTTGTTGTTTGTTGGAGGGATAAAATAGCAAGTATGAAAGTGGCTTTTGGTTGATCTTGATTATGGTATTATTAGAGTATTTGATGGTAAAAATACTCTATTTGACATTGTTTGATAATTGGTATGAAGTACTTGATGGTAAAAGTGCTTCTTTTAATTTTTGCTTAAATGCATTTGTGATGCCTTGATTATTTTGTTTAGATGGATAATTTGGGACATTTGTAATATGCATTGCTTGATGATATGAGCTACTTGATGGTTCTTTAAATGACATTCGTAATTCCTTGATTTTTTGGCTAAAATTATCTCAATTGGGTCGAACCCTTGAGAATTTACTTTGTTGGGGCTTTTATTTGTTGGATTTATGGTTGAAATATTTGCTTTTGGTGATGGTATGAAAAACTTGGCTTAATATCTTTTACAATGGCTATATACACCTTCTTTTATTTTTAGCGCCCACCAAGTGTTTGATTAAATGTTTCAATGAATATTTCAACTTTTACATGAATCTCTTGTTTTCAAATGTCTTAAATACTTATTGAGATCATGTCTTGGCAAACAAAACGAGCTTATGGATTTTTCATGGTGCATTTGTCCCATTTTCGGATTCTAAGCCTTAGTTTTTCAATGGTTGATTAGTTGTATCTTTGGCGCACTTTGATAGACTTGTATGATGTTTTTATCATCCTAACACTCTTTTTGATGATTCCAAAAGGGGAGAAACAAGAAATTGGCTCGTTAGCTCAAAGAAGCTAATAAAAGCTCGATATAAAAGCTATAAGCAATAGCTTCTTAAAGCCATAAGTTGTGAACTATACTTAGTCATATTGTTGTATGATGAACTTATATACTTGTCTAGTGGTGTTTTGTTGACAGGGGGAGCTTATAAGCTCTTGTACTTTTGTACAAATATGTAAAAGCTAAGCTTTTAGCTTGTGGTTGATTATTTGAACTATACTCTTGATGTGCTTGATGATAGAGGGAGCTTGTGCTTATTCTTGATTATATTCACTCCCTTATTTGGTTGCTTATGTATTTTGGAAATGTTAGTCGCTTCTAAACGGTTAGATGTTTTTACCGGAAAATCGTTTTAAAAATTGTCCCCTAATATTTCTAAAAATTGTTTTGGTTTGTAATCATCAAAAAGGGGGAGATTGTTTGATACATATTTTTATCTTAATTTTGATGATTTTATCTTTACACCAAAATAATATTTTTAATTGTTGTCCAAATACTCCTAAATGATTTAAAATGTTTTTACTATTTATTCGGAGTATTTCTTCAAGTTTTATTTTAGATAAAATTGGACAATACTTTTAATGATTTTATGTTTATAAGTTTCTACTTCAAAACAAAGTTTCTAAATATTGTCTAAATACTCCCGATCGGTTTAAAATGTTTTTACTAAATTTTCGAGTATTTCTTGAGGTTTATTTTCGACAAAAAATTGGACAACATTTGTCTCGAGGTCAACCTATGGTCGCCCCCTATAGGGCAACCCGTGACAAGATGAATTTTGGTACAAAAAATGAGACGGATTTGTAAGTGGCCGAGGTCGACCGGTCGATTATTCATTATTGAGTTGTAATCTTGATTTTGGTCATCATTCAACACAGAGACATCCTTGTGAGTATTTTGTGGAAAGAATAAGAAGGTGATCTAGGTGATAGATGTTTCAAGAGTGTGGTGCTTTGATGTTGAGAATTTGTTATTCTTCAAGATTGAAGATTGTGTGATCTTCAAAGTTGTTGAAGGAAGATTGTGACAATCCGAGGTCGTTCGAATTTGTTATGTCGATCGTGGCGTCTAGTGCGGTTTACAAGGTGTTGTAAGTCGGAGGTAATTAATAAAAATTCCTTTTGGTGGGTTGAACCCTAATCTCTCCTATAAATCGACGTGTGTTGTTTACATTCCGCACCTTCTATATTGTCTTGGCTTGTTTTGTTTGAAAAAGAGGGTAAAATCAAAAAGATGGAGATAATATATTCTTTTGCGTCTTCCTTTTAGCAAATTACACTATTCCCACCTCTCATTCGAAGGTTTACTTGAGGCGCAAATTCAAATCTCCACATCTACACCATTTGATCCGAAGGGTAGTGGCCAAGTTCCAAAAAGATGAAACACTTTCCTTTCTTTACAGTTTCCGAAGAAATGGAGCTACTGGCACGAAGTGCTCGACTGTTGGCCACTGTAGTGCATGTAGTGGTAGTGGGGTGCTAAGCTACCAAAATTAGCCATATGTTATGATAGCTGAAAATCAAGTCTATAATACTCACGGTTCGTTTCGATAGAAGAAGTTGCGATTTGATTGTCCACGGATAGGGAACCAATCCGAGATTATGGTTGAGTTAATTGTTTGTATATTGACTATATTCTACTGATTATCTTGTGATAATTTTGTCCAAATTTTAGCAAATTGTTAATTTGCTATATGCATTTGCTATGATCATTTTTATTGTAATCTAAGCTCAATCCTCCCTTTCTTTTTGGAGTTTTTGGGGAAAGTTACTCTCAGCGAATGATTATGTAATCCTGGTAGGTGCAGAAAATCCACGATATATAATAGATGGATTCGATAGATATGTTAAAATAGGACTTCAAAAACCTGCGGAGCTGTATTTGTTTGTGTTTCAGAAAATATTTATCATTCTCTCAAAACATAAATAAACATACATGCATTAGGTTCTGCAATATATTTTCCTCATAATGCACTACATTTTCTAAAATAGTTCTCAACAAAGGATCTCCAAATACACATCCCTGAAACACAATCAAATTGCAACTACTAGTCTTCAGGTACGCAATGAGTAAATTCTCTGGATTGATATAATAACACGCAAACCATGCTAGACAGATTAATTGCACTGGACAAGCTAGAGCTATCAAATGGGTCGGACCGGACCGACCCGTTGAGCCAAAGAAAAAATTATGTCGGGCCGGGTTGAGATTCCAGTGGACTACTATTCCCAGCTCTGACCCCAACCCATGAAAATATGACCGCCTCGACTTTCCGAGCCTAATAGGCCCAATCCCTTTTGGGCATCCAAAATTGCAGCTCGCTCTGGCCTTTTCACTGGACCGAGCCCATTTTTGACACCTCTAGGGCAAGCTGTGTGCAACAAATTCGACTAATTAGTAGTGTATATATGAAGATTTGAAATTGAGACTTCTCGGCCAAGAGCCAAAGTCGCGTTTCTTGTTTTCACATACATTGCCTAATGAATTAGACCCTATATAAATATTTACTTAAAAAATGATAAGGTAGAGAATGTCAGTTTCCAATATTTTGTAATAGCAAGAGGCGACCATAAATATGTCTCCTAAGACGAATTTGTTTATGATGCTAATTGATTTGATACAACTAAATAATTTGTAGACATCAGTTTGTAGTGATTGTAGCCATATACAATTTGTGTCCTTCGCAAAGTCAACCTATATAGCTAGAGGATATAATAACCCATAAAGAAAAGAAAAACAAGTTAGATGCCCTGGGCATAGCCGAGTGGTAAAGAGGGGCTGGTAATCCACAGTCTTTTCAGTAGTGTGGGTTCAATTCCCGGCTGAAACAACCCCATTTGCTTAAGTCTGGGGGTCAATCTGGCAGGGGTTGCACTTGGAGACCGGTTGGATCAACCCTGACCACCCGGGAATATCCCGCAATTTACATCTGCTGGAGTCAAGGGGTTTCTAGTACTGACAGGTCCAGGATTAGTCGGTTGATCAACCCTGACCACCTGGATATCCGATGATTTACATTCTATTGGGTCAAGGGTCTTTGGCACTTGCAAGTCCAGGATTAGTTGGGCCGCGGCATAAGCTTGTCACTATGCCAAAAAAACACTCAGATAACGCGTTTTTCCCCTTTAGATAGTGTTTCAAAGTGCTATCACAACGACCGTTATCCGAAGCCCTATCCTGTAACCGCTATCTAAGATGCATATTTGATAGCGTTTTTTTGAGTACGCGATATCCCATATTTGTATTAATAAGATAACACTCATAAAATAAGCGTTATCTGGCATTAAATTGATAGCGGTTTTGTGAAGAAGCGCTATCCCATGTATGTATTCAGTAGATAACACATCATAAAATAAGCGTTATGATCTTACGATGATTTTTCGGCTTTCAGTATTCAACCAAACTTATGTTTCCCACCATTTAATCATGTGACCAACAAGAGCAAACAAAATGCAACAGGAGAGCGACAACAAAATTCATAAATCTTAAAATTAAAAAACAAAGAGACAAAATTTATCCTAATATATTGTTTTAATAGTATAAAAATATTGAACACTCCATCATTCACTTGGAACTAAAACAAAAATATCTCAATATAATATGATAAGAGTAGCTCGCGTGTCCAAAATAAAATAATAAATTTGAATTCAAGCAATTATCTGGTAGTTTTAGAACAAGAG
Organism: Rehmannia glutinosa; assembly: GCA_016081115.2. Lineage (NCBI taxonomy): Eukaryota > Viridiplantae > Streptophyta > Magnoliopsida > Lamiales > Orobanchaceae > Rehmannia > Rehmannia glutinosa. The sequence goes on along the minus strand of CM071924.1, from coordinate 9,545,891 downwards.
TTACACTAAGATATATTGAAGAACATTATGTGTGCTTTCCTACAAAAGTGCCGTCTAAAATATCTGCGAATTTTTCAATAGTACTTCCATCTAAAAGCGATATCTAAAATATGCTATTTGATCTATTTTCTGGCGTAGTGATTGAAATTAATTTCTTAGATAACGCTTTAAGATAACACTTGTTGCACAAAATCATTATTCCAAGAACATATATAACACTTAATTTTAATTAAGTGCTATCTTCAATTTTCTTCATTTAACACTTCGTTAATAATTAAAACGCTATTATATGGTTTATTGTGATAACACTTTCCTACAAAAATGTTGTCTAAAATATCTGCAAATTTTTCAATAACACTTTCGTCTAAAAGCACTATCTCAAATCTGCTATCATAACTATTTTCTAGAGCAGTGTGTACACATGGGTCATTAAAAAAAACAAGTTGGATTAAATTTAGTATGAAAATTCGTGAAAGTCAAGGTAGTAGATATCGAACATAGAGACAATGCATGTGAGCTGACTAAGATCCGACAATATTATAGTAGAGAAATTAGAAGTAGAAATAATTCCATAAGTACGGATGTCATATGAGAGGCTATCCCAGTTATTACATGGACTGATGTGTAAGACTCTTTTTTTAATTTGCATCAATCAATATAAACATGCATGTACTTTGAATTTATTTTTTCTTTATAATACCATATAGTCCATATGCAAATGATATATTGAAACTCCACTTGCATCGTATATTACTATTAAATCTTGCATTCAAACATGGGTATTGCCACTTAAACCGGCAAGTGCGCTGCTGTAATTATTCATTTCTAATGCACTTGTAATTACTGTTTCTTTTTTCCTGTTACGATGTCCTTGCACTTCCTGGGGATGTAAAATTTGTTTCTGTGTAACAAATCGAGTAGAAGTGAACATGATACTTTTTTTTCGTTGTAGTGGTTGGAGGGAAGAAAATAAATTTCAAAGAAACTGAAAGATACAAGGTTCAACTCCTGATCAACACTCTTTCAAAGAGTAAGCAATACCACATGAGCTACAAGCTTGTGGTAAAAGTGAACATGATATTGTTCAAACTTGTTTCAAATTTTATCGAGTTTTGAAAATTGTGTTTGATTTTTTAATCGAACCAAGCTTGAATAAAGCTTTAGTCGAGCCAAATATGAATCGAGCGCAAATAGTTTGATATTTTATAATTTTTTTCAATAAAAAAGTCGAGCTTCATATCTCGGCAAACCGAGTTGAAATGAACTTTTAATAATCAATTTTGAGTCAAACATTGATTTATTTTTCAACTTTAGCTTCCAATTGCAAAATGGGCGAAGTAAACGTTAGAAAAACTTACCTGCTTCTTGATTACTTGGAAAAGTACTTTTAATATCTAATATATGTTGCTAGCATAACATTAGTGCTCTTGGTCAGTTATTCTTAACTAATAAAATTAATCTATTTTTTCATTTTACTCCCTTTGCATTTAGCATGCACAAGTACAAGACAGGTAGGGGTGAGCAAACGACCGGTTCGGTGCAAAACCGAACCGAACCGCAAAAAACCGAAAACCGAATTTACATTTTTCTTAAACCGAAACCGAACCGCATTGAAGGAAAAACCGAACCGAACCGAACCGAAATAATTCGGTTTGGTTCGGTTCGGTTTTTCGGTTTGGGCTTTTTTTTGGGCCTTTGTTTTTTGCTAAATATATATATATATTTTAGATTTATTCAATAATATAACAATTAAATAAATTTAAAAAATAAAATAATAATATAAAGAATATATATAAAAAATAGAATTTATTATATTCGGTTCGGTTCGGTCCAAACCGATATTTTCTAGACTAAAACCGAACCGAACCGAAAATTATTTCGGTTTATTAGAATCCAAACCGAACCAAACCGTTTGACCAAAAAAAACCGAACCAAACCGCACCGAATTCATCGGTTCGGTGCGGTTTTTCGGTTCCGGTTCGGTTTTGCTCACCCCTAAAGACAGGTCATATTCTTTCTGTTCCTTTTTTTTTTTTTTGCATTACAAATGGTAACCATTGCTAATATTGAAAAGTCATTTTATTATGCCAAAAATAGAAGTTGGTTCTATCTTGACGTTAGTATTTATTTAATCTTGTTAACTAGAAACATGTGCCACTCAACGTGTATAGCATTTTTTGTAGCATGTTTTATATATAATTGTTCAATGGATATGCTTGGAATCTATATGCAAATTCGCAGATTTTTCCTGATTTTATTCACGGACAAAAATTGCTTATTGGTGAGAAGAGAATTTTATATTGGTTGACTTTTTTGGAAACATAAAAATGACAATTTTAAGAAAGGGTGGACCTGCAATGGTGCCATGTTTGCTGCTCAACTATTTTCTAATTAAGAGTTTTTTGGTTGACTTATCAATAGTTTGTTTTTGATACCTTATCGCTGGCTTTATACGCGGTTGATAAGATCGACAAACTTGTTTTGGGACCATCAGATCTGGCTGTTTACTTTGAAGTAATTTACAGTGGTCAATTATCCAGAGATTTATTTATTTATATGCACTGTTATTTCTCCGACAGCCTTCGCCTAATCCTCGCTTTTTGTTTTTAACGTTGCTTGAAGAGCCCGCCCTAAACGCTGATCTCCGTCTGCTCCAATTAGCGCTTAGCACTTTTTAGAACACTGTTTATATGTGAAAAACTTGGAACAACGTAGTTGCTGGTGGTGGATGTCTTGAGCTGGCCAAAGTAAAAGTCAAATCTAATGAAACTCACAGGAAAGTTCAAGAGAGTAATTTGTGGGATGCGAATATACCTAAGTACCATTCTTACTATGAGTACGGATGCCAGTCCAAGGAAGTTTTCTATTTGAATTTTGAACTAGCTACTTCCTCCCCCTTCCCCAACAAAAAATATATAAAATATAATTAACAATAAAATAAATTAAATGAACGTTTTCATTGAATGGCGTTTTGTAGACTCTTATAATTGTTTGAATGAAGTATGAACTGCATGCGAAGAAATGGGGAACATTTTGTTTTTGTTTTGGGATACCGGAAATCTATAGTCATTATCTTTGGGATGCGTATTAGTAAACTCCTTTGTTTGACGCAATAATAGCTTGCATACAATAGCATCCAACATCGCTTAACTACGTACACTAGGTAAGTCTTTTGTGATATGCGAGATATCGGTGTTTTAAATATCAGACGGTGATTAAACCGGTCAAGCCACCGGTAAGCGGTTCAACCGGTCGGACCGGTTCAACCGTTAATTTTACCGGTTTTACCGTTTTAATAAAAAATAATTATATTTGATATTATATTATATAAAATATGGATGTAATTCATTAAAATAAAAGGAAAAGTTGTATATATGTATAGTTAAAAGGAAAATATCTATATATTTAGCTCAAATTTCAAATAATGACATAAATATATTAAATATTAAGTTTATAAATTTTATTTTTATAAAAAAGTATAAACAGAAAAAAATTTAAAAAAATGACAAAAACCGGTTGAACCGGTATTTAACCGGTTTTTGGCCGGTATGTTCCGATTTGACCGGTATTGACCGGTTTAACCGCAAAAACGGTTTTTAGGGCCTTATTATACCGACCGACCACGGTATCCGGTATAACCCGGTTGAACCGCCGGATGCAGGTCCTAAACGAACCGAGACTTAATCAAGAACCCACCGTACACTATTAGGCCATCTCCATCTCCGGGCGTTAGCCCCCAAATTTTTTTGAAAATTAGTTTTTTTTTATGTATATTTTATTTTAGAATATTAATTTTTAGTACTAAATAATTATTTTTTAGTGATTTAGCCCCCAAAATTACTTAGCCCCCAAAATTATACGTCTAGCTCCGCCGCCATCCCACAAGGTAAAAGATGAACAAATCTTAATTTTTTTTACTGTCCAAGCTTCAATGGTCTTGATTTCTTTCATCATTGAAGACAGCTTATAGTCGACTCTATATATAGTTAATATCCCTTCACTAGATATAACTAAAATACAATTAACTGGACCAAAAAAGTCTTTAAAAACAGAAAACAGGGACAGTACGTCTTTTAATTCAAAGTGGCAGGTAACAAGAAATATAGAAAAATGCAATTGGACTTTATAAAATTTCATACAGAGTTGTTTTAGTTTTTTTATGATTTAACTAATTAATAAGCTTTGAACTGTGAAATTCATGCATGTGTTAAGGATTTAAAAATTTGGCTCCTTGCAAGTTGATATATTTTCTTTTGTACTTCACATGAAATGTGGGCTGGTGTACGGTGGACCGCCAATGGCGCCGAAAACTGTCACTTTTTTATGAAGAGTTTATTGGTCAACTTATTGATATGTTTATTTTAGTGTTGATATGTGGTTGAGTTGATCACCAAATTTATATATATTGGAACATTCAAGTCTAGCTATTCCTATCTTTTCATGCCTTGTCTTTAAAGCATCTTTAAATTTGACACTACCCCTGTAAATGGAAGAAAGTCAAATTTGACCCCAAATTTCAAGGGATGTGATCTCCTGTTTCGCTCTCTATTCCATATATTGGATGAATGACATGCACAATCGTGACATCGTCTTGTACACTTGTCATTCATTCGATGTAAAGGAATATGAGTGGATGAATGGAACAGGAAAAGTGGAACATAAAAATCTCAATCCAGATTTCGGATGATGGTTGATGCGTCTGTAGATGAATATTTATCTCATAAACATGTTAAACGAATAGGATGATTGAACACAAATAAAATAAAATGACTATAAAAATAAGAAATTCATAACATAAAAGTAATTTGAGCATGAATGAAGCCCACGAAGAGTGTGTATATATGTATATTGTAGTAGTTAAGTACGGACGTACAATTTGTCTTAAGTACGGATGGCAATGACTCCACCCTAAATTTTATTAAGAAAATGCTTAGATAAGAACAACAGACCTACATTGTTTTTAGCATGATGGGACATTTAACTTGTGAATGAAAACAAGTATTTAATTTACTACTAGGTTAAATATACATACAACGGTTGCAGAGAAGACTTTATGTTACAGGCATGATTCAGGCCCTTGGTTTTTAGTGGCCACAAATTTATAGAGTTTGATGAAAGACAACCCTTAAAGATACATATATAGTTACCATGGACAAGTTAATTTAAGGATTTCATACTAATATAAATTTTTTTCTCCCAAAGGGTCATGGCTTCATCATCTTAGTGCTTATTGTTGATAGCCGACCAGGGCTGGTCAGTCAGGTTAACAACTGCATCTGAAGGTCGATCTAGTTTGACAAAATAAACTAGAAAAGTCAACGATGGCCGACCTGAGTATTTAGTGGCACACAAAGACGCCACCTACAAAGTTTATGCCAAGACAACAAATAAACTATAAGTGATTGCCCAACATGCAATTATGTAAGACGCAGAGATGACAAGTGTCTCACTCACATACCAAACAATCATTGTTTCCCTTGTAAATGTAATAAAATACATAGAAGTCCTTTATGACTGAAAAAAGGACTTTTTGGCTCTGTCATTAATGCTTTGTAATAGAGCCTTTCATAATTTTCCCACACCGATCAGATCTTCATCTCGGTCATATCAATAAAAAGTATAGTGTTAGCTGCTTAGTCATTCCCGCTTAATTTCCAAGTCATATTGCACTTAAAATTTATGTTGTTGATCAAAAGGCATCAACATGTGTCGTACACCTTTTTCTTAATAAGTTTGAGAGAAATAATTGGAGGGGAGATGATATATATAAAAATTGAAGGACTCAGTGTTCAAATTTTAATAAAGAGGTTAAACAATATCATTTGAGCTAAAACGCGTGGGTATGTATTGCCGTACACTTATATATCAACCCTATATACTAAAAGAAAAAAAAGTTGCCACATATCTTCACCTGAGCAATTTGGTACACTTGTCAACACCTTATTCTTCCAAATCCATGTGTCACCTTAGCCATGTGGCAAACCATGACACTACCTTATTCTTCCAATTATAAATTGATTTACTATATCAATTTACTATTAATTTATCATCAACTTAATAATTAAATTTCCTATTTCCGTATGTAACTATTAAAATTCAATCAAACATTTAATCAACAAATTAAATAATCCCAAAAATCAAGGATATAAAATTAGAAAGTTATTTTTGAGTTTGCAAATTAACTATGATTTAAATATTATTATGATACAAAAACCAAGGATATAATTTCAATTATTATCTCTAATGCTTATTATACTTTTAATTGCAATTTAAATCATTTAAGGGGGTTTAACAATTATATTAAATATCTTTTTTAAGCATGTCAATGATTCATTAATTTTACCATAACTAATTTATTAGCTTTTGTGCAAAAGCAAACTACGACCAAGTATTTGAAATTAGCACAAATAAATAATTTTATAGAGATTTTTCCTTTCCGAAAACATTCAAAGATTGAAATTGCACTTTTAATTCAACCATTTATTTTAAAACTAATACGGCTTGAAAATTCATTGTTGTAACAAAGATGTTACACTTTCAAATATAATAAATATTGTAGTTTACAAAGAAGTTTTTAGAATTTATTAGCTTTTGTGCAAAAGCAAACTACGGCCAAGTATTTGAAATTAGCACAAATAAACAATTTTATAGAGATTTTTTCTCTTTCCAGAAAACATTCAAAGATTTAAATTGCACTCTTTCAAATATTTATTTTAAAACTAATACGGCTTGAAAATTCGTTGTCTATAATGCTCCATTTGTTTTAAAAGAAAAACCTTGTGAATGGAACATAAAATCTCAATCCTAGATTATTGCCTTTGTCCATACACATTCTAAGCCTAGTTATACTTATAACAATTTTTCAAATACATCCTCCATTATATTATTTATATACTTGTAATCTAAATTTGAACATCATAATTACCCCAAGAAACTTAAGGAGTTGACCTTTTACTTAAGAAAACTATAAAACCTCGAGTTCCGAAAATATCAATGCCCCTTTCTAAATTCTTAATATAAACACTGCAGCAATAAATTACTCAATAAGTAGTACTCCCTCCCAATTATATATTCCACTATTCTTTTTTGGGATGTCCCAAATATATAGTATACTTTCTATATTTAATATTATTCTTAATTTTTGGGATGTATAAATATATGAAAAATCAAACCTGAAATCATATAATAATGGGACGGAAAGATTAGAAGAAATTAAATTCCACATGTGAACCATGATAAATTTTGAACAAGAACGCGATTGTTATCCAGATAAATAAGTACTCATAATTAATAAATGTATTATATATTAAATCGATTAAAATTGCACCTACGACCTAGTTGGTCACGGGTTCGAATCACCTGGAGGGAACTGAACCAATATCCTCCTTTAAAAACAAAATGAAAAGTTCAATATATTTAAACGTAGATACACAAAAAAACCCAGAACAACCCTCTCATGGTTGCATATATTACTATATGTCCTATAAATAAAACAACCAATCACCATATACACCGTTGCTACTGCCAATCCTTTTTTTTTTTTTTTTTTTTTTCATGTATTGTAAATCAAGAATTTATTTTTGCTGATAGAAAAACAGAGTACTAAACGTGAACAGGGGTGGAATTATATCCTGGCGGTGTTACGGCGGCGGCGATCTCCCGTCTCTTCCCACGCTCCGATCGGCTGTTCTCGGCGAACTTGAGACTTCCATGGTGCAAACCCTTTTCCTTCTCATCCTCATTCCACTCCGACGAATAGTAACTCTCCTCCGAATATCCGCCGTTTTTCGACGCCGGAAAAAACATGCTTCCCCACTGCGGAAAGTGGATGAACGCCACCGGAATAGTACAGGCGACCGCCATGATGCCCATGTAGGTGAGCCCATCAGCCGAGGAAAATCCCATGTTGGAGAAAAAAACCAATTGTGTTAATCCGCCGCCGAAATTTCCTCCGGCGCCCGTCAGGCCGGAGATTAGGCCTAGTGCTCGTCGGGAAACGAAAGGGATGATGCCGTAAGTGGCGCCGCAAGCGGATTGGGCGCCGATGGAGAAGAGTATCATGGATAGGATGGCTATCGGAAGTGAATTTGCGCGGCCGAGCCAAATGCAGAACACTCCTCCTAGGGTTTGGACTATCCAAAGGACCCAGAGTCGGCCCCTCATGCCGAATTTACGGGCGGCGAAATCGGAGGCGTAGCCTCCGAGAGGGCGAGCAGCGAAGTTGGCCATGCCGAAGGTGGCTGCTATGATTCCGGCTGTGTGGAGCTTGAGATTGAACCTAAAGAAGTTAAAGGGAGAATCAAGATTCAGTTTTTAAACATCACTGATTACTACATCGGTAGAGTCTTTGATAGACATCGGCTAAAAACAGATGTCTATGAGCCTGGAAGGAATTTTTTACTAAGCTTGAAAATGAGTAAAACCCAAATGAATAAAATGAGGAAAGATATTAAACCTAATTAACTCTCAACTTGGCTTATAATTAATCTCGAAATATATATTAGTTCCAAGATAGGTGGAGAGCAGACCTGTCATAGAAATATTCAGCAATAACATTGTTTATGCAAAGCTGAACTCCCATGGAAAAGCCGTAGACAAGGAAAAACACCCATGTCCTATAGTTTCTCACAGCATATTTGAACACCTACAAACAATTAAACAATATTAAATATGAAACACTTTATTTAAATCATAAAAACATAAACAAGAGTTAATATTTCCTATTTTCAATTTACCTTACATTGTATAATTGGATGAATAAGAAAAGCTCACACATACCACGAGCTTATAACTCGATCAAGTGGTATCGATTACCCTTTGTAAGAATGTTGACCAAATTCGAACCTTGCATCTTTTTCTTTGAAATTTATCCCTCATCTCCAACCACTACTCCCAACTTATTAAAAAAAGAAAAGCTCCTACATATTTATCTTAAATACACGTGTTATTCATCCAATACAATGAAATTTGAAATGGGAAATGAATTTAGTTTGCGTGAATTTCTTATGATTTGGAGAGAAAATTTCTCTCAAATTCCACAAAATAATGGAGATATATATATATATATATATAATGATCCAGATCCGAATAAAAAAGTGGAACAAGAAATCTGAATTACCTTGGAAAACTTATCTTTGGCAACATCACCTCTCTTCTGAAGGGCACTAAGATTCCCATCAGGCATGTCCTGTCCAAGAGTCAACACCATAACCCCAACAATCACATGTAACCATCCAGGTATCATAAACGCAATCCTCCAAGCCGTATAAGGCGTGGCACCAGAAATCTTGATAACATGATAAAGGAAAGGCATCAGCAGCTGCGTCGCCCCACCTCCCATATCACCCCACCCGGCGGCCACCGCGTTCACCGTCCCAATAATCGAGCTCGTGAACATAATGCTCGTCCAGTACTGGCACGACACGAAAGTCGCCAGCGACACCCCGATCATGAACCTCACCGCAATGTACCCCTCCGCCGACGACACGAACGCCACCGAGAAAACCACGGGGGCGACCAGCAGGTTGACGAAGGCGCAGCCGTAGCGCGGGCCCAGGAGGTCGCAGATGACGCCCATGACGAGGCGGGAGAAGATGCTGCCGGAGACGGAGGCGACGCCGGCGTTGCCGATGTCGGAGCGGGTGAGATTGAGGTTGTCGCGGATGATGGGGACGAGTGGGGCGGCGGCGAAGGTGGAGATGAGGCATGTGAAAAAAGATAGCCAGGCTAAGTGGAAGGATCTCATGTGGGGCTGTTCGAATGAGAATATTTTTAGGGTTTTGGCTTTGTGTTCGGAATCTACTGGGAGATCGAATTTGTGGGTTTGTTGGGAAGGGGTTGTTTGGGGAGGTATGGAGATTATTTCAAAGGATTGTTGTTGTTGTCTGCCATTAGTATCAGCCATTTCGGTCTTTGTGTTGATTTTGTTCTTCACACAGAAATAATATGAAGAAGCTTTTGTTTAGTGGTGGTTTTGGAAGTGTTGGATGGTGTGGTATTTATAGTGTATGATATATGGGGGCAAGGGCGTGAAGGGATGAACCAACATTTACTGTTGATCGACTGTTAAAAACTTATTATATTTCCTTGGCATCATTAGTATGGCTGTCGTTGAGTCGGTATATTATTATAATTATATATAAAAGTGCTTATACAATGGTAATTAGTTGTATTTAAGTAGTTTACTATATTTTTAAGGTAAAACACAGGTAGACGGATCCAAGCTAATGAATCTACTAGCAAACCCCAGTGATCCAACATAATGTCTAACACTTTTTGGGACATACTCATATTTTTCAGTGAGACTCAAAAGAATTACTAAAAATCTTTAGGGGAAAACTAATATTTTCCGGGAACCACCAATATGTTTCGTAGGATGATTAATATTTATGAAGGAAAAAACAACTACTTTTTAGGGAGGTTATTAAATATTTTCAAGTGAACTAGGTACTAAATATTTTTCAAATGGACTGTTAATGCATTTCAGTGCTCTCGTGATACTATATCACTTTCCAATATTATAAAACTAATACTTTCAAGTGAACTATGCACTAATACTTTTCATAGGGACTGCCAATACTTTTCAGAGGGACTGCATAATTTTTCAAAGGGAATGCTAATACCGATCGTTGGATGTTACAACACCAATGCTAATATATATTACAAAAATGCTACCAAATCGATTTTGAGTTCCGTCTAATAAATTTTGGCCCGTTAGACCATCTGACAGAAATTTTGGTTCTTTTTTCTTTTTTTTACATTTTTAGGTTTGACCAAAAATGTACCGAATTATTGAAATCTTTTCAGTGAAAACCAAAGTGTACCATTCCAATATGGTTCGGCATTTAGTACAACACTACGGCATACTGAAATTTCGGTTCACCGAACTGTACGGTTTTACCATATGCACACTCTTATTTTTCACTCTCTTTATAAAATGAGAGATTTTCTATCATATATTGTTTCCCTATTAATTATGAACACAAAATTATTAAATAATAAGAATAAAATAAAATAATAAGCCGTTGACATTGTTGATGAAGCTTACACATAATGTTGACATTGCATCACATGTAATACTTAAGGATGAAGCAGCATATCTTCACTTCATACTCGGTACTCCACAATTATTGGCGAAAAATCAGGAGTACTACTTATTACTGGTTATATAGATAGGGAAATTAAGATCAAATATATATCTTCGTAATTATCAATAAAACCTACAAAAAAGAAGATAATAAATGAATTGTTCAAGTACTTCTTTAAATTATAATTTCAAATATAAAATAATATTTTAGTTTAATCCACGTACGATCAGCCTCAATGAAAGCATAATAACGAATCGTCCAGGATCATTTCCAATTATTTTCAAGTTTTGTGTTGGTATAATTTCATAGTAAGATCGATATATACATTTTTGATAATGTGGATCATGTAAACTCTCATCATTTTTGAGAACTAAGAATCATTTTAGCAAATAAATGAAACATATACCGATAAAAAAAAATGAAACATATATGTCGCAATTTGCTACAACTAATAATTAGTTTCTTGCCTAATTAATAAATTTTTTACGTCGTATACATATAGATGAACTTTTAACTATTGGACTTTGATCAGAATTTGAGATTTTTGAAGAAATACGTGAGAATATTCTTCGCCAAAATTGCACAAACTTAGTGACCTTAAACACATTGAATAGACGCTTAAAAATATCGATGGACTCATTTGCCAAAAATATGAGCAGTCCTTGCATTTTAATTTTAATTTATTAGTTTGCTTAATGATGCGCCTATTTATATGTCGAGTCCAATATTTTTTTTTTCGAAACCTAACAGTCTATGTCCACGAGTTTAAATACATATCCTAATCTAAGTGGTCCTTATACTTGTTGAATGACCGCCTCATTAAATGTTTAAACTATTAGAGAGATGAACCATTTAATATCTATGTACTCTAACATGATCCCTCACGTGATGACGGTTATCTCGAAGCCTTGCACGTTAAATGTTTATATAGGTGGCGGTGAGACTCGAACGCAAAATCTCTTGTTTGACTTGGCTCGATACCATGTTGAATAGTCATTCCATCTAAAAATTTAAGCTATTACAGAGGTGAAATTTTATATTTAAGTAATCTAACAATAATTAAGTATCACATCCTTTCATTTCTTTAGGCTTAATTGCAATTTTGGTACTGTAATATATAGAGGCGACATATATATGTAAGTATCTTATTTAGCAATATTGATCATGTAAATCTAAATGTGTGGTATATTTGGTTGTGTCAGTATTCTATGTAGCAATTTTGGTCCCATAAATTTTAACTTATGTGCAGTTTTGGTCGCATAAGTTCTATTTTTGTGCAATATTAGTCCCAAATGGATAAGTCATATATTTCATCATTTCATGACCAAAATTGCACAAAGTTAGAACTTATAGGACTGGAATTGCACAAAAATCAAAATTTACGGACCAAAATTGCTACAGAGTACACTTAGAAAATCAAATCAAATATGCCAATTTTTTATACATACGAGACCAAAATTGTTATGCACAATAACTATAGGACTAAATATGACACTTCTTTATATTTACAGGACCAAAAATGCAATTAAGCCTTTCTTTTAGGTACGTCATTTACAACATTTATACCCTCTAGTTTCCAGTTTATTATCAGTTGCATGCTCTAGATTTAATTTGTAAATCAAAGAATTTTCGCCAATACAATCGTGTAACAACTTATTTGTGGTGCACTGACAGAAACACATTTAGCTATAAGTTGACTTTTCCTCACCACATCATGAGGTCATAAAGGTAGAAAGCATTATCATCGTGTTTAAGGTAATTAGAAGAGTGGAGATACTTGGGGTAGGTTACGATTACTAGTAAAAGTTTATGATTATTTAAAATCATTAGAAAATCAAAGTTTAAATTACAATACTTTGTGTCTAACATGTTAAGCAAATTCCAGATATTATAGTTTAGAAAAATCTCTGTTGATCGCTATTAACAATGACACAAAATAATTAGAAACCTTATAAAAAAATAGAAACCTAATTAAAATAAATTAACTAATTAAATAGGGATTTTTAACAGATTATTGTATATAAGGATATTTATTACTAAATTATGGTGGGTTTGGGGGTGCTTCATATTTTGATGTTAGTCGTTGATGCTATCAACGACTAAAGCTTAGTCGTTAATAGCAACAACGACTAAAGTTCAATTTTTTTTAAATTTTTTTTTTAAAAAAAAACTGACATTCCATCAGTTACAAGTAAATTTTATTATTCGTTAATAATAACCGTGAATGAAAAATCCATCAGTATTTTATGTCTTAACAAATCACATTAATATAAAGGTGAAATCTAAATATCGAGACAATACACAATAATATGATGATACAATATGTCTTGATACAATATTTATCTTGACACAATAAAAATCCTAATACCTATGCCCGCCAGTGCCACATCTAGGATGTTGTCTCTGACGTCTACTTCTACGTCTAGTTGCATCTACATGGTCATTCGCTTGAACAAACTGGTATGTCAGTTTTTTTTTAAAAAAAAAATAAATTTCCAGTCGTTAATACAATTAACGATTGGAATGTTAGTTTGTTTTAAAAAAAAATTGTTCCAAAAATTAATATGAATAACGATTTTTACTTGGATAATCGGAATAAAAATTTAAAAAAAAATTGAACTTTAGTCGTTGTTGCTATCAACGACTAAGCTTTAGTCGTTGATAGCATCAACGACTAACATCAAAATATTAAGCACCCCCAAACCCACCATAATTTGGTAATAAATATCCTTATATATAATAATCTGTTAAAAAACCCAATTAAATATATCAAACAGATTTTACTTAGATCACATATGTCACGAATTTATATATATATTTTTAAATAAATAGAAATATATAAAAGAAAGGAAAAAGTCCTAATCACAAACCGATCAGGTAGCAAAGGAAAAAAACATCAGAATAAGGAAACAATAAAAAACTTAAAAATGCAATTTAAACGAAGGACGTCTATTTCTAGAAGATCTTCGAATGGCATAGTTAGTTGTTTTTTAGCACACGCTCGAGTATCTTCTTGATGGTCTAATGTAGCCTGTAGATGTCGGTCTATGATCCACGAGCCACAATTGCCATAGACTTCAGAGCTTCTGGAGAATCACATGTGAGAAAAACAAACAGAGTGGTGGAGGGGTCACCTAGCTTTGTATTTAAAGCTTCTTCTTGTTCCTCGTCTTCTTGTTCCTCCTCTTCCGCCATTTTTGACCATAGTTTTCGTGCGGCTGCCGCCATCACTGGGAAACTTTCCGACAGAGTAGCAGTGTTAAACTCATAGTCAGTTATATGCATACTGTGTCCATAGCTCGTTGCAAGCTCTCTTTACTTTTATCATCTAAATTTGAAGCCATAACCATATTGTCTGAAGCTATGACTGAATTTTGCTGCAATGGTTGATGTAGAACCATCATTCGATCAATATTTTTTGCTCCTGCATGATTAGTATCACCCATGCAATCACCATTACCCCTATTATGACTTGACCCCTCCCCGCAAATTTGAACTTGCTCCGAATTAATATTTTCATGAGGAATTTGTTCATCCTCGTCCTTGAGAACCTCAAAAGGATTATTATTAATTTGAAAATGAAAATTAGATGTACCCCCTTCTGGAGAACGACCCGCTCGGGCTGTCCATTTCTTGACTTGCACCTACTGTTCTGAATCCACATCTTTACCCTTCGTGGTAGTAGCATGGTCTTGGACTGGATCTCGGTCACGCACGGGACTATAGCCTGGATTAACACCATCCACAATTTTGGATTCTGTATTATACTTCACCGCTTGATTGTTCGCTTGCCTGCAATTAGCGTCCAAATGTCCAACAATTCGACAATGAGAGCAGAACTCTGGCAAATTTTCATAACTGAGCGACATGAACGAATAATGGCCTATTCGTTCTACCATAATAAATTCCTGCAATGGAGAATTAAAATCCAATTCTACAAGACTCTTACAAAATGTCCCACTTCTCCCGTAAGGGAACGACCGTCAATCTGCATGGGCGTGCGAATAGCATTTGCGAGCTTCATTATTAACGCAGGATGCCAATATTCCATACTCAACTCGTATATATGAACCCATACCTGAGATTTTAATTTTATGCGGTATGGATTAAAGTTCGGAACCCAATTACAAGGGCGAATTTTGCCGGTTTGATTCCGTATAGGCCTAGCTCCCAAATACCTTGTGTCCGTCATTCACGTTTGAGAATCATTTGTTGTAATAACCCTTTCCCAGAGGTATAAGGCGCCATAAACCGTCAATATGCCAAACCTTTGAATGTCTTCGTTTAAGATCCTCTAAACCTAAAGGTTTGGATCATTTAGGTAACATTAATCTACCAATCAATGTGTTCCGTAATTTCGCCGCCCGTTGTTGGTAAATTTCCTCGTCCATAGTGACCGAAAAATACTCCCCTTTTTCACAAGTTTTGAAATCTCCCCTGGGGATAACATTTGAGCGAAAGTTTGAGTGTTAGCTAGTCCCATGCACATTACTTGTGTATATGGGATTAGGGTTTACACTAGGGTTTTAAACAAAATCCTTCTCCATCCTAGGCGCATGGGTACGATTAGGATACCCTAAAACTGGATCAAAATTATCGATTGGGATGCCTGAAGCCAATGAATAATTACCTGTTTCATCCTAAATTTTATGATCTGCAATTTCGTGAAATTCTAGATTTACCGCTGCGTGATGTATGTGCGATGCATTGTTGGGTCTTGATGCAGATTTTATCGATTGTATATCACCAATACCCGACTTGGTGATCTCAGGAAATAGTAAAGAATCGAAATCCATAATTAATAGACTAGTAATTGGATTGAAGAAGATAATTATATACAAAAATTATTATAATTCTCGAGAGGATTTTTGAAAACCCTTGCGGCTAGGGTTTTCCGTTGGTGGTTGCGTGCTCCACGAATATATATATATATATATATATGATCAATTGAGACCACATAATTAGAGTGAGACAATGTGGACTAATCCTATCCACATATTTCAAATTGTAGATGGTTGAGATTTACCCATTTTAATTGCTTTTTTTTAATCAATAAAGGGTAAGATGGTAATTTTATTTTATGGTAGAATGAAATTCAAAAAAATTACTCTAAATTATAGCTTCTCTCACTGTCTTATTCATGGCATCGCGGCTGAATCGGCTTCCCACGGATTTCAGAAAGAAACCAAAAAAAAAAAAATTGCTTCAATTTTTCCTCTGCAACTTCTGTTTTCGATTCGAAGGATGGCAATGAAGAGCGGGCTTAGGTTTTGCGCTTCCAAGCTACTGAATTCTTCCCCATCAATTGTTCCCAAATCAGCGAATAGGGGGATTCACTCAACCAGCGTAAAGAAGATGGGTGGAGGACATGGGCATGATGAGCCCTACTACATTCACGCAAAGCACATGTACAATTTGGACAGGATGAAAAATCAGAAACTAACAATGACTCTTGGTGTCTTGACTGCATTCAACATTGGTGTTGATGTTCCCATTTATGCCGTCATCTTTCGGCAAAGGAAAATTGCAGAAAGAAGACGATGCTAACGTGGAGAAAACGAGGGCCTACGAGGAGGCATTTAGGATTACTGTACACTTATATGTTTTTCGATGTATACTTATATGTGTTTTGCTGTATAGGTAGTTAATTTTTTATGTATGTATTTATGTTGGTGTATACTTATGTTTTTGGCTGTATACTTATATGTGTTTGATATATACTTATATGCCTTTTGTTGTACACTTATATTTTTGTTTGACAATTATAATATGCAGTACAAATATATTAAATATACAACATAATAGTGTTAAATATACATTAAATATGTTAAATATACAGTACAATAATGAGCGTGATTTTCTCTCTCTCTCTCTCTCTCTCTCTCTCTCTCTCTCTCTCTATAACTGATTTACTTAATCTACGGTCCTCACATGTTAATGAACGTGATTATCTCTCTCTCTTTCTATAACTGATTCCTTGATTCACGGTCCCCACATGTTTTTGTTTGACCATTTTAATATGCAGTAAATTATATTAAACATACAGTAAAATAATGTTATGTATACAACAAATATATGATAAGTGTACAGCATACTGCATGGCAGAGCACATGCGTGATTTTCTCTCTCCAGCGCGATTTTCTCTTTTCCATATTTGGATGGTCTCCCACATGTTTGTTTTGACAATTATACCCTTATTTTGCCTTAATTAAATATTTAATATAATTTTAACCCCTATTTATCTTAGCCATTGATATAGATAAAGGAGGGTTGAGATGAATCCACATTGTCTCACTATAATATGTGGTCTCATTGGATCCTCCCCCTATATAAATATATATAAGTGTATTATATTCTTTTTTTGGGAATTGTTTAGTAGTTTAGTGGTAAGACGTTTGTAAAATGCAGATATGTGTCTGGTTTCGATTCTCATCTAGCTCCATCCCATACCAGGACTTGAACTCAAGAAAAATACATGTATTTTTTTTTCTTTCAATCTTCGTATTATCGCCTTTTCGCCGTAAAGCTTGAAGTTTGAAATAAAATGCATCAAGTGCAAGAGGGTTTCATGTTTTTGATCAATTCTTTAGTAAAATTAAGATAAACAAATTCATATTAATTACTACATGAACATAATATCGTTTTTAATTCAATGGTCATGAAGTCAAATCGAATCTCATTCGTACCGGTTATATTTCAATTATGAGGTCTAAAACAAGCTTATTCATAGCTGTAATCAAGTATAAGGTTTTGGATTATGTCAAAAAAATTCCATTCTATGATCATTTTTATATACCTAAATTTTGAAAACTATTTGTTGCGGATGACATTGTTGAATCCCACATATTGTTGATGTTGCTTTCACATGTCCAACTAATTATAAAGACTATTAAGCATATCTTGATAACCTATAAGTTATAACACACACACACGTACATATAATTCTTGAAATTAACATTTCAAGCGTAGAACTATTCCATCCCAAGATTACAATAAAATTAATACGTTTCATGCACAAAAATCCAAATTATAAAACAAATATTTAACTAACACAAATGTTGAATTACACTCACGAATTATTTAAAGTGGTTTTTTAGAATAAGCTCACCTGCAATGACAGTCAAAATACATTAATTTATTTTCTAAAGTGGTTTTCCGAAACTTTTTAAAGTTAGCTTCTTTTCAAAAGTTTTAAAAATCATATTGATGTACTAAATTTAGCAACCATTTTCAATATTATTATATGGGGATTAAGTGCTTTATGTAGGTATTTTAGAAAGAAAAAAATGCCTTTGTAATCTACATTCATGTCGTTCACATATGAAAAATAGTAGAGAATAATAAGTATGTAGGTTGATGCTACAGTAAATGATAGATCATTCCTTATTCTGAGCTGGTAATAGGTCCGCTGTAATAGCACTTCAAGTTAGTAAACTAGCCTGTAAGACAGAACAAACAATTAGAAGGGGCCTGGCCTGAGGTTGTTCCAGTGAAAAGTGAGTATAGATTCTGAGATTAGTCCAATAATTTAAGTAATTAATTAAGATTAGCTTACGTACAAATGACAGGAGGCTAGGACGGCTATTTATACTTGACGCAAACCTTGAGCCTCATGAGCTTTGTATAGAAGTATGGGATATTGGGCCAGTAATTTACAATGTTACCCAATAAGCAATAATTATGGGCTAATAATCAGTAATTTTATTATTAAATATTATTTGAATAATCGTAAAAATAATTATCCACATCATATGTGTTTTTAACCAACAAATTATATATGTGGATTCTTTTGAAATTCCTACTTGGGACCATAGATTTTTATGTTATTGAAACTTAAATATATACAACTCAACAACTTAAGTAAAGCAATAACTTACAACTCTGTAATTGATGATTTCCATGTAATTTATACGTAAATATGACATGAGATTTCATATTTCACTTTATGTGTTCCACTTCATATTTCATTGTTATGGATGATTATTGTCAATCATCCAAAACAATGAAATAGAAAGTAAAACATGAACTGGAATAAAAAATCTGATCCCAATAAATATGAGCAATTCTTTGAAAATTCCTAAAATCTCGATACTTACTTAAAATTCATAAGCATTTCAAGAAAACTATCAAATTGTCCACTATGAGTGCAGCTACATTACAATATTCTAAATTTTCCCAATATTTTATGGATAATTCCATAAATATTTGAATTTAACACTTGACCAAATCAATCAACTAATATATTTTCTAACATCAAATGATAACTTCTATCAAATTTTGGCATCTTGTAGAAGCGTCACATGTAAAGATGGAGTGACACTGGATATTCCAAAGCATCACATAAATATAAATATAATATATGCTAAAGTCAGAAAGTACGGGGAATAAGGAACCGTACATTTGGTTCCCTATAATTAAACAATTAGAATGCATCTTTCACTTGGAAAAATTAAACAATATATATTACTGGCACATTTCTTGCACCGATTTTTTCTTTTTTCGTTTTGACTAATAATTTCTTTATGGACAGATAGAGACAAGAATCATTGTTTTTTTGGTTGACTAATTTTACCTGTCGATTTTTTTTATTAACGTCTATATATGGAAGTGGCGTCATTTTAATTTTCAACTATTTTTTCTCTTTTGTTTTGTATTTGTGACAACGTGATTACATTTTTGGGTAAAGGTTAATTAGGATATTAATAGATTGACGCGTTCAAGAAAAATTACTGTAGCCCACGGGCATGTAAAGAGGCCGGGTTGGTAATCCGCGTTGATTCTCCAGCCACATGAGTAAGAATTCGATTCCCGGTTGAATCAGTCCTCTCAGTTTCAGTCTGAGGTCAATCTGGCAGGGTGTTTAGTTGAAACCCGATTCAATCCTGGCTACTTAGGCACATCCTGTGATTCACCTTCTGCTGGGCCAAGGGGCCTCTGGTGCTGGTATGTCCAAGATTACTCGGGTGCAAACCTGAATGTGTTATCAAATGAAAAAAATACCATAATTAATTTGTTTGTCCGTTGTGCTTTCTCATAATCAATAATTTTGGATTTCTTAGATAAAATTCATACAAAACCGTTGAAATGGATGAATATAATTATCCCAAGAAATGATATACAACACTCGCTAAAAAATAAAACAGAAGGTCTATTGTGAGACGCGTGAGACCGTGAGATGGTGATACTTTTAGTGTAAACAATGATACTTTTAGTATCAAAAGTGATACTTCTCAAAATACACTGGAATTAATGTATTTAGACAAGTATCACTTTTTACACTAAAGGTATCAGTTTTTACACTAAAAATATCAACGTCTCACGGTCTCACAGAATTTCACCGTCTCACATAAGTTTTTGTGAAAATCAAATTAAATCGTTTCACAATAGCTCAAGTTACATATCATTGTTTGGCGTCATCTTGCGCCACTTGAGAAAGACGGTACATTTTTTTTTGAGGTAAGAAAGACGGTACATTAAATACTAATAAAACATTCAAATAAACCCCTAACCCCATAAAAAATATATTGATGGACAAAAGTAAAATACTAATTTATAAATCTTATAAGTACTCAATTGTTCGAACCAAAAAAAAATTTTTTTTGATAGGTTGACTTTGAGCAAAATATATGTAAAACACAATTCAAAATGATTCCAAAATATATGTTCAAACTTGGGCATTTCATACATCTCTTTTTCTTTAGTTAGGTTAGGGATCCCAAGTACTAAAAGGGATTTGAATGGAATTTAGACTAACACGTTTATATTGCGTAAATCATATTTTCTTTTCTTCGAAAGCGCGTATATCACATTTTTAACCCTTTTTTTCTAGTCACAACTGATAAGTGTTTCTAAAGATTTTAACATTAATTTGGCTCTCAACTTCCAAAATAGTATAATATTGTATATAAGATTAGAACAACAACTATTTGTTACGAGATTTGTCAAAACATTAAATTTTAGTGTATCAAATTTGTTTGTGATACTGATAGGAGATCCAAAAATACTAATTAGAAATACTAAAAAATAAATTCAGAATTTAGAAAAGTATAATAATTATATTAATTAGAAATGACAAATCGTTTACTTCAAATTTTGAAAAACTTTTTTATAAATTACATTAAGTACACCGCCTTGTCACAACAAGGAATTTTCAAACGATAGAGATTTGCCAAAAAAAAAAAAAATAGTTATATGGTGGAGATAGAGTTTTGCATCCATTAATCAGGAACCATAGTTGACATTTCTATGAATTAGTAACATCTCTATCATGAGTCCTTTATTTTTGGGATTCAAGAGATTTTTATCTTTATCAGGCTACCAAAAAAATAGATTGTACAGACAGGTTGCTTAAATTAGTTTTTATCTCATTTATTTTATATATGGTATATATAGAAAAAATCGTTAACCATGGATAAATTAATATGAAGACGATATGTGCACTTGAGAGAATGAGGTTTGTAATACTTATAGGAGATTCAAAATACTAATTAAAAATACATAAAAAGAAATTTACAATTAGAAGAGTATCAAAATACTAATTAGAAATGACAAATTGTTTACTTCAAATTATGATTTTTTTATAAACTATATTATTTTTACCATTTCTAAGTGTACCGTCAGTCTCATAACAAAGAATTTTCAAACGATAGAAATTTGCCAAAAAAAATAGTTATATGTGTAGGTCCCAAGGGGTGTAAGTGTAAGGTTTAGAAGGGGGGTTGAATAAACCTTACCAAATTTTCGATTTAGGCCTTTTAAATCTCTGAGTTATACACACAGTGTCCTTGATGGACCGGTCGAATTGGTCACTCAAGAGAGTTAATCTCTCAAATGATCACTTCGAGTACATTAGTAGAGTAACTCACTTTGTTGGCTATAATTTGACTTAGCATGGTTTTGTTTTCACTGAAGACTTAACACCCTTAAGTTTGTTTAAGCAAGTTTTTACAGACTTGATTTAGTACTTTATAGATTATCGGATGGATAGCAAATTTATCGTGATATAAGCAATTAAAAGTGCGATATTTAAATGTTTGAAAGTAAATGACACAATAAAGTTTTTATAGAGGTTCAAGATGGGGTAATTCTTCTACTCCTCTCTTCTCCAACTCTGGAGGAATCCACTAAGTAATGATCGGTTTACAAAGTGGTAATAATCCCGGATACAAGTCTTGATCACAACAAATGACTTGATCCTTTGGGACTCGATGAGACGCCTTGATCACTCACCGGTGGCTTCTCGTGCGACTCGGCTTCTTCACGGGCGGCTGCCTTGCTACTACTGACTCACTTGCTCAAGCACTGGATTTGATCACGAAGCCCTCCAAACGCTTAAGACTTGGTTCACCTTGAACCTTTCTACAATCCTTCTTGGAATGTAGACCCCTTGTTTTCGTAGTTTCCTCTTCAACCGATTGAAGTTCTCTTTCCTTCACGAGGTAAGTGTTGGATTGATGTTCTTCGAGATGTAGGCTTGAGGATTGAGAATATTTCAATTTTGATAAGCTTGTAAATCTCACGTGTGTGTCATCCACGCATCATCTCCTTCTCAATCAAACTCCTCGGCCTTTTATAGTGAACTTTCAAAAATTTGCCCGTTGAAGAGATAGGCTCATTTTTGAAAATCACTTTGCGATCGTTGGTTTGCACTTCTTGGAATTGCCATTTCCTCGTATGAAATGTTTTATCACCTTTTCGTAGTTCGACACGGTGTAGTGCTTCCCATTGGTTCATTTCTTTGCACGCTTCGGGGTCGAGCACTCCAAGAAAGGTAGTATGAAGATAATACTTGTTTAAGTAAATCTCTTGATTTACGTACAACGGTTCTTTTTCGATTATCTCGACTTGACATTTCCTCGCTTTCCCCAGGTGACTTAGAGTCAGCTTCCAATCATTGGATGACTCTTCCGTCACTTGACTGAGACTTGTCTTCTCTTGAGTTGACTTGACTGATGTTCCACTCACCGCATCTCTCACCGCTTCTTGATCGAGTTCTGTCTGCTCTTTCTTTGTTGTACTCGGTGGCTTTACAGCAGAGTTTTCCTTCAAGCCTTCGATTTGTCTTCTTGCAAGTTGGAGCGTAGGCGACTTAACTCGGCTTGGCCACTCTAATTGTTACAATACATTTCAAAGCAAGAATTGGGGAGCTAACTTTCTATTCTAAGTTTTACATGGCACTCATCAAAATCTAAACAATAAAATTCCTAACAATTTCCCCCTTTTTGATGATGCCAAAACTTAAATCATACAAAGATGCAAATAACAAAGATACATACTGGATAGTGTATTGACATAGAATGTATGCGCATAATCAATCTTTTTATTGATCATATCATTCTTGTACTTAACACAACTGTTTACAAGGTGTATCGTAGAGTATGTAATTGTTAAAAAAATTTATGGCATTATTACGAGAAGACTTACATTGTATGTATTTACATATAAAATACACGAAGGGTTGGGCAAAGAACACTTCATCTCCTCATTTGTCTCCTTCTTTCATCTTGATCAGCATCTTCTTCTCTTCTTCTCTTCTTCTCGTCATCATTTTGCCTTCTTTTTTTTCTTCTCATATGCCTTCCTGGCGCTTCATCTTTCCTTATTCTTTCCTGTCTCTCTCCATAGCCATGAGTTTGTCTCTTGTTTTCTTCTTCTATCCTTCTTGCATACTCGGCGTTGGTTTTGGCTACTTGCAAGTTCGCCACATGGTCAAGCCCACCAGTAGATCCCTCCTTTCTTTCCTGGATCTACGTATTCAATATTCTTGGCGGCCTGGGTCCCAAGCTTCTTCCTCCACTCCGCTTTCTTCCTCTACCTGGGCGTATCTTGCACTAGGGCCTTCTTCTTTCCACTGAGTGCCCAGCGGAGTGACCAAGCAGAGGATCGCGGTTGTCTGTCATGTCTGTCGAAACTTCTTCACATAGTGTGAGACCCTTTTCCCGAAGATAGATCCCAAGCTTGAGCCAAGGACAAATTTGCAAAATAACCTTGATTCGAGCGTTTTGAATTCGTCAACCGATCTTGCTCTGTCCCGACATCGAAATGGCATACGTGTCTCTGTCCGGAATGCCTCCGTGTTCTTTCAAAATGTTCATCACCCTGGCATCCATTCTTCCTTCCACCTCCTTCATCCCTCGCTTCAATTTCTTTTCTCTTCTCGGCCATAGATACGTGAGTGTTGGAGTGGCGAGTCACGGGGAGTTTGCTGCTTATAATGTCACCAGTGAGACCCTCGTTGGGGGTTTGTGCGATCATCAAGGTCATATTCTTTGATCCTTCCCCTCAGCAGATTTTCCTTTCTTCGATTTCAAAATTTCCTCGGTGATTTTCCTTCTCAAATTTCCCTTTGTCACCGCTTCTCCTTTTTTTCACTTGATTTTCTTTGCTTTAAGGTATTCCTCTTCCCCCTTTTGGCATCATCAAAGGATAGAGGAACCCCGGGAACATCTTTGGCAAGCATGAAGTCGAGTCTTCGATGGTTGAATTTTGCTTCAAGTCTGCCGCATTGTATCTTTGCCGCGGAATTGAGCAGTAGCGTTGGATTCTCAATAAATCGGCTTCATCCGGCCATGAGAAGGCTGAATTTTCTTGTCATGTGTTCTTCCAAACGTATATCATTTGCATTTCGCTCACGCAGCGAGCTTGATCTCGGCGGTGTGAGCTTCGTGCATATGTTCAATGTGTTCCAGCGACTTCTCTTCGCGTCAACATTTTCGACTCTCCACACCAAAGACTTGTTGAATAATTGTCTCAAGTATCTCACTTTCTCCACACGCATTGATTCTTCTTTGTTGCCACCATTCCCTTATCCCGATTGTGATGCCTCTCAAGTCACCGTAAGGTTGGCATCTCTGTTGTCCAGCGCATATCCAAGGAGGCTGATGCCTCTCCATCTTTTCAACTTCAAAGAAAAGAGTGCCTTGAACACTTCTCGTACCTCGGTGATTCTTCTTTGCGGTGATGGCCATCTGTCGTCATCGAAATCAAGTCGGTACTGAACAATGGTGCCTGAGTGAAAAACAGGAGGCTGTGTCCGTGGTAGCGTGCTTGCTCATTTTTCGACTCTTCATGGAGTTCGGTATCTCCGGTGAGAATGGGAAAGATTCCACAAAGGATTCATCACCGCCATCCGGGATTTGTTCGATGATAAGCGATGGACGTGAAGTTCTTCAGGAATAGATCCACCAGTAGCTTGAGGAGCCGGGCGGTGGTCTCGGTTGTTGGATTTTGTGGTGCGATGAGCTCGGCTGGCGAGCCTCAATATCTTAACGGCTTCGTTGGTCTCGGTGATTTCTCCTTTTGAGTAGGCGGTCCTCGGCCTTATCGGAAGCGTCATCGGACGATGATGAGATTTCCATTGGTGGCTCATCATCAAAATTAAAGGTCCGACGAGTAGTCTTGGGATCGGACTTGCTCGTGCCTGGAACATCCGCAATGAGTCTTTTGGATTTGTCATGGGAGTCGACTAGGCCTTCTCTTCGCCTTCCGATCCCGAGAAAGGTGACATCGGGGTTGTCTGGGAATCATGAAGTGCGGCGATCTCCTTCTCGAGATGGATCGATGGTTGCGGGAGGGATGTTCTCTACTTGGTGTGTTACCCAGGAAGTCTCAACCTCCCGTGGGCCTTCATTTCCTCCAAAGAAATCTCTCTGCTGCGAGGCTGGTCTTCCCTTTCGACGATGTCAATTTGTCTTTAGGGTCTTCTGATGGCATCCATTGGAGTCTCAACCCCATGGATTGCTCTTTCATCGCCAGTGTTAACTCCCAGTACATTCCTTCCTCGTGCCTCGATCATCGCATCGTCATTAGCCTTCGGAGTCGCTGGCACCTCACCGAGAGCAGATCTCAATCGCCTGCGAGCTTCGTTGATGGCAACTTCTGTTTCTTCTTGTGTTTGTGTTTTCTTTGCTTCGCCTCCTACATTCTTTGTGGAGTCATCTGCAGCATCCTCCGACCTTGCTGCGGTGGAGGGAGTTTCCCCTTTGGAGCACCGGTGAGTGACTTGGAGTGGGGTCACTCGTCTCCAAACTCCCTTTGTTGCGAGTTGATGGTTCACCGTTGGGGCGGTGGTGGCACACCTTCAATAGGGGTTGGCTCGACCTGGGGTCCCCACTAGCCCGATTTCATCGCCATCTGCCTTATTGCCTTCTTCCCGAGTCACCGGGAAGTGGTAGCGAAGAACATCGATGGCTATTTGCTGAACCACTCCCATTGGATCGATTTCAGGTGTGTTACGGAGGACTCTCCTGGTCCCTCCATCGATCTTTGCTTGTGAAGGATTCTTGATTCACGCAATGCTTGCTTTGCATCTGCAATTCTTCCGTGCGGCGGCATTTTTACGGTTCCTCGTCACTTTCGGAGAAGACAAGGAGAGGATGGAAGTGTTACGTGGTGCCGGAGATAGGCGGATACTTGCCTTTTCTCGTGCTTCGGCTTCTTGACTTGCTTTTCTCTCTCCGTGTCCTTGTAGATCCGCAAAATATTCAAAGCGATTGTCTTCATCTAGAGTGAGACAAAGATAATCCAAGGAAATTTAGCGACTCCTCTTCTTCTTCTATGAATTCAGCCGTAAGAACTGTTCCTTGACTTGCTCAACTTCCATTTTCTCCACTCACGCAGGCGATTACGGATGTCGGGTAAGGTGGAGATAGGATCATTACATCACTATCTGCTTGGGGCCGTTCTCTTTCTTGAGTTTCAAATTTGTGTGAGCTACAAATTTGTGTCTTGGGTTGCCTCTGGCGATCACCTTCAGACTTGGCTGTTTTCATCAATTACATCGGAGACTCTACTTCTCCGATAGTCTCCCAGATTTGTGCTAGGCCGAGTAGCCGACTCACCGGGTTTCTCCCTCGGATTGCTTTACAAGTCTTCTTCGTCTCTTGGTTTGTACCGAGGGGATTTACAGTTCGAGACGGTGTCCTCTCGAGTCTTGGGCGGTGGGGCGTGCTTGTGTTTGTTTACGAGGAGGCCGCCGTCTAGGTTTGTCGATCTCCTCTTTTTGACGATCGAGAGAAGGAATTTGTGAGTCCTTCTCGACCGCTAGCTGCGCGGGCGGGTGTGACACGGCTGCTGGGCGGTGACTTCTGGCTGCGGGGCAGTGCATGTTTGGTTTTCTTTCTTTGCGGGGCGTGAGACTTCTTGGTAGGCTGCGGGCAGGGCACTTTCTTCTTGGTTGGAGAGGAAGCGTTGTGTCTTCGGGTCACCGATTCCCCTCACCTGTGTCGGCTCTCTTGGCGTACGCACGCTTCCGAGCACCGGAGAGATTAGCTCAAACATCTTCTTGTTAACATGGAAAGCTTTCCCATGTCTAAGAGGTACTCCTTTCACCTCCAATAGCCGCCAATCACTAGGCCATATCCCGGGGATCCTCCAAATGACCCATCTTCTTTGAAGGACTTGTTTCCCACGTTTTGGCGAGTCTGCTTTGTAGATAAACTCAGCCCATTTATTTATCTTCTTTTCTTCGATTATTGCAGCCATCACAATCAATTTTGCCTTTGTGATTGGTCAAAGTCGCGCAAATTTGATGTCGATACACTTGGCAACAATGTCCAACAATTTGTGGTAATCTTCCTTCAAGATCTCTTGTTTGTCTTTGTGTATATTATTTTGTCGAAACGTCGGACTTGGCTATTTCTTTCCATGCGTCGGCCCAGTTTACATCAGCCTCTTTGATCTCGGATGCTCCCTCTCTGGCCGTAGTGAGCAATATTCACCAAATCCTTGGTTGTGATAGTCACCGCTTCCCGTGAATGATGACTTGATTCCTTCGTCGTGAATCTCGGCATTCACGTAGAATTGTGCGACCTCCTCCACATAGGTCATGGGATACTCCAGTGTTAGAAACGGTTTCGATCCTGCCGTTTCTAGCTTCTCGCTTTTCTTCACCAGGGTGTCGTCGGACCCCTGCTTCACCATTCCGTCGAAATCCACGGTCGAACCGGTGTGGATTTGTTTTCCCAACTTGGTAAAGTCATATGTTGGTGCCATTTCTCGAAATAATTTCAAGAAAAATTCAAAATAGATTTGAAGTTTGATAGGGTTTTGAGAGTGTTTGCCTTTGCTTTTTGAGAGAGATTGAACAGTTTTTAGAAGTGTGAGAGAGAAAAGCGGACGAAAAATGGTTTAAATATGGTTTATGAAAGGGCGTGCGGCGGTTTTGAATCGTGATCGAAATCAACGGCTTGGATTTCGCACGCATATTGAGCAAGCTTCATGTCTCGTATTTAATGCGGCAAGATTTATATCCAATCATAAGCTTGGTGTGCGGCTTTATGTCCTGTACACATCATCATTATCTTTGACGTGTTCCTTAAAACATTCCCGCTTAGTCAAAACGATTGCGTTTTTGTCATTTTGCTCATAAGTTATTGACTTATCTCTTAGGCGATTTAACTCTTCTTCTCATTTCTCTTAGTGACTCAATTTATCACCGACTTGGTATAGTGACTTTTCCGATCTGGTGATTTATTGAGCTAATTTTTGTTTTCACTCTTTTTCACCTTCTTTTTCTTCCATTTCGTTTCTTTGACTCTTTTGTGTCTCGGCTTAGCTCAATTAGCCCCAACTCATGTTTGAGTTCTTCAAATCTTGACTCACATAATGGTTTTGTGAAGATGTCGGCTAGTTGCTTATCGGTTGAGATATATTCCAAGATAATGTCCTTCTTTTCAACATGATCTCTTATGAAATGATATCCGACATCTATATGTTTTGTTCTTGAGTGCAACACAGATTTTGGGTGATTGCAATGGCACTTGTGTTATCACACATGATTGGAATTTCTTTTTCTTCAATTTCATAATCTCTCACCATTTCTTTGTCTCATCCATAGAACTTGGGCACAACAAATTTGCATAGACTATGTATTCGCCAATTTGTAGAGGGTGGCTATTGAGTTTTGCTTCTTGCTAAACCAGAAATTAGTCTGTTTCCAAGCATTTGACAAGTGCACAAAGTACTTTTCTGTCCACTCGCATCCAAAGATAGTCGAGTCCGAATAGCCAATTAGCTTGAATCCACCTTCCTTTGGATACCATAGCCCTACTTCTTGGCTTCCTTTTAAGTATCTCAATATTCTCTTAGTCAGTCATATGGCTCTTTTTTGGAGCAGATTGAAATCTTGCACATACACCTACAAAGAAAGGTGATGTCCGGCCCGCTAGTTGTGAGATAGAGCGATGATCCAATAAGTGCTCATCTTGTTTGGTCTACTGTGCTTGCCATCTGCGTCCATGTCCATTTTGATGATGTGTTCATTGGTATTTTCACGAAAGACTTCTCCTCCATACCAAATTTCTTCATTAAATCTCTCGTGTATTTTGTTTGACTTATGAAGGTTCCATCCTTCACTGTTTCACTTGAAGTCCAGGAAGAATGTCGCTCTCCCATCATGCTCATTTCAAATTTACTTTGCATGAGGTTTGAGAATTTTTCACACAACTCTTTGTTAGTGGATCCAAAAATGATGTCATCCACATATATTTGAACAAGCGTATACTCTTCTTGTCTTGAATTAAAAAGTGTTCTATCCACTTTTCCTTTAGTGAATCCATTTTCGATTAGGAATTGTGACAGGTATCATACCATGCTCGGGGTGCCTGTTTCAATCCATACAGGGCTTTCTTGAGTTTGTACACTTTGTCTCCAAGAGTCTTCTGCTCAAATCCTGGAGGTTGTTCAACATACACTTCTTCTTCCAATAATCCATTCAGAATGCACTTTTTTACATCCATTTGATATACAATGAAATTTTTGTGAGTCACGTAGGCAAGAAACATCCTTATAGCTTCCAATCTTGCTACAGGAGCAAATGTTTCATCAAAATCTATTCCTTCTTCTTGGCAATATCCTTTGGCTACCGATCTTGCTTTGTTTCTTACCACGGATCCTTCCTCGTTCATCTTATTTAAATACCCATTTGGTTCCAATAACATTTTGATGTATGGGTCTTTGTACTAATTCCCATACTTTATTTCTCTCAAACGATTGACTCTTCTTGCATAGCTTGAATCCAATGTGTGTCATCCAATGCTTGTGACACATCTTTGGGCTCTATCTGCGAGATGAAGCATGTGAACATTGCTTCTTGTTGAGTTACGATCTTGTCTTGACACCTTCTCTCATGTCTCCAATGACAAGTTCTCGTGGATGGTCTCTCACCATCTTACGTCGAGTTGAAGTAAGTTAGCTGGATTGATCGACTTGCGACGGTACAAATTTCTTTGTGGGTCGGCTCTCTCGTGATCACTCACCGCAGATTTTCCACCGCTTTTGAGATTCAAACCTATCTCATCTTCTTCTCAATTGATAATCCTGCCTACTTGAGATAGGGACTCTTCTCGTAAGGTTGGATGTTTCACTTATCACCGACTCTTCAATGTCTTCTCCATTTATGTTTGGCTCATCGAATCTCGCATGAATGGATTCTTCAGAACCATAGTTCTTTTGTTGAGTATTCTCAGAGCTTTGCTTTGACCGAGTATCCTAAGAAGATACCTCATCGACTTTAGCATCAAAAGCCTTTAGGTTATCTTTACCATTATTATGGATGAAGCATTTACATCCAAATATCCCGAAATATGCAACATTTGGTTTTCTTCCAAATCCGATCTCATAGGAGTCTTTGTCACCGCCTATTTATCATACATCTGTTTTGGGTGTAGCAGTCGTGTTGATTGCTTCACCAAAACCTTTTTGGTAACCCCGCTTGACTAACATGGTCCTTCTTTGCTTCTTTGAGGGTTCTGCTTTCTTCTTCTCGCAACTCCATTCTCACGTGGAGTCCTTGCGGTGATAGTTCATGACCAATACCATTCTCAACACAAGATCGAGTTATTATTCCATTGACAAACTCGGTTCCTCTATCCGATCTTATTTTGATAATGGTTTGACTCTTCTCATTTTGTATCCTCTTCATCACCGTGGTAGCTTTTGTAGAGTTTCTTTCTTCTTGCACATGAATATTGTCCATGTATATCTTGAGTAGTCATCTACTACCACAAGGGTGTATTTCTTTCCACTTATGCTTGCTTGGTTCCACCGGGCCAAATAGATCCATATGAAGCGGATGCAATATTCTTGTTGAGGATGGGCATGTCTTTTCTTTGAATGACGACTTGATTTGTTTTCCTTCGACATGCATCACATATACTTTCCTTCTTGTATATCGAGTCCTGGAAGTCCTTCTACGAGATGACTTCTTGCCAACTTGTTAATCGTTTTGAAATTCGGATGACTCGGCTTTTTTGTGCCACGTACCAACTTGATTCACCAGTGCTCTTTGCTAGTAGACAGTCTTTGGGTGTTGCGGTTGACCAATCCACTACATACATGTTTTTCTGCGCATCCTTGCAAAGACAACTTCATTAGATTCAACATTTTTGATTTGGCATATTCCCATGTTGAATCCAACATTGTAGCCCTTGTCGCAGAGTTGACTAATGCTTAGTAAATTGAAGTTTAGTCCTTCAACATATGCAACATCTGTGATTTCTAAACCATTCCTCTGGATGGATCCAATGCCTCTTATTTCACCAGGAGCTTCATTTCCTCCAAATATGACTTTGGCTCCTTTGACTTCCTTGAATTTTGACAGATTTCTCTTATTTCTGTCATATGTCCGGGAATGTACGCTATCCATGTACCAGGTTCCTTGGCACTCACTTGTTCCTTGAACCCGCAATCAAGGAAGTTAAGTTTTAGGTACCCATTCTTGTCTGCAGGTCCCGAGGGGTTAGAATTATAAGATGATCCAACCAACCTATAGCCAAATGATTTGACTCTAAGAGGTTGCCATCTATCAGTGCCATAATCATAATCAATCCTGGCAAATTGCTTGGGGAGTCTAGGTTCATACAACTGTCTCTTTTGTCTGTATGCCTGCATATGTGTTTTAGCAATTGCCTTTCTTGGGTAATTGTGGTGTCTTTGAGTGTAGTGCCTAGGTGCATATGTGTCTTTGATGAAAGCTCTTATGCTTTTGGAATGGCCTTTGTTGAGTTCTAGGCCTTTGCCATTTGGGCTTGTATTCCATAAGTCTAGCCGATAGTTCACATTATTCCAATCGGCTTGGCTTGGATATTTTCTACCATTCCCATCATATGTATTTCTTTTATGAGTTTTAAGGATTTTTGGTAGCTCGCTTCTTGTTTACAGAGTATTTTCTGTTTGGAGTCTCATGAGGACTCATTTGAATCTCTTCTCACTGCTCCTTTCAAAGACTCTCAATCGGGTTTCAAGTTCCTTTTCCTTTGTAACCAAGGCCGATTCGCTTAGTATTGTGCTTTGGATTGAAAGTGTGTGCATCATTTAGAGTTTTGGATTTTTCGGACTCTTCATGACTTGAAGATCCTTTTTCCAAGATTACTCTTGAGGTTTGACATGGCACAAAGGAATTAAATCTAAGCTGTCTTGTCTCCACATTCTCTTTGACTCATAATAAGATCATCCAATGATTTAGATGCCTTAGTGAATGAGGCAATAACATTTTGAGGTCATTCTCCTCTTTTTCTATAGCGAAGAATTTCTCGCTATTAATTTAGCATTTTCACCTTTAAACTCTTATTCTCATCAACTATTTGACTTAGGGTACTCGGCTCCTTAGTCGACTTTGAGTTTTGACTTTTGAGTAGGCTTGTTTTCCTCATTCAATAGTGTGTGTGAGGTTTTAATGTGCTCAAAATCTTTCATCATTTTGCCTAATGAATCATAAAGATCGTGGGTGATGAAGTGTGTGTGTCACAATCACTATCACTAGTGTCCGAGCTTGTTGAGTTAGATTGTACCTCATCTTCTTGATCTTGTTCTTTGGCCATTAAGCGGATCAAGGCTTCTTCTTCGAATCACTTGAGTAGTCGACTTCACCGCTCTCGAGTCACCGTCTCTCTTGACTTGGTTGTCTCGGCAGTCTCTGCCCATCATTGCCTTTTTTTCTTCTCTTCTCTTGTCTTCTTTCTCAAAGACCTTTCTTTCTTCTTCGTTTCTCGACTTGTTGACTACGAGGATATGAGCAATCAATGGCATAGTGACCTGTTGTCTACAATTCCAACATAGATATTCACCTTTTGCTCGACTCTTTCTATTCTTGAGTTGTCGGCCCTTTGATACTCAACTTGTTGATGATCTCCTCTTGGTTGGCCTATCATCCCTTGATTTGGAGGGAGTGAATGTCTTCTCGAGGATTCACCCTTTCCTCTCTTGTAGTTCTTGTTAAAGAACTTGTTAAATCTTTTAACCATTAGGGCTATTTCTTTCGGGTCAATTGCCTCTTTGACTTGACTCTCCTTCCATCTTTGACAACTAGAGCAAACATTTTTTTGGGTACAATTTGTCTCTTCCTCGTCTTTTCCTTCTCACTCAAACTCATAGGCTTTGAGGTCCGAGAATAACTCATGGTTGGATGTCTTTGATAGGTCCATGGAATGTCTCGGTGCCATGACCTTCATCTCCCATTCACCGAAGACTTTTCAGGATCTTCATACACATTTCCTTCTCGTGTATATTCCTTTCCAAGTGTAGACAGACTCATTTGTGATTTCGTAAATCGAGCATCTAGTTGATCCAGGTTTTCTCCGAGATCATTTTAAAGTTCTCAAATTTTTGTCTGACCCACCGAAAGTTTGTTTTCTTTGATTTGCTCTGAGCCTTCACAAATCAATGTCGGTTTGTCCCGATTTCCTTAGTTTGTTTTGCAAGATTTCACTTTATTGAACATGGCTTTGTCCAAGGTTTTGTAGAGAATATCCTTGGCTACATTGTCCAGTTGTATCTTTTTCTCATCATTTGTCCACTCGGTTCTTGGTTTTTCAACCATGATCGTCCGTGTCGATCTTTCTTCCTTCTTCCCCGCCCGGTTTTGCAACTCTTCGACATACAATGTGTTCACCTTTAATATTTGCAGAGGCCCATCTTCTATTACTATCCACATCTCATCATGTAATCTTTGATAGATGAGCACATATACGAATTTTCCAATCATCAAATTCTTCAATAGTGAACATAGGAATGCGTGTTAGATTTGCTTCCATGATAATGATTTTTAATGAAAGAAAAGAGTTTTGAAAGTTTAAGTACTAAAGCGGACTTTTGAAAAGTTTGGAGATCTAGTTTGAGAACCGGTGCGGAGGGTTCAATGAACCAACCGCTCCGATACCACTTGTAGGTCCCAAGGGGTGTAAGTGTAAGGTTTAGAAGGGGGTTGAATAAACCTTACCAAATTTTCGATTTAGGCCTTTTAAATCTCTGAGTTATACACAAATTGTCCTTGATGGACAATCGAATTGGTCACTCAAGTAGAGTTAATCTCTCAACAGACTCAAATTTGAGCATTAGTAGAGTAACTCACCGTTGGCTATAATTTGACTTAGCATTGTGGTTTTGTTTTCAAAGGGAAGACTTAACACCCTTAAGTTTGTTTAAGCAAGTTTTTACAAATGATTTAGTACTTATAGATTATCGGATGGATAGCAAATTTATCAAGTAGATATAAGCAATTAAAAGTGCGAGATATTTAAATGTTTGTAAAGTAAATGACACAAAAAAGTTTTTATAGAGGTTCAAGATGGGGTAATTCTTCTACTCCTCTCTTCTCCAACTCCCGGAGGAATCCACTAAGTAATGATCGGTTTACAAAGTGGTAACAGTCCGGACAAGTCTTGATCACAACAAACTTGATCCTTTGGGACTCGATCCGAGACGCCTTGATCACTCACCAAGCTCGTGACGACGACTCGGCTTCTTCACAGGCGGCACGCGCTTGCTACTGACTCACTTGCTCAAGCACTCGGATTTGATCACGAAGCCCTCCAAACGCTTAAGACTTGGTTCACGCCTTGAACCTTTCTACAATCCTTCTTGGAATGTAGACCCCTTGTTTTCGATGAGTTTCTCTTCAACTCGATTGAAGTTCTCTTTCCTTCACGGGTAAGTGTTGGATTGATGTTCTTCGAGATGTAGGCTTGAGGATTGAGAATATTTCAATTTTGATAAGCTTGTAAATCTCACGTGTGTGTCATCCACGCATCATCTCCTTCTCAATCAAACTCCTCGCCTTTTATAGTGAACTTTCAAAAATTTGCCCGTTGAAGAGATAGGCTCATTTTTGAAAATCACTTTGCGATCGTTGGTTTGCACTTCTTGGAATTGCCATTTCCTCGTATGAAATGTTTTATCACCTTTTCGTAGTTCGACACGGTGTAGTGCTTCCCATTGGTTCATTTCTTTGCACGCTTCCTCGGGGTGAGCACTCCAAGAAAGGTAGTATGAAGATAATACTTGTTTAAGTAAATCTCTTGATTTACGTAACGGTTCTTTTTCGATTATCTCGACTTGACCGCATTTCCTCGCTTTCCCAGGTGACTTAGAGTCGACTTCCAATCATTGGATGACTCTTCCACTTGACTTGAGACTTGTCTTCTCTTGAGTTGACTTGATCGATGTTCCACTCACCGCATCTCACCGCTTCTTCATCGAGTTCTGTCTGCTCTTTCTTTGTTGTACTCACCGTGGCTTACACGAGAAGTTTTCCTTCAAGCCTTGATTTGTCTTCTTGCAAGTTGGAGCGTAGGCGACTTAACTCGCTTGGCGGCTCTAATTGTTACAATACATTTCAAAGCAAGAATTGGGGAGCTAACTTTCTATTCTAAGTTTTACATGGCACTCATCAAAATCTAAACAATAAAATTCCTAACAATATGGTTGAGATAGAGTTTTTGCATCCATATTATATCGTGAACCATTGTTGACATTTTTATGAATTAGTAGCATCTCTATTATGAATCTTTGATTTTTGGATTCAGAAATGTTTTTCTATGTGAGGCTACAAAAAAATAAATAGATTGTACATACAAATTGCTTAAATTATTTTTTATCTTTTAGATTATATATGTTATATATGAAAAAATGGTTAACTATGGATAAATACGAAGACGATATGTGCACTTGAGAGAATGAGGTTTGTAATACTTATAGGAGATCCAAAAACTAATTAGAAATATTCAAAATGAAATTCAAAATTAGAAGAGTACCAAAATACTAATTAGAAATAACAAATTGTTTACTTCAAATTCTGAATTTTTTATAAACTACGATTTTTGTTCTATTTCCAAGTGTATCATCCTTGTCACAATAAAGAATTTTCAAACGATAGAAATTTGCCAAGAAAATAGTTATATGGTAGAGATAGAGTTTTTGCATCCATCAGAACCATAGTTGACATTCCTATTAATTAGTAACATCTCTATTATGAATCCTTGATTTTTGGGATTCAAGAATTTTTTTATTTATGCGAGGCTACCATAAAAAATAGATTGTATAAACAAATTACTTAAATTTAATTTTTATGTTTTAGATTATATATTATGTTATATATTGAAAAAAATGGTTTACCACGATATATGTGAAAACGACATGTGTAATTGAGAGAATGAGAATGTGCTATATATCTCGGGAATCGTGAGATGTTGACATTTGTCAACAATAACAATAACAACAAACTAAGCGTTAATCGCACTATATGGGGTTGGCTATACAAATTATATCACACCATCATTTACGGTCATAAGACATATTTTCATTTATTTCTAGATATAACATGTCTTGTTTAATAATTTCTTTCTATGTCTTTTTAAGTCTTCATCTGTCTCTTTTGATTTGTGTGAGTGATTCCCTACCTCTACACGTCGCACATGTTCATCTAAAGGTCTCCTATAAACATGTCCAAACTATCTTAATCGTGTTTCTCTAATTTTCTCATCTATTAGTGCTACTTCCACTTTGTTTCTAATGTGTTCATTTCTTATTCTATCTAATCTAGTATGTCCTCACATCCATCTTAACATTCTCATCTCTGCTACCCTCATCTTGACATTTGTCATTGCATTTTTTTTCTTTTAGCATATGTTGATGATTAAAAAACACATATATTCTAGCCAAAATATAATACACAAAAATATATAGTATTATGAAAATCCCTCAATTTAATTTGAAGTTTGCATTTGGATTAAAGGACCAAAGCTAATGACATTTAAAATCTATAATAGCAAATCCATTAAATTTGTTTGGTAAAAAAAGAAATTCCAAAAACATAAGCTTTTATTTTTGGCTACTTTAAAAGTCATTAATTATGGTAGATTTCAAATCCATATTAAATGGAGTTATTTAAAATCCTTTATCAAATATTCTCCTCAAATTCGGATCATTTCATCCACACATCCTAAAAGTATGTGTTGGGTTCGCTATGCCACGGACTAATGCAACATAATTTAAAATTTAAAAGGCATTCATACTAATATATATAATAAAAGCCACCGATTTTCATAACGATTTTAACGGTCACATGTTTATACAAGTGGTAAAACCTAAAAGTTTCAAATTTTACCTTTAGCTCATGTTGAAGAAATTGGGGCAATTCATTTACGGACAACATGACTAATCGTCCATTCAAAGACTCATAGAGGTCCAAGTGTACGCCATCTAAAGTTGATCCACATAAGTGCATGAAACCAATGATTATTATTATTTCACTACTAATATAATTCATTTCTTTGTTCGATCAATATTTTGGAGTGAACGATAATTCATAATTAAACTGGTGAAAAAGAAAATTGTTGTTGATGTAGTCGAAACTAAGAAGAGTTCTTGATTTTCTATGAAGAAGAAAGGAACACACACACACAGACACACACACACACACACAGGGAGAGAGAGAGAGAGAGAGAGAGAGAGAGAGAGAGAGAGAGAGAGAGAGAGAGAGAGAGAGAGAGAGAGAGAGAGAGAGAGAGAGACCAATCAAACTACATAAGAATGTCGTGTTTAATATTTCATCTATTATTTCTTCTACAGATTGCTAAACACACTTATAGGATTGATCTATTATCCACAAAAGTGTTTAGGTTCATAACCTAAAATAAGTAGGAGAATATCTATAGGATATTTCTTATTGATCAAATGCCAATCTTGAAAAATCATATGATATCTTGCAATATCGGGGTAGTTGTAAGAAAGCCCCTTCATTTTTTGATTTCTTTCATATTAACCACATGGACCTTTTCTAGTGCGCTTAATTAAATATTAGATTGGACTTTTAATTAAAAATGCCCATAAATTAATCTCAATGAATTGACTAAGGCCATATTTAATTAAGTGATCAAATCATTTCCATCTAGTAGAATTAAATAAATCTATTATTTAATTGGCCAAATTAATTTAGTATGTATTTAATGATCAAATAAATAAATAAATTAAGCAAATATATCTTTTCTAATGCGCTCAATTAAAAATTGGGTTGGACTTTTAATTAAATTAAAAGTTCATAAATTAATCTCAACTAATTGACCAAGCTCATGCTTACTTAATTGATCAAATCAATTCTATTTAGTGGAATTAAATAATCATTATTAGTATTGACCTTGTTGTACTCACAATCGCCATAAGACGAATATATTATAATGGCTAAAGAATATAACTATCACACGATCTACTTATATATGGGTATGGATTTAAGGATTACAAATAGTTTAAAAGGCAAATAAAAATTACAAGGCATCTAAATATAACACACTTTCAACCCCGTAGCTACAAGCTCCATTTAAGCCGCAAGACATAATACAATAATAAGAACCAAAGCTGAAAAGAAAAACAGATATAGAGTATACCCAAGCACCGTCATGAAGTCGAACTGAGTTTTCTTGTTCTAAGTTGGAGCTTGATATGCCGTTCACTTGGATCGAAATAGTGAATCAACTTCAAGAGCTTTTAGGCCCAGAAACGGTGTAATATACATTCACTGTTACTTGCAAATCGGACGTGAACAAATAAGGTAGCCATAAAGGTAACTCTAGCCCAAAAACCTTCCAATAAACCTACAAATGATGAAGACTCGAAAAATACCCCTCTCAGATAACCTCAATTCAAACCCTAGAAAACCACAGTGAGTCGGACACACACACACATAGAAGTATGGACGAAGCAAATACTCACAATATCTAACTTGAAAAACTCACAGAGATTTATAAAGAATCAACCGAGATTGTACATATATTTTGAAGAGAGAATAGAGAGCGCCATTGGAGAGAATTAAAAATCGGGCACAACTCACTTAAGTAACTAGGGTTTGAGAGAGGGCAACAATATAAGGAGACAATAAGGGATAAGGATGAAATCCCCAAAGTGGACGAACAAGATTTAGAGAGGGCAAGATTTGCGGACCCACTGTCCAGTGGCACTTGACTCCATGACTCAAGTTTCATGACTTTGTGGGTTGGTTGCATTATGAGTTGAGATTTATTTGGGCCTTGGAACACTGAAATGAATGGGCTAATCAATACATAAAAATTGGGTCACATAAATAACAATCATATTATTTAATTGGCCTCGTTAATTAAACCATTAAATTAATTTAGTATTTATCTAATTCATAAAATCAATTAATTAATTCACTCAATAGACTTTCTAATCTAATAAAGTCTATTTAAATAATCTAATTATTTAATTCAACTATTGAATTAAATCAAATCATAATTAATTAATCTCTGTTAATTACTTGTATGCAACAATTGGACTTCACTTTGATTGAAGAAATGAATCCCTCCATCCATTCTTAGTGTGTGATGCTTTAGGCTCACAACTACTTCTAGCAGTAGACATATAATTTTTGTAACTTATTCAATTATATATTCCAGTTAATTAATACACTTGAATTTAACTCTTTAATCTAAAGATCTTTCAATTTATTTCACACTTTAGACTTAATTCAGAAAACACAAATTAGGGGGATGATCTCTAAACACGACGACTTCTGCGAGGACCAAATTGGTATGTCAGAAATCATGGTTGATTATTTTTCTCAATTATTCACTTATCACTCTCAGATTCAATGAGTTACAAACAGTTGTTGAGTGCGTCGAAGCGACAATGACTCGAAATATGAACTTGGTATTGGATAACCCTTTCGTGGATCATGTGATTTGTAAAGCATTGTTTGATATATCCCCATACAAAGCTTTTGACCCTAACAACATGACGACTATGTTTTTTTAGAAGTTATTGCGTGTTGTGGGGATGATATTATTGTAAGATTTGTGGCCCACATGCCACATATTTATGAATTAGATATTTAAATAATTAATATTAAATATCTATTTTAAGGTTTAAAATAATAATTAACTTTAACATATAAGTCTCGGTTGTCGGTTAAGATGTGGTTTATATTCCACCTTTACACGTTGAAAGAATGTGAGTTAATATCAGTTTATACGAGAACAGTTTTGGTGGAATAACGACTATCAGAAACTAGTAATCTCTATATCGGTAAAATAATCCATTATGAATTCATTATGTATCACTTGGAGAAAACTTACGTTTACGTTACGGGATTAACTAAGACCAAGAGAGAAACCAATTTCTTCCATCTTCAAGAAAATAAAGATAACCATGGATGATCAAGGTTAATATTCTAATTACATAGTTGAATTGCAAAAATCATGAATTTGAAGATCCGAAAAATTTGATTTTTGGTTTATATTTATACTTACACGAGAATATGTTTATGCCTACATGTGGTATCGAGCTCTAGGATTAATAACTCATGATTTTCTAAATATGATTATGAGACTTTAATTTACTTAAACTATATGATATTATATTTTATATTTCGATATATGTTTAATTATGAAATTAGTTGGAGATCGTTTCCAAACTCAACGATAAGTCTCTTCTCAGGGACATTAATGCTACTTTAAACACCATGAAGTCTCAAGTTGTTATTGTAGCATGCATGAGCATGTAATTGAAATAATGAACATTGAAGCAATACTTAAGTCCTTAGGGAAGAATGTGGATGATAATTTTCTCATGCATTTTATCTTAAATTCACTACCGTATGAGTAAGGTCCATTCCAAATGACTAAAACACCATGAAGAACAAATGAAATATGAATGAACTTCATGGTATGTTAGTTTAAGAGTAAACACAAATTAATTAAGAATCGAAGACTCATTATGTTCATCTCCTAAACAATCAAAGAGTTGGTAAGAAAGTCGGAAAATAGAAAGAAAAAGGGTAAGAAAAGACATTTTAAAGTGAATGAGTCAAATGCCAAGTCCAGAAAAAAGAATACAAGAATCTTAAGTATCGTGCATGTGGAAAACTAGGACACTTTCAGAAAGATTGCCTAAAACGTAAGGCATAGCTCACAAATAAATGTATGCTTAATGCTTCTGTATGTTTCAAATCAATTGGTTGCTTGATTCCAAACGCACCACTCATATTTCAAATACGATGCGGTATTCTATATGACTGAATCATAAATCCAAATGAAAAGTATGTCTTTATAAGAAATTGAGTCAAAGCTCTAGTTGAAGCTATTTAAACTTATCGTCTGTTTAGATACTGGACAACATCTAGATTTGTTTCAAACTCTTTATGTACCTTTTATTTATCATAATTTAGTTTCTCTATCTAGACTTGATTCTCGTTGGATACTTTTTTAAATTCAAGAATGGATGTTTCATTTGTTTATATTTAGTAATGGATGTTTCAGTTTGTTCAAACAATATCTTCTCATTGGTCATCGTATCCTTAATGGTGGTCTCAGTATAAATTACGCTTTGATATATATATATATATATATATAGGGGAGGAACAAGTGAGACCATGTCTCTAGGTGAGACACAATGGAATAATCTCAACCATCCCCACTATTAATCAATGGGTATGATTTAATGGATGAAAAATATATTAAAATATTAATTTAATCAATTTAAGGGTAGTAGCGTAAAATAACATAACAAGTTAGTTACAAAAATGGAATCAAATCTCTTTCTCTCTCATACATCTCCCAATTTCCCCAATCTCACGTCTCTCTTTCTCTCTCTCTCTCTCGCTCTCTCTCTCTCTCTCTCTCTCTCTCTCTCTCTCTCTCATTCCTCCATTAACGCAAATAAAGAAAATCGTGAAGAACTCGAAAATTACAGTTCATGAAAATTACAAAGAAAAAACAAGAAAAATCGGTGCAATATTACGAAAAAATAACGAACAATGAGTTCGAAAACTAAATATGCAACAAAACTCAACTAAATATGCATTACCCGAAAACTATCTATGCAAAAAAAAAAAAACTAATATGTAGTACAATATATCCAATTATGCAAGACGTCATAAACTATGCAACAAAATCAACTAACTATGTATTATCTAGAAACTATTTATGCATTGTGGAATAACTAAATATGCAAAGACATTATGTAACATCC
The DNA here is from genome assembly GCA_016081115.2 of Rehmannia glutinosa. Classification (NCBI taxonomy): domain Eukaryota; kingdom Viridiplantae; phylum Streptophyta; class Magnoliopsida; order Lamiales; family Orobanchaceae; genus Rehmannia; species Rehmannia glutinosa. The sequence continues at coordinate 9,503,550 of CM071924.1, read as the reverse complement.
CATTTTTATGATTTCCAAAAGCAACATCCCATTTTCATAACTAAATATACATTATATTGAACCTATTTATGCGAAAGTAGTATAACTACATATGCAACACGTTATATTCAATTATGCCTTGTTTTCGTAAAAACAAAGTGTCAACAAAATAACTAAATATGCATTATTTGATGTCTAATTATGCAAAGTAGAAGAACCCTAACTATGTCTTTGAAAATAAAAATATTTGGAAAGAAAATAGGTTCCTTAAATTCCGCCATAAAATCCGGCAGTGTCAATTTCACCCATAAAATCATTGGTACCACTAATTTGAATTACAAAATTACAATCTTACCCTTAAAATCAGCAAAAATTAGGAAATAATTAAAAAAAAATGAACTAATTACATCCCTTTATTTTTAAGATCAATGGGTAAGATGAGTCCACACTGTCTCACCTAGGGAGAGTGGTCTCATTTGAACCAAATCCTATATATATATATATATATATATATTCATATGTAAATTTTGGGCTCAACCCTTTTTTTTTAAAAAACATTTATGTTAATTTTGGATCATAAGTTATTTGGGCCCTAATTTGATGATATATTCTTGAAATTGGTCAAGACCTTTCTTTTTAAAGCTTATGGGTGTACAACCTTACACTTCAAATCCAAATTTCAATTCACTAGTGCTACAATTTTCCAAAAATCAAAATTTTCCTCTAAATCTTACACCAAACCCTCACGCACACAACACACTTTACAAAACAATCTATTTCAATTGGGAATCTCAAATCATCTTAACACTCTGAAGCTATTGCAATTATTGAAGATTTGAGCAAACAATTTCTGGTTAGTGGTTTGTCCTTTTTGTATTAATCATTTTATTTATATTTTTCTCAATAAACTCATGAATGTGTTATTTGAAGTTTAATGAGTTATTTGGCAGAGACAATATCAGAAATAAATTTGCAGTGATGTAAAGTGCAGAAAGTAATAAGACATCAAATTTTATAGTGGTTCGAGAGTTGGATAATCCCTCTACTCCACTTTTTTACTTCTCTGGGAGAAATACAATAAGTATCAGGTGATTTTTGATCACTACAACCCATTGCCTAGATTACAGCTCTTCACTAGATTGGTTCACATAGCCCTCTAGCTACTTTGCTCAACAAAATGCACAAGATTTGTTCACCGAGCCATCTTATAGCTTGTCCATGGTTCTTCACAAAACCAACTCTGGTTTTGTTCTTCTTAAATTGTTCATCTTCAATTGATTCAACAACCTTGATCTTTCACAGTGTGTGTTAGATTCAGTGTCTTAATGAAACTTGAGGATTTGAACTTTAGCTTGAGAGAGAAATTTGAATGTTTTTATTCACCGATTTGCTCGAGTATCTTTCATGTGTCTTGTATGAAACATTTTTTCATCTTTTATACTTGTGACTTGAATTTTTCCCATTGAAGAGATAATAAATTTAAAATCACACCATTGGAATATCCTTTTCTTCGCTTGATGTTGACCTTTGTAGGTCCCAAGGGTGTAAGTGTAAGGTTTAGAAGGGGGTTGAATAAACCTTACCAAATTTTGATTTAGTCCTTTTAAATATTCGAGTTGATACTACACACCGTGTCCTTGGTGACACCAATTTAGTTGATCAAGAGAGTTAGTCTTTCAAATGCACTCAACCGAGTTGTTGATGGAATAACTCACCGCTAAGTCTAAATTAACTCAACTGTGGTTTGTTTTTATTGGGAAGACTTAACACCCTTAAGTTTGTTAAGTAGAGATTTAGAGCTTGATTTAGTACTTAGAGATTATCTAATGGATAACAAATATGTCGTGAGAAATAAATATGATGCAGAATTAAAGTCTTTGAAATGTAAATGACACAATAAGATTTTTATAGAGGTTCAAGATGGGGTAATTCTTCTACTCCTCTCTTCTCCAACTCCTGGAGGAATCCACTAGGTATTGATCAAGATACAAAGTGGTAATATCCGGATACAAGTCTTGATCACACAAATGACTTGATCCTTTGGGACTCGATCCGAGACGCCTTGATCACTCACCGGCTTCTCGTGCGACTCAACTTCTTCACAGGGCAACCGCCTTGCTACTACAAACTCACTTGCTCAAGCTCTTTGGATTTGATCACGAAGCCCTCCAAAAGCTCAAGACTTGGTTCGACCTTGAACCTTCCTACAATCCTTCGTGGAATGTAGACCCCTTGATTTTTCAAGATTTTCCTTCAACCGATTGAAGTTATCTTTCCTTCACAGTGAGTGTTGGATTGATGTTCTTCGTAGTGTAGGCTTGAGGATTGAGAATAATTCAGGTTTTCGAGTTCTAATAATTGCTTGAACGTTTGTGGTTCGGTCTCCCTTTATTCTCAAAGTTATTTCTCGGCCTTTTATAGTGATCTTTCAAAAATGCGCCGTTGAAGAGATAGGCTTATTTTTTAAAGTCACTTGCGATCGTTGCTTGTCTTGTTGCGATCCTTGGAATTGCCATTTCCTCGTATGAATTGTTCTTCACCTTTTCGAGTTCGACACGGTGTAGTGCTTCCCATTGGTTTATTCCTTTTGCACGCTTCCTCGGGACCGAGCACTTGAGAAAGGTAGTATGGAGATATTACTTGTTTAGGTAATTCTCTTGATTTCTCGTACAACGGATCTTTTTCGCTTATCTCGACTTGACGCATTTCCTTGCTTTCCCAGGTGACTTAGAGTCGACTTCCAATCATTGGATGACTCTTCTCACACTTCAACTTGAGACTTGGCTTTTCTTGAGTTGACTTGACCGTGATACTCCACTCACCGCATCTCACCGCTTCTTCTTGATAGAGAGTTCCGTCTACTCTTATTTGCCATACTCTTCTGTCTTGCATCGGAGTCTTCCTTCTAGTCTCCATTGTCTTTCTTGCATGTTTGGGCATAGTGACTTAACTCGGCTTGACCAGCCCTATTTATTACAATGCGCTTTACAACAATAAATGGGGTGCCAACTTCCTATTCTAAGTTTTACATGGCATTCATCAAAATCTAAACAATAAATTTCCTAACAACCTTTCATGTTGTTTTTCCGAGATTAGCGGCGATTCTCGAGACCTCCCCGACTTGGTCAGGGCTTCTTCTTATTAGTTACATCTCTTTGGTCTTTATTAAATGCTTAGTACTTTTCAGGTCAAACATGGTAATTTTGATTTCATCCAATAAAATCCTCATTGAACTCAGTGCAATGGAAATAAGCCCATTTGACTTGAGTTGTGCAACTGCTTTACCCATTCTTGACCGATCTTCATAGATTTTTGATGTCAAGTCTTCTGACTTTGACTTAACTGACAGTCTTCTGCATCTTGACTTAACGGACAATCTTCTGCTTTCTAAGAGTCTTCTGAGCTACTTTCACTTGGCTGGTAGTCTTCTGATAATATTACCACTCACCTGAAAGTCTTCTGATCCTTGAATGACTTCACCGGATGTCTTTTGAACTTATCAAACATATCTTCTAATACTATTATGTACTTTGACTTAGCCGACTTGAGCAGGCTAATATCTTGTCCATAATTTACAAAGATTTGGGGTGCCAAGTTTCTAATACTTGGTTTTCTAAGCATCATCAATATATATCCAAATATATTTCCTAACAATATATTAGAGCCGGGTCTTATCTCATCTTCTTTGAGAAAATTAAGGACCTAACAAATATCCCTGTTTCGGGGAAGGAATCATCCTATGGCGCTAGAATGGGTTCAGTGGTCGCTCATGCTTATAGTGAGACCCTTAAAGGTAAAGACACCAAATCTAACACAATGTTAGGAGACCTGCCTTACACGACTTGAAATGGGGATTTCTTAATAGACCTATTTCTCGATCCGAAACTGCGCTACTCAAATTCCTTCTGCTGCTGACGATGTTGGTAATGTTGATACACCTTTAAGGGGGAAAGAATGGAGGGATAATCCATATGATCTGGTTTCCCCCTCCAACTTTGGACTTATTAAGGAAAGAAAATTAGGGTTGCTTGGGTGGCTGCCTTCGTTGATTCCCCACAAAGGAATTGGAATATCGCTACTTCCCCTTACTGTCCAGAGCGGGTTGACTAGGGTTTGAAAAAGAGCTGTCTCAAGTGAAGCCAGACTTAGGAGTTACTTAACTCAATAGATCTCACTCAATAGCAGTGTTCGCCTTATTTTTAGCTTCACCGCAAGTGTACGGTGTAGTTTATAGAATAGGGTTAGCAAGGTCGAATCCACAGGGACTAATAAATTATTGTACTAAGTACTGGGATTGTAATATCCTTATTTTTATCCAGACGATCGAGATTGAGTAAATTGGTTTTGTAAAACTAAGACAAGAATTTATCCTAAAGTGACAAAGTAAAGCGTTGATTGAAAGATCAAGGAGATGAATGGATTCATGGGTTATGGTTTCGTTAATATCCCCTTTTATTATCAGTTAATCACAAGCAAAGTTATTATTATTCTTCCTTATAATACAATCACGAAAAGTATTTTACACTCTCTCTCTCGAGATGTATGTAAAAACGTTGATTGGATTATCTATGCTAAAGATCTCTACTTAACATAAGATATCCAACTACCAAAAGCATAAAAGATTATAAATCCTCACAAATATTCACAGACTTCTCAATCTTGCAAATATTCATGTCAAGTACTCAAATTATAGTATTGAAACTCATCTCTCGAATTATGAATCAATACATCAAAGCAAGTTAAACCAAACGCGTTTTGATAAAACAAGAATTAAAACAAAGTACTCGAATATGGTTGGAAAATAATAACTTCAATTGCAATTAATCATCCAATAAAAGTATCCATTAACCTAATCCTAAATCCGGGAATCACAAGATGTTTAGCCAGACATAGAAAATAAATAATCCATAGACAAATTATTCAAGTTCATATCTAACTAATTAAAAGTAATTGATGTGATGGAATGAATAAACTCAGGAATGTTGATGATCTCTCGATCTATCTTCAATCCTCAAGCGTGTGGTTGTGACCTCGATCAATCTCTCCAATCCTTCGATAGAAGGTTGCTCTTTTCTCTGTGTTCTAGGGCAAAAGTCAGTCTCCCTTTGTTTGGGGCCGCCTCATCTCTGTTTATACTCCCATTGGGTCAAAACCTAAGTTAAAAATCGTCAAAACCTGACTTTCCCGCACAGGCACATAGGCCGTGTGCTTCACGCACGACCAGGTCGTGCATCAGGCCGTAGGACTGCTTGACTCTCGAAATGACGCACGACCAGGTCGTGCGCTGACGCACGGGCCGTGCGTCACCCAAAATTCCGAATTTGCTTATGGGGTCTTCATAAGAGTTGTTTTTCTATCTCTTAGCTTTCCGTAGCCACTTGAATCACCTCAATAGCAATTTTGTAGAGGGAGTTATAGCCAAAATACTAAACCCTGTCGATCTTTGAAACCAAGAGCGCGCTTTGACGTTTTTGAAGGAAATTCCCTTTTCTTTGACCGTCCATGCTTCTTTCCTTCATATTTTTGCTCGTACCTTGTATTTTTACGTATCATTCGAAACATGCTATCATCGTTTATCCAATTTAGCTCCATTTTCTGCAAAATTCACAAGATTACGCAATATCATGCCCAACAAGGGAAACCAAGTAAAACAAACTGAATATGCGTGCAAATGCATCAAATATATATCATTTTAAGCCCTCAAATGCACGTATATTTTACAGTCATCAAACAGCCATTCGAGGAGCAGACCCTGGGCCATTTACTGGCATTGATGAGAACAGTCTAATAAATGTTTACGGACATTTGTTTTCTTTTCCAATGAATTTTGGTACTTATTATTTCGCATATAATTGATTTTCTTATTTGAGAAGCTTGACCCCATGTTTTTAGGGAGATAGAAAGGGAATGTAGTACCGCCAAAGGAAAAGAGATATTCCTGTGATTTAGAGGATGTACTGGCTTGGGTGGGAAACAAGGACTAGTTGGCTAGCATAAAGCATAAAGAGATTTGCATTACCACTAGACAGAAAAGAAGACTGCTCGACCCTTACAGATGAGCTGACAAGGACGGGGGCAAGTCTTTCTAAAAGGGATAGAAAGAGAGTAAACTGCACTAATTGAGACCAAAGTGGGGATCCACATGACCAAATTACCTCCTAGATGGGGAACCTCATGCCCTTATCCCTTTTCAAGAGTCAGACCAGCGTTCGAATAGGGAGACAGAGATATTGAATACTGGAATGGAATGCTAATCATGAAAAGAAAAGCCTCGCTAACTAAGCTCGTTCATGAGTTCTTGAGTGGTTGTTATGTTGTTCGATTAAAGCAAAGTAGTAACATGAAAAGGAATTCCTTGAATTTAAGACCATGAGAGTGTGCCCATTTTACGAAGGGCATCTATAAAGCCTTTTTGAGCATCTTCTTTGCTATATCCTTCTCCTATATAAGAACTTTTTCACTTTTTTTTGCTATTGATAAATTGCCATAGATCGAAAGACAGTCATTTATCACTTGGAAGAGGAATGATATGATTTATTTTTCTAAGTATAGATTATTATTTTTTTCAAATGAATTAAAATTAAAATTTGATAAAAAAAAATATCTACAACTCCCAACACTTTTAGAATTATGCTAGAGTTGCTAAAATAAAATTGATAAGTTAACTAAAAGTGATAGTTATACTATGACATAAAAAATTGATAACAAAATAAAAATTAACTCTTAGCACTTTTAGAAATTTGCTAAAGTTGCTAAAATAAAATTGATAAACTAACTAAAAGTGCTAGTTATACCATTAATATAAATAATAAATAAGGACATGAAAAATGCCTATCGACTCCGGTTTATAACTGTTGTTAAAATTGTTGTCTTTAAGGAAAAAATGACCCTAATTACAATGGTATAACCAACCGTTGACGAAAAGGATGAATAAATGTTGTATTTTGAAAAAGATTAGGCACTAATTGACAACGGATTACAAACACATTATCAAAGACCCAAGAAACGCGTTTTAAAAAAATAAAGACTGCTAATCGACAACGCTTCAAGAAAGTATTGTCTTAGGCTTGAGTGAACTGTTGTCGTTAACAAAACATCCACTCATCCACAACGGTTTAGCTAAAATCCATTGTGAATGCTTGTAAGGACAACGATTTAGCTAAAATCCGTTATCTTTGGGGTGTTGTTGTTGAGTATTTTTCTTGTAGTGATTGAAAATAATAAGACATGGATTTGGATATTCCCCTTCAACCGATCGTGTCAAAAATATAATATTATGGAGTTGAGACAAATTTTCTGAAGCAAAGAGAAAATAGATTATGGGAGTGTGTGACTTCCATACCAGTATATACATTCAAAGTATCCAAGATCTGGGAAAAAATATCCTCGTGTTTTCAAGCATCATGGTTCAAGCTTTTCCCATATTGGTTAGAATATTCTTCTAGTGCAGATGTGTGAGTCTATCTACCATGCTATCAATTGCATACTCAAGATGGACTTAGATAGTTGGATGCATTTACTACTACTGGATTTCGATCATGGAAAAAAGTAAGGGATGGGAAAAATTATTCATTTTTGGAACATATTGGGAAAGATCTCACTTCACATTATCGAAATGACGAGAAAATATGTGTCGATCTCATGAAATAAAAATCACATATTGTACAAAGTATTGAGAAGTCAGAAGTTCATATCTCAAGAAGTTGTTGAAAATAGACTCCACTTAAAAGCTTCAATCGAGGTAACTAGATGGTTTGCATTTCAAGAATACCCTTTTAGTTTTTAGAGGTCATCAAGATTCTGTAACTCAACCAATCGTGGGAATTATTTGGAATTATTGAGTTTCATAGCCTCTTATAACGACAAACCTGTCGAGGTTTTGTATAAAGCTCCAAGAAATGCATCACATCCTTCACCAAAAATACAAAAATAAATTTTGCAAGTTTTGGTAACTAAATTCAAGAATTTAATGTCATTCGATAAGAAATAGGGAAAACAAAAATTTGTGTCATTATGGATGGAGCTCGAGATGAACCGAAAGGAAGCAAATATCAATTGTATTGAGACTTGTCGACAAGAAAAACTATGTACAAGAGTATTTTTTTGGGAATTGTTCATGTTAAAGACACTATTGAACTAACATTAAAAGAAGGTATTTGTTCTGTTTCTATCACGTCATGCCCTTGATGTTTAAATTATTTTGGGACAAAGTTATGATGGTGCAAGTAATATGCGTGGAGAATGTAATGGATTGCAAGCTTTAATTTTGGATGGATATCCTGATACTTATTATATTCATTGTTTTGCACATCGCTTGCAATTGACACTAGTTGACGCATCAGAGAAAGTTATCCATGCCCATTAGTTTTTTTACCAAGTTGAATTCCATTATCAATATTGGTGGTGACTCATGTAAGCGTAATGACCAATTAAAAGGTGTCTATGCCTTGAATATTGCTCATTTACTTATCATTAATGAGCTTGAAAATGGACAAGGATTTAATCTAATTGGTTCTTTACAACGGGCATGTGATACTCGTTGGAGTTCTCATTTGAATTCTATATACAACTTTATAAAGATGTTTAGTGCAACATGTGGAGTTTTGTTGAATATTATTGAGGATGGAACTACATTTGGTCAACGAGGAGATGTCGCTCCGACATGAAATGCTAACTTCATTTGGATTTGTTTTCATTTTGCATCTTATGAGACAAATCTTGGAGATTTCTAAATATGCTTTGTCAAGATTTGCAACTTCAATCTCAAGACTTTTTGAATGTAATGCATCTTGTACCATCTACGAAATTACTCATTCGAAATTTGAGAGATGATGGATTGGATGAATTAATATTTTTGAAACAATTAATATACTTGTGTTAGATCTTGATGCTCAACATTTTGAAAGAAGAGGAAGGGCACTCCATCAACAAGATGAAATTACAAATCGACATCTTTATAGAGTTGATATTTTCAATGCAATGATAGACTCTCAATTGCAAGAATTGAATAAATTGAATGATAACACATTGGAATTGATTTTACTTAGCTCGACACTAGATCTAAGAGAAATGCTCATATCATTCAGGATTGATGACATTTTTAAGTTGATTGATAAAAAAAGTTATACCCAAAAGACTTTGCAGAACATGAGATGTATAGTTAAGAATGTCTTTTGAGCATTTCGATCATCTCATGCAACTTCCTAATTTTGGAACATTGACATATTTCTGATTTATGCCAATGGTTGGTGGTAAATAGGAAATCAGAAATCTATCCTCGTGTGGTTAGAGTGATAAATCTTATTCTCACTCTCTCAATGTCTACTGATATAACAGAGCAATTGTTTTTCTATGAATATAGTCAAGACAATACTTCAAAACAAGATGGAAGATGCATTTCTTTTAGATTGTTTGCTAGTATATATTGAAAAGAAAATTGCATAAAAAATTAGTATGGATTAACTTACAGATGATTTTCGTGATATGTAAGAGAGACCTTTTAAATTTTAATATGTTAAGATTGTAATTACGTATACTTTCGGATGCTTAATGATGAGTATCGATGTCTTATTGATGCAATTATATAATATGTTTTGAATCATGGTTCCACCTCTGCACTTTCAATAATTTAAAGGTGATTTTGGAACATCAAATACAAATCAACAAACAAGAAGAAACAATATAAATTAAATACCAACTGGGAGAATATTTTGCCATCATTAAAGATTGAAAAAGACTTCAATTTGAAAAATCCAAATATTTCAATTATCAAAATAATTCAATTAGTAAGATAACACATGAATTGTTTTAAGATTTTTTCATAATTATTTCTTATATGTTTCAGCACTGCTACAGAGAGATCAAATGGTAAAGGCGGAAAGAAGGAAAAAATAAAATCACCCGGCCCGAATTGTACATAAGTCAAATAAAGCGCACACGAAGTCGAATAAGCGTAACAATGTATTTTGTTTCAAAATATGAGTATTGTTTTTTTAATTTCCACAATATTATTATGGAACAACTAAAAGTTAATTAGATTTTTATTAGAAAAATAGTTGGTGTTTTCTTCATAAATGCAGAGGCCCATAAAAGATGACTGACACACTTGTGGCCCATATTTGTGGGCCAATAAATTCCAATAACCCATAAAAGAAAATTATGAATTTGAGGCCTTTTCGTTATTATATAAGAAAATCATGTATGCGATTTGCTTTATTGTTTGTATTAAACTTCTTAATAAGGTTATTTGCTATAAATTTTCACTCTCTTAAATGATTAATCGTTTTTCATGTGATTTTTTCTCTTAAAACACTTTAGACGTGTAGTTATCAATACTGTAACACCAAGGGAAATTCTTAATTGAGGTTACACTAAACGTAATGAGATTGAATTAGAGAAAAAATTTTGAGTTAGGAGTTAATTTGTTTGCTTGCCTTTTTTTAAGTAGTACATATGCTGGAAGATGAGGCAAGAACGGAATTGATAATCGAACCCTGGACCTCTAACATTGGCTTGAGATTTTTAACCTCTTGATCACTATCTCGATACTCTAAAAGTTTGTTGATCAATTGACTTTCACACATTTTCTTCATAAGCGGATGAGTAGATTACCAAATTTATGTTTAATTCTATATGTTATGATATGTATACGTGTATATTGTGTACATATATAATATTATATAAGGTATATGAATTTGAACCGTAGGTTGCGATTGTTGGTGGGTGCGTTGGGTGACTTCCGTAAGTCATATCCGATGAAAGTGGGATGAAGCTTCTTTCATGATATTCGTAAAGCATGCATTAAGAGTAGACAAGTTTTATATGTGAAATAAGTACGGGTGTCCCATTTATCATAAGTACGAATGTTTTATATATATATATAGGGGAGTTTAAAAGGAGACCACATATTATAGTGAGACAATGTGGACTCATCTCAACCTTCCTTTAGTTATATCAATGGCTAAGATAAATAGGGGTTATAATTACATTAAATATTTAATTAAATCAAAATAAGGGTATAGTAGACCCAAGTGGGGGACCATCTAAATATGGAATCAGTTATTAGGAGAGAGAAAATCACGTGGGAGAGAGAAAATCGCGAGAAAATCGCTACCGGAGAGAGAAAATCGCGTTGTGCTCGCCATGCGAGATGTTGTACACTTATCATATATTTGATGTATATTTAACACTATTTTACTTGTATGTTTAGCATAATTTTACTGCGCATATTAAAATGGTCAAACAAAAATATGTGGGGACCGTGAATCAAGGAATCGATTATATATAGAGAGAGAATCACACTAATTAACATGTGGGGACCGTGGATTAAGTAAATCAATTATAGAGAGAGAAAAATCACGCTCATTATTGTGTTGTATATTTAGCATATATTTGATGTACACTTAACACTATTTTGCTTTATGTTTAACATAATTTTACTACATATTAAAAATGGTCAAACAAAAATAGGTGGGGACCGTGGATTAAGTAAATCAATTATAGAGAGAGAAAATCACGCTCATTAGTGATGTATATTTAAGATATATTTGATGTATACTTAACACTATTTTGTTGTATGTTTAACATAAATTTACTTGCATATTACAATTGTCGTGCAAAAATATAAGTATACAACAAAACACATATAAGTATACAACAAACCACATATAAGTATGCAACAAAAAACATAACTATACAACAACATAAATACATACATCGAAATTAACTACTTATACAACAAAACTCATCTAAGTATACATCGAAAAACATATAAGTGTACAAAGAATCCTAACCGCCTCCTCGTAGGCCCTCGCTTTCCACGTCGGATCGCCTTCTTCACCAATCCTCCGATCCTGTCCCTTTATTCTCAAACCCCAAAAATATCTTTCGAACTCCCAAGACTCCGATCGCTTTCTTCAATCGCTCGGTCAAATTCGGTCCCTTTTGATCGAATTGGGAGATAAGAAATTAAGAATCAATTAGGAAATCTCCAATTTACTGTTCGAGACAGATAAAAAGAAGAGAGAAAAATGGGAGGAGGGCACGGCCATGGCATAACGTACAAAGGCGTGATATTGCAATCTTCGAAAATTACCAGAAAATTTCCCTTCCATGTTTTTTGGACTAAGAATTGATTTTACTTTGTTACATCATCCCCGAGCATCTAAAATTAAAGTTCTTTGAAACCGCATTGCGACTAATTTAACACTCAAAATACATATGATAAAGAAAATAATTCAACTGCATGAGGTAACATCAAAACAAAGGCATGCATATTATGTGAACAGACTTACCTCTGAAACTTCCCTGTACATTGAGCATATGGCCGGCCATTCACCATTGTTGCTATATGAAAGTCATGACGAAATGAGAAGCCAAGAGAACAAGAGACAAATTTTGATTTGGTGTAATTACACAATTACAATGTTGCCTTTTCGTGATTTAAAATAAATCAAAAATATTTAGTAAATTGGGTAAATATCAACCATCTAAAATTACAGATTTATGGACATGATTAGTCCACACTGTCTCACTCTAATTATGTGGTCTCATTTGATCATATTCCTATATATATATATATATATATGACAAAAACTTTGGTCGACCGTCTAATGGGTCTACATTTCATGAGACGGATCCAATTTAGCTCGTGATATCCGGACATGTGGCATTTTTGTAATATTAGGTGTGATAAAATCACATTGCATTCCATGATTAAAGGATTGAATGCGCAGGGGTACAATAAATGACAGAGCAAATACTAAGAACATTTATCAAAAGCAAAATGTATATATCATCGATGATATCAATGTAATAGTACCAAGCAGTACTTATAGTACACAAAAGTAATTCAAGCCATACAAGTGTCATCATCTAATCTATTCTCTTGTAACCAATTTGTGACGCCTTGGGGGCACGAAAGAGGGCGGGGAGTGATCGCGGTGCAAGAAGGCACGAACAAGGAGCGCTCTGGCAACAAGCTTTCTAGCAGAGGGGGACATGAATGAACCGATCCCACACCCGAATAAGAGGAGATTCTGAGATTGTGTAGGTATGGGACTATACGATTGAGGAGAGCTTAAAAGATTTGATAGGTACTACTCATATCAACAAGATGCATCTTCTTTTCTAGTGCTCATTATGTACAAAACTCACGAGTTAAGCGTGCTTGGCCCGAGCAATTGTGGGATGGGTGACCCCGGGAAGTCGCTCTCGGGTGCGTGTGAGTGATGATAAAGCGCTGAAAAAAGACTTATGTTGGTTTGTGGGGACAGTTGTCGATCTGGAAGGTGGGCCGTTACACAACTAATCATTACTAATGATGAGCTAATAATCCTATACTATTCGGTGAAGATGGAATCTTTGCAACCATAGTGACGAAACTCAGCTGATTCAACAGAGTCTTGTTTGTTTTCATTCCCCCTCAATTCGACGGAGGTTTGAGGAAAAACCTTCAATTTATTTCGAAGCCGAGTGAAGAATTGGCTTGTGAGAGGTTTGGTGGAAATATCACCAATTTGATCCAAGGATGGAACATACTCAACACCAATCAAATTATCAGCTACTTTGTCCCTGATGAAGTGCTAATCAATTTCCAAATGTTTAGTTGTGGTATGATGTACTGGATTGCCTGCTACAGAAATAGCCCCGAGATTATCCATCCAAACAACTGATTTCTATCTAGAGAAAACTTTAGTTCACTGAGTAAGGATTGAATCCATAGGATATCACAAGTAACCAAGGCTAAGCTTCTATATTCAGCTTCCGTACTAGATCTTGAGACTGTTGGTTGTTTTTTGGAACTCCATGAAATTAGATTGTTTCCCAAGAATACACAAAAACCTGAGGTACTTCTTCTGTCATCAAGATCTGAAGCCCAATCAGCATCAGCAAATGCTTGAAGATGAAGAGATGATGATGTTGTGAAGTTCAAACCATAGTCTAAGGTCCCAGCTAAATACCTTAAGATCCTTTTTACTGCATTCCAATGCTTGTCTAATGGATTTTGCATGAATTGGCTCACACACGGTTAACACTAAAATTGATCTCAGGTCTTGTAAGTGTAGCATATTGTAAGCCACCAACAATGCTCCGGTACAACTTGCCATCAGGAATGGGATTGCCATCAAATTTTGATAAAAAAGGAGAGCTAACCATAGGTGTACCAAGACCCTTAGCATCTTTCATCCCAGCTTTTACTAACAAATCCTCCATATACTTCTTTTGACTGAGAAATAGACCGCCTGGCTTGTGTGTGATTTCAACTCCAAGAAAGTAATTCAACTGCCCCAAGTCTTTGAGAGAAAAGAACTTATGCATCTCATCTATCACAACATGAATTTCTTTTTCTTTGTTCCCTGTAATCACAATATCATCCGCATAGGCTAGAATCAGTATGCATGATCCCTCATTGTGTCTGTAATATAAGGAATTGTCAGACTTTGCAGCACAGAAGCCCAACTGAAGGAGAACACTGGCAAATTTGCTTGTCCATGCCCTGGATGTCTGTTTAAGGCCATAAAAGGGATTTCTTCAACTTACAAAAAAGAGAGGCTGAATCACTTTGAGTGAAGCCAGGAGGCTGTTCCATATACAGTTCTGTATCTAGCTCTCCATTTAAAAAATCATTAGCAACATCTAGCTGTCTAATGTGCCTAGCTTGGGACAGAGCAATACTCAACACAATGCGAATAGTAGTGGTTTAACCACCGGATCAAGGTTTCAGATAATCAAATCCCAATGACCGAGTGTATCCTTTGGCAACCAATCTAGCTTTGTATTTAGAAAGACTCCCATCATCATTCATTTTAGTCTTAAAAACCCATCTACAACCAATAACTTGTTTGTTGCTAGGCAAATAACACAAAATCCGTGTTTGATTCTTGATAAGAGCTTCATACTCTTGTGTCATAGCATGTTTCCATTCTCGTGTGGATAAGGCCTCTTGGATGGACTGTGCTCTTTAAGAATCGAGATATGAAGATTTTGGGCTTATATACATCAACCTTAGAATGAGTGATCATATGATGAGAACATATATTACCTGCAACATCACCGAGAACAGACTGAAAAAGGTACATTAGTAGAAATAGAATCAATTTGATCATTAGCTTGTATTGGTAAATGTACATATAATTGACCACTTTCTTCTAGAGAAATAGGAGATGCAGAATTAGTGGAAGAATGAGAAGTGTGAGAACTAGAAGAAACCACAGGGGTGTGAGGATGAGGATAAACCACATGGGTGCTATCATTATCGAAGAATAATAATCATTACCATCGGGATCATTGGGAAAACAGACCAACATGAGGTATTTGGGAAGTGGTGGTGGTATATAAGTCAGCAAGATCATGAGTTTGATCCTCTGTTTGCTTTCGATGAAAAGGGAATTTGGATTCATCAAAAACAAGGTGTCCGGTAATAATAACATTGTTATTAGGAAGAAGAACCTTATATCCTTTGTGCTCTTTGAAGAAGAACATTCCCCGCATTGATCCTTCACAAGACAAAAAGATGGGTGAAATTCAAAGAAAACATTATTGTCTTGAGCAAATTGACTAACACTAATGAGATTTTTTGTTATATGAGGAACATGCAATAGATTTTTAAGAAGAAAAAAATGTTTAATGAGGGTCGAATCAAATGGTACAACTATAGAATTACCAAAATGAGCAATGTTCAAACTTTGTCCATTTCCAACTTGGACATTCTCGCCTGATAGTCACCGCAATATTGAGATTTCCCATATCATAGGTCACATGATTAGTGGCACTGAGTCGGGTACCAATTCAAATCCTCGAGAAGCATCTTCAAAGTGGTAATGCTTGCAACATAAACATTTGAGTGGCCAAAAGTACTCTGTAATTTTGTTGTTGTTTTGTGTGCCAGAGTTAGGTGTGAAATTTAAATCAGCCCTATAGAAACACCTTTTTGCAGTGTGGTTGTTAGAGTGACAGATTTGGCACCTTGGTCTATTTTCTCCAAATCTGCCTCATCTTCCTCTAGCACCACAAAACCCGCCTCTTCCTCTATTGTCATAACCCAGAACATTTACATTTTAATTCGTATGGTTAATTATTCATAAACATAATTACATACATTTTGACATTTCATGTTCACATTAAAATACATATGAAATCATGTTCTTTTTATAATCACATTAGCTACCAATAATATTAATAGCAGTGATAACAAACAATTACTAAAAATTATATTTGTTAGACATATTAATATATAAATTGTTTTCATATAAATATGTGAAAATGTGCAAATATACATATATGGTTAGTGCTTGCAGACCCTTGGAAATCTATTTAGTACATTAGATAAGAATTAGTAAATTATAAATAGAAACTAATTGAGGGACCTATAGATAAATATAAGATGTAAAATGTATAAACAAAACATCACACACGACACATATATGGATAAATGAATTGATCTCTTATATTAAAATATATATGTGTGTGCGTCATATACAGTTAAAGTTAGTGTAGCAATTTTGCCTTCTATATCTTTAACATTAAGGATTAACTTTAATTGGCCATTAGATAGGTCAATCCATCTAGAACTCTCTGTATATATATGCATTTATAAATGACAGCCACTAACATGTACAAGTGTATTGTAAATTATACTTTTTAATAATTTAGATATTTACTCCACCGCCATAAACGGGAAAAAGGTATTTGTATGTAAATTACTTTATGAGTTATGACACAAACATATACTCACGGTAAAAGAGCACACGAAATAAGGAGAAGAGCTCGAGCGAAGGGATCAACAAAAAAAAAAGAAAAAAAAAAGAAAACGAAAAAGGGAAGTAAAAAAAGGAGGAGGATTAGCACACAAAGAAGGTATAGTGGTACAGATTTTATATACTAATTAAATTTATTTTACCTTCTCTTTTTTTTATATACTTGCTGAATAGGGAATTTTGGTTAAATAAAATAAAATAAATAATAGGAAATATAAGAAACAGTAATATTTATAGTATGTCATATATATAAAGTTATAATGAAATAATCAAATTTAATTGTGATATGTAATTAATTGAGTTAAGCATCATAATAATTAAGATTTCTTATGTGAAAAGATTACAGATTGCATACACATGATATCGTTCGAGTTGAATATGATTATACAAATTTTCATATGTTATCTCGAAAGAGGAACGGATAAGGCCGACTAGGCAAAGTCATCAAGATAAGAGCATCACTTGTGAGTATAATCCTTTGGTCTGTTATTTGACTTGTGTGCTTATATAATTGATATATCCGAATGAACTGTTTACTTGTTGGCTATGGTGATGAGAAGCTTATTGTGCTCTAACGTGAATTATATGATTCTCTGTGGTGATATGGTGATGAAATCGAGAATTATGATCTCTATTTGATGAGATTGATATGGAATTGCGATATGTGATCTCCACTGATGTTATAGATGTGAAAATGAGACATGTGATCTCTACTTGTGTTATTGATACGGAAATGAAATATGTGATTACAAAAATGCATTCATGAGAGATTAATGGATTCTCATTATGGCCACTAATGACCTTGAATCACGTAGATTATAGTCATCCGAAATTCTGGATTACGAGTACCGTGACGGCCACCCCGAGTTCACCGAACTCTACGTGAAATAAAGAATTACAGTGTCATGGCCATCTTCGTGATCACGATCTATTCTTGGTATTAGCCGCCCATAATAGTAAAAGAAAATGATCAAGCACGTCCATTTACATGTTTATAAATGATATGATCAATTGATTGTGATAATGTGCTTGTGTGATGTTAAATAACTTGTTATTGGATTATACTTGTTGAGCTTGCAACTCACCAAATGCAATGTTGCCAATTTTTAGTTGTTGTAGGTAAAAGTTGATCCATGAGGTGTGACAGAAGTTGAAAGTATGGATCAAAGGTCGGCCACTGATTCCCATCCTTCTCCCTCACCATCATTTGCATATCATATAGGGAGTTTTGTTTTTGATCCGTATATAAAAAAGGCACGATCGTTAATGTTGTGTAATATGGATGAATGCACATATGTGAACGAGTGTCTTTGCTAAATCGTTTTGAGTAAATGCTTCCACTTGAATCGTAAAGGTTATAAATCGATGATTAATATATTAATCTCATGCGCAATGCAAATGTGTTACTTATGATTTATATTTTTATATGATATAAATACGTGTTACAAGGGTAAGGGTGATATTTTTATATGATATACGTGTTACAAGGGTAAGGGTATTACATCTATTGTTTCCATTAAAACCTCAATCCCCGCTATTTCTTCCATTGTTGTTGTGATAATAGCCTCTTCCTCTTGGATCATGGTTTCCTCCCCCTCTCCTACTTCCAAAGATTTTGTGTAAAATTTACGAGAAAGATCCATCCTCAATGAAAATTCTATTTTCAAAGGTCTCCAATTTTTTTACAAAACTAAGCAATAAAGCATGGAGTTCACTCAAACTCCAAGGTTCAAGTCCGGATATAGTAAAACATAACAGAGTTATACTCGGTCCTCCCACTCAACACATACATAACTTGATCTTTTTGACTGATCGTTCACCAAAGATCCCAATAGATCACATCAACCTTTGATCTTGTTCAAATAATCCTTCATCTCAGAAATTTCCTTCTTAAGAGTCTGCAAATGCAGCCTATACTTTTGCATGACCTTGGCTTGATTTTGATTTGCAAAAGTGGTTTTCAAGCAATCCCAGATTTTTTTGGAAGTATTTAAACCAACTATGGTGATTAAAATACTTTCGATAAGGAAGACAATAGCCATGAGGCTAATAGTTGATCTTGCCTATTTCATTGTAGATAGGAGGGATTAGTTTTTGGAGTTTCGTAGTAGAGGCACTTGGTGTAAACTCATCTAGCATAGGGCATTAACCAAATGAGGTAACCTTCCAAGCCATAACCTCGAATAGCGGCCCGCATTTGCCGCTTCCATACTAGGTAGTTGCTCTTAGTGACCTTCACAAAGGACATGGCTTTGTGGTTGAATAATTGGTTCATTAGTTGTACCCGCATTCGCATCAGAGTAGTAGCCATGAAGAGAAAAGAAAATAAAAATGGATCGCATTAATTAACCTCGCTTCCGATACCATGTGAGAAAATCACATTGCATTCCATGGTTAAAGGAAAGAATGCAAAGAACGGACAAGAAATGACAGACAAATACTAAGAACATTTATCGGTTCAAAATGTATATTTCATTGATGATTTCAATGTAACAAGACCAAAGAGTACTTATAGTACACAAAAGCAATCCAAGCCATACAAGTGTCATCATCTAAGCTATCCCCTTGTAACCAACTAATCATTACTAATGATGAGCTAATAATCATATACTATTCAGTGAAGATTAACCATAGTGACGCCACTCGGCTGATTCAGCAAAGTCTTGTTTGCTTTCATTAGGCAGTGACAATATTATCACTATGACCGTCAAAACTATTAGTTTTTTCACTAAAAGTATTAGTAATACCTCTGAAAAGTATTAGTAATCATAATTTGAACAATATTTTTAGTAGTGCTCATTAAAAGTATTGATTTTTTTTTCCTTTAAAAGTATTAGTAATCCAGTTAAAATGTATTAGTTGTTCCCTTGAAACGTATTAGGCACTGACGTAATATTAGACATCGACGTAGTATCACTATGGCCCTTAAAAGTATTAGTTTTTCCTCTAAAAAGTATTAGCAAGATTTATGAAAAGTATTAGTGATCCCCTTAAAAATATCTTTAGTAGTCCTCATGAAAAATATTACTTTTTCCTCAAAAGTATCGTAATCTTCCTAAAGTATATTAGTAGTTCCTAGAAAAGTATTAGGCTTTCTAATTAAAAGTATTTTGTAATTTCCCTCAAAGATATTTTATAATTTCCCTGAAAAGTATTAGTTTCTCCTTAAAAACATTAGTAGCCCCCACTAAAAATATTAGTTTTTCATATTAATAGCTTTTAGTAGTTCCCTAGAAAAATTTAAATGTTGAATTGAAAATTATTACATTTTGAAATAAAAAGTATTACGTTTTTTTCATTAAAACTATTGCATATTTAAATGAAAATATATTACACATTAAGCTGAAAAATATTACGAGTTTACAGAAAAGTACTACACATTTAAGTGAAAAGTATTATTAATATACAAACAAGCCCCTAATACAATTTTGACTCACCATCTCACATTCACATCCTCAAAACACAACAAAAAGTTAAAATTCTAGCTTCTCGCTTTTACTTCTCTTCATTCTTCTTCCATTCAGAGTACTTCCACCAACAACTCATTGTACTCCAAGGCAAAAACATCAATCACCCAAGCCAACAATAAGAGAAGGAAAAGAAAAAGAAAAGGAATTTAGAAGAGAGAGGTGTAATACATAACTGCTTTTCTCGCATTAAGCTTCTACAAATGCAAACAACAACCAAAGAAAATATTTTCTTGTTATCGGTAAGGAGCATGAAAAACACACACATGAAGAATCACCAGGTTCGCAAGAAGGGTCAAGGCGTCATCATTTTCCACTCGGGCGAGCATAGTTGAATCTATTACAAGAGATGGTTGCCGACAATGGAGGTTGTCCGCCAGTGGTGGTGTCTCACGGCTATGGTCGCAGAGAGAGGTTGTGGTGCGTTAGGGCATGGGCGAGATTTGTTTTTGAGTATTTCTGCGTGCGTTCTTTTTATTGAGTTTTGTCTTCTTTTTTATTTAATTGTACCGGGTCTTGGAAGTTTGGTTATTGGTTTGGGCTAGATCGATCCGCCTAACGGATTAGATTTGTTAGACCGCAATGAAATGAGACCTCTTATCTCTCTCTCTCTCTCTCTCTCTCTAAATATATATATATATATATATATATATGGATTGGTTCAAATGAGACAAACCTTTTAGGTAAGTCCATAGAACACTTATGGACTGTTGATTTAAAATTTTGGATGGTGTAGATCATTCCAGTTATTTTAGGCTAGTAAGGGTATATATGTGTTTTTATATGTCATCAGATTTTTAAGTGGGGGTGTTTATGTCATTTAGTATTTAGTTTTAAAGGAAACATAAAATCTTACCTTTTTAGTTGGCCGAGATTTAGGGAGAGAGAACCCATCAACTTCAATTGTGTTGTTAGTTTTAAAGGCAAATAAAATCTTACCTTTTCAGTTGGCCGAGATTTAGGGAGAGAGAACCCATCAACTTCAATTGTGTTGTTCAGCTTATTTCATTTCAAAAAAACTGAATATTTCAAAGGGAATTGCATACTTAGTAAAATGTTGTGGTATACTTAGTTATGTTTTATTGTATATTTAGTTTAGTGGAATTGTATACTTAGTTTAAGTAGTATAGTGGATTTGTATACTTAGTTCAGATGAATTGCATACTTAGTTAAATACCATTGTATACTTAGTTATCTTTTAATGTATATTTAGTTCAGCAGAATTGTATCTTGGTTTAGTGGAATTATATACTTAGTTATATAAGTAGTTCGGTGGAATTGTATACTTAGTTCAGTGTAATTGTATACTTAGTCAATTGTTTTTGTACACTTACTAATGATTTAATGTATAGTTAGTTCAGTGTAATTGTATACTTAGTTAAATATTTCTGTGTACTTAGTAATATTTTAATGTATAATTAATACAGTGAAATTGTATACTTAGTTAAATGTTGTTCACTGATTGTTGATTGCTTCCGATAGATGATAACTCTTCGCCAATTGTATGATATCCGACGCTTTTATGTTTTTTGTCAAGCTTGATCCAATGGAATAATTGCAGAAATGAATGGAGCAGTACAATTTTGGTTTGCGATGCAGAGTGTTGTTGTGAAGAAGGGAGAGAAGAAGGGTGGATCGCGTGATTGGGGGGACGTGATCAATAACAAATCACGTCCCTAATTTGTAGAAGACGATTATGGTTTGTTTTTCATCAATCCCTATTTTACCTCTGCAAGTGTAT
The DNA here is from genome assembly GCA_016081115.2 of Rehmannia glutinosa. Taxonomy (NCBI): domain Eukaryota; kingdom Viridiplantae; phylum Streptophyta; class Magnoliopsida; order Lamiales; family Orobanchaceae; genus Rehmannia; species Rehmannia glutinosa. The sequence goes on along the minus strand of CM071924.1, from coordinate 9,481,606 downwards.
ATTTTACTTCCAATAGTTGTATATATTTGTTTAATCTTGGCCATCGATTTTTTATTTTTCATGGTGTAGATCTGTTCCTACGGTCTCACCTAGGAGGGTGATCTCACAGGATCTTCTCCCTATATATACATATATATAACTAAATGAGTAGGTACCTTATCACGATATAGAATATATATAGATACCATTAAATGAGTAGGTACCCTACCAGGCCACCCATTGTCATCTTATATATATATATATATATATATGGGATCTCGTGTGTGCGCTCTTATCAGTGTGGCGGTGTGGATTGATCCCATCCATCCACACCTTTTATTCAATGGTCCAGATTGCTATTGAAAATAATTGATTTATCAATTAATTAATAGATGGAAAATGGCATAATAGTAACTAGCAAAATGCCATAAATCATGCCCCTACAATCAAGGGATTGATTAATATCACATTTTCATAACATCAATTGTGCACCATTTTAATAGCTGAATCAGTACACCATTTAATAACCGATCGTACACCATTTTATATATAACAAAGGCATTATTATATAACTAATTGTATATCATCTAAAGGAACTATAAAGACAAAATGGTGTAATCATCTTCTCATTTAATAACGTAATTGTGCACCATTTTATTTCTAACAGTGCATCATTGTATAACTAATTGTACATTGTATAACTAATTATATAAAGACAAAATAGTGTAACCACCTTCCCATAATGATGCCCCATAATCATGGATTTGTTAAAGATCACGTTTCCATGATCAATTATGCGTCATTTTAATAGTTGAATTGTGCATCATTGAGTAACTAATTGTACATCATTGTGAGTAAACCATAATTGAATGAAATGCGAACAATCGTAAAATCAAATCCCATAAAAAATTTGGAATTGAATGGTGTACAATTAGTTATACAATTATGCACTGTTAGATATAAAATGGTGTACAATTAGTTATTAAATAGTGTACAGTTCACTATTAAAATGGTACACAATTCAGTTATGGAAACATGATATTAATCAATCCCTTGATTGTAGGGGCGTGATTTATGGCATTTTGCTAGTTACTATTATGCCCTTTCCACCTATTAATTAATTGATAAATCAGTTATTTTTTATAGCAATCTGGACCATTGAATAAAATGTATGGATGGATTGGATTAATCCACACTACCACACAGTAAGCCCCCTGCCACATTTGATCATAACCATGTATATACTGAAATCCTATAATATTAATAGTAAACATACTCATCTCAAACCCGATTATAAAATTACCTATATTACTCGTACCGACCCAAAGTCTATTTGATGATATCCATATACTACTCGTATTCCGCCCAAAAAACTCGTTTATTAAATATAGAAACTTATAATTATATAAATATATAAATTACTATTTAAATGTGTACCTTATAAAAAATCAGTTATTATATAAAAAATATCTAATATGGTAAATTTTTAATACTTCTAACAATTAACCAAGTTCAGTTTTGCAAGTAACTATAGAATATCATCATTTATCAAATAAATCAAAAGACGCACATCAATACAAATGCCGCAAATAATTTCCTTAAAATCGTAGAATTAATTTTAAGTCAATGTCACCTTCTACGCTTCCCGGTACAATTTTACCTAAATTTACGCTCCCCGCTCTTTTTCTTACACAACAATACACTCTAGCAAAATTTCCGGACATTTTTATGCTTTGTTTCAACATTGTTTCTAACATGTTTCAATAACCAAGAAACAATATAGAAACAAACCAAAAACAACATAAAACACCATATGAGCAAAAAAAGCTAAAAATAGGTAAAAATTGTATTTAAACATCAAAAACTTCATGGAAATAACAAAGAAACATCGGAATAACATTAAAAAGGATATGGAAACAACCCGGAAACAACGTAAAAATATTTAAAACACTACATGAATAAAAAGAGCTTTAAAATAGATAAAATTGTATTTATACATTGAACACTACATGAAAACAACAAAAAATTATTAGAACAACATTAAAAATATTATAGAACAACACCGAAACAATAGAAACAATGTACAAAATAATATATGAATAAAAAACAAAGATAAAAATAGGTTAAAGTTGTTTTGAAACATCGAAATAACAAAGAAACAACATAGAAACAACAAAAAAACAAATTTAAACAATATCGAAAAACTTATATAACATGTAAAACAATGCAGAACAAAAAAAAAAACGAAAAAAATAAAAATAATCAAAAATATGCAGGAGCGTAAAAAAATTAGGTACAAAAGTAAAAATTAGGTACAAAAGTAATAGAGCGTATTGTGTGGTATGGGGACCAAAATCAGCGTATTCCATGTAATTTCCCCAAGAATTAAACTCAACAAGATTAAATAGAGTTAATAGGAAACAACTTTATATTATCTTTGTAAGAAATGAAAATTCATATTGTTGGGTTTCAAGAAAGGGTTTGGATAGTGAATATTCAATGAGGTAAAATCGAACCCTATCTACATATAAATGAGTAGTAATTTTCCATCCCATACCCGCCCCAAATCTGAAAAAGACTACTTATTTCCTTCCCATGCATTAGGCTTCAGAAGGGTGGGTACATGCGTCTAACCGTACCTACTGCCATCCCTAATGTCTAGAGATGGCGGCGGCACGGGTAGACATGGGTACCCACGCGGCCAGACCCTAATGAGACGGGTCTATAGGTAGTCTTTTTACGGGTAGGTTATGATTTTACCCCCTCGGATACTCACTACTACCCGAACCCATAACCCTTAGTAACTTTCATTTATTTTTTTCACCTGATATGTTACATTTCTTCTTAGAAATCCAACATAAATTTTTATTTTATACAAAGGAGATATAAAGTTGTTATTTATTTTGAATCTACGACCATATCAACTCTATTTTATCTTTGTCAAGTTAAGCTTGATAAAACTACATGTCTGCTGATGTTTTTTTTATAAATTAAATGATATACTAGTGTTGATTCTGCAATTTTAAGGAGTGTATTGGTTGCATTTGTATTGATGTAATGCTTTTGATTTAGTTGATGAATGATGATAGCCTATAGTGGCTTGCAAAATTGAAATGGTTATTGTTATATTTATTAAGAATTTACCATATTAGGCATTTCTCATATAATAATTAGTTTTTGGTAGGGTGCCCATTTAAATAATTTTATAAATATTTATATAATTATAAGTTTTTAATAAAATAAATGAGTTTTGGACGGCATGGGGTAGTAATCGGGGTATCGAAAATGGATTTTGCACTACAACATAAATGATATTAGGTAACACAAAATTGTAGCACTGTTATATAAAGCACATTATGTAACAGTACATGTTTGTTACACTTTTACATTATGATATTTATGTATCACTTTTGCAGCACTTTATAAATATGTAACACTTATTTGTAACAGTCTCAAATAAGTAGCACTTTTTAAGTATCACTATTTTTTATTGTTGTTTTGGTACCATAGATAGATATTACTTTAATTAAATAACACTCTAGTTAACACTATATTTAATTAATTGTAATACTTTTTGGCTATATTTTGGTAACTTAAAAATTACGTCCTTTAATCAAATAATACGAATGATTTATTTAGTTAACTAATATCCCAATTAAATAATGACAAAATCCATATTTTATCTTAATTTTTATTTTATTTTTAATGTTTTAGTTATATTAATCCATAATATTAATAAATGCCAATTTTCATAGATTTTTACCCTTTATTTTGCCTCTTTATTGTATATGAGATTTTAGTTAGTTTACTTGTAGCATTAACATAATTTCATATTTCATAAATAAAATATATTGATTATTTAATTGTTAAGTTTTAACTTATTGCTATTAATTCTATTATATGGAGTATATATATATATAAGTGGTACATAATAAATTGTTAAATGTTATTAGACATTACTAAAAACATATAGAATACCCACATATTTTATCAATAGAAATTGTTCTTAGGTATTACCGAAGGTTTTTTATTTTTCTTTTAGATTTTTTAAAACAACATTATCAATGTAATTAAAAATATCGTAATATCCACGAAAACATCTCTAGGTAAATTTATTATGTTTATTTAATATTTTTAATTTTACCGACGAAAACTAATTTCGTTAGCAACCTATTTTTTAAGAGTATATGCTTATATATTTAAATTATATTATATACTATATTTATTAAAATTATATTATATACTATAAATATAAATTTATATAATATATTATATATATAAAAATTATATTATATATTAATGAACATAATAAAAATAATAAATAAAAATATCAAATAAATTTATCAATGAATTGATTTTCAATTGGTAAAAATAAAACGAAGTATAGAAATAAAAAATAATTTACCGACGGAAAAAATCTATACGTAATTACCGACTACATCAATTTTCATTGGTAATTGTTTATATATATATATGTGTGTGTGTATATAAAAATCAAAGCAAAGATTCAATAAGAATCAACTTAGCCCAATGGCAAGTTGCCACTTCCAGCACAACATAGGTCTTGGGTTCGATGATTCTTGGGAGCAAAAAAATTACTTGTTAAATACCATGAAAAGTGCTAACAAAGTCTTTAAAAAGTGTTACATTTTGCCCAAAAAAAAAAGGTGTTATATTTTGACAAAAAAGTGCTACCTTAAACTTATATGTTACATTTTATAAATTTTTTTTAAAGTGTTACAATAGATGAGTACTTAATGTAACACTTAGAAAAAGTGTCACTATAGCTATTAAAAATGATATCGTAGACTATAGGTAGCACGGGCAAGTGCATCACCATAAAAAGTGCTACCTATTGTTTATAGTAACATTTTATGGCTATTATGTAACATTTTATGAGTGTTACCTTATGTCACTTATGTTGTAGTGTTGGGATGGATACGGGTAATAGATGTAGTTTCTTAGTGGTTTGGGACGGGTACGGGTAGGGATGGCAATGGGTTAGGTACTCACCCATGTAAGGCTATCCAAATTCGAGCTCTATAATATTTATACTACTCATATCCATTCCAAACCCGATTAAGAAACTACACCTACTACCCATATTCATCCCAAACCCATTTATTAATACCCGTATACTATCAATACCCGCCCAAAAACTGTTTATTTTATGTAAAATTTATAATTATATGAATATTAAATGGCTATTTAAATGAGCATCCTACCAAAAACTAATTATTATATAAGAAAATGCCTATGTTAAATTCTTAACAAATATAATAATTAACTATTTCAATTTTGTAAGTCATTACGGACTATCATCAATCATCAATTAAATCAAAAGCATTACAAAAACACAAATGCAACCAATACATTCCTTAAAACGCATAATCAACACCAAGACATCATTAATTCATAAAATTGTATCACCGATATGTAGTTCTATCAAACTTAACAAAGATAAAAACAGAGTTGAAATAATCACATATTCAAAAAAAAAGTAACAACTTTATATCTTCTTTGTATAAAATGAAAATTTATGTTGGGCTTCTAAAAACAAATATATCTTGTCAAGTGAAAAAAAAATGGAAGTTACTAAAAGGTAAATGGGTTCGGATAGTGGGTATCCGAAGGAGTGAAACTTTACCCTACCCATATATAAATGTGTATTAATTTCTCATCTCATACCCATCCCAAATCCAAAAAGGAGTACCCATACCCATCCCATTAGGGTCTGGGGCGGGTGGGTACTCGCGTCTGCCCGTCCCGTTGCCATCCCTAGGTATGGGTAGTATAAATATTATAGGATTCAGATATGAGTAGTCTTAAATGGGTCGGTACTCTATCCATTGTCATCCATACTAGTCCGAAATTTATTAACTTGTCACTTTGCATCAACAAGAAGAATATATATTCAGTTTTAACAGAGAGAAACTAAGCCATCGAAGATCAAGGAAATGAATTTCTATATATTGAATCAATAATGAAAGCCATAGTCTGCGAGCATATATATATATATATATATATATATATATATATATATATATATATAAAGCTAGAATGGAGTGTAACTAACTAATTGTTACTGTAACAAACTAACAGATTAAATTAACTATTCAACTAAATCTGTTACACTCTAATATTCCCCCTACTTGGATCTGAGAGATTCTGGTGTGCTAAGTGAAAAGTTTCCACACAACATCTAGAACCGGGAAGAATATAATGGCTTGGTAAACAAATCAGCTGGTTGGTCTTCAAACGGAATGAAATGAACTTCGACTTCTTTATCAATCGCCTTTTGTCTGACAAAATGATCATCGATTTCTATGTTTTTAGTCCTTGCATGGAAAACAGGATTTTCAGCCATTGCAGCCACACTCATGTTATCACATCACAACAAAGAAGGACACTCAACAACAACCCCAAGTTCCTTCACCCATGAATGCAGCCATATGATATATTGGTTGTGTCATGTAGCTTTTAAATGTGCTACAAAAGGTTTGATGTTAACTTCACACCGTGTATGCTTCTAGTGATGGTGTTATTGATTCTCCTCAAGCTCATATCTCTGTCTCTGGACCATCTACATCTTTGGATCAAAATTGGTACTTAAATAGTGGAGCAACCGCACATGTTACAAATTAAATGAATAATCTTTCACTCAAATCGCATATCAAGGCTCGACAAGCTTGTAGTTGGTAATGGCTCCAAACTTCCCATCTCTCATATTGGTTTCTCTCATTTACCTTGTGTTTCTTCTTCCTCCCCATCCTTACTTCTTAATGACATCCTTTATGTTCCACATATCACAAAGAATTTACTAAGTATATCGCAGTTTACTAAAGATAATGATGTACTAATTGATTCTTTAGTTGGACAATTCAGGCTCAACATTGAGGTTCACATAACAATTATCGCTAATTTTGGCAATTCGGGTTCATCTTGTCCTCAATTCGCCAAAATTTAAAGTTATTGTCATAAATTGTAAGCCCACAAACTTAATATCTTTCTTTGCTATTGGGATATTATTAGTATCCTTATTTTGCAACTAAGCCAAATTTGATGTAAACAATACTCCAATGGCACACCAATTATTGTACCAAACTAGTAATCCAAGACGTGCGTTGCACATGTGTTATTTATTATTTTATTTTAATACGCAAATATTTATATAAAGTAAATAAAAACAAATGTTTATATATAAAATTTATATTTTTTAATTACTAACTTAAATTTGAAATTTGATTCTAGAAAACATCAAATAGATCAATTAGAAAGGTCAATTAAATATAACATAATTTGATAATTTAATATTATAACATTAATCAAAACAATTTGTCTATACTTGATACCTTAGCTTTTTCTCGATTGGCGTTGTTTGTAGAAAACATCATCCAACAAATATAGTTGGCGGCATAAAGAGTTTGAGGCCAAGCAACAATAAATACCATTTGAAATATTATCTTGAAAAAGTTCTTGAAAATTGATAGTTATAATTCTCAATTCAAAATTTTTACTATTTATAGGTTTCTGGACTTTTCTCGAGAGGTGATCTCAGTAGATGTAGATCATGATAATTCAAATTTTTCTCGCACACATACAAAGTACCAAAACGTTACAAATGATGCAAAGACAAAGTTGTGTAATAAATTAAATGCATATTATTATTATTATTATCATCATCATCATCATCATTATTAGTACTACTACTACTACTACTACTACTACTACTACTACTATTACTACTACTACTACTACTACTACTACTACTACTACTACTACTACTACTATTATTATTATTATTATTATTATTATTATTATTATTGTGATTTCAATACTTCAATCAATCGTGTGAAAACTAATCATTTAAGTGTGTTTATTCTCAATTAAATCAAAATTTAAAGAATCAATAGTCAATTCATAAATTTATTTGTAAATATAATACAAAAATACACAAAGATGGTCTCAACATTTTCCCGACCTACATAAAAACTTGCTACTTTTAATTCTAAAGGTATAACTTAGTGGGAAAAAAATTAAATTAGACCGGTTTTATATGATAGAATTAACGTGTGGATAATTCAAGATAATAGTCTGTTAATGGTGTAATTGTATTTTTTTCTAATTATAATGACTAATGAGAAAGAGAAAAGGCTGAATGCAAAGTGTAAATATGCTAGCTATTCTATGACTTTTTAAAATATGAATGAATAAAAATTTCTATAATCAATTGATAAAATTTAAATTGAGGTATTATTCAAATAATATGGTAGAAAAATATCATGAATAACAATTTATAGCAAATTATTAGGTCATTAGATATAAAATATAGTTGTATTTATCAACTTAATGTTTACAACAATATCATAATAATGCACTAAATAATTATGAATATAAACATGATATAACCAAAACAGAGAATAGAAATCGTACCATTGTCCTTTTATTATAAGGTAATAAATTTCTAGATTGATGAATATTTTATATTAATGTAAGATTTCATCAATTTTTCCGAAATGTATTTTCAATAATCTAACTATATCACATTGTCAAATTCAATTAATAATATAAATAGACATTGCAAATTGTTTGAGTTGCACACGTATTTGTTGTCTTCTATATTATTTTCCCTTTTTCAATTGTTATATTTAGTAAAATCAAACAAAAAATATTTTAGTGGATATATTAACTTATATTAAGTATTTTTTCTATATTTGAATAATATATCAAGATTCTTGTTCAAAAGAATTTGGGAGTTAATTTTCACCGAAAATTCTTAGTTTTTCCCTTCGTTTCTATAAGAAGTGGGATGGTAAACATAAACAGAACTGGTGCCAAGAAATTATAGAATTAAAAAAATTTCAGGTGATAAAATTTGCACATTTCAACAAATTCCAAAATTATAAACTATATATTGCTAAAACAAAGGTAGATTGTAAAAAGATTAGAAGAATAACCAATGTGCTCATGATTTTAATTAAAGGATAATGATTTGTTTAAAAAGTCACTCAATGAGGTTTTGATTTCAAAATATGTACACCAATCTTTTGTTGCATTCTTTATATAAACATAGTTATATATATATATATATATATATATATTATAGGGAGGAGATCCTATGAGACCATAGCTATAGGTAAGAACATAAGACCTAATCCACACCATCCAACAAAATAAAATAAAAGGTTAGGATTTAATGGGATTTTTAGTAATAAAAATTGGTGGGGACCAAATAAAAGTACAATAGGAACATCAATTTCACTAAAAACGTTTTCCGAAATCGGGGAATGGGATCTTATCATCAATAACCGTTTCCACAAAATCATGGAATGAGATCTTACCATTAATAATATATATGACATTGGCAAACTAAACACACATAATCGGATGCTGAAATATACATATCCTATACACTATGACAATTTATAAGTGTTGTACATAATTCTATGCCTAAACCCACAATATTTGCAATCTATTTATACATTATATGTGTTTACACTATACATCGTTTGTATGTGACAATAGCAAAACCAATATATGCACAAGTGTTTAAATAACATATTCTTATGTGTAAATGAACAAATTTCTATAACCACTTATACAATTTTATTGACTATTTGTACAAAACACATCTAATATACATTGTATGGATTTTATACATAATCCTATGCGTAAATATACGGAATTTAGTAACTACTTAACCAAAATATATAGCCTACTTGACTATACATAATTTTATTTGTAAGCACATAAAACGTTGTAACTACATATACAATATTAAAGTTAAATGACAACATACGGATCAAGTGTACATAAAAATGCAAAGTTATATTGATTAAAAAGAAAACAACCCATCTCGTGATCCATTCATATTCATAATTCAACGAAACATCTAAGTCATATAAAAAAACATAACACTAATCGTACAAAAGATGAGCGAAATATACATTGTACATTGTCTATTAAAATAGCACTATAATATTTTCTTCCCATCCAAAACTTTCTCGCTTCTTCCAAACACCTATCCTTTTGCTCATTGTTGTGGTGGAGGATTATTACAATCGCATACTTAAATGTGCGCAACATGACAGTTGAGAATAATTGTTCTTCTCCAAACCACATTCCCATCCCTTGGTGCCACCGCCCATGCAGCTCTCCATATGTCTCATAGCATAAATACCACAATCAACTTTGTTTGTGGTGTCTCTCCAAGGCATGCACGCCTGGGGAAGGGGTGCATTTACGAACAACACTCGCCATTTGTGGACATCGTTTTTCCCATTATACACAAAGTCTAAAATATACATTGTCTATTAAAATAGCACTATACATTGTCTATTAAAATATACACTGTGAAATATACATTGTACATTGTCTATTAAAATAGCACTATAATATTTTCTTCCCACCAAAACTTTCGGCTTCTTCCAAACAAATCTACAAAAAATATAGCACCAATTATTATACAAAAATACAACCAACAATACATTTTAACAAAACTAAATATACATTATTCTATAGCTAAATATACATAATTCATCGCACAAAGTAACAAAAAATAGTGTTCTATAACTAAATACACAATATTGCATAACTAAAAACACATAATTCTATAGCTAAAAACACATAATTCCAAAACATATATAGATGCTCGCACAAAGCAACAAAATACAGTGTTCTATAACTAAATACACATTATTACATAACTAAGCACACATTATTCTATAGCTAAATACACATAATTCCAAAACATATATACATGCTCGCACAAAGTAACAAAATACAGTGTTCTATAACTAAATACACATTATTACAAAACTAAACACACATTATTATACACCTAAAATACATTATCGTTTAACTGAGCATACATTATTCAAAACATACAAGAACAGTAACACAAAGTCTAAAATATACAAAAATACAAAACTAAATAAACATAACACAGCTAACAACTCACTGTTGACTAAGTGCGAAATCGACCAAGATAAATCTCAAGAACATGAGAACAAACAAAAATCACAACCAAAAACCATTCATCAACTCTATTGGCATGAACGAATGCAATAAATGTTTATTCCCTAAAATTGAACAGAATAAGAACAATAAATTGATGATAAAACACAAATTGGAACTCTAACATCAAGAAACACAAATTGGAACCCTAACAAAAATCAAGCAGAAAACTTACACTCAATTTTAACCCTAGATGCTTGTGTTGAACCATATCCACGAGTAGTCGCCAAAAATCAGAGATGTTTGAGCACTTTAATATGCCGGTGATCGATAGAGGAAGCAGAGAGATAGAGGAAGCAAATTTTCAGTTGTTTCGATTTTTTACAGATGGAGAACGAGGGAGATGGAGAAGTAGCATAGAAGAAGTTTCGTGTATTTTGAAAAGAGAAAGAGAGAAAATCGTGGATAAAGATAATCATAATTCAGTTACAAATTCGAAAATTAGGGATTTAAAATTATATCCTTAAACTTAAATGACAGATTACTTTCATACCCTTGCTTGCCACCACCCATGCCTAAAATGGATAGTAAAATCTAGACCATTGATTATTAAATCAAATGATCTAGATGTGGTCTCATGTTCTTACCTAAAGGGCTTGGTCTCATTTGATCATATCCCTATATATATGTATATATACATATATATATATATTATAATAGAATAATAGAATATAAGTTGTTTCTTTAAGATATATTGACTCAAATCAAAGAAATATTGTCAGTTATAATTAAATTAGCATTTGATATTTGATGAATATAATTATAATTAAATTAACATTTGATATTTGGTTGATATATTGATACAATGAACTTAACAAAATAACTTATATCTTGAAAAAAATCATGGTTTTCTATTTGTTACTGAGAATCATATATTCTTTGAAATAATATTTGACTTCCAAAATCTAATTTAAACATTTCCATTTATTGATTATTAAACCAATAGTTTTAAATTTATATATTTATATATATATATATATATAATATTGTATTTCAAGATTTTTTCGCTTATAATTCAGCTAAATTGATTGATGGTATTGTCAAGCCCCGATTTTTCCGAAGCTATTAATGGATCCTTATTGTTGTTTAAACATTTGATCGACTATTTTATCGCGTCATTTTGACGGGTAATTAATAACAATATATACATTTTGTATTTTATTTCCTTTTATTTAATTACTTGTGATCATGATCATCATTAATTATATTCCTCATTTATGATCACTTGATTGATCATTATTACTATTCTTGTATTTATTAGTCACCTTAGAATTTTAAGAGACTATTTATTTTAGAGACTTTTACCTTATAGAATTAAGATGTTGATTTAGAATAAGTGATCATGAGACTTACAAGTGATCAAGGAATTCACTAATTATTTTGGAGGTTGATATATTTCATCTATTATCATCAAAATTGGGACAAAAAAAAAATATGGAATTACCATTTTACCCTCATAGTGGACGGCCATGATGGATATTTTGGGATAAAAATATCATCCAACTCTTGTACACATACACCATATATTAGTCATCTTGTGTATAATTATATCATTAATTCAAACATTATACACATCATCTTATACACCAATTCTTTATTACTATTTTCCCCAACTTATTCCCACTTAACCAACATTCTTCTTATTCCTCTCAAATTCAAATTGACCCACACTTTGACTTGCATTTTTGTCTCCATGCAAGAGACAAATTACAAGACACAATTTGATCAAAATTTTCTCTCCTCTCTCTCATACTACACGGCCATTATGGCATTTTTACACAAAATTTTCATTTCATTTCTCACAACATTCTAATACTCAAAGCCTTCTCCTCCTTCTCTCTAAAAACTCCCAACTTCTCTCTACTCTTCTTCTTACTTTCTTCTTCCATACTTAGAAAAAAAATCAACATTTTCCTCCTTGTACACCATAAAAATCGAACCACTATACTACAAGGTAAGAAATTTTAGCTTCAATCCATTTTTGGATATCACATTGTTCATCTCTTCCACCTTCTTAACTTAAGTTTAAATTTGGTTTTGGAGGTACATTTAGAAGACTTTGAAGGTTAGAGCTTGACAATATTTTGAAGAAGGACCTCAAGCTTGAAGAAGAAAATAGTAGAAAATTTGACTACAAGGTAAGAATTGTGTACTAGACCCCTTCTTTCCTACTCTTCCTATTTTTTTTTCAAATTTTAACACCCCTTTTTCATTTTTGAGAAATAGGGGCTGACCTTAGGAGATTTTTGGAGTTGAGCCAAATTTCCAATTTTTGAGCTTCAACTAGTCTCCAAACATCTACTACACAAGGTAAAGTGTAGTCCTTTTCATTTCCTTAATTCCTTCTTTTTCTCCTTAATTTTTCTCTCATTTTTCTAACTCCAAATTTTGATATTTTCTTGATTTAGGGCTGACCTAAGAAGCCTCATCCAAAAATTGTGAAATTATCCTTTTATTTCACAATTTCCAAATTTAAGGTGGGTGGAAAATTATTTTTCCAACTTTTAGGTGTTTTATTAAAATGCATGTAGAAAATTTGATCATGAGCCTTGAGATATATATAATCTATGTATTGCATGTCAATTTTATATATCAAATCATGAAAATTCTCAAGAGTTGCTCAAAATTACTATTTATTGAATTTTAGGTGCATGCATGTACACTTTAATGCTTTAATTGATGAATTCTTGTATGTATTGGACATGCATGTGTATGATCTTTAAAATATATGTTTTGGATGACTTATAACCTGGAAAAGTCGAGCATAATTGATTAAATTTCAATTTTGGACTTAAAAATGCAAAAATGGAAAGTTGGTGGACTAAATTGCAAGAAAATAAAAGTTAAAGGACCCCTCTGCAAATTTCGAAATTTGGGACTGTACTCAGGTTCAAAAATGACTTTTGGACATTTTAATAATGTTTTAATAGTTTTAAGATAAATAAAATCAACCTTTAAAAGCCCAAGGACTAGATTGTAAAATTTTGAAAGTTTAAGGGCTACTTTGCAATTTTTAAAAACTGTACCAGACCTAAACTTTATAAATTGAAATTTTTAATTTTAAGTTACTGGGAATCCCATATTTTAAAAGTATTCCAAAAATCCAAGTGGTTAGGGCTTGGAAAACAATTTTACTAAAATTGAGGGACTAATGTGAAAAATATTAAACTTGAGGACCCAAATGAAATTTCCAGGACTTATGCAGCCCATGCACCTGGAAATACTAACTTAACTATAACTTAATTATATTTTGGACCCAAGGTTCAAATTTCATAACAATTGGACCCTAAAAGCCTTAAAGGCAATTATTTTAAAATGGGACAAAAATGATATTTTCAAAAGTTGAAGGACCTACACATACTGCTTTTAAAAACTGCTTTTGTCCCAATATCCTACCAACCTTAGTGACATTTTCAAACTGGAATCACATTAAAAGCCCTTCCGGTTTGTGAGTTCCGAATTTTAAAAACTTAAGGTCCGAATTGACAATTTTTACAAATTTGGGGCCAATGTGAGATTTTTATAAAAACTCGACCATAAAACTTTAAAAACCTGAATCTCTGGACAATTTGGAGAATTTAGGAACTGACCTCATAATTTTTCAAGGTCGGGATATTTATTTATTCAATTTTTAACCCCAAAAGTGTTGGTTTTTACAAAACGGGGCTAAATTACAATTTTTCTTTTATAAAGGACCTAACTCAAATTATTTTCTCTTTTACTAAAATTGCCCTGGACCCTCTGACTTGGAGATTTAATTAAAGTATTTTACTTTCCCAAAAACCCTTGACTTATCGGATCAATTTGACCGATTAATACCCGGTCGCGGAGCGACTCCCTCGCCTTGCGATTTTGAATCTATAACGGGACTTATGTCCCACCCAATCTTTCAAGATATCGAAGGTTGCTTATCCTTCCGATAATCATCTTCATCCAAAAACTCCACCAACGCCATAATTGCCACTCGTGTTTTTTTCGAAAATTTTCCTAAATCGCTTCCCGAATCAATAATACTGATTGCCAGTTGTGGGCTGTAATTGTAATTACTTTCCCGCTGAGTCAACTTGGTGTGTCGAGCTCACAAATCGGAATGGATACGTCGGGGGATGGAACCGGCAGGCTGACTCGGCTGCTATTCCACTCTTCCTACCCCATCGTCCTAATCCCGCAACGAGGGACGGAGTTTGTCCAAGGGAAGCGGGTCGTAATGCGAGGTATAATCATGATTATGACAGATCCGAGCCTCGCCTCTCTTTGGGATTTTGTCTTTGCCTACGAGCGATAAGGTGCGGTCTTGGACCATCTTGACCGGGAGTTACAAGGTAGAACGAAGGAATCGCTGTCTGCCGATCCACACGATTCTCGAGTTATCGTCCCGTTTTGGTTGGCGTTACATTTCCGCACGCAACCGCTTACCTGCTTTTGCATTGGTTGGCGCTACAAGTCCGTCACGCAACCATTAATTGTCTTGCATAGGATTGGCGTTACACTTCCGCACGCAATCTACTGTCTTGATCGTATCACATAGTGCACAGTGACCATGAATCTATTTTCTTAAATCGTATAATTATATTATTTAAATAATTTATCACGACGCTTGAATCGTGTGTGAAACCATGCATCATACTCACGCGTTTTATAAGCTTTTTCTCACATTAACTATATTACGCCACACTCGCACCCGATCACCCCATCCACCGAGATTTTTGTCTCATCCCTTTGTTTTCTAACCTTAGATGAGGATTTCGCCGGGGATCTTTGAACGAACCGCTCGATTGAGACCTTGTACTACGCTTGTTGGATTTACTCGCTTCTTGTTGTTGATCGGACTCTTTTCTTATTATGTTGTTGTTGGACTTTTGTATCCTAATCAATTCGGTTTGTAATTGAGGGCGTATGACCCTTTGACGTTAAGTTACTACCTTGTTGAATTTCGGTTTCAATTTGGTAATAGAATGTAGACTTTAAGTGATAACTTGTATCCATTATTTAATTCATTTGCTATTTAGACTCCTTATTGGGTTCTCATTGGTATTGTCCAGTCATTAGTCCATTTGTATTTAAGTTGTGAATCGTTCGTCGCGTCCCGTTTGGGCGTGACAAAAGAGTGGTATCGAGTTCGGCTAGTAAGATGGAAACTTACACCGAGGCGACCCGAGATAGGACCCTCGATC
This sequence comes from Rehmannia glutinosa, assembly GCA_016081115.2. Lineage (NCBI taxonomy): Eukaryota > Viridiplantae > Streptophyta > Magnoliopsida > Lamiales > Orobanchaceae > Rehmannia > Rehmannia glutinosa. The sequence goes on along the minus strand of CM071924.1, from coordinate 9,465,437 downwards.
CGTGTTTTGGGTAGTACCGCGACTTGACCAATTAAGTGTGAAATCGATTTCAAATTGGCATAGAACCGTCTTATTGATATTTGAACTAAGTTAGAATGCATACTTTGAGATTCATAATCATACTTGTCTTGACTTAGTTGATTTTGACCGATTTCCTTACTCGTTCTTCCTTATTCTTTCTTATCTTTCCTCTACCTTTGGTGATCCGCCTTAGTTTGTTTTATCGGGATGGAGCCAACGCCGCCTACGTGGTGGGATGTATTCCATGCCCGTCTGAGCGGGAATATTACCGCAATCGATGATTCATTGGCACCGAAAAAGCGAACGCACGACCACGAGAACTAGCTTTAGAGCGCCAACGCAATGAGAGACGACTCGGCGCTTGGCGATAAGCCAAGATGAGAAGAACGAATCCCGACCACCGTCATCAAGGACCGCGATAACACCATAAGAGCGGGAGGACCAATACAAAGTATCCAGGAGCGCCTGGATAACATGCGGGAGAAAATGAAGAGGACGGCGGCGGTCGCGAGAAATGGAAGATTGATGCCCGTCTATCCCGTAGATCTTGTCGATCGCTTGGAGAGACCCTCATCAAGCGATGACATGATCATTGAGGACCTTACACAGGCCCTAGTTGAGAGGGACGCCGCACTAGAGGCTGCTTTAGCGACTAATGCTCGGCCATTGCCACCGCCCAAGGCGGAACTCCGTACGATCCCGAGGAGGATCCCGAGGAGGATCCCGAGGAGAATCCGGTCGACATTGGAGAGCGGGAGGCTGCTCCACTCGGCGAGGCTCGAGGATTTGAGCGATGGTTGGACTTTGTGGATTGGCCGAGGTTGAGGCGCCGCCTCAACCCGACCAACCCGATCATAGACATAGGCTAGCGGCGGCGATGATGATGGCGATCTCACCGATTAGCTAGCGATTTTTACATTGTACTTTTGTTGTTGTAGCCGTGTAATCCAGGTGTTGTACCTTTCATTATTGTACTAGATTCGGATGTATTTTGATTCCATGTATCCGACTTAGTATTCTCACGATGTACTTGGGGTGTATTCAATTTTATATTAATGGATATGCCTTTTGCCATTTATTCAATGTCTTGTGTTGATGTTACTTTCCTGCGATATCTTTTACTTTACGCGAATAATTATTGTATTCATTTACTCACAAATCGCAACTAACGCTCCAAGATACTGAGAATGGCCGAGAACATCGAGGACGTGGGAGACCTCGTCGCGTTCCACGATGAGACGACAATGTACCCGGGGACCGGGTACCCTCTCCTAATTACCACCACCTCCTCCACCTGCTGCGGAGACAATCTGACCGCACAAGCATTACAAAGAAATCTTTGGTGTTTATGAGGCAACAGGAAGAGCCTCAACCCCGTGCTCGAACCCCGCCGAGAGGCGAACGATCGCACATTGGAGCGATTCTGCGGTTCGACCCACCAACCTTCTTGGGAGAGCCGGACGATGTGAAAGCGGAAGAATGGATAGAGAAGTTGGAAAATATCTTCAATGCTCTTCAATACTCCGACGAATGCGAGAGAGTCACACTCATTTGTATTTCATCCGAATCGGCCGCAGAGACTGTGGAGGGCGATTGAAAGGAGATGGGAACAGGCCGGGTAATCGGATCATGGGGAAATTTCTTGGCGAGTTCAATGAATGATATTCCCCAAGTCGTGAAGGAAGCACGCAGGGATGAATTTCATAGATTGAGGCAAGGAACCCGACCGTGGCTCGATGAGTTCGAATTTCACCGATTGTCCAAGTATGCTCGGGGACAATCGATCAAGAGGATAAGCTTTACAAGTTCACTCGAGGATTGAAACGGAACTTGAAACTTGATTGTTGATCAAGTTGAACTGCAACCTACTCGGCCGCGGTAAAAGCGACTCTCCGCATTAGTCGGGATCAACCGTATTAGACGATTTGATAGAGTAGGCCATTGAACAGTTTTAAGAGGCCACCGTGGGACAACCGTCTAAACCGCTGCTAAGTTTCGAAGGGACCGGTTAACGAGACAGACAAAGGAAAGAGACCAATCTGAAGGAAAGTCGGGTCGGGAATGTACGCATTGCCGAAACCGGGACATATGCGCGGGCAACTGGCGTAAACAAGGAAGGTGTTTGCGTTGTGGTAGTAATCAAAGACCGGTACCAAGATTGCCAAGTACAATGACCGATCCAAACCAACGCAACCACGAAGCGAAAGCGGCCGGGTAATAATCGGGCAAGGATGCCCGCTCGAGCATTTGCACTAGCCGGACAAGAGGCTCGGAGGCAACCAGGCGTGGTGGAATGTACGCTTTTATTATCTAACCACTACGCTAAAATATTGTTCGACCCTGGATCAACACATTCATTTGTTGCACCACATTTTGTACACAAGCTGCATGCATGCATGGAACATATGCCTATATGCTTAGAAGTGACAACTCCTATGGGTGCGAGTCGGATAACGGATATTATCTATAATGCATGCGAAGTTAAGATTCTTTGAGATAAACTTTCCCGCCGATTTGATCTTATTACCTATATCCGAATACGACGTAATATTGGGAATGAATCTGGTTATCTCGCACACCATGCACAAATGGACTGCCATAACAAGTCCATTAAGCTATGTGAACCGGAAAACCCGAAGTGGAGATTTCGGGAAGGGCACGAGTTAAGATTGCCCCAATCATTTCAAAGCAATGAAAGCGAGAAGCGATCACTAGAGGGCTCGGGGTATTTGGCGTTTGTAATTAACAAACCCAAGGTTGAGATACAAATCAACCAAGTACCTATAGTATCGGCATATACGGATGTATTTCCACAAAAACTCACCACTGTCCCTCCGGATAGGGAAGTCGAATTCACCATCGAGTGTTGCCGGGACTGCCCGATTGCCGAACACCGTATAGAATGGCTCCTCTTGAGTTACAAGAGTTGAAAACGCAATTACAAAAAGCGATGGATGTGGGATTTATCCGACCAAGTATGTCTCCGGGGGAGCACCTGTCTTTGTTAAATCAAAAAAGAAGGATGGCACATTAAGACTATGTATAGATTCTTGTGGACTTAATAGTATGACCATCAAGAACAAATATCCCCCCCGAGGATAGACGAACTATTTGATCAACTTCAAGGAGCAACGGTGTACTCAAGTTTGATTTACAACAAGGATATTACCAACGAAAATCTGAAGGGAGACATTTCCAAAATCGCATTTCAAACCCGATATGGACACTACGAGTTTGTAGTAATGCCTTTCGGTCCGCGAATGCACCACGGCATTTATGGACCGATGCATCGAGTCTTCCAACCTTATTTGGATCAATTCGTAGTAATATTCATTGATGACATACTAGTATACTCTAAGTCTAGAGAAAGCACGAACGTCACTGAAAATCGTTTTAGAGACTACGACGAGCATAAGCTATATGCCAAATTCAGCAAGTGCGAATTTTGGCTTAGTGAAGTCGCATTCTTGGGACATATAGTCCTAGACCGGGATTGCAAGTAGATCCTTGAAGGTACGGATGGTGGTTGAATGGAAACAACCCGAGTCAGAACGAAATCGAAGTTTCTAGGACTAGGCGGATATTATCGAAGATTTATCCAGGACTTCTCCAAGATAGCCGGACCACTCACTCGACTAACCCAGAAGCAAGTCAAGTTTGAGTGGAATGACAAGTGCGAGACGAGTTTCCAAGAGCTGAAGAAACGACTTACTACAGCTCCAGTCTTAGCCCTTCCAAAGGGAACAGAAAACTTTGTCGTCTACAGTGATGCATCAAAAGAAGGACTAGGAGCAGTGCTCATGCAGGAAGGAAAGGTTATCGCTTATGCATCACGAAAGCTCAAGCCGTATGAGGCCAATTACCCAACGCATGACCTGGAATTGGCAGCGATAGTTTTCGCGTTGAAGAAATGGAGACACTATCTCTACGGAGCAACATTCACGGTTTTCACGGATCATAAGAGCTTGAAGTATCTATTCTCCCAGAAAGATCTCAACCTGAGGCAACGGAGATGGATGGAGTTGATTGAGGACTATCACTTTGATATTCAATACCATCCCGGAAAAGCTAACGTCGTAGCGCACGCTCTAAGCGAAAGCGAGCTTAGCGGACTTATGATTCGAGAGTGGGAATCATTAAAGGAGTGAGCAATTGGAATCGGACGAGAACCAATACTCGGATTTCATGTGCTAACATTTCGATTACACCCAATCTACCGAGTGAGATCAAAGAAGCACAAGAGAAGGATACACATCTTTAAAAACTGAAGTAGAAGATACTTAAAGGAGAAAGATCGAAATTCTCGGTACACGAAGATGGAGTTATCGGGTTCCGAATCGAGTGTGTGTACCAGAATGACGAACATGATTAGGAATAGAATCTAGCAGAGGCACACCGCTCGAAATACACTATACATCCTGGGGAAACAAGATGTATAAGGATTTGAAACGGAGTTATTGGTGGGTAAACATGAAGAACCAGTAGCGTTCGTTGCGAGATGTTTGACTTGTTAACGAGTAAAAGCGAAACACCAACGACCATCTAGTTTACTACAACCGTTGAGAATTCCCGAGTGGAAATGGGAACATATAACAATGGACTTCGTGACGGATCTACCAAGGACCGTAGGAGGCCAGGACGCTATCTGGGTAGTTGTAGACCGACTCACGAAATCGCACACTTTTTACCCATCAAGAAAACCGATAGCTTGCGAAAACTTGCATGCATTTATATCCAGAAATCATTCGATTGCATGGAGTACCATCGATATAGTATCCGAGAGACCGAGGTTTGTCTCCGGTTTTGGAAGTGCTTGCACGAGGAATTGGGTACCTCACTAAGTTTCAAAGACAAAGAAGACATCCACAAACCGATGGACAAATCAGAGCGAACAATTCAAACCCTTGAAGATATGTTGCGAGCACGCACCTTGGACTTTCAAGGAAGTTGGGATTCGCACTTACCATTAGCCGAGTTCGCCTACAATAACAGTTATCAAGCCACGATTGGGATGGCACCCTATGAGGCATTGTATGGGCGAAAATATAGATCCCCACTACATTGGGAGATTGATGACCAATGGACTCCGAAGAGAAACGAAAGTCGCCTCGATTCCAAAGGTCGACTTAGTTCGGGAGGCCATGGAGAAGGTCAAGCTGATCAAGGAGCGGATTCGCACGATGCTCGAGCCGCCAAAAGAGTTACGCGGACAAGAGAAGAAAGGATTTGGAATTTGAAGTCGGTGATGAAGTATTTCTTAGACTCTCACCACGGAAAGGATTGATCAATCCAGAAGAAAGGAGGCAAGTTGAGTCCGAGATATGTTGGACCTTACAAGATTTTACGAGGAGGATCGGGAAGTTAGCCTACTGAGACTCGAGTTACAAAGACCATATGCGGGAATGCACGATGTATTCCACGTACGAGATCAAGAAGTATCAACCGGATCCCGAGCATATCATCACTCGAGATACTCCTCCTCTAATGGAAAATATATCCTACACGAGAGGCCAATCGGGATCATCGATCGGCCAGATCGACGATTGCGTAAGAGAGAAATTCCGATGGTTAAAGTGGTGTGGCAGAACCACAACCGAGACGAAGACGCAACGTGGGAAACGGAAGAAGACATAAGGAATCAATATCCAGAACTATTCTGAAGAGAATTTGGGGACCAAATTCTTTTAAGGAGGAGGATGTGAAGCCCCGATTTTTCCGAAGCTATTAATGGATCCTTATTGTTGTTTAAACATTTGATCGACTATTTTATCGCGTCATTTTGACGGGTAATTAATAACAATATATACATTTTGTATTTTATTTCCTTTTATTTAATTACTTGTGATCATGATCATCATTAATTCTATTCCTCATTTATGATCACTTGATTGATCATTATTATTATTCTTGTATTTATTAGTCACCTTAGAATTTTAAGAGACTATTTATTTTAGAGACTTTTACCTTATAGAATTAAGATGTTGATATAGATTAAGTGATCATGAGACTTACAAGTGATCAAGGAATTCACTAATTATTTTGGAGGTTGATATATTTCATCTATTATCATCAAAATTGGGACAAAAAAATATGGAATTACCATTTTACCCTCATAGTGGATGGCCATGATGGATATTTTGGGATAAAAATATCATCCAACTCTTGTACACATACACCATATATTAGTCATCTTGTGTATAATTATATCATTAATTCAAACATTATACACATCATCTTATACACCAATTCTTTATTACTATTTTCCCCAACTTATTCCCACTTAACCAACATTCTTCTTATTCCTCTCAAATTCAAATTGACCCACACTTTGACTTGCATTTTTGTCTCCATGCAAGAGACAAATTACAAGACACAATTTGATCAAAATTTTCTCTCCTCTCTCTCATACTACACGGCCATTATGGCATTTTTACACAAAATTTTCATTTCATTTCTCATCAACACATTCTAATACTCAAAGCCTTCTCCTCCTTCTCTCTAAAAACTCCCAACTTCTCTCTATTCTTCTTCTTACTTTCTTCTTCCATACTTAGAAAAAAATTCAACATTTTCCTCCTTGTACACCATAAAAATCGAACCACTATACTACAAGGTAAGAAATTTTAGCTTCAATCCATTTTGGATATCACATTGTTCATCTCTTCCACCTTCTTAACATAAGTTTAAATTTGGTTTTGGAGGTACATTTAGAAGACTTTGAAGGTTAGAGCTTGACAATATTTTGAAGAAGGACCTCAAGCTTGAAGAAAAAAATAGTAGAGAAAATTTGACTACAAGGTAAGAATTGTGTACTAGACCCCTTCTTTCCTACTCTTCCTATTTTTTTCAAATTTTAACACCCCTTTTTCATTTTTGAGAAATAGGGGCTGACCTTAGGAGATTTTTGGAGTTGAGCCAAATTTCCAATTTTTGAGCTTCAACTAGTCTCCAAACATCTACTACACAAGGTAAAGTGTAGTCCTTTTCATTTCCTTAATTCCTTCTTTTTCTCCTTAATTTTTCTCTCATTTTTCTAACTCCAAATTTTGATATTTTCTTGACTTAGGGGCTGACCTAAGAAGCCTCATCCAAAAATTGTGAAATTATCCTTTTATTTCACAATTTCCAAAATTAAGGTGGGTGGAAAATTATTTTTCCAACTTTTAGGTGTTTTATTAAAATGCATGTAGAAAATTTGATCATGAGCCTTGAGATATATATAATCTATGTATTGCATGTCAATTTTATATATCAAATCATGAAAATTCTCAAGAGTTGCTCAAAATTACTATTTATTGAATTTTAGGTGCATGCATGTACACTTTAATGCTTTAATTGATGAATTCTTGTATGTATTGGACATGCATGTGTATGATCTTTAAAATATATGTTTTGGATGACTTATAACCTGGAAAAGTCGAGCATAATTGATTAAATTTCAATTTTGGACTTAAAAATGCAAAAATGGAAAGTTGGTGGACTAAATTGCAAGAAAATAAAAGTTAAAGGACCCCTCTGCAAATTTCGAAATTTGGGACTGTACTCAGGTTCAAAAATGACTTTTGGACATTTTAATAATGTTTTAATAGTTTTAAGATAAATAAAATCAACCTTTAAAAGCCCAAGGACTAGATTGTAAAATTTTGAAAGTTTAAGGGCTACTTTGCAATTTTTAAAAACTGTACCAGACCTAAACTTTATAAATTGAAATTTTTACTTTTAAGTTACTGGGAATCCCATATTTTAAAAGTATTCCAAAAATCCAAGTGGTTAGGGCTTGGAAAACAATTTTACTAAAATTGAGGGACTAATGTGAAAAATATTAAACTTGAGGACCCAAATGAAATTTCCAGGACTTATGCAGCCCATGCACCTGGAAATACTAACTTAACTATAACTTAATTATATTTTGGACCCAAGGTTCAAATTTCATAACAATTGGACCCCTAAAAGCCTTAAAGGCAATTATTTTAAAATGGGACAAAAATGATATTTTCAAAAGTTGAAGGACCTACACATACTGCTTTTAAAAACTGATTTTGTCCCAATATCCTACCAACCTTAGTGACATTTTCAAACTGGAATCACATTAAAAGCCCTTCCGGTTTGTGAGTTCAATTTTAAAAACTTAAGGTCCGAATTGACAATTTTTACAAATTTGGGGCCAATGTGAGATTTTTATAAAAACTCGACCATAAAACTTTAAAAACCTGAATCTCTGGACAATTTGGAGAATTTAGGAACTGACCTCATAATTTTTCAAGGTCGGGATATTTATTTATTCAATTTTTAACCCCAAAAGTGTTGGTTTTTACAAAACGGGCTAAATTACAATTTTTCTTTTATAAAGGACCTAACTCAAATTATTTTCTCTTTTACTAAAATTGCCCTGGACCCTCTGACTTGGAGATTTAATTAAAGTATTTTACTTTCCCAAAAACCCTTGACTTATCGGATCAATTTGACCGACATTAATACCTCGCGGGCGACTCCCTCGCCTTGCGATTTTGAATCTATAACGGACTTATGTCCCACCCAATCTTTCAAGATATCGAAGGTTGCTTATCCTTCCGATAATCATCTTCATCCAAAAACTCCACCAACGCCATAATTGCCACTCGTGTTTTTTTCGAAAATTTTCCTAAACTAACCTTCCCTGAATCAATAATACTTTCATTCACTGTTGACGACTGTAATTGTAATTACTTTCCTGCCGAGTCAACTTGGTGTGTCGAGCTCACAATCGGAATGGATACGTCGGGATGGAACCGGCAGGCTCGGCTGGCTATTCCACTCTTCCGCCCCCATCGCCCTAATCCCGCAATCGGGGACGGAGTTTGTCCAAGGGAAGCGGGTCGTAATCGAGGTATAATCATGATTATGACGCGATCCGAGCCTCGCCACTCTCTTTGGGATTTTGTCTTTGCCTACGGAGCGATAAGGTGCCGGTCTTGGACCATCTTGACCGGGAGTTACAAGGTAGAACGAAGGAATCGCTGTCCGATCCACACGATTCTGGAGTTATCGTCCCCGTTTTGGTTGGCGTTACATTTCCGTACGCAACCGCTACTGCTTTTGCATTGGTTGGCGCTACAAGTCCGTGCGCAACCATTAATTGCCTTGCATAGGATTGGCGTTACACTTCCGCACGCAATCCTACCTGCTTTGACCGTATCACATAGTGCCTCTGTGTGACCATGAATTTTTCTTAAATCGTATAATTATATTATTTAAATAATTTATCACGACGCTTGAATGTGTGTGAAACCATGCATCATACTCACGCGTTTTTCGTAACTCTGTTTTCTCACATTAACTATATTACGCCACACTCGCATTACCATCACCCCATCCACCGAGATTTTTGTCTCATCCCCCCTGTTTTCTAACCTTAGATGAGGATTTCGGCTGGGGATCTTTGAACCGCTCGGATTGAGACCTTGTACTACGCTTGTTGGATTCTTATCGCTTCTTGTTGTTGATCGGACTCTTTTCTTATTATGTTGTTGTTGGACTTTTGTATCCTAATCAATTCGGGTTTGTAATTGAGGGCGTATGACCCTTTGACGTTAAGTTACTACCTTGTTGAATTTCGGATTTCAATTTGGTGATGGAATGTAGACTTTAAGTGATAACTTGTATCCATTATTTAATTCCGCCGCTATTTAGACTCTGTCTTATCGGGTTCTCATTGGTATTGTCCAGTCTGTTTGTCCATTTGTATTTAAGTTGTGAATCGTTCGTCGCGTCCGTTTGGGGTGTGACATGAAGAGAGAATTGGAAAGATATTAGAGACAACTTGTTGAGTCGTAGATTATGTGGGATTTGATTTATTTTATGTATTTTTAAGATATTAGATATATATTAATACCAATAGTAATGTTTAGAATTTTCATTTAATATTTATTGTAATATCTACAATTGGGATTTTGCAGTAAAATAATTTATAAATTTAGTAAGTGCAAATGGGCGGGAAAAATCAATTAGCGAATAAATTATTGCCTTTACAAAAAAATATATATATAGTCATTGACTTACCAAAACAAATCATTGCTAATTTTGGATAACTCCTAACATGCGTTGGTTAGGAGAATTTTCTCGACTGATTTGTCCAAATTCGTGCATCTTATTTTGTATATTGTGTTTTTTTATATTTCATTTTCAATTAAGCAATCTTAAATTATATCATATACTAAAATGTTATTGTATGGTCAATATATATATATATATATATATATATATATGCTTTGAATCAAATGAGTCCAGCATCCTGGTGTGAGTACGTGATGCAAATCTAGAATGATATTTTTTTTAACCATCAAGATTTAAACTGTCATTTTTCATATTTTAGCCTTTTCTTTAATTAATTATAAGGGTAGTCTAGTAATTCTAATCATTAGTTGGATAAGTCATGGGGTAACCTTGCAATTCGTCTCACGAGAATTAGAGGAGTAATTTACGACTTTTTGGTAGCTGTCTTGTTTTAGAATCTTAAGAGAGGATTTTTCGTTTCAAGTTGTTCACTTAGGTTGGAAGTTTTTTCTCTATTACAAATTTTCGTCAGTTACTTGCGGGCATCGACATTGAAGGAGAGTACTCAAGGTGATTAAGTTCTTGTAGAGGTATGTTTTTATTTTAGAATCAAGGTTTTAGCCGTTATTTTTTCTTCATTTAGTTTTTTTCATCTATAGTTTCCATAAAATAGTTTTGTACGTGAATCATTTCCGAACTAGTGTAGAAACTAGACAAAACCTTCACAATTTTTGTTTTATTTGATTTTTTGTCTTTGAATTTTTGGATAGTAGTCGATTTGTCGGTATTAGTATTATATTTTCATAATGCATGTTGGTGGGTTAAATTTTGAATGAATTCCCCTGTGTTATGTGTGTTTGTGAATTGGTGAAGTTAATTATTCTATCGCGGTTTCTTCGTTTTTTTATTGTATAATTAGTATGAGTTTATTACACATTTAGTGCTAAAATCTAGCTTTTTTAAATTCGACATTTTTAACTTTGTCTGATCATCTCCATAACCACCTCTGTCTCCAGAAAGAAAAAAGATATATAATATCTGATCATCTTCATAATCACCCCTACTGATTCCTTTAGTTTGCATATTCTTAGTTAATCTTGTGGTACATATCGGTCGTACGAATTCCATTAGTCAATTCCCATAGTTTGTAATGCATTTTTTTGTGTTTGCTTTTTTAGTACTTTTTATTGCACGGTTAATATTATTGTGTTGCCTTTTAGTACAAAATGTATGCATGTTTGATCATTTTTGCGTAGTTTGTTTGTTTGCATTTCTAGTACTTTTTATTGCACAATTAGTATTAGTTTGTTGCTTTTTAATACAGAAAGTCTGCATGTTTGCTTTTTTTTTTTTGCGTAGTTTTTTTTTGTTTGCATTTCTAGTTTTTTTTATTGCACGGTTAGTATAGGTTGGTGCTTTTTAGTACAGAATGTCTGCATGTTTGAATGTTAATCGGTATTGCGTAATACAATTTTTGCATTTTATTTCCACACTCAAAGTTATTTAGTATTGTGTAATTAGTTTTCTTTTATTGCGCAGTTAGTATATGTTAGAGCTTTTTTGTATATGTGTTGTTTTATTCGCAAAGTTTATTTAGAATAATTGGTGCTTACTATCGCGTATCTTGATTTTTTATTTTGCTTTTTTGTAGCATGAGCTTTTTTTGCGATGTTTGAAGTCCAAAGATTGTACGAGTCATAGTTTATCCATTGAGCAATCATCAGTTTCTAGATTGACAATGGCGTGGAGAGACAGTGAGAACAAGATCGATTGTGTCATATTTGCAATGTATCGTATGGAAACCTATATGGGAGGTGGTACTTGAAACTGGGATAGTAGGCTTCAGAAGGGTAATTGTCTCAAATTTCATCTTTGCAAATGAAGTATTGTGTTATCATTGTCTTGATAACATGAACGAATTGAGATCAAGAACATTAATGAGCCAAAAACATTTTGTGACGGAAAGAAAAAAACTGTTGGCACTTCAAGTGGATAAGAAGTATGTTTCCAATGTTTAAATTTTGGGAGTCGTGTGACTTTGTTTATTTGGGAAGCAAGATCAACACACTAGGCCTATTTTTTTTCTAGTGTCGCTGATATTTTCTGCTGTTTGATTTTCAATACAAATTTTCAACACAGTTTTGAGTGTGTTTGTGTGATTTATGTTTCCTTGTCTTTTCTATTTTGGGAGTTATTTTGCATACAAAAATCATAGATTCAATGTTAGGAAATTTATTATTGGATTTTGATGATACCATGTAAAACATTAGCTGGATTAAGTCAGTTATGTTGAAGAATACAAAAAGTCAACTGAAGACTGAAGTTAAGACCAGGTTGTGTGTCGGTGAGTGTAGTCAATAGAAAGCGCGACTCGGCAAGGAGATCGGCTAAGGAACATTGTGTAAAAGATTGAAGAAGTGACGATCAAGTCGATCTGAGTCAAGTCGACCGGTTGATCCGAGCAGCTTGAGTCTTTCCTAAAAGGTTAGAGCAGACTCAAGTCAAAGGGGTAAAGGCAGCTGTCAAGTCAAGTCGATTGATATTAACCGTTGCACGGAACTCAAGGATATTACTTAGAATAGTAATACATCCAAGTACCATGTCTTAAAGTATTTGTCCCGAAAACGTCTGCAAAAGGAATAAACCAATGGGAAGCATCAAGTTTGTGTCAGGTCCTGAAAAGCTGCAAGATCATTTAATACAAGGAAAAGTCTCCATCACAAGATGCAAGTCAAGAAAAGACAAGCCAACGAACAAGAAGTGTCACTTTGAAAATATCCTCTCTCTTCAACGGGCCAATTTTCAAATGAGCACTATAAAAGGCTGAGGAAGCAAGAGAGAGAAGAAGGATACAAAATACATGACCAATATTCGATCGAACAAGCAAGCAAAAACCTGCAAACATTCTCTCAAGCTTATCAAGAAATCCTCAAGCCTAAAACATGAAGGAACTTGATCCAACACACTCTGTGAAGGAAAGAATACTTCAACCAGTTGAAAAGGAAAACATTTTAAGAACTTAAAAGGATCTACTCTCCAAGATTAAAGGGGTTGTAGTAAGGTTCAAGGTCGAATCAGAAATTTCAAGCTCGTTGGAAGGCTGTGTGATCAATTCCAAGGGTTTGAATGGAGCTGAAGTAGCAAGGTCGCTGTCTTGTGAAGAAGCTTAGTCGCAGGAGAAGCCAACTGTGTGATCAAGGTTGTCTCAGACTGAGAACTACTTTGTAACCTAATCTGTTATGGATTCCTCCAGAAGTTGGAGAAGAGTAGATTAGAAGAATTACTCCATCCTCGAACCACTATAAAATTTGCTTGTGGATATTTTGGTTAGTAAATAAGGAAGTCGGGTGTCGCATTATAATAAAATCTCATCATGTAATAGGTTATGATAGCCACCTTATCTTAAAGCTGAAGCTTTTGATGGGGAGAATTAGTCATTCGCGATTCAAGATGCCTCTATGTGGTACCGAGGGTACATGGCGTAAAAATCACCCTCGCCCTCTTCCTTATCTTCTTGCCTCTACAAAAATAATATTTTCTACCCTCCTCTCATATTGGTGGGAGGAGGGGAAAATAATTTTTCAATTCCTTCCTCTGTGGGAGTTGGATTACTAGTATTAGTAGTCCCACTGAAAAGTATTAGTAGTCTATCTGAAAGGTATTAGTACATAGTTCACTTGAAAGTATTAGTTTTTGTAATATTAAACAAAATCATCAAAATCTTGATAAAATCATTTATCTAACAAACTCCCCCTTTTTGATGATTACAAACCAAAACAATTTTAGAAGATCGATTTTAAAACAAAACACATTTTTCCGGTCTAAATAAACAATCCATTTTAAGCAACATTTATCATAAGTCAAAAACACAAGGATAGGAGCAAAGATTTTTCAAAAAAAATTATATAAGCCCCCCTATCAACATGCATAACAAGAGTAAGTAAGAAGCAAAAAACTAGAAGCTAAAAGCTTTAGCTTTTACAATATAAGCTTGAATTTCATGAGTTTAGAAGCTCCCCCTGTCAAAGAGACATCATTAGACAAACATAAAAGTCCATAATACATCAAATGGACTAAGTATCATTCACAGCTTTTGGCTCTTAAGAGCCATAGCTTTTAGCTTTTTTCGCGAGCTTATTTTAGCTTCTTTGAGCTAAAGAGCTTATTTCATGTTTCTCCCCCTTTGGAATTATCAAAAAGAATGTTAGCACGATAAAAACATCATATAATCATATCAAAGTGCGCATATTAATCGATTTATCGAGCTTTTTGAACATTGAAGCTTTAAATCCAAATAAAAGGGAAAAATTGATCATTTGATTTGCAAAAGCTCATTCGATTGACAAACCATGATCTCTATAAATATATAAGACTTTTGAAATCGAGAGAATTATGTAGGTAATGAATTTTTCATAGAAACATTTTGTTAAATACTTGGCGTGCGTAGAATAAAACAAAAGATGTATACAACCTTTGGAATTGTAATCAAGCCAAAAAATTTCATCACCAAATACAATTATACAAATATTATCCATCAACAATCATCATGCTCATCATACTAATACAAGAATTTCAAAAATATCAAAATATAAGCTCTTTCTCAAGGGTTCAACCCAATTGAGATTTAAAAGGAATTAAACTTACCAATTAATCAGAGAATTCGGATGATAATGATGAAATACGAATAATATAAACTCAAAAATAAAGAATTTATAAGAAAGAAATCATTTTTAGTAAATTGTGTGTGAAATTTGCAAAGGGGTTCGAGTTTGGAAGAAAATGATCAAAAATGACAGTTTGAAGGACAGAAGCATTTTTATCCCTGAAAACACTTAGGACGACGGGTCCACTCGCACCAGTCGTCGACCTGGTCGACCTCAATGGTGACCGATTAATACGAACACTTGTTCGATTTACGTCCGAATTTTGCACCAAAAATTCGATTTTTCACCCCTAAGTTTTAAAAACGTGCAAAATACAAACATAGACCTCATTCAATATGCATTATGCCTAAGAAAGCTCGAAATGAGGTAAAAGACTCGGCAATTAACGGTTTTAAAAATATCCGCGAGTTAATCTTGACACGGAATTAAACACATCTTAATTTTTCGTTAAGTGGTATAATCCCTTAGAAAGAAATGTCGAATCTCAATATGTTTTAGTAAGGTTATGAAGACCGTATTTTGAGAAATTATTTATACCAGACTTGTTATCTCGAAAATATGAGCATTTTAAAACTTTGGATAAAATAAGCCATAATAAGAAGTGCCTTTCAAATATTTGAAAATTTCTTTTAACGACACTTTAATGAGCACATAGGCATACGCCATGAATAATGTCAAGTCTATGAGAATAATTAAAGTTGATAAACATACCTCGAATTTATTTGTCGACCAATATGCCTTTCGTAATCTTGACACCTTATGACGTAGATGGCCATGGATAAGTCTACGATCATTTATTCCTTAATACCAAAATATTTCCCGCAAAAACTTGACAAATATCTTGCACAAGAGCATAGTAATATCGAATAATATACAAAATATTGATATAAACCATCATAGAATTTGGACAAATAGCACATACTATGTTTTTAGTAAGAATCAACAAAAGTTTGATAAAACAAGTGCTTATTGAAAATATATTCAAGGTCTTTTTTTTGAATTTTGAAAAAAAGAGAGTATATAGATGAGACCTCGATTTTTAAGAAATATTTTGAGAAAGAATTACAACAATCAAGAGAAGAAAAATGACATGAATAATAAAATTCATAACTTAAGAGAAGGATCACGAGTTACCAATTTTGCCATTGCCAAGGTTGTGTCCTTCCCATTCTTTGTCACTATATCCCCGTGCACTCGAGAAGATGGCACCAGGACCACCGACAATGAAGTAAGGATGGTGACGAAGTGGGCACATTAGCCAAGCCACTCCTGCGCAGAAGGTGTTGAGACAACCGCCCCCATGGCTAGAGGTGGCAAAACCCGGCCCGGCCCGACGGGCCACCAGCTTAAACTGAGGTTTGGGTTTGGGTGGCTGTCAATGAATTTTTTAGGCCGAAAAAGTCGGGCCTATTTGGCTCCAAATTAGAATGTCCCGATGGGTCGGGCTAGCCCGACTTTTTCGGGCGGTCCGAATTTAACACACGATTTCATGCATGGGCCGGACTAGGCCAAGCATTTTCGCTACCGACCAAAATTGGGCGGCCGATCCAACCCGAATTTTTGCAAAGCCCGACGGGCTCGGGCTCAGGGCACTGTCCCCTGACCCTTTATTGCCACTCTACCCATGGATGATCACTCAAAGGAATAACAAATGAGTCTCAAAGTGCGAGTAACCCCACTACTCTTGACTCGGTTGGTGCGCAAGGGGGGGAAGCTCTCACCACCACAGCCAGGTCGGAGGATATTGTGGGAGACCAACCAATGCAATTTGGAGGCGAAAGTGAGAAACAAAATGAACAGCAGAGTGACGTTGATGAAGCTCAGACGGTTGAGACTGTCTCAGCTTAAACCTCATCTGCACTAAAGGTCGATGACGTTCTTTGATGCAGCCAAGGCACATGGTGGAAAGGAGGCCATGGAAGTAGAGAGTCATGGCCCTAAAAGTGCAATCCTAGGAGTTGAGACTCCATCGGATGCCACTGAAGACCCTAAGGCAGCTGAGTCTGCTGAAGGGAGATCTACCCAAGACCCTGTTGTGGTTGAGACTACACATAGGGATGTCGAAGGCCCTCTAGCAGTTGAGACTGCTGAGGGTGTAGATGGCCCGAAGGAGGTTGAGACTTCCTTGGGTAAATGAACTGCAAATGAGCCCACTCCTCGAGGTGGAGGTAGGCGATGAAGAAGAAGAAATCAGCACCTTCGTGATTCGCAGAACATGTTGATATTGAATCCCTAGAATCCAAAGTTGAAGCCGAGTCCACCCTCGTTGATGAATCTAATACGAACACAAATGCTAAGGATGCTCAAGCCTCTTGGAGTGAAGCTAGTGACAAAGCTGCTCCGATGAGATTCATTTTGGTTGATGGGCCACCCTCAATGGCACCATCACACTTCGATAAAGCGATAAGTCAATCGAGGAACAGACAACTCATAAGGAAGCCCCAACTGATACCGAGAAAGTGTTAAGACAGCTGAGGTTAGTCAATCGGTGAGCAAGCTAACACAAATTTCAAGCTGAAAACCAATTAGCTCAAGAGTAACACACAATGCCTCCGGATGCCGATGAAGTCGGATCACCGAGGCACGTCGAGTGAAGAAATTCGACAAGAGAAGAGAAAGGCTCCACAAGTCAAGAAGTGGAAATACCTATTTACCCCGAAAAATTATTCGAGAATCTCTTTCCTTTTGAAGCCGAATTCCCAAAGTCGAATCACCGGAACAAGCCAAGTACACTATCCACGTCCCACTAGAAGAACTTGGAACTCTAGCTGATACAACAATGGTGCCTATAGGTTTTGACTTTGATGTAGTATGGCCAGAGGATGAGTCCACTACGACAACCGACTTCCGGAAAGCTTTTAAAGCCATATGTACTGAGATCGAGAAAATGGAGCATGGCTTTGCATCATTAGACCAAAGGCTGGATAATCATGATGCCAACATCACCGGAGACATTCGCGGTGTTGTTTTAAGAATTCGAGAATGGGTTGGACAAACACCGGCTTTGAGACGAGAGCGGTCCGCTACTTTTAAGTCCCTATTCGCGAGAATGGCGGCTCAGAGCACAAGAATGAAAGCCGATTGGAGACCAACATGATTCAGCAGATTCAGGTTCTCCAAATATAAATGAAGTTGATGGCAGCTGAGTCGAAAGCTATGCAGTCTAAGTTCCGAACAATTTACTCCAAGTCATATGATAAACATGATTCAACTAACAGCAGACTCGATTTCATCCTTGGTGGTATGTTCCCTGGCCTAACTCTACCTTTTGGTGATGATGCCAAAAAGGGGGAAGAGGAAGCTATGAGGGAACTGAAGAAAGGGCAATGGAGTTATAAGGAGGAAAATAAAGGGGAAGGAAGCTCTGTGAAGAAACCCCCATTGAAAATAATGCTTGCTAAGACCCCACAACAAGGAGATGTAACAACTTCAATTCTCAGCAGACTACCTAAAGAGTCGACAAGGAAGAGAAAGTGAGTTTGCGATCAAGGAGTCAAGAAAAGCCATCGAAGCTGAGTTTGATAAGGTAGCTGAGAAGCACGCTGTGTGCATAAAATATATCAGAACAAGGTATGATGGTCCCCCAGTAGGACTATTAAAGGATTCCCCATCAATAAAACCCCCTAGAGAAATCACAATGCCCGATGATGGATCTGAGCCCAAATCACTAGAGGGATTTCAAACTCTAGATGCAGAAGGCTACTTCAAGAACTTGACTCGATGCGTGAAGGCTACTTCAAGAACTTGACTCTACCGCAGGCGTGGGACTTGTACTGGGAGAAGGGTCTTGATTTTTGTAAATCAACTGATAGGAAGCAGAGTTCCAGTCACTCAGCTGGAAAGGCACCAGTACAGTACACTCCCAGAGGAGGAGCTGAGTCAACTAGAGTGAGGGGAAGGTCTGGAGGTAGGGGAAGAGGCAGAGGCACTCCACCACAGTCAAGACCACAAGACATAAGGTATATTGATCCTCATAAAAATGGAATCAATTATTGGGTTAGGTATGATCATCTTGCCAACCTTGAAGTTCAACATAAGAATGAGGAAGGTTTGAAGAGGCAAGAAGCCGAAAATGAAAGAGATATGCATGAATGGGAGGAAAGGCATCATAGGGATGACCCTACTGCTAAGCGCGCATATGAAAGGAAAAAAGAAAGAAGAAGAAAATAAGAAGAGAAGAAGACCAGAGGATGATAGAAGGAGAGCAGAAGAGGAATAGAGAGAAGAAGGAAGCAGACGAGGCGTTGAAGATGGTTGTAACCCTTCATGTATTCTACATAATCAAATACACAAATTGTAAGTATTTTGTAAAATCTTAAGGCTTTGATACCTGTTGAAATTATAGCTTTGCCCTAATATATGTTGTAATATAGTATAACTCTGATACAATGTACATAGTATACCATGTAAATAGCTTTTTAAAGGACAAGAATGCTAAAATTGACATATTCAAAGCATATATTCTTTGTTACTGCATTGCTTGTGTTTGCTATAGTATTTATTTTTAAGTTTTGGCATCATCAAAAAGGGGGAAATTGTTAGGAAATTTATTATTGGATTTTGATGATATCATGTAAAACTTAGAATAGAAAGTTGGCACCCCATTTTCCTTGTATTTCTATTTTGTAATAGATTGGACTGCATGAGCTAAGTGAAGTCAACTATGTTGAAGAATGCAAGAAGTCAACTGAACACTAAAGTGAAGGCCCAGTGTATGTCAGCTGAGTGTAGTTAAGAAAAAGGCACACTGATCAAGGAGATCCAATGAGAACGATTGTGTAAAGATTGAAAAAGTGATAGTCAAGTCAGTAAAGAGCCGAGTCTACCAGTTGAGTCTTTCCTAAACGGTTGGAGCAGACTTAAGTCAAAGGGGTAAAGGTAGATGTCAAGTCAAGTCGACTGATATTAATCCGTTGCACGGAAGTCCGGGATATTACTTGGAATAGTAATACGTCCAAGCTGCAATGTCTTAAAGTGTTTGTCCCAGAAACGTGCAAAAGGAATAAACCAATGGGAAGCATTGAAGTTTGTGTCAGGTCCTGAAAAGCTGCAGGATCATTTAATACGAGGAAACATCTCCATCACAAGCTGCAAGTCAAGAAAAGATATGCCAATGAACAAGAAGTGTCATTTTGAAAATAGCATCTCTCTTCAACGGGCAAATTTTTAAATGATTACTATAAAAGGCTGAGGAAGCAAGAGAGAAAGAATGATACGAAAAACACGAGCAATATTCGAACGAACAAGCAAGCAAAAACCCAAAACATTCTCTCAAGCTTATTAAGAAATTCCTCAGGCCTAAAACACGAAGGAACTCGATCCAACACACACTGTGAAGGAAAGAATACTTCAACCAGTTGAAGAGGAAAACGTTTTAAGAACTTAAAGGGGTCTACTCTATAAGATTGAAAGAGTTGTAGTAAGGTTCAAGGTCAAACCAAAAATTCCAAGCTCGTTGGAAGGTTGTGTGATCAATTCCAAGGGTTTGAAGGGAGCTGAAGTAGCAAGGCAGCTGTCTTGTGAAGAAGCTGAGTCACAAGAGAAGCCAGCTGTATGATCAAGGTTGTCTCAGACTGAGAACTACTTTGTAACTTGATATGTTACTTAGTGGATTCCTCCAGGAGTTGGAGAAAAGTGGATTAGAGGAATTACCCCATCCTCGAACCACTATAAAATTTGCTTGTGTCATTTACTTATAACGTTTTACTTTTCTGCTTATATTTATATTTGTTGTTTAAGTTAAATCGCTAACCCATCTGATAATAACATTGCTAAGAACAAGTGTTAAAAACAAGTTTAAAACTAATAAGGGTGTTAAGTCTTCCGCTGTATAAAAACCAAATCAACTAAAAAGTTAAGTGTTAGCTGACCCAACTAAGTTATACTATCAACAACTCAGTCGAGTATGTTGAGTGGGTAACTTTACTGAAGTAAGCCAACCTAGTTGTCCCCCAAGGACTTAGCTGATTTGAGTCAACTCTGTTGAAATATTTTAAAAAGGACTAAAAGTGAAAAGTTGGTAAGGTTTATTCAATTTCTCCCCCTTCTAAACCTTACACCACACCCCTTGGGACCTAC
The DNA here is from genome assembly GCA_016081115.2 of Rehmannia glutinosa. Taxonomy (NCBI): domain Eukaryota; kingdom Viridiplantae; phylum Streptophyta; class Magnoliopsida; order Lamiales; family Orobanchaceae; genus Rehmannia; species Rehmannia glutinosa. The sequence goes on along the minus strand of CM071924.1, from coordinate 9,444,642 downwards.
ATGCAAATATGTTATTGTAAATAAGCAACAAAATAGTATCAAGTTAAGCAATAAAACATAATAAATGGATAATTATAAACTAAATAAGCAACAAAATATTAACTAAATGCAATAATATACAACTTAATAAGCATAAACAAATTTGGTGACTAACGTTAAATAGTAGGTTATCAAAAAAAATAAGCAACAAAACATCCCTCCTGCATTCCAATCCATGAATGCTCCTCAACTGGTCGGAAGCTCCGTCAACATGGGCCCCCCAATACATTGTGTTGGGAAATTTATTGTTTAAATTTTGATGAATGCCATGTAAAACTTAGACTAGAAAGTTGGCAAGCCATTTTCCTTGTAATTTGTATTGTAATAGATAGGGGTCATGCATTTAGTCAAGTCGATTATGCCTGGATATACAAGAAGTCAATCAAGACTAGGATGAAGACTCACATTTGTGAAAGCGGTGAGTGTGGCAAGGAAGAGATGTCAGGACTCGATCAAGGAGTATCAGCTGTATGAAGAGTCAGTCAAGTCAACCTAAGAAGCCAAGCCAAGTCAAGTTGAAGTGACATATGAGTCTTTCAATCATTGGAGCGGACTCAAGTCACCTAGGAAAAGGCAACTGCAAAGATGAGTTAACCGAAAAGAATCCGTTGCACAAAAGTCAAGAATATTACCTAAACAAGTAATACTTCCATGCCGCCATGTCTTAAAGTGCTCGATCTCGAAGCATGCAAAAGAAATAAACCAATGGGAAGCACTAAACCTCGTGTCGAACCTGAAAAGCGGGCATTCATTTAATACGAGGAAAGGTCTACATCTCAAGATTGAAGACCAAGAAAAGACAAGCCAACAAACACAAGAGACTTTTGAAAATCAGCCTATCTCCTCAACGGGCGATTTTTTAAAGTTCACTATAAAAGCCGAGGAATCACTTTGAGAAAATGTTACCTTGCAAACCTCGAACCACGAACAATCAAGCAATTATTCAAATCAGTAACACGCAAAACATTCTCAAGTTATTCAAGCAAATCCTCAAGCCTAAATCTCGACGAAAATTGATCCAACACCAAGTTTGTGAAGGAAAGACAACTTCAAACTGTTGAAGAGAAAACTTTTGAAGAATCAAAAGGGGTCTACATTCCAAAGAGGATTGTAGAAAGGTTCAAGGTCAAACCAGTCTCAAGTTATTGGAGGGCTTCGTTATCAAATCCAAGAAGCTTGAGCAAGTGAGTCAAGTAGCAAAGCGTACCGCCCTGTGAAGAAGCTAAGTCGGACGAGAAGCCACCAGTTGTGTGACCAAGGCATCTCCAGACTGAGTCCCAAAGGAGCAAGTCACCGTGTGTGATCAAGACTTGTATACGGACCGATAACCACTTTGTACTCGATCAATACTTAGTGGATTCCTCCAGGAGTTGGAGAAGAGAGGAGTAGAAGAATTACCCCATCTTCGAACCTCTATAAAAATTATTGTGTCATTTACATTTCAGCATATTTACTTATGCATATCACTTTATATTTGCTGATAATTTGCTATCCAACTGATAAGTAATAGAGTGCTAAAACCAAGTGTTAAAGCAAACTTAAACCAAATTCAAGGGTGTTAAGTCTTCCGCTGAAAATCTCATCACAAAAATGTTAAGGTTTAGACTAAACAATTGAGTTATTCTATCAACAGCTCAATTGAGTCTGTTGAGTGGCTAACTCTGTTGGTTAACTAACTTAGTTGTCCCTCAAGGACTCAGTTGTGTATTTAACTCTGTAATATTTTAAAATGACTAAAATCAAAAAGTTGGTAAGGTTTATTCAACCCCCTCTTCTAAACCTTACTCACACCCCTTGGGACCTACAAGTGGTATCAGAGCGGTTGGTTCATTGAGCCTTTCGCACTGGTTACTGAACTAGATCTCTAATCTTTCAAAGAAGTTTTTAACACTTGCCATTTCAAAATCATATCTTTTATTCAAAGAAAGTTATTATCATGGAAGCAAATTTGACACGCATTCCTATGTTCACTATTGAAGAATTTGATGATTGGAAAATTCGTATGCATGCTCATCTATCTCGCTTTACTTGATGAAATATGGCTAGTGATAGAGGATGGGCCACCGCAAATATTGAAAGTGAACACGGCTCTGGTGAAGGAGAAGAAGGCGTGGTCAAGCAAGACCAACCTTAGTTGAAAAACCAAGGATTTGAATGGACCAATGATGACAAAAAAGATACAACTTGGACAACTTGTACAACGTGGCCAAGGATATTCTCTATAAGACCTTGGACAAAGCAATGTTCAATAAAGTCAAATCATGCAAAACATCAAAAGAAATCGGGATAAACTAACTTTAATTTGTGAAGGATCGAGCAAATTAAAGAAAACAAATTATCTATTGTTGTTCAAAAGTTTGAAAACTTTAAAATGCTTGCGGTGAAACAATGGATCGAGTTGGATGCTTAGATTTATTGAAATCACAAATGAGCTCTCAAAGATTTGGAAAGGAATACACACAAAAGGAGATGTGTATGAAGATTCTAAGGAGCTACCGGTGAATGGGAAATGAAGACCATGACTCTAAGGCACTCGATGGACCTATCAAAAACATCCAATCATGAACTATTCTCAGACCTCAAAGCTTATGAATTTGAGCTGAGAAGAAAGGATCAAGAGGAGACAGTTGTACCCAAAATAGTTGCACTTATAGTAAAGGATGGGAAAAGAGCTGAGGTCAAGGAAGCCATTAACCAGGAGGAAATTGCCTTGATGGTTAAAAGATTCAACAAGTTCTTCAACAAGAACTATAAAAGAAACAAGGGTGAACCTGTGTTGGAACTGTAGACAACCAGGTCACTATGCCATTGACTGTTCATATCCTGTAGTCAATAAATACAGGAATGAAGAAGAAAGAAGAGTCTTCAAATAAAGAAGACAAGAAAAGAAAAAGGCCATGTTGGGCTGCGGAGAGATCGCCGAGACAAATAAGTCAAAAGATACAAAGATCGACTCGAGAGAGTAGTGAAGGCGATTACTCAAGTGACTCGAAGAAGAAGTAATGATCTGTCACAGGGTCCCAAGGGGTGTAAGTGTAAGGTTTAGAAGGGGGGTTGAATAAACCTTACCAAATTTTCGATTTAGTCCTTTTAAATCTACGAGTTAATTCTACACTTGTGTCCTTGATGGACAATCGAATTAGTCACTCAGTAGAGTTAATCTCTCAACGCACTCAAATTCCGGTGCCATTGATGGAGTAACTCAAATTGTTGGCTATAATTTAACTCAACTGTGGTTTTATTTTATTGGAAGACTTAACACCCTTAAGTTTGATTAAGCAAGATTTTAGAGCTTGATTTAGTACTTATAAATTATCAAATGGATAGCAAATTTATCAAAGAGATATAAGCGATTAAAAGTGCGAGGAATTTAAATGTTTGAAATGTAAATGACACAAGAAAGTTTTTATAGAGGTTCGAAGATGGGGTAATTCTTCTACTCCTCTCTTCTCCAACTTCGTGGAGGAATCCACTAAGTAATGATCGGTTTACAAAGTGGTAACAGTCCGGATACAAGTCTTGATCACAACAGCCGACTTGATCCTTAGGGACTCGATCTGAGACGCCTTGATCACTCAGGTGGCTTCTCGTGCGACTCGGCTTCTTCTTCACAGGCGGTACCTTTTACTACTCACTTGCTCAAGCTCTTTGGATTTGATCACGAAGCCCTCCAAAAGCTTAAGACTTGGTTCAACCTTGAACCTTTCTACAATCCTTCCCCGGAATGTAGACCCCTTGTTTTCAAAAGTTTCCTCTTCAACGATAGAAGTTCTCTTTCCTTCACATGTGAGTGTTGGATTGATGTACTTCGTAATGTAGCTTGAGGATTGAGAATGTTTCGATTTTTGATGTGCTTGTATATCTCGCGCGTGTGTCATCTCTTATCTCAAACAATCTCCTCGGCCTTTTATAGTGAACTTTCAAAAATTTGCCCGTTGAAGAGATAGGCTTATTTTTGAAAGTCACTTTGCGATTGTTGGCTTGCGATTCTTGGAATTGCCGTTTCCTCGTATGAATTGTTCTTTCACCTTTTCGTGAGTTCGACACGGTGTAGTGCTTCCCATTGGTTCATTCCTTTTGCACGCTTACGGGACCGAGCACTCCAAGAAAGGTGGTATGGAGATATTACTTGTTTAAGTAAATCTCTTGATTTACGTAAACGGTTCTTTTTACGATTATCTCAACTTGACCGCATTTCCTTGCTTTCCCCGAGGTGACTTAGAGTCGACTTCCAATCATTGGATGACTCTTCATCACTTCAACTTGAGACTTGGCTTTTCTTGAGTTGACTTGACCGATGCTCCACTCACTACATCTCACCGCTTCTTGATAGAGTTCCGTCTACTCTTCTTTGCCATACTCAAATTGTCTCGCAACGAGTTTTCCTTCCAGATCTTGATTGTCTTCTTGCATGTTAGGGCGTAGTGACTTAACTCGGCTTTTGCCGACTCTATTCATTACAATGCATTTTACAACAAGAATTGGGGTGCCAACTTTCTATTCTAAGTTTTACATGGCATTCATCAAAATCTAAACAATAAAATTCCTAACAATTTCCCCCTTTTTGATGATGCCAAAACTTAAATCATACAAAGATGCAAATAACAAATATACATACGATAGTGTATTGACATAGAATGTATGCGTGAGAATCAATCTTTTTATTGATCATATCATTCTTGTACTTAACACAATCAAGTTTACAAGGTGTATCGTAGTATATAATTGTCTTCAAAAAAATTTATAGCTTTATTACAGAAGACTTACATTGTATGTATTTACATAATAAAATACACGAAGGGTTGGACAAAGAACACTTCATCTCCTTCATTGTCTCCTGCTTTCATCTTGATCAAGATCTTCTTCTCTTCTTCTCTTTTTCTCGTCGTCACCGCCTTCTTTTTCTTCTCATATGCTTTCTGGCGGCTTCATCTCTTCTTATTCTTTCCTCTCTCTCCCGCCATAGCCGAGTTTGTCTCTTGTTTTCTTCTTCTAATCTTTTTGCATACTCGGCGTTAGTTTTAGCCACTTTTAAATTTGCCACTTGGTCAAGCCCACCAAGATCCCTCCTTTCTTTCCTGGATCTACGTGTTCAATATTCTTGGGGCGGAGCCCCAGTCCAAGCTTCTTCCTCCACTATTGCTTCTTCCTCTACCTCCGGCGTATCTTTGTCTTGGTCTTCTTCTTTCCGGTGAGTGACTAGCGAGTGACCAAAGAGTGATCGGAAGTCTGTTGCTGTCGGCCTTCTTCACATAACGCGAGACCACTTTTCCCAAGACAAGTCCCAAGCTTGAGCCATGGACATATTTGCAAAATATCCCTCGATCCGAGTGTTTTAAATTCATCGACCGATCGCGTGGCTCGTCTCCGACATCCGAAATGGCATACGTGTCTCTGTAACTGGAATACCTCCATGTTCTTTCAAGATGTTCATCACCCTGGCATCCATTCTTCCTTCCACTTCCTTCATCCCTACTTCAATTGCTTTTCTCTTCTCGGCCATAGATACAGAGTGTTGGAGTGGCGAGTCACTGGGAGTTTGTTTTGCGCTTATAATGTCACCGTGTGACAGGACCCTCGTTGAGGGGTTTGTGCAATCATCAAGGTCATATCTTTTGATCCTTCCCCTCAGTGATTTTCCTTTCTTTTGTTTCAAAATTTCCTCACCGATTTTCCTTCTCAAATTGTTCCCTTCTCATTTCCTTTCTTTTCAAACTTGATTTTGCTTTGCTTTAAGGTATTCCTCTTCCCCCTTTTTGGCATCATCAAAGGATAGAGAAACCCGGGAACATCTTTGGCAAGCATGAAATCGAGCTGCGGATAGTCGAGTTCTGCTTTCAAGTCTGGCTGCGTTGTAAGCGACGGAATCGGATCGAGTAGCGTTGGACTCTGCTGAAATCGCTTCATCTCACCATGAGAAGGCTGAATTTTCTAGTCATGTGTTCTTCCAAACGCCGTATATCATTTGTATTTTGCTCACGCAGCACGATTTCGGCGGTGTGAGCTTCATGCATATGCTCAATGTGTTCTCTCACCGTTTTTGCATCGGCATTTTCAGCTCTCCACACCAAAGAACTTGTTGAACAAAGTTAAAAGTATCTCACCTGTTCCACACGCATTGATTCTTCATTTGTTGCCACCATTCCCTTATCCTCGACCGTGATGCCTCTCAAGTCACCAGTAAGGTTGGCATCTCTGTTGTCGATCGCATGTCCAAAGAGGCTGATGCCTCTCCATCCGTTCAACCTCGGCAAGAGTGTGCTTGAACACTTCTCGAACTTCAAACTGATTCTTCATTGCGGTGATGGCCATACAACGTCAAAATCAAAATCGGCTGAACAATGGTGCTTGAGTGAAAAAGGAGCTGGTTTGTGATAGCGTGCTTGTTCATTTTTCGACTCTTCGTGGAGTTCCTAGTATTTCAGTGAAAAAGGAAAAGACTCTCGAAGGATTCATCACCGCCAATGGAATCTGTTTGATGATGAGTGGTGCGGGCGGTTCTTTTGGGAATTGATCTGCTGCGGCTTGAGGAGCTGCGGTGGTCTCTTGTTGAGTAGGTCTTGTTGCGAAGTGGACCCGCTTGCTGAGCCTCAATTGTCTTAACAAACCGTTGGTCTCACGATTTTTCCATTTCGATGGCTGTCCTCGGCCTTGCTCGGTAAGCGTCATCGGACGATGATGAGATTTCGATGGTGGCTCATCATCAAAGTTAAAAGTTTGACGAGTAGTCTTGGGATCGACTTGCTCGTGCTTGGAACACCCGCACTTTGGTGAGTCTTTTGGATTTGTCATAGGGGATGACTCGGCTTCTTCTTCGCCCGATCCCGAAAAAGTGACATCGGGGTTGTCCTGGAATCATGAAGTGCGCTGATCTCCTTCTCGGATGGGTCGATGATAGCGGGAGGTATGTTCTCTACTTGACTTCTTTTACCCCGGAAGTCTCAACCTCCTCGTGGCCCATTACCTCCGGCGGTCTCTCTACTGCGAGGCCTTGATCTCCCTTTCGACGATGTCAATTTATCTTAGGGTCTTCTGATGGCATCCATTGGAGTCTCAACCCCATGGATTGCACTTTCATCGCCAGTGTTAACTCCTGTATTCATTCCTCGTACCATTGCGGCGATCGGCAAACGTCATTAGCCTTCAGAGCGATTTGGCACCTCACCGTGAGACAGTCTCAATCAGTATGAGCTTCGTTGATGGCAACTTGTTGTTCTTCTTGTGATTGTAATTTCTCTTCTTCGCCTCCTTGATTCGTTATGGAGTCATCTGCAAAGATCCTCCGACCTTGCCGCAGTGGAGGGAGTTTCCCCATCGGTCACCGCGCACCACCGAGTGACTTGTAATGGGGTCACTCGTCTCCAAACTCCCATTGTTTGGATAGATTGTTCGTAGTTGGGGCGGTGGTAGCACACCTTCAATAGGGGTTGGCTCGACTCGGGGTCCCCACTAGCCCGGTTTCATCGCCATCTCCCTTATTGCCTTCTTTTCTCGAGTGAGTCAAAGTGGTAGCAAAGAACAACATTGGCTATTTCAACCACTCCCATTGGATCGATTTCAAACGTGTTCGGAGGACTCTCCTGGTCCCTCCATTAGTCTTTGCTCGTGAAGGATTCTTGACTCGTCAATGCTTCTTTGCATTGCAACTCTTACGTGGGCGTGACATTCTCTGTTCCTCGTCATTTGTTAGAGAAGACATCAAGGAGAGGATGTGTGTGTTACGTAGTGCGGAGAGATAAGGCGGATGCTTGCCTTCTCACGTGCTTCGACTTCTTCTTGACTTGCTTTTCTCTCTCCCGTCCTTGTAGATCTGCAGGATGTCCGTGCGATTGTCTTCATCTGAGTAGAGCACATGAGTTAATCGAGGAAATTTAGCGATTCCTCTTCTTTCTATGAACTCGACCGTTGGAACTGTTCCCGACTTGCTCAACTTCCATTTCCTCCACTCACGCAGACGATTTTGGATGTCCGGGTAAGGTGGAGATAGAATCATTACATCACTATCCGCTCTAGCGAGTTCTTCTTGTCTTTCTTGTGTGTGAGTTCTGTTGTGTCTTACGTTGCCTCTCGACGCCTTGGCGGACTTGGGTGTTTCATCAATTACATCCGGAGACTCTACTTCTCCGGTAGTCTCACGATTTGTGCTAGGTGAGTAACCCGGCTCACCGGTTTCTCTGTTCGGGCCGCTTGATGAGTCTTCTTCATCTCCTGGTTTGTACCGGGGAATTTACAGTTCGGGCGTTGTCCTCTCGAGTCTTGGCGGCCGGGGGCCGTCTTTGTGTTTGTTTACGAGCCGCCGTCTTGGCTTGTCGATTCTCCTCCTTTGACGATCGGAGAAAGGTATTTGTGAGTCCTTCTCGATCGCCCCGCAGGCGGTGACACGGCTTTGGGCGGCAGTGACTTCTGGCTGCGGGCGGGGAGCATGTTTGGTTTTCTTTCTTTGCACGCAGGGGCGTGATCTTCTTAGCGTTGCGGGGGCGCTTTCTTGGTTGGAGAGAAAGCAGATTTCTTGGGGTCACCGATTCCCCCTCACTTCAGTGTCGCTCTCTTGGCGTAAGCTCGCCTTCGAGCGCCCGAGAGGTTAGCTCGAACATCCTCTTGTTAACATGGAATGCCTTCCCATGTCAAGAGGACTCCTTTCACCTCCAATAGCCGCCAATCACTAGGCCATATCACTAGGGATCCTCCAAATGAGCCATCCTCTTTGAAGGACTTGTTCCCACGCGTTAAGCGAGTCTGCTTTGTAGACAAACTCAGCCCAGTTGATCTTTCTTTTCTTCGATGATTGCGGCCATTACAATCGCCGCCTTTGCTGATTGGTCAAAGTCGCCAAATTTGATGTCGATACATTTGGCAACTATGTCCAACAACTTGTGATAATCCTCCTTCAAAGATCTCTTGTTTTGTTGTGTATATTATTTTATCAAAAAAGTCGGACTTGGCTATTTCTTTCCAGCGTCGGCCAAGTTTACATCGCTTCTTTAATCTCGGATGCTCCTTCTGGCGGTAGTGAGCAATATTGACCAAATCATTAGCGAGAGATAGTCGATGCTTTCCGTGAACAGATGACTTGATTCCTTCATCGTGAATCTCGGCATTCACGTAGAATTGTGCGACCTCCTCCACATAGGTCATCGGATATTCTAAAGTTAGAAAGCGGTTTTAGTCCGACGTTTCCAACTTCTCGGCGATTTTCTTCACCAGGGTGTCGTCGGACCCTGCTTCACCATTCCGTCGAAATCCACCATCGAATCGGTGTGGATTTGCTTTCCTAACTTGGTAAAGTCATAAGTTGGTGCCATTTCTCGGAATTGTATCAAGGAAAAACTTCGGAGAAATTGATTTGAAGGTTGATAGGGTTTTAGAGAGTATTTTTGCCTTTGCTTTTGAGAGAAAAGAGATGAAACGATTTTAGAAGTGTGAGAGAAAACGGACGAAAATGGTTTAAATATGGTTTATGAAAGGGCGTGCGGTTTTTGAATTGTGATCGAAATCAACGGCTTGGATTTCGCACGCCTATTGAGCATTTCACGTCTCGTATTTAATGCGGCAGATTTATATCCAATCATAAGCTTGGTGTGCGGCTTTATGTCCGTACACATCATCATTATCTTTGACGTGTTCCTTAAAACATTCCCGCTAAGTCAAAAACGATTTGCGTTTTTGTCACTTTGCTCATAAGTTGTTCAAACTTATCTCTTAGCCGATTTAACTCTACTCCTCACGATTCTCTTAGCGACTCGGCTATCACCGTGACTCGGTGTAGTCATCTTCCGATCTGGTGATTTCTTGGCGATTTCTTTTTAGCTCTTTTTTCCCCCTTTTTCTCGCTCCATTTCTCTTCTTTAATTTGTCCAGTGTCGGCTTCAAATCCAATTAACCCCAACTCATGTTTGAGTTCTTCAAATCTTGATTCACATAATGGTTTTGTGAAAATGTCGGCTAGTTGTTTATCGGTTGAGATATATTCCAAGATAATGTCCTTCTTTTCAACATGATCTCTTATGAAGTGATATCGACATCAATATGTTTTGTTCTTGAGTGCAACACGAGATTTTGAGTGATTGCAATGGCACTTGTGTTGTCACACATGATTGGAATTTCTTTTTCTTCAATTTCATAGTCTCTCATTCTTTGTCTCATCCATAGGACTTGGGCACAACAATGCCGTAATATGTATTCCCGCCTCACCGGTAGAGGTGGCTATTGAGTTTTGCTTCTTGCTAAACCAGAAATTAGTCTTTTCTAGCATTTGACATGTGCACGAAGTGCTCTTCTTCTGTCCACTCTGCATCCAAAGATAGTCGAATCGAATAGCCAATTAGCTTGAATCCACCTTCCTTTGGATACCATAGGCCTACTTCTTGGCTTCCTTTCAAGTATCTCAATATTCTCTTAGTCTTGTCATGTGGCTCTCTTTTGGAGCGGTGAAATCTTGCACATACACCTACAAAAGGTGATGTCGACTGCTTAGTCGTGAGATAGAGCAGATGATCCAATAAGTGCTCGTATCTTGTTTGATCTACGGCTTGCCATCTCGCATCCATGTCCATTTTGATGATGTGTTCATTGGTATTTTTACGAAGACTTCTCCTCCATACCAAACTTCTTCATTAAGTCTCACGTGTATTTTGTTTGACTTATGAAGGTTCCATCTTTCAAATTGTTTCACTTGGAGTCCAAGGAAGAATGTCGGCTCTCCATCATGCTCATTTCAAATTTACTTTGCATGAGGTTTGAAAATTTTTACATGACTCTTTGTTAGTGGATCCAAAAATAATGTCATCCACATATATTTGAACAAGCAAGATATACTCTTCTTGTCTTGAATTAAAAAAAGTGTTCTATCTACTTTTCCTTTTGTGAATCCATTTTCGATTAGGAATTGTGACGGGTATCATACCATGCTCACGGGTGCTGTTTCAATCCATACGGGGGCTTTCTTGAGTTTGTATACCTTTGTCTCCAAGAGTCTTTTGCTCAAATCCTGGAGGTTGTTCAACATACACTTCTTCTTCCAATAAACCATTTAGGAATGCACTTTTTACATCCATCGATATACAATGAAATTCTTGTGAGTCGCATAGGCAAGAAACATCCTTATAGCTTCCAATCTTGCTACGGGGCAAATGTTTCATCAAAATCTATCCCTTCTTCTTGCAATATCCTTTGGCTACTAGTCTTGCTTTGTTTCTTACCCACAGAACCTTCCTCGTTCATCTTATTTACGAACACCCATTTGGTTCCAATAACATTTTGATGTATGGGTCTTTGCACTAATTCCCACACTTTATTTCTTTCAAACTCGATTGACTCTTCTTGCATAGCTTGAATCCAATGTATGTCATCCAATGCTTGTGACACATCTTTTGGCTCTATTTGCGAGATGAAGCATGTGAACATAACTTCTTGTTGAGTTACGGATCTTGTTTTGACACCTTCTCTTATATCTCCAATGACAAGTTACGTGGATGATCTCTCATCATCTTACATCAGTTGGGTAAGTTAGCTGGATTCGATCGACTTGCGGTGTGTTGGTGTGGTCGACTCTCTCGTTATCACTTAGTTGCAAATTTTCCAGTAGTTTTGAGATTCACTATCTCATCTTCTTCCTCGAATTGATGATTCCGCTTGAACTGACAAAGATAGGGACTCTTACAGTATGGTTGGATGATTCAAACATCACCGACTCTTCAATGTCTTCTCCATTTACATTTGGCTCGTCGAATACTACATGAATGGATTCCTCTCAGTAACCATAGTTCTTTTGTTGAGTATTACTGTAGGCTTTGCTTTGGTGAGTATCTAAGAAGATACCTTCATCGACTTTAGCATCAAAAGCCTTTAGGTTGTCTTTGCCATTGTTGTGGATGAAGCATTTACATCCAAATATCCCGAAATATGCAACACTTGGTTTTCTTCCACCCGGATCTCATAGGGAGTCCTTGTCACTGTCTATTTATCATACATCTTTTTTGGGTGTAGCAAAGTCGTGTGTTGATTGCTTCACCCAAAATCTTTTGGTAACCCCGCTTGACTAACATGGTCCTTTTTGCTTCTTTGGGGTCTATTCCTTCTTTCTCGCAACTCCATTCTGTTTGTGGAGTCCTTTTGCTGGCGATAGTTCATGACCAATACCATTCTCAATACAATGCGAGTTATTATTCCATTGACAAACTCGGTTCCTCTATCCGATCTTATTTTGATAATGGTTTGACTCTTCTCATTTTGAATCCTCTTCATCACCGTGGTAGTTTTTGTAGAGTTTCTTTCTTCTTGCACATGAATATTGTCCATGTATATCTTGAGTAGTCATCTACTACCACCAAGGTGTATTTCTTTCCACTTATCTTTGTTTGGTTCCACCGGGCCAAATAGATCCATATGAAGTAGATGCAATATTCTTGTTGAGGATGGGCATGTCTTTTCTTTGAATGACGACTTGATTTGCTTTCCTTCCGACATGCATCACATATACTCTCCTTCTTGTATACCGAGTCCGAAGTCCTTCTACAAGATGACTTCTTGCCCGACCTTTGTTAATTGTTTTGAAATTCAGGTGACTCGACTTTTTGTGCCACAACCAACTTGATTCACTGTGCTCTTTTGCTAGTAGATGTAAAGTCTTTGGGTGTTGCGATTGACCAATCCACTACATACATATTTTTTGTCTACATCCTTGCAAAGACCACTTCATTTGATTCAATTTCTTTGATTTGGCATCTACCCATGTTGAATTCAACATTGTAGCCCTTGTCACGAGCCGACCGACTCGATTAAGTTGAAGTTGAGTCCTTCAACATATGCAACATCTCGTGATTTCTAGTCCATTTCTCTTTATGGATCCAATGCCTCTTATTTCACCAGGAGCTTCATTTCTCCCAAATATGACTTTTGCTCCTTTGACTTCCTTGAATTTTGACAGATTTCTCTTATTTCTGTCATATGTGCGGAATGACCACTATCCATGTACCAGGTTCCTTGCACTTCACTTCCTTGAACCTCGCAATCAAGGAAATTAAGTTTTAGGTACCCATACTTGTGCGGTCTGAGGGGTTAGAATTGTAAGATGATCCAACCAACCTATAGCCAAATGTTTTGACTCTAAGGGGTTGCCATCTATCGCTGCCATAATCATAATCAATCTTGACAAATTGCTTGGGGATTCTAGGTTCATACAAATTGTCTCTTTTGTCTTTATGCCTGCGCATATGTGTTTTAGCAATTGCCTTCCTTGGGTAATTGTGGTGTCTTTGAGTGTAGTGCCTAGGTGCATGTGTGTCTTGATGAAAGCTCTTATACTTTTGGAATGGCCTTTCTTGAGTTCTAGGCCTTTGCCATTTGGGCTTATATTCCATAAGTATGTCTTGATAGTTCACATTATTCCAATCGACTTGGCTTGATATTTTCTACCATCCCCATCATATGTATTTCTTTTATGGATTTTCTGGGATTTTTGGTAGCTCTGCTTCTTCTTTACAGAGTATTTTCTTTGGAGTTTCTTTGAGGACTCGGCCGAACCTCTTCTCAAATTGTCCTTTGACACTCAATAGGTCATTTTCCTTTTCCTTTGTAACCAAGGCCGTTTGCTTAGTATTGTGCTTTGAGTGAATGTGTGTGCACCATTTAGAGTTTTGGATTTTTCGGACTCTTCATGACTTGAAGATCCTTTTTCCAAAATTACTCTTGAGGTTTGACATGGCACGGAGAGGAATTAAATCTAAGCCTGTCTTGTCTCCACATTCTCTTTGACTCATGATAAGATCATCCAATGATTTAGATGCCTTAGTGAATGAAGCAATAACATTCTTGAGGTCATTCTCCCTCTTTTCTATAGCGCAATTTCTCTTATTAATTTAGCATTTTCGGCCTTTAACCTTTCATTCTCAACATGCTATTTGACTTAGAGTACTCGCTCCTTAGTCGACTTTGAGTTTTGACTTTTGAGTAGGCTTTGTTTTCCTCATTCAATAGTGTGTGTGATGATTTAATGTGTTCAAAATCTTTCATCATTTTGCTTAATGAATCATAAAGATCGATGGGTGATGAAGTGTGTGTGTCACGATCACTATCACTAGTGTCCGAGTTTGTTGAGTTAGACCGTACCTCATCTTCTTGATCTTGTTCTTTGGCCATCAAGCGATTAGGGCTTCTTCGAGTCACTTGAGTAGTCGACTTCATCAAGCTGCGAATCACTATCTCCGCGACTTGGTCATTGTTTTTGATCTCTGCAGACCATCATTGCCTTTTTCCTTTCTTGTCTTCTTTCTCTCGAGATCTTTCTTTCTTCTTCATCCCCTGTCTTGTTGACTACGGGATATGAGCGATCGATGGCGTAGTGACCTGGTTGTCTACAGTTCAACATAGATATTCAGCCTTTTGATCGACTCTTTCCACTCTTGAGTAGTCACCCTTTGATACTCAACTTTTTGATGATCTGTTCTCTTGGTTGGCTTTGTCTTCCCTTGATTTGGAGGGAGCCGAGTGTCTTCCGGAAGATTCACCCTTTCCTCTCTTGTAGTTCTTGTTAAAGAACTTGTTAAATCTTTTAACCATCGTTATTTCTTACGGGTCAATGACCTCTTTGACCTCGGCTCTCTTCCCATCTTTAACAATTAGAGCAGTTGTTTTGGAGTGCAAATTTGTCTCTTCCTCGGTCTTTTTCTTCTCGGCTCAAACTCGTAGGCTTTGAGGTCCGAGAAATAACTCATGGTTGGATGTCTTTGATAGGTCCATGGAATGTCTCAATGCCATGACCTTCATCTCCCATTCAAATTTTGGAAGACTTTTTAGGATTTTCATACACATTTCATTCTCGTGTATATTCCTTTCCAAGTGCGACAGTTCATTTGTGATTTCAAAGTGAACCGAGCGTCTAGTTGATCCAAGTTCTCTCCTGAGATCATTTTGAAGTTCTCAAATTTACTGTCTGACCACTGATAATTTATTTTCTTTGATTTGCTCGAGCCTTCACAAATCAATGTCGGCTTTGTCCCTGATTTCTTTAGCCGTTTTGCATGATTTGACTTTGTTGAACATGGCTTTGTCGAAGGTTTTGTAAAGGATGTCCTTGGCTACATTATCCAAGTTGTATCTTTTTCTGTCATCATTTGTCCACTCAATTCTTGGTTTTCAACCATGGTCGTGCAGGAGCAGACATCTTCTTCTCTTCACCGCAACTCTTCGTGACGGTTTGTTTCCTTTAATATTTGCGGAGAGGCCCATCTTCTATCACTATCCACATCTCATCATGTAAGGCGATAGATGAGCACATATCGAATTTTCAATCATCAAATTCTTCAATAGTGAACATAGGGATGCGTGTCAAATTTGCTTCCATGATAATGACTTTTAATAAAAAGAGTTTTGAAGGTTTAAGTACTAAAGCGGACTTTGAAAGTTTGGAGATCTAGTTCAAGAACTTGGTCGGAGGGTTGAATGAACCAACCGCTCCGATACCACTGTAGGTCCCGAGGGGTGTAAGTGTAAGGTTTAGAAGGGGGTTGAATAAACCTTGCCAAATTTTCGATTTAGTCCTTTTAAATCTCTGAGTTAATTTACACAAATTGTGTCCTTGATGGACAATCGAATTAGTCACTCAAAGAGAGTTAATCTCTCAACAGGACTTCACCGAGTCATTGATGGAGTAACTCACATTTGTTTGGCTATAATTTAACTCAATTGTGGTTTTATTTTATTGGAAGACTTAACACCCTTAAGTTTGATTAAGCAAGATTTTAGAGCTTGATTTAGTACTTATAAATTATCAAATGGATAGCAAATTTATCGTGAGATATAAGCGATTAAAAGTGCGAGGAATTTAAATGTTTGAAATGTAAATGACACAATAAAGTTTTTATAGAGGTTCGAAGATGGGGTAATTCTTCTACTCCTCTCTTCTCCAACTCCGGAGGAATCCACTAAGTAATGATCGATTTACAATGTGGTAGCAGTCCATACAAGTCTTGATCACAACGGCCGACTTGATCCTTGGGGACTCGATCGAGACGCCTTGATCACTCACCAAGCTTCTCGTCGACTCGGCCTTCTTCACAGGCGGCTGCCTTTGTTACTCAGACTCACTTGCTCAAGATCTTTGGATTTGATCACGAAGCCCTCCAAAAGCTTAAGACTTGGTTCAACCTTGAACCTTTCTACAATCCTTCCGAATGTAGACCCCTTGTTTTCAAAAGTTTCCTCTTCAACGATAGAAGTTCTCTTTCCTTCACGGTGAGTGTTGGATTGATGTACTTAATGTAGGCTTGAGGATTGAGAATGTTTGATTTTTTCCGATGTGCTTGTATATCTCGCGTGTGTGTCATCTCTTATCTCAAACAATCTCCTCGGCCTTTTATAGTGAACTTTCAAAAATTTGCCCGTTGAAGAGATAGGCTTATTTTTGAAAGTCACTTTGTAGTTGTTGGCTTGCGCCTCTTGGAATTACCGTTTCCTCGTATGAATTGTTCTTTCACCTTTTTCGAGTTCGACACGGTGTAGTGCTTCCCATTGGTTCATTCCTTTTTGCACGCTTCGGGGACCGAGCACTCCAAGAAAGGTGGTATGGAGATATTACTTGTTTAAGTAAATCTCTTGATTTAATATACAAGTTTTTTACGATTATCTCGACTTGTTGCATTTCCTTGCTTTCCCCGAGGTGACTTAGAGTCGACTTCCAATCATGGATGACTCTTACATCACTTCAACTTGAGACTGGCTTTTCTTGAGTTGACTTGATGCTCCACTCACCAGCATCTCATTTATGCTTCTTCGAGTTCCGTCTACTCTTCTTTTTGCCCCGTACTCACTGCTCGCACAGAGTTTTTCTTCCGTCTTGATTGTCTTCTTGCATGTTAGGCGTAGGCGACTTAACTCGGCTTGGCGGCTCTATTCATTACAATGCATTTTACAACAAGAATTGGGGTGCCAACTTTCTATTCTAAGTTTTACATGGCATTCATCAAAATCTAAACAATAAAATTCCTAACAACTGTGTCTAATGGCTAAAGAACAAGATCAACTCCGACCAAGAAGATGAGGTACACTCTAACTCATCTCACTCGGTTCTCTGATAGTGATTGTGACACACACACTTCATCACTCACTTAATCTTTATGATTCATTAGGCAAAATGATGAAAGATTTTGAGCACATTAAATCCTCACACACACTATTAAATGAGGAAAACAACCAACTCAAAGCCAAAACTCACAAAAATGACTAAGAGCCGAGTACTCTAAAGTCACATAGCCGATGAGAACAAAGAGTCAAGGCCGAGAATGTTAAACTAATAAGCAGAGATAGTGCTATAGAAAAGAGGGAGAATGATCTAAAAAATGTGATTGCTTCATTCACAAAGGCATCTAATCATTGGATGGCCTTATTATGAGCCAAAAAAGTGTGGAGATAAGACAGGCATAGGATTCAATTCCTTTGTGCACAATCAAACTCTCGTAGTGATCTTGGAAAAAGGATCTTCAAGTAATGAAGCATCTCAAAACCCAAGACACCAAATGTTGCACCCACATTCACTTCAAAGCACAACCACAAACAAACTAGCCTTGGATATAAAGAAAAGGAAAAACAACCATTGAGTATCTTTGAGAGGACAAACGAGAAGAAATTCAAGTTCCTCAACAAACTCCAAACAGAAGTACTCTGTGAACAAGAAACAGAGCTACCAGAACCCCAGCAAGTTCTATCAAAGGAACACATATGATGGGAAAGGTAGAAATTACCCAAGCCAAGTTGATTGGAATAATGTGAAATATCAAAGAAAAGATCTATAGAATACAAGCCTAAATGGCAAAGACCTGCAGACCTCAACAAAGGTCATTCTAAAGGCAAAAAGCTATTATCGACACATATGCACCCAAGCACTACACTCGAAAATATCACAACTACCCAAAGAAGACAATTGCTAAAACACACACACATGCATACGACAAAAGAGACAGTTGTATGAACCTAAAGCCCCCAAGCAATTTGCCAAAGTGAGTTATGATTATGGCACGATAGATAGTAATCTTTAAAGTCGGATCATTTGGCTATAAGTTGGTTGGATCATCTTACAAAGACTAACCCATCAGGACCCAGGCAAGTATGGGTACCTAAAACCGATTTCCTTGATTGCAGGTTCAAGGAACAGCTGAGTGCTAAGGAACCTGGTACATGGATAGTGGATGTTCCAGACACATGACAGGAAACAAGAAAATCTGTCAAAATTCAAGGAGATTAGAGACGCAAAAGTCATATTTGGAGGAAATGAAGCTCCAGGGGAAATAAGAGGCACTGGATCCATCAAGAAAATGGATTAGAAATCACAGATGTTGCATATGTTGAAGGTCTCAACTTCAACCTGTTAAGCATCAACCAACTATGTGACAAGGGCTATAATGTTGGATTCAATATGGGAGTGTGCCAAATTAAAGACACATAATCAAATGAAGTAGTGTTGCAAGGATCCAGACAAAAAAACATGTATGTGGTAGATTGGTCGACTGCCACAACAAGCACTTGTCTGTTAGCAAAGAGTACAGCTGAATCAAGTTGGTTGTGGCACAAGAAGCTGAGTCATCTGAATTTCAAGACAATTAACAAGCTTGCAAGGAGTCATCTTGTGGAAGGTCTGACTGACTCAGTGTACAAGAAAGAAAGTGTTTGTGATGCATGTCAGATGGGAAAACAGATCAAATCATCATTCAAAGAGAAGTCTAGTCCATCTTCAACAAGAATATTGCATCTGTTGCATATGGATTTACTTGGTCCAGTTGAGCCAACTAGCATAAGTGGAAAGAAATACACTTTAGTAGTGGTGGATGATTATTCAAGATATACATGGACAATTTTCATGTGCAAAAAGAAGGAAACTTTGCAGAAGTTACCCCAACTGATGAAAAGTGTTCAAAATGAGAAAACTCAAACCATTATAAAGATAACGTCTGATAGAGGAACTGTGTTTGTCAATGGGATAATAACTCCGTATTGTGTTGAAAATGGTATTGCTCATGAATTATCTCTGACAAGGACTCCACAACAGAATGGAGTAGCAGAAAGAAGAAACAGAACTCTCAAGGAAGCTGCAAGGACCATGTTAGCTCAAAATAGATGCATGATTAACAAACAGCTGACAAAGACTTCCTATGAAATTTGGACAGGGAGAAAGCCAAATGTTGCATATTTTAGAATATTTGGATGTAAATGCTTCATTCACAACAATGGCAAGGATAATCTAAAGGCTTTTGATGCTAAAGCTGATGAAGGTATCTTTTTGGGATACTCAGCTAAAAGCAAGGCCTATAGAGTGTTGAACAAAAGGACTATGGTCACAGAAGAGTCCATCCATGTGGATTTTGATGAACCTAATGTAAATGGAAAAGACATTGAAGAGTTAGGCGATAAGTGAATCGACCCAACTATGCGAAAGAGTCCCTATGTTGAAGTGAAGTTGGAGCAATCAATCAAGATGAAGATGAGATTGCAGAGTGTCAAAGACAAAGGAAAATCAAATGATGATAAAAGAGTCTCAAGACAACTCGAAAGATGATCGAACCCGGTGATTTACTCCAACTTGATGTGAGATGGCTGAGAGACCATCCACCATAACTAGTTATTGGAGATGTAAGAGATGGTGTAAGAACCAGATCCAGAGCTCAAAAAGAAGCAATGTTCACTTGTTTTATTTCCCAAATAGAACCAAAAGATGTGTCACAAGCATTGTATGACACACATTAGATTCAAGTCATGCAAGAAGAGCTGAATCAATTTGAAAGGAACAAAGTATGGGAATTGGTGCAAAGACCAACCCATCAAAACGATATTGGCACAAAATGGGTTTTCAGAAATAAGATGAATGAAGAAGGTTCTGTGGTAAGAAACAAAGCAATATTGGGAGCCAAAGGGTATTGCCAAGAAGAGGGAATAGATTTTGATGAAACATTTGCTCTATTGCAAGATTAGAAGCAATAAGGATGTTTTTGCCTATCTTTGACAAAGAACTTCATTGTATATCAAATAGGTGTGAAAAGTGCATTTTTAAATGGACTGTTGGAAGAAGAAATATATGTGGAACAACCTCCAGGCTTTGAGCAGAAGACTCTTGGAGACAAGGTGTACAAACTTAAGAAAGCTCTATATGGATTGAAACAAGCACCTAGAGCATGGTATGATACATTGTCTCAATTTCTAACAGATAATGGATTCACCAAAGGCAGAGTGGACAAAACACTCTTCAGAATTCAAGATGGAGAGAGTATACTGCTTGTTCAAATATATGTGGAGGATATCATCTTTGGATCCACAAGCAAGGAGCTGTGTGATAAGTTCTCAAACCTCATGCAAGGCAAATTTGAAATGAGCATGAAGGGAGAGCTGACATTCTTTCTAGGACTTCAAGTTAAATAGCTGAAGGATGGAACCTTCATAAGTCAAACAAAGTACACCAGAGATTTAATGAAGAAATTTGGTATGGAAGAGAAGTCTTCTGTAAAAATACCAATGAATACATCAGTCAAGATGAATATGGATGCAGATGGCAAGCCTGTGGATCAAACAAGATACAAAGCACTTATTGGATCATTGCTTTATTTAACAATGACAAAGCGGCGACATCACCTTTGTTGTAGGTGTATGTGCAAGATTTCAATCTGCACCAAAAGAAAGCCATATATTTGCTGCCTAAGAGAATCTAAGATATTTGAAGGATGCCAAGAAGTTGGCTTATGGTATCCAAAGAAAGGTGGATTCAAGCTAATTGGTTACTCGGTTAAACGACTATGATGGATGTAGAGTTGACAGGAAGAGTACTTCAGGTACATGTCAAATGCTTGGAAACAGACTGGTTTCCTGGTTTAGCAAGAAGCAAAACTCAATAGCCACATCCACAGATGGAGCATAACACATAGTTGCGGGCAGCTGTTGTGCCCAAGTCTTATGGATAAGACAACAGCTGAGAGATTATGAAATTGAAGAAAAAGAGATTCCAATTATGTGTGATAACACAAGTGCTATTGCAATCACTCGAGAATCTGTGTTGCATTCAAGAACAAAGCACATTGATGCCGATATCATTTCATAAGAGATCATGTTGAAAAGAAAGACATCACCTTGAATACATCTCAACGATAAAAACAGATTAGGCGACATATTCAAAATCCCTTGTGTGAATCAAGATTTGAATAGCTTAAGCATGAGCTAGGGTTAATTGGGCTGAGTTGACACTCAGAAGATTCAATAAGAAGAGATGGAACATGAAAAGCTGGAGATTGAACAAATTTCATAAACAAGCCAAGTGAATCAGCCGTATCGGAAAGTCAGTTGTATCGAGTTAGCTAATAGCTGAGTCACCATACGAAAGGAGAGAAGAAGTGTTGAGTCATTTGTGCAGTAAGCTGAGTCATTTATGAGCTAAGTGACAAAAACACAGTCGTTTTTAATAAGCAGGAATGTTTTTAAGGATGACGTCAGTATAATTATGACGAGTACAGTCAAAAGCTGCACAATAAGCATATGATTGGATATAAATGCTGCCGCATTAAATGCGAGAAATTAAATGCAATGAGACGTGCTAAATTTGAGCCATTGATCTCGATCAAAATTCAAAAACCAAAAACACGTCCTTTCATAACCCATATATACTCATTCCTTTAGTTTTCTCTCTCACATTGAAAATTGTTCATCTTCAAGCACCCGAAAGTAAGTTTCTTTTCTCTCCAAAACCCTACCAGTTCTCAAAGCTAGTTTATCAAGATTCAATCGGTAAAATCTTCTAGAAATGGCACCAGCACATGATTTCGCTAAGCTCGCAAAGCAAATCCACACCGGGTCAACTGTGGATTTTGAAGGGATGATAAAACAGGGTTACGATGAAACCCTTGTAAAGAAGATTGCGGATAAGATCAAGAAATCTGGGCTGAAACCCTTTCTCACATTGGAATATCATATGACGTACGTAGAGGGGGTCGCCTAGTTCTACGTAAACGCTGAAGTGCAAGACGAAGGGATTAAGTCCTTCGTCCACTGCAAGGACATTATAATCACTGCAAAGGACCTTGCGGAGCACTTTTTATTGCCATTAGAGGGCATGCCGGAGATATATGAAGCCGACGTTGATTTGGTCGCTGCATGGAAGGAAGTGGCCAAACCCGAGTGTGCTGCAAAAGTTGTCTACACATCCGACAAGAAGCTGCTGAAGGATGATTATCACAAACTGTTGGATATCGTCGCCAAATGTGTAGACATGAAGTTTGGAAGCTTCAATCAGCTGTCCAAAATCAAGATGATCATCATGGATGCGATCATGGAGGAGAAGAAGATCAACTGGGCGGAATCCTCTCTGGCCGGACTCGCGAGAATCTTGCAAATAAGTCCTTCAAGGACGATGGGTCAATTGGAGGATCTCTGGGCTATGGCCTTGTAATCGGCCATTTGATGGAGGTGATGGGTGTTCCACTATAACATGGAAAGTCGTTCCATGTCAACAAGAAGATGTTCCGGGCAAACCTTTCAGGAGCTCAGAAGAGAGCCTATGTCAAGAGGGCGGATACCAGCGAGGGAGAATCAGCTGATCCTGAAGAAACAGTTGTTACTTCCCCTCCGTAGAAGAAAGTTGCCCATGCAGCTGCAAAGAAGATAGTTGCCCCTGCAAAGAAAAAAAAAGACGCACCTGCCCCTACAGCCGAGTCACTTGCCCCTGCAGCCGTGTCTCTTGCCCCTGCAGCCGAGGTGGAGAAGGAACCTCAAATACCTTCTCCAACCATCAAAAAGAAGAGGACTACAAAGCCAAGAAAGGTAGCTCCTCAGTCAAAGAAAGAAGCACGGCCCCGCCGCCAAGGATGCTGAGGAAGAAGTATCCAAACCAGAAATTCCTCTGGTAAGGACAAAAAGAAGAAGAAGAATCTCCAAGCTTTCAGAGCTTGAGAAGACAACTGAGTCTGCCACTCAGCTTGAGAAAATCACTGAGACTGCTGAAGAAGTGCAATCTCCAGAAATTATTGATGAAACAACCAAGTCTGCTGAGGCCGATCAGCAGAGGCAAATTGAAGACCCAGTTGTGGGCGAAACAATGAGGAACAAGCGAGAAGACAACAAAATCTTCTCGTTGATAGGATCGTGTCTCTCTACCGCAGACAGATGTTCTTTGAGGGCGAAGAGCAACAGAGTTTGCTACCCTCCATTCCTGAAAAGGAAGGGCAATAGGGAGAGGATGAAAATGATGATGTAATCATGTACTCTCCATTGTACCTGGCGTTGAGTCGCCTCTGCAAGAGTGGAGGAAGTGGAAGCTTAGTCATTCAAGGGTGCGATTCGAACACCACAATTCATTGAAGAAGAAGAGGAGATTTTCAAGTTCCTTGAGGTTGACACCGTCTTTGCAAGCTGAATGAGATAATTGCATAAATATCTGCAAATTCGGAAGGAAAACGAAAAGGCTAGAGCAATGAGGAAGAAGAGGCGCGTGAGAAAGCCAACATCCTCTCCTCTTCGAAGCAATAATCACACTCATCCGCACATAGATGCTCTTTCGAGAAAGTGATGAGGACATGGATCCTTCTTTGCCGGATAAATTGGATATCGCGACAAGCCATCCGACTCCAAAATGATGCATGAGCAACAAACAGGGAAGGACGGAGAGTCTTCCAAATCTCGGTTGGAGATTGATCCGTTGGGACCGGTACATCAGATTGCCACGATTATTGCCGCAACCACTTCCCCGATTCACTCGAGGGGCGTATCTAAGGGAATTGGCGATGATACTGGGAACTTGGGCACCCAAGTTGAGCTAACCCCTATTGAAGGTGTCTTGCCACCTGCCCCCACGGCTTAACACTCATTTGACAAAGCCGGGAGTCTGGAGCAGAGTGACCCCACCCTAAGTTACTCAACTGGTGCGCCAGCTGAAGAGGAAACTCACTCCACTGCAGCTAAGTCGGAGGATGCTGCAGATGACTCCACCATGCAAAAAAGAGGCGAAGTGGAGAAGGAAAAAGAAAAAAACAATAGCAAGTTGTCACTGACGAAGCTCGGACAGTTGAGTCTATCTCAGCTGAAGTGCCAACAGCTTTGCAGGCTGAGGACGCTGCTGATGCAATCGAGGCACAGGATGGATCTACCCCTGGAGTTAACACTCTGGGCACTGAAAGTGCAATCCACGGAGTTGAGACTCCTGTGGATGCCATTGCAGAAGACCCTAAGACAGCTGCGTCTATCGAAGGGATTGTACAAGGCCCCGCTGCAGTTAAGACTGCAGGAGGTAATGAAGGCCTAAGGGAGGTTGAGACTTCCCTAGGTAAAAATCAAGGAGATAAGAGCATTCCTCGAAACATAATTGCTGATTCGAGAGGAAAATCGGCGCTCTTCATGACTCCCAGGATGATCCTAATACAACATTATTGGGATCCGCAGATGAAGTTGAGTCAACCCCTGCTGAACAGGACTCAGCTGAGGATGTTCTTCCTAGTACGAGTAAGCCAGAATTCAAGGTTGCTTGACAAACGTTCAATTTTGATGATGAGATAAGCCATCAAATCTTATCATCTTCCGATGACGCTACTGATACGGCCGAGGAACAGTCAACTCAAAAGGATAAATCGTTGAGACCGAAGAAGAAGACAAGGCAGTTGAGGCTCGGCCACCGGGTCACTACCCTCAAAAGCCCCAATTGAATCACGATCAGCTAATCGTCGCAGCTACCGAGCTGCGCGATGACCACCACAAGCACAATAACTCAAGTGCGAGATGATGCATATGAAGAAGTGTTTCCTTTCTCTCAAGAACTACCCGTGCTTGAAGAAGAAACTACAAGAGAACAGAGGCTCTACACCGTCCAAGAAGACCCTATAATCCCTATTGATTCGATTGTGCCAGTTGATTTCAATTTTGATTCAGAGTGGCCGGCAGCTGACTCAAGTCAGACAGCTGTGATGCGTGAGATCTTCAAGAAAATCTATGAAGAGATTGAGAAAATTGAACGGCACCAAGCCTCTCTCGACATGCGTCTGGACAACAGAGATGCCACTATCATAGCAGACTTGAGAGGAGTGGTGGTAAGGATAAGGGAATGGTCTCAACAGCAGAGTGCCACGCGCCTCGAGCAAGTTCACTACTTCAAGGCACTATACAACCGAATGCTAGTATGGAGTGCTGACAATGCTGACATGAAGGCGAGGATGCAAACCTATATGAAGAGATTGCATGCCTCCCATACAACTGAAATGGAGTTGCTGCGTGAATTTCATCGCAAAGAACTTCTGCGCGTTGAGAAAAACATGAATACCAAATTCAGCCTTCTTATGGCTGAAATGAAACTGGTGGCAGCCGAGTCCAAAACCACCCGCTCAGAATTCCGAATAGCATACTCCGCAGCAGACTCCAAGCAAAATTAAGCTATCAGCAGACTGGACTTCATGCTTGCTGGTATGTTCCCAGGAGTTCCTCTCTCCTTTGATGATGCCAAAAAGAGGGAAGAGGAATACCAGAAGATGCTTAAGGGGATGGTTGGTGAGAAGGAAAAGGAAACAACTGTCGTAGAGAAGAAAGATCACAAATTTGTTGAGAAGAAGGAAGGAGAAGGGAAAAGCATGTTGAGGGGAAAGGTCAAAAGATATGACCTTAATGCTTGTTTGAAACCCTCAAAAGGTCATGTCATAAATGACATCATCAAAGAAACTTCCCAGAACTCTGCCGCTCTATCACTCTGTTGTGACCATGTCTCATAAGAAAAAGATTGTAGAAGCAGAGATGGAGGATTTCGACAAAAGAACGGATGCCCGTGTTGAAGAGATGTTAAAACAATTTAGAGGCATTCTGGTAGGAAAAGACACCGATGCCATTCCAGATGACGGGAATGAGCCAAGATCCGTTGAAGAGTTTAAAACACTCGAGTCCGAGGGATACTTCAAAAACATGTCCATAGCCCAAGCCTGGGACTTGTACTGGGAAAAAGGTCTGAAGCTGTGCGAAGAAGGCTACAAGCAAGACGACTACTAGCGGCCTCTCTGCCGGTCACTCTCTTTGGAAAGAAGAAGACTCGAAAGACAATACACGCCCAGAGTAGGAGGAAGAAGTGGTGGAGGTAGAGGCTTTCAACCTAGACCTCTACCCAAAAATATTGAATACGTAGATCCGGTAAGAAGGGAAGGATCTACTGGGCTGGGTATGATGAAGTATCCAATCGGGAAGTGGCTAGGAAGAACGCTAAATATGCGAAAAGAATCGAAGAAGAGAATAAAAGACAAACTCTGTTGTGGCAAGAAAGACAAGAAAGGAAAAGGAAAGATGAAGATGCGAAAAGAGCTTACGAGAATAAGAAGGCAGCTGAAGATGAAAAGAAGAAAGAAGGAGGCAGCGAAGGTGATGAAGTGTTGTTGTCCACCCCTTCATGTATTTTACTATTGTAAATGCATATATATGTAAGTCTTATGTACGTTGAATAAGAAATTTGTAATCTCTATATTTTTGCGTAGATATAGAATGCTATGTTTGCTCTGATACACATTGTAAACAGCTGTGTAAAGGACAAGAATGTTATGATCAATAAAAAGATTGATTCTACGCATACATTCTTTGTTACTGCATTGTCTGTATATATCTATGATGCTTACGTTCTGTTTGTATGTTTTAGGTTTTGGCATCATCAAAAAGGGGGAAATTGTTGGGAAATTTATTATTTAGATTTTGATGAATGTCATGTAAAACTTAGACTAGATAGTTGGCACCCCATTTTCCTTGTGATTTGTATTGTAATAGATAGGGCTTTACGAGCTGAGTCAAGTCAGCTATGCCTGGATATACAAGAAGTAAACTGAAGACTAGGATGAAGACTCACATTGTGAAGCGGTGAGTGTGTGGCAAGGAAGAGATGCCAAGGACTCGACAGAAGGAGTATCAGCTATGATACAGCTGTATGAAGAGTCAGTCAAGTCAACCTAAGAAGCCAAGCCAAGTCAAGTTGAAGTGACAGATGAGTCTTTCAATCATTGGAGCAGACTCAAGTCACCTAGGAAAAAGGCAGATGCAAAGAGGAGTTAACTAAAAAGAATCTGTTGCACAAAAGTCAAGAATATTACCTAAACAAATAATACTTCCATGCTGCCATGTTTTAAAGTGCTCAGTCTCATAAGCATGCAAAAAGAATAAACCAATGGGAAGCACTGAACCTCGTGTCAGAACCTAAAAAGCTGGACATTCATTTAATATGAGGAAATGTCTATATCTCAAGATTGAAGACCAAGAAAAGACAAGCCAACGAACACAAGAGACTTTTGAAAATCACCTATCTCCTCAACGGGCGATTTTTGAAAGTTCACTATAAAAGGCTGAGGAATCACTTTGAGAAAATGTTACCTTGCAGACCTGAATCACGAACAATCAAGCAATTATTTAAACTGTAACATGTAAAACATTCTCAAGTTATTCAAGCAAATCCTCAAGCCTAAATCTCGAAGGAAATCGATCCAACACCAAGTTTGTGAAGGAAAGAAAGACAACTTCAAACTCTGTTGAAGAGGAACTTTTGAATAATCGAAAGGGTCTACATTCCAAGGAGGATTGTAGAAAGGTTTAAGGTCGAACCGGTCTCAAGTTATTGGAGGGCTTCGTGATCAAATCCAAGAAGCTTGAGCAAGTGAGCTAAAGTAGCAAAGCAAACCTGTGAAGAAGAAGCGAGTCGGACGAGAAGCCACCGTGTGACCAAGGCATCTCCGTTGAGTCCCAAAGGAGCAAGTCACCGTGTGTGATCAAGACTTGTATCCGGGTGATAACCACTTTGTACTCGATCAATACTTAGTGGATTCCTCCAGAGTTGGAGAAGAGAGGAGTAGAAGAATTACCCCATCTTCGAACCTCTATAAAAATTATTGTGTCATTTACATTTCAAAGCATATTTACTTCTGCATATCACTTTATATCTGCTGATAATTTGCTATCCAACTGATAAGTAACAGAGTGCTAAAACCAAGTGTTAAAACAAACTTTAACCAAATTCAAGGGTGTTAAGTCTTCCACTGAAAATCTCATCACAAACGAGTTAAGGTTTAAGACTAAACAAATTGAGTTATTCTATCAACAGCTCAATCGAGTTTGTTGAGTAGCTAACTTTGCTGGTTAACTAACTTAGTTGTCCCTCAAGGACTTAGCTGTGTATTTAACTCTGTAATATTTTAAAAGGACTAAAATCGAAAAGTTGGTAAGGTTTATTCAACGCCCCTTCTAAACCTTACTCACACCCCTTGGGACCTACACATTGAACACTCGACATTCGGCTCATAACATTGGTCCTCAAGTTAACTTGGTTAACTCTTTTGCTAACGTGGTTTTGGGAAATCCCCATCTCTGAATCCTACTTTTCCACAGGCCACAGGTAATACTACTTTATTTACTAATATGGTTTCTGGTAAACCAAACTCTATCCCAAAACCGGTTAGGAAAGGGGATTATTATTATGTTACTATTGACGAAAATATTTACCAACAACGCCTTGCTGAATTCTCGTTTTCTTTGATCGGGAGGGTTATTTTGGGCAAAGATAACAAGCCATGGCCTACTATGTTGTTGCATAAAAAGCTATCCGAGCTGTGGGGTATTACAAATGACTAGAAACTAATTCCCTTGGGCAAGAGATTATTTTGTGTCAAATTGTTTCATGCGCAGGATCGTGCTCGTGCTCAGCTACGTACCAACTGGACGCTTAACCCGGGGACTATTTGTCTCTCTCCATGGGTGCTGGATTTTACCCCTTATAAAGTGCAGACTTCTGTTGCCAGCATTTGGGTCCGTATTTTCGAACTTAGTTTGGAATACTGGGATCCAAATACCATCCTAGGGATTGCCAATGCTATTGGAAATCCACTAAAAATTGATCAGCGTTCGCTTGATGGTTCTCTGGGACACTTCGTTTGAGTGATGGTGGATATTGATCTAGCAAAACCGTTGGAGGACCATATCATGGTGGAAAGAGTTGGCCAGTGCTCATTTGTGTCAGTCAGTTATGAGAAACTACCAGAATTTTGCTCCAGGTATAGTGTTATGGGACATTCGATGGCCTCTTGTCATCTTAACAATGCGTGAAACTCGGCTACGGAAAGGCGCGCATCCCCAATCCAGGGATGTTCTCGGGTACCTCCAACACGTCAGAATTTAGTTCAGCGAGAGTGATCCAGGGTTCAAAAAGTTTACCATCCTGTGCAGGAGGACAATGGCAAGACCGTAGATGACTCAATGGGAAATACAGGTTTGGCTATGCGAGCAGGATCCCCTACCTGTGCAATAGTCACTTGCCCTTCTGATATACATACGAGTAACACTTTGAGGCTTTTGCTTTAGATGACACCCACGATCAACCGTCAGTAGACTCTCAAACCGCTTATCCAGTAAGGGAATCAGTCCCCAAGGCCTCTACTTCCAACAACGGACCTGTTTTCACTATTCTGCCTCTTACGGTTCAGTATCAGTTGGAGAAGCCTATTCAGGCTCTTACTCACGCCTTCCGGGACAGCTCTCTGGACTCAGCTAAAACAAGATTAATCCAGAGTGTTACCACGGGTCCATCACCATCTATTCATGACACTGATATTGAACCAGATCGCCCAGGGCCGAATAAGTTAGATTTTGCAGCTTCAAAGAGATGGGCAGATTATGCAGATGAAGTGGCTAACTCGCAATCATCAGATTCTGCAGCACACCACACACCGGTTTTCACCGTGTGGTCAACACGGGCGCCACTCCCCACCGTCCCAATGAATTGCATCTTCTGAAACATCTGGGGGATTGGGAACATTGCCTCCCGTAATGTTCTTAAGGCATTATGTCAAAAACATAAACTTCCATTTTAGCTATTTGTGAGCCTAAAGTGGATATATCATCGATTTCGGATTCCTATTGGAATAGTTTGGGATTGAGGTTTATGGCGCAGAACTTCTGGGCTAATGGACGTCCGGATATTTGGGTCTTCTGTGATGCGGCCATCTATGTCCTTAGTCGGTTTGGTCTTCTACTCAATGTATTGTTCTACAAGTTCAATTTGGTTCCATGGTTTTTCATGTTAGTTTTACTCAAGGCTTGAGTGATCATATTGCTCGGCGCGCACTATGGCTGGATTTGAGGAATTTGGGTCTTACTGATCTGCTACTTATTGGGGATTTAATGTGGTCTTGGGACATCATGAGCGCTCTGGCAGTGATACTGTATCCCAAGCCTCTTGTCAGGATTTCACGGATTACTTGGAGGATGATAGTTTGTTTGCAGTGCCGACTACGGGAAATTCATTTACTTGGTGCTCCCCCCGAAGACCTCTATCCCTCCTTCAGGCTAAGTTGGATTGAGCCCTAGCAACTTATCAATTTTTCTCACTTTGGCAAGTTGTCAAGGGCTTAGTTCTTCCACGCATTGGATCCGATCACCATCCCATTTTGGTTTCTTGCATCAATTAGCAGGGGTCCAGTTCCGTTTTGAATTCAGCATATGTGGGTTTATCATGAAACGTTCCATGACTTGGTTATCACTTCTTGGTCTGCTCCTTGCACAACGCCCAACCCTCTGTTGTGCGTCATGTGGAAGCTCAAAAGACTGCGGTAGGATATTAAAGTCTGGAACAGAGGTATTTTTGGGGACGTGAATCACAGAGTGGAGTATCAAATGGAGCAAGTTCGTCAGATTCAGGCAGATATTGAGAATTTGGGTTATGCAGCTGCTCGTCAGGACCAGGAGATGGATGCCCAGCAGCTGTTGTCTCATACGTTGCTATTACAATCTGAATTCCTTAAGAAAAAGGCACGCTCGGCCTGGCTTAAGGATGGGGATTGTAATACGTCATTTTTTTATCATTGTAGCCAGGTTCGGAACGGACGCATGGGGATTCAGGGCCTTATGGTGGACGGCATTTATGTTAGATAAATGTTTTTATCAAGATTTTGATGATTTTGTTTAAATGAGTTTTTATACAAAAACAATGTTTATAAAGGTTGTCCAAATACTCCTAAATGATTTAAAATATTTTTACTAATTTTTGGAGTATTTCTTAGATTTATTTTTCGATAAAAATTGGACAATACTTTTTTTGATTTTATGTTAATTGGTTTTTACACCAAAATAATGTTTTAAATATTGTCCAAATACTCCCAATTGATTTAAAATGTTTTTGCTAATTCTCCGGAGTATTTATTCAAGTTTATTTTCGACTAAAATATTGGACAACACTTTTGATGATTTTGTGTTAATGCGTTTTTACATCAAAATGATATTTCCCATGTTGTCCAAATACTCCCGATTGGTTTAAAATATTTTTACTAATTTTTCGGAGTATTTTTTTGAAGTTTATTTTTGATAAAAATCGGACAACATTTCAAGTTGGAGGTCGACCGATCGAACAAACGGTCGACCGGTGCCTGAAGAACGCACAAAATGAAACAGAAAGCATTTCTGTAAAAAAATGAGAGGGGGCGACTGGTCCAGGAGAGGGCCGACCGGTCGGACCCCCCTCCGACCTATACCTGGATCGCACTAAATTCTTTCCAACGTTCAAAATTTTCTATAGGGCAACCGACGCCTGCGGCAATTTTTGACAGCAAAAATTGTGTCGTTTGAAATCCTTATCAGCAAGATTTGCTTTTGATTTTTGTACAATATTTCTACATCTTGTGATCCTCTTTTTGTAGAGAAAAGTGAAGAAGGAGGAGCCTATGTCAATGAAGACTCTCCTATAAATAGAGGATGATTTGAAGACACAAAAAAAAAACACAAGCAATCGAAACAACAAGAAAAATATGCGAATTCTCCAAGCTTTCATATTTTACATTCTTGTTGTAATAAGCCTAAGTTCTTGCACACAATCTTGAGGTCTAGGCTTTTTATTCTTGATTACACTTGCACTCAAATTATAATATTCATTATTGAGTTGTAATCTTGATTTTTGGTCAATCATTCAACACAAGACATCCTTGTGAGTATTCTTGTGGAAAAAATACACTTGGGTGATCTATGTGTTTCAAGAGTGTGGTGCTCTTGAGGTGTTTGAAGAATTTGGTGTTCTTCAAGATTGAAGATTGTGGTGATCTTCACAAGGTGCCGTTGAAGGAAGATTGTGGTAATCTTCAAGGGAGATTGTGGTAATCTCCAAAGTGTTGTTGAAGAAGAGTGTGGTGTTCTTCAAGGTGTTATTGTAAGGTGATGTTGTATTAATTTTGGTAATTAATAAAATCTTTTTTCATTTTGAAATCCATCCTGGATATACTAGGGTGGTAGAGGATTAGACCCTAGGTGGGTTGAACCTCTATAAATCGAAGCGTGTTGTTTACTTCCCGCACCTTTAATATTGTCTTGACTTATTTGTTTTGAAAAAGAGGGCATAATCGAAAAGATGTAGATAATCTATTCACCCCCTCTAGATTATCGTAGCCGCTTGGACTTACAAGTGATATCAGAGCCAAACTCTTTGGCAAGCTCGTTCCACATTGCGAGTAAAGAGGAACGATCATCGGCTACGAATGAAGTCTACCTTACCGGCGCCTCCACCACAAAGCCACCACTATTTGATTCCAAAAATTTTACATTTTGGAAAGGAAGAATGGAATGCTATCTACAAGGTTGCGGGTTCGACATTTGGAACACGGTCGTCAATGGAGAAGATGAAGAGAAGAACTTTCAATGATGAAGAGAAGAAAATCATCTCCTTAAATGGTAAAGCTCTTAATATTATTTATTGTTCACTTACCATTTTGGAATATGATCATCTTGTAGGAATTAAATCGACACATGAAGTATGGAGAAAGTTAGAAGGAGTATATGCAAATGAAAGGAGCAACTCAAAAGCATCTACTTCCCAAATGGGTACAACATCAAACCCAACAACATGGAATGAGCTTACTACAACTTTCGACGACGATGAAAACGAACGTTGTCTTATGGGCTTCGAAGAAAACGAGGTAAGTTATAAACCTTCTACTTCCTATGATAGTGAATTACATAATGATTATGGTGATTTGCAAAATGATTTTGATGAGCTTCAAAATGAATTCCAAAGCTTACTTGTTAAATACAAAAATTTGAAAAATGAACTCAATGTTTTGAAAAATGATAAGGATAGTCTATTTGTTTCTTATGAATCACTATCATGTGCTCACACTACCACACTTGACAAGGTTAGAAACCTTGAAATAGAAAATAGTACTCTTGTTGAGAATATTAATTGCATGAAAAAGGATTTATCAAAATTCAACGTAAGTACCAATAAAATGACCAATATTGTTGATGTTCATAATTGTGATAAAGAATTTGATCACAAGTCTGATGTTGTAAATCATATGAAAAAGAATCAAGTCTCTATGCATAATGGTCATTATGCTCCTAGAATTATTTCTTGTTTTTATTGTGGTAAAAAGGGTCATACGGCTAATACTTGTCGAGCTAGAAATAGCTCTAATCATTATTGGAGACTTAAAAGTCTCAAAGCTAATCCCAAATGACCCAAACACTTGAGGGTACCACAAAGCAATGTCATATTAGGTACACGGCGGAATAAAAATCAAGGAAAATTCACACCACCTAGAAGACATCAAATGACCATCTCATTTGATCAAAGGAGAAGACATCACCACAATGAATTTCCAAGAGAAAGACACTTTCAACAATGGGAAGGCCACAATACTTGGAAATGGAACAATTGGAGAAATTATCATCAACAAGATGATTTTCAAAAGGGAAGATATCATCAACAATAGGAAAGACAACCCATGGAAATGGCGAAGTTGGTAAACCGTATCTCCCATTTAAATACACATTTTATTTTATTATTATGCATGTTTTTATTTGTGTCATAATTGTAAAATGATTTTTCAAAATATTTTTAAAATTAAGGTCTTCAATATATATTTGTGTTTTTAAATTTTTTTTTTTAAAAAGGAGACCTTATATGATGCTTATAAAAACTCTTGTGCATTTGTCTAAACTAGAGTGTTTTATCATCTCTTATGGACTTATTATGCATAATATACTTGTGATATCTCTTATTGCTTTAGCCTACACTTCTATTGCTATGTTTTTTAGCAATATTTGTTTTAAGAATTGTGTAGGACTTATATATCTTCATCAATGGTTATCTACTCATTATTTGACAAGAGTGACATAAACTATCGAGGTACGCTCACCATTGTTATTCATCTCTTAGACTCGATATATTTTTCCCATATGTCTATGTGCTTATTTTTCAAGACATTTCAAAGTATTTCATACAAGTGCCATTAAAAGGATTTTTTTTTGATTTTTTGAAAGGCACTATTCAATAAAGTTTGTTTTATCCGAGACTTGTAAAGGATTATATTTGTTTTGATAAAACATTCGATTTTTATCCTCTTCTCAAAATTATGCATTTGTTTGCACATATTCATTTTTGTCTTACTCTTGTTCAAATGTATCTTTTAAATGAGGTCACAACTATATGTTCTTGAATTTTTTAAATTTCAAAAGAGACCTTATATAGCTTTCTATAAGTATATTTGAACTTACATGTTTTATGGAACTCTTGTTGATTTGTTTGAAAACATAGTATGTGTTACTTGTTATTGTATCTCTATTATTCGATATTACTATGCTCTTGTGCAAAGATATCTTGCTAAGATTTTGCAGAAATTTTTGGTATGTTGGAACAAGTTTGATGACCAAGGGGAGTTTAGTAGCTCAAAGGTAATGTCAAGAAGAAGGTATTGATTTTGATGAAACATTTGCACCACCCGTAGCAAATTTTGTAGCTATTCGCATTTTACTTGTCTATTCTTGCTTTAAGAATATTTCAAGATTTACCAAATGGATGTTAAATCCACTTTTCTAAATGGTTTTATTCTAAAAGAAGTCTATGAAAACAACCTCCGGGGTTTGAAAATTTTTCTAGGCTAATGATGTTTATAAACTTAAAAAGGCCTTGTATGGTTTAAAACAAGCACCACGTGCATGGTATGATAGACTTAGCTCATTTCTTCTACAAAATGATTTTACAAGAGGTAAAGTTGATATTACTCTCTTTGTTTTTTGAAAAAGGGCAAGATTGCTTATTAGTGCAAATTTGAGTTGATTTGGTGCTACTAATGAATTTTTATGCAAGACTTTTTCTAAGTTGATGCAAGGTGAACTTGAGATGAGCATAATGAGGGAGCTCAAATTTCTTCTTTGTACTTAAAGTTAAACAATGCCAAGAAGGTGGTTATATTTCACAATCAAAGCATACACAAGAACCTTTGAAGAAGTTAGGCATTGAAGAAGGAAGAACAATCTCTATTCCTATGGCAATAATATCAAGATGGACAAAAGTTGAGAAATGAATATTGGTTAACAATCAAATTCGAGGTATGTTTATCTTCGTTTATTACTCTTTTAGACTCGACATTTTCTTTGCCTTATGTCTATATGCTCGAATTCAAAACTATCCCAATGAATCTCATTAAAGTCTCGTTAAAAGAAATTTTCAAATATTTGAAAGGCACTTCTTCTTATAGCTTGTTTATCCAAGGTTTTAAAAAGTTCATATATTTTTCGGGATAACAAATCCGGTGATTACAATTTCTCAAAATATGGTTCGTCATAATCGAACTAAACATATTGAGATTCGATATCTTTTTCTAAGGGATTGCGTTTCTAAAAACAAAAATTTGAGATGTGTTTAATTCCGTCTCAAAGATAATTCGCGGACAGTTGTTCATTTACCGCCGAGTCTTTTACCTCATTTCGAGTTTGATTATGACATAATGTATATTAAATGAGGTCTACGTTTGTATTTTGCACGTTTTTAAAACTTAGGGGCCAAAAATCAGATTTTTGGATCAAACTTCGGATTTTGCAAAAACAAAGTTAGCATCAAAGATGGTCCCAACTGGGATACCCATATTTAAAGTTTTTTGTTCCAGCGTTTTTTATTGTAAAAGAGTAGACCCTGAATAAGGTGAATTACTAAATAAGCATAAAAAATAGGATGTATTCATATACTAATTGTAATTAGCAAACATGTTATACTAAATGAGCAACAATCTAAAATAAAATTAGCAATTAAAAGTAAAGAACCGAGTAATAATTATAAATTATATACGCAACAAACACTACTAAATATGCAATAATTTGTAACCAAATAAGCATTAAAAAAATGTTGAAAAAATTATTTTTGTTTTTGTTCAAGTTAGATTTCACACTTGTTTGGTGCATTTAGAAGCATTTCCTACTGTTGTTGTGAGTACCAACTTCTCCACACATTATACACCATCCCTTCAGTTTCTTGACCTTTATAACCTTTTTTTTGGTGCCTTCCTTCTGGGGGTATTTTATTTTGATCACATTTGGGAATCCAATATTTCGTTGAGTCAGGTTATATCTCTAGATGCTCTTGAATTGTATTAAAAATAGAAATTGATATACTCTATTATAGCAATATCTTATGTACAAATATTAATATTATATCAAAAACAATAGACATCATAAATGAAACAAACTTATAATTTAGTATGAAATTAGCCTAAACTAAATAAGCAACAAAATATGCAACATTTTTATACTAACGAAACAATAAAATCATATTAAGTATGCAGAGAATCTATTCAAAATACATACATGAAATAAAGATGGATATGTACATTCCATAATACTATAATAATGAAAGAAATAAATGTATAGCATTTTTGTACAAACGAGGCAATGACGTCACACTAACCATGCAAGAAAAAAATGAAACTAATCAAAATATATATATTGTAATCGTAAAAAAAAAATACAACTATTCATTATACTAAGTTAACTAAATAAACATGAATATGCATATTACATGTACTGTAATTATAAAAGAACTAAACATGCAATATTTTTATACTAACAAAGCAATACAGTCATACTAAGTATGCAAAGTCAAAAAATAAAAATGCAACTATTCCAAATGTACAAGAGAAATAAAACATGATTACGCATGCATTAGTCTGAAACCAAATATGTGTATATGATACATCACAAAATTAATAAAATAGCGCAAAGTCGGCTATGATAAATACTCAAACGAGCCCCAATACTAAAATAAAGAAGCAACAAAAATTACCCTATATTTAATAATTCAATAATATATAAGCAACCAAGAAAATACATAAAATATTTGCAAAAACATCATGATGTTACAATTTTTTAACAATGGTGATTTTTTGTCTTACACCATCAATTAATTAAATAAATCATTTACATGATTTAATAATTTTATAGTTTCGTGTTACTAAAATATAACCTAAAAAGTGTTACAATTAATATAATTTTTGCAATAATTAGATGAATAAAGTGATAGAATTACAAAAGAAATAACAAAAAAGTGATACTTAAAAAGTGTTACTTACTTAAAAGTGTTACATATAAGCGTTACATATTTAAAGTGCTATTGTTACATAAAATTATAATGTAAAAATAGTTACAAACATGTTTACATATGTACCTTATGTAAAAAGTGCTACAAAATTTGTGTTACATAATGTCATTTATGTTGTAGTGGATGAAGTTGGTAAAATGCGTGTTTTAGAGATAAGAGAAGAAGGAAATCTTTTCCATATCAATTATTGTAACCGCCCATTATCAGTTAATTAATGTTGACTAATGTACCCCTATACACACACATATATATATATACACATATATATATAGGATTTGGATATTATGAGTCCAATCATTTAGGGTGAGTACGCGAGGACAAATCCTAGTCGTTGGGATCTTTTTTTTTTAATGGTCCAAATTTAAAAAGATTATTTTAGTTTTTTTGTTTAAGTAGTTAAAAGGGATATTTGAGTCATTTTGCATTTAAAACATTTACAAGTCAGATTTGATTAGATTTTACACGTGTCTTTTTCTTTTCAATCAATAGATACGGTATTTGACTCTTCGGCTTCCACTTTCTTCACGATCTCTAGGTTGTTTTTTTCCTCCAGTGTATTATGTTGTTAACTACTTATGTAATATAGTCATATTGCATATGTAGTATAACCATATTGCATATGTATTTTAATCATATTGTTCGTACACATTTAAGTTGCATGATTAGTGTAAATATATTGCTTGTGTAGTATGCAATTCTTGCATATTTAATATTAAGATGTTATTTTTTGTAGGTGTGTGCATGTAAGTAACAATTTGCTTATTTGAAGCGTGTGTTGTATATATAGTATAAGTTTGTTGCTTGTCTAATGTGTCGGTGTTGCTTATGTAAAACAAAATTGTGCCACTAAGTTAATGTACCTGTGTTGCATATGTAGTGTATATTTGTTGCTTATGTAGTATAGGGTTGTTGCTTATCACTTGCTTATGTAGTTAATATATTTGTGTTGCATATGTAGTGTATATTCGTTGCTTATGCAGTATGAATTTGTTGCTTATCACTTGCTTATGTAGCTAATGTATCCTTGTTGCATACATAGTATATATTTGTTGCTTATGTATAAAGACTTGTTGCTTATGACTAGCTTATGTAGTTAATGTGTTTGTGTTGGATATGTAGTGTATATTCAATGCTTATGCAGTATGGGTTTGTTGCTTGTGACTTGCTTATGTAATTAATATATATGTGTTGCATACATAATGTATATTCGTTGCTTATGTAGTATATGCTTGTTGCTTATGACTAGCTTATGTAGTTAATGTATTTGTGTTGCATATGTGGTGTATATTCGTTGCTTATGTAGTATAGGTTTGTTGCGTATTACTTGTTTATGTAGTTAATGTATATGTATTGCATTCATAGTGTATAATTTGTTTGCATCGCGATGCTTGTTGTGGAGTATGCAATGTTCTTTCTGGATAGTGATGGTGAGACAAAAATCGATTTTTGTTGGAACTATTTTAATTCTATAGCACATGTTTATCCTGTAGCTTTAATGGTATATAAAAGCACCATAACACATCTATACAAGCAATAAATTAGATCTTCATAAGCAACATTCGAACTGTAACCGAGTACTAGCAATATGGCGAATTGTCTGTAACTTTTTTACACAGTAATGCATTGAATAGAGAAGATGAAATTGATTCTACTACGTGAAGTGTTCTAAAAAGCTCTAGGCGCTAGTCAGGCGGTAGGCCTAGCGCTGGCGGAGCGAGCTTGGGCGAGTTAGCCAGGACTTGGGTGAGGTTAGGCAGGGCCTAATCGGAAAAAAACTATAGGCGGACAAGGGGAGCCTAGCGCCTAGGCAGAGACTAATTGGGGCTAGGCGGGGATTTTTATAATAATGATTATGTGATTCCCGTGGACAATTTTGGTATAAGATCATTGTGTGATTTGCTTGGGTGGATATGGTAATTGCTTCCTATATTTTGTTGGGAAATAAATTCATTGACTAATTTACCCATATGTTAAGTTAATTATGTAATAAATTATAGTTAAGCCTCATTAAATCGTGACCTTTTCAAAAATAGATCTATGGCTAAGATTTATCCCTATGGACTCACCCTATGTCATGGTCTCATATAACCCTCCTCAATTATATATGTATGTATGTATGTATGTACGTATGTATATATGTATAGGATATGGATCAAATGGGTCCTCCTACTTGGGGTGAGTCCATGGGGACACATTCTAACGATAGATTAACAATTTTGGGTGGTCCAGATTTTTAGGAATTTTTTATGTTTATTTTTTTGTTTCAACAACTAAGAAGGGTAGGGTGGTCATTTTGCATTATAGAATCAGTTATTGAGATTGCATTCCCTCTTTCACGTTGATTTCACCCACTCTTCACGTACACATCTCTGCTCTTCTCTCTCTCTCTCTCTCTCTCTCTCTCTCTCTCTCTCTCTCTCCAGCGATTTCAGTTTCAAAAAAAATTCTCTCATATTTTGACTTTCAGTCTTCGAGTTCGATCTCAATCACGTTCAATTTCCTTCCCCCTTTCACGTGACACGTGCTTTCGGTTTTTGAGTAACCTATATCCCTTATATTCCCGTTTATTTTTCTCCAGCGCATTCTGTTGTTTATGTAATATAATCATATTGCATGTTTAGTATAATCATATTGCATGTGTAATTTAATTATATATGTATTGCATATGTATTGTATATTTATTGCTCATGTAGTATAGGCTTATTGCTTATGTAGTATGAGTTTGTTGCTTATGACTTGCTTATGTAGTTAATGTATATGTGGTGCATACGTAGTGTATACTCATTGCTAATCTAATATAGGCTTGTTGCTTATGTAGTATGGTTTTGTTGCTTATGACTTGCTTATGTAGTTAATATATCCGTGGTGCATACATAGTGTATATACGTTGCTTATATAGTATGCGTTTGTTGCTTATGACTTGCTTATGTAGTTAATATATCTAAAAGTAACATGACACATCTATACAAGCAACAAATTACATCTTCATAAGCAACCTTCGAACTGTAGTCAAGCTCTAGCAACTATGACGAATTGTCTGCAATTTTTTTTACACAGTAGTTCATTGAAGAAGAATGAGGAAAGATTTCTCATAATAGTGCGTTGAAGAAGAAGGAGGATGAAGATTTGTTCACGTTGAATTTGTTGTGAGATTTAGAAGATTGCGTGATCACAATATAGTGAACTCAATCCCGTTAATATTGGGTAATTTTGTAGGATGACTAATTTACCCCTTTCTTTAATTACCAACATCTAATCTGCCATTTAAGCTCTAAAATTGAGGATGAAAAATCTAAATATGTGAATTTGTTGTGAGATTTAGAAGATCATGACTCACCCTATAGAGGTGAACTAATATAACCCTCTCCCCTATATATATATTATATATATATGACCAAAAAACCTAAGGCTTTCTTTAAAATATTTAAAACTTTATGATTCAAATTTGAGCTTATTTTAAAACTTAGTTATCATATAAAAATTTAATATATTTAAATTTTTGACGTTGACCGAATTGAGACACCTGAGGAGGTTTTTACTAACCCTCCTCCTATTCACAATATATCTTTTTATAAAATGTTATTCAAAAAGAATGTCAAAAATGTTTTCAATCTTGAAAAAATATTTTTCCTAAATTGCCCTTTATATTTATTAGCAACAATGTTTAATTTTGTTTTCTTTAAAGCAACATTTATGATTAATAATTGTATTGGGTATTTTATGCATTTCTTAGTATGTGTGTTTTTTCCTAAAAAGACACTTATTGTTAGGAGGTTTTTACTATAATTTATGCTAATATTTTTCGTTAGATACATCCAACAAATTATATGCCCATTCCCTATTAAATTACTTTAAGCTCTGGCTAATGACTGGACACGTACCAAGTCCCTCACAATTACAGATGCTAAAACAAGTCCGATGGGATGTTCCGCTTAATCTGAGAAACAAAAAGGGTTAGGATTTAGAGTCAAATTATTTTTGTCCGTTTTAATTCAATCATTTTTTGCTCGAACCATTTAGTTCGAAACCCATTAGGGCTAGCCTGCAGGTTAATCGTGGTAATTCACTAGCCCTCTATCTTTTTGAGACAAGATAAATATAATTCTAATATTCTATGTATATTTTTTTATTACCTATTAGTAGTAAATATTTTTAAATTCACATCTCCCTCACTAAGTTTTTAAGTTTCCCAAACAAATTATGTTTATCGACAAAGTTCTTCTTTTATTTGTTTTATCCATTACTTAACTTAGCTTTCCATTTTTCATTTTCTGAATAAGAAAATATCACAAATTTTGATTTTATTTTTTATGATATAACTTATTATTTTATATGGTATGCTAAATCTACAATTTTAGATTTAGTTATTCAAATTTTTTTTGAAATGTGAAGGTTTTATTTTAGTGGAAAATACTTAAGTGTATAATTTCTAAAAAACAAGTGTATATAAGCGATTACAAAAAAGAATATTAAATTTTCCCATTTTTTGTGTATATAATGCTCAACTTTTATTATTATAGTTTCATTTTTAAAATTTAGATACTAAAATAATATAATTTTTATAATTTTGTTAACGCAATTCAATTATAAACTATACATAACCTTTTTTTATAATAAATAATAATTTTAAATGTTATATATGTTCCAATTTAAAATATCTAGATTAATATATAATTTTGAAATTTTAACTTATAGCCATATAAGTAGTTATAAGAAAAAATATTAATGTTTCCAATTTTCATTGAGTATGTCATGCTAATTAATTTTAAAGATTATAGCTTAAAATAGTCAAATTTTATTAATTTGTTAATGCTATGTAATTATAATTATGCATGGTTTTTTTATAATAAATATTTAACTTTAAATGTTATATATCTTTCAGCTTAAAATTTAAAATTTAATATATAACTTTGAAAATTTTCAATTATAGTCTGGCTCGAAGTTCGGATAGGATTAAGTTCGCAAATGCCAGTTTAAACCTTAGCCCGACCGACTGTTTAACTGGAAACCGGCTAGCCCGAAACCGCTGTCCAGCGGTCCAGCCGTTTAACATCCATACTCTCAATTGTCGGCCCTAAGATAATCCATATGCTTTTCTGTGCCAAAACCCTAACGCCCAAAGTACAGAACTAAATTGCTCCTTAGCGATCCTCATCAATACCATCATCAAGCTGAACAGTCACATTATCAAAAACGTCTTCAATTCTACCTAGCCAGGGCCCAAGGACGACATGATCACCAACAGTGAAATCCCTGATGCGCCTTAAGTCTTTAGATGGTTTATCTCTCAAAATTGATCCATCATGTGTTAATCTAATCCACCAAATTTCTCTTGTATGATTGTCATTTTTTGTTAATTTTGCATCAAGCTATGTCGGAATTGGGTCGGACACTTCCAACACAGGGTTTGATAGGTTTTCTCTTTTTTCTTTGCTTAATTTCAATCTTTTGGACTGTATTTGATTTTTTTTTTAATTTTATGAATTGTTATAGATATTGAGGAGGACATCAAGGCCCTGCAGCTTGATTCAGCTGGTAAAACTGTTCTTGTGATTTATTTTCTGCTTTGGTGGATACATCTCTTAGCGTATGACCTTTCTATGAGTATTTAGATAATAAAAAGTAGGAATGCTACTGCTGTTGGAATTTTTATTTTATTTTTTCCCTGTCATTTGTTTTCTATTATCATTTTTTGAACCAAGTATATGAAGTATTAATCTTTTTTTTTTTGTTATTATTTCATATTAGTTATCATGATATTGAGTGTTTCTGGTTGTGAAATTTTGTTGAATGCTAGCGGAAGATACGGTGATGGCTAGCCCAGAAGATGGAAAGCCCAATTTAGTTGTAGATCCTGATACTACCAATGGAGGTAGATAGTATTACATACGATTTGCATTAATTAGTGGGTTGAAGACTACAGCTATGATTTATCTGCACTTGGCATTGCTTGCTTAGAAATATGTACTCTTAAAACTTCATACTCAGCAATAACCTACCTTCTGTAACATGTTCTGGTTTCTGATTTTTCTTTTGTTATTGTTTCCGGCTCATTGCTAGCAGAAGATACTTTGATGGGTAACACAGAAGAAGGGAAGCTT
This sequence comes from Rehmannia glutinosa, assembly GCA_016081115.2. NCBI lineage: Eukaryota > Viridiplantae > Streptophyta > Magnoliopsida > Lamiales > Orobanchaceae > Rehmannia > Rehmannia glutinosa. The sequence goes on along the minus strand of CM071924.1, from coordinate 9,401,136 downwards.
GATGCAGTAGTAAATCCTGATAAAACTGATGGAGGTATGTAAATTCACCTGATGCGCATAATAGTTAATAGGTTGAAGATTAAACTTATGATAAATATTCTGGCTCGAGAAAGTAGCAATAAGACAATAATGTTGAAGCATCAAAGTGCTTAGAAAAATAAAAATTTGAGTTGACTTTCTAGTGCCTCCTTATATGTGTAATGGCTGAATTTGCTACTGGATGGTGTTGGAATTAAGCATTTGTATGTTTTATGAAAATCTTCAAGGGGTTGGATTATGGACTTTTTTAATTCCGTTTCTTATTTTTTATCCCTGTTGTTTTGTCTGTCTTCTTCATTTTTAGCTTCTCCCATATTATATAAGTTGGTTGTTGAAAGGAAATAATCTGATCATGAACATGTGAATGTTTCCATAAAGAAACATGCAGTAAATGTGGCTTAGGCCAACAGTAGTTTGTGCCCTTGCCCCTTGTATATTTTGATTTCCTAGGTAAGCAAATAACGGTTAATATGATGGCCCACTGTTCTAATGGAGTTGATGGTGTACTTCATCCATAAGGATAAGGAAGAAAGTTGCATCTGATAAAGAAGCTTGATGTATCTTTAGAATTCAACATTTGTATTCCATACTTTTATGTGATGACATAAGAACATACTTTTTTTGTTATTGATATCTTCATGCATTTAGTTGCATCTGTAATTGATCGAATTAGGGAATTTATTATCAGCGCATCAGTGAATTGATTTGTGCAAAGCGCGATGGATAAATGTTCATTTTGCTGATGGCTTTAGGTTCGACAGCCGGAGTATATGCGAACTCCAAACCAGTGCAAGTTGAGCCAGAAGATGTTGTAGAAGGTAGGCTTATGCCATAGAGACCTTTAATTGAATATACAAGGTCATATATCTTTTTATTGTCCTTCATCATATATAGCTAGCAGACACTAAAATGCTTCACATATTTCAGTAATGTCTTTCTGTATTTGTTTACCTCATTGGTAGGTTCAATGGATATTTTTTTGTTTTTATTTTGGCGAGGGGTTGTAGGGTTGGGTTATTAATAAATTTACTGATTTCCACACAGATAAGTCTCAGCTTGTTACCATATGTGTCTTTGTCTTAGAAACTTGTGCTTATGGTTTTATGTTTTCATTTGGTTATTCAGGCAAAGAAAAAGAAAGCTCTCCTCCAGATGATCTTGAAGATGAGGTGGATGACCAAAAGAAGCGACACTTAAATGCTGTATTTATTGGTCATGTTGGTAGGGGCACTTCCTTAATTCCTAAATCCTTATACTCTCTCCGTTCATAATGCATGCCCTTTATATTCACTCGAGTTTTATAAAAAATGGATTTTGTTCCTATTCTCTGAAATAATCTGTAAAATTGGTGTCAGTCACATCTTTTCTGTACCTAAGATTACATATGGAAGTAACTTTTTATTTTAGGAAATGAAACAATAGCCACGGACATTCCGAAAGGATACGTGAGCATTCAGGCATGGATGAATGGAGTCTTTATGAGCGCTTTCTAATATTTTGAATTGACTGTAACACATGTATATTTTCACTGGTTATAAGCTTAAGAGTATTAGGTGTTACCTTAGCTTTGATTTGCTCTTTCTTGTAAATATTGGATGAGTTCCCTTTTTCAATGTCATGCCATAATCCTATTTCTGTTTACCTTGTCTCCCGAAGCTTCAAAAGAGCACAATAAAATTTCAGAAAAATAAAATTGCTCGAATGGTATGCTCAGAAAATAGAAGTGAATGGTTTATCACTGGGAGCCTATGTTGCAGTTTCTCATCTCAAATAATGTTTTTCATATGGTCTGCAGATGCTGGGAAGTCAACAATCGGAGGGCAGATATTATTCCTCAGTGGTCAGGTTGATGACCGTACCATCCAAAAATATGAAAAAGAAGCTAAAGAAAAAAGTAGGGAAAGTTGGTGAGTGCTTCTTTGCATAGTATTTAAAGCAGTAAAGATTTTTATTTGAGCTTGATCCTAGTATGTCTGTGATTATAGGCATTTTCTGATAGAAAACTTGCTTATTGTCAATCAGATTTATGTATATAGGGAATCCTATATTAAAGTTGAAATTTTAGTTGTCATTTGTGAGTACATTTTTCTATTCATGGTCCTTCTTGCATTTACTCTTACAATGAAAAAGTATTGTGATACAATAGCAGTGATTAAATGTATATACGGGATACTATTATGGAGGTTGCACATTAATTCTCTCTTTTATTCTAGAGGACAACTGCTAAATTTAGTTAGTATCAATTACATATTTCTTGATCTGCCAATCTGTTTGCATCTGCTCTCAAGTGATGAAAACTTCCCCCTTTCTTGGGGTGCTGGATGTAAAGTTGAAATTTTAGTTGTCATTTGTGAGTATATTTTTCTGTTCATGGTCCTTGCAATTACTCGTACAATGAAAAAGTATTGTGATACAATAGCAGTGATTGAATGTATATACGAGAATACTATTATGAAGGTTGCACATTATTCTCTCTTTTATTCTAGAGGATAACTGCTAATTTTAGTTAGTATCAATTACATATTTCTTGATCTGCCAATCTGTTTGCATCTGCTCTTAAGTGATGAAAGCGTCCCCCTTTCTTGGGGTGCTGGATGTGGGTATGGTTGTCAGGTGTTGGAGACGTGTAGAACTCTTGGATTCAAACATGTCTCTCACTTGCAGTCTGCCCTGTTGCTGTAGTCTCCTGCTTCCTTGCTACGTTAGTCTTTTGGTATTTACTTGAGATTGCAGTTGAATTTATGTGACCTCCAACCTAAAATAAATGCAAAACATTGGTGTCATTTAGTTGCTGCTTTCTTTAATTTCTGATGGTTGGCTGATCTCTGCTGTCAACCTTTTTTTTTCTTTGTTTAACCTCAGTAATTGTCCTGGTATAAATTGCTTGATCCAGCTTTAATAAAACTGCTTCCCTATTTATGTTTTTGTTCAAAAATAGGTACATGGCTTATATCATGGATACAAATGAAGAAGAGAGGGCTAAGGTATTTGTCTATTGGTGGTTGTAGTTACGTGATCGGTGTTATTTATCTTTAAATGCTTTTGCCTGCAACTTTGGCTCTGTTGAAATTTTTCACATTGTAGGGGAAAACAGTTGAAGTTGGAAGAGCTCACTTTGAAACAGAAACCACAAGATTTACTATATTGGATGCTCCGGTAACCACTATTTTGTTTATTTTTTCTTTTTATTAAGGTTAGGCATATGTTTTCTCCCATTTTTTTTGTTTTGTCATACCACCCAATTACATCCTACTTTTTTTTTCTTGTTAAAAAGAAGGGATAATATATTATTCTCAATGCTTTTCCTTTTCCTTTTTACCTTTCCTTGCAAAATCTAGACCAAATTGGAGATTTAAGTTGGGTGAAGATTTATTAGTAAGTATCAGGAGAAGCTCAGGAAACATGTTTTTAGTTGTTGTCGCTTTGCATGGTCAGGCCATCGCCTTTTGTCGCCTAGGCTGTTGGGCGCTAGCCATGACTTGTCGTCATGGCATTGCCTATTGCATTAATAACTATGAGCTGTATATGTATATAGATGGGGAGCAATTTGTTAGTATGCAATTTAATAGCCTTGAATTTGAAAACTATCTTTGGTTTCCATGCATCTTACTCATTTAATTTAATTCTTAAAGAGGATACTCGATTAAAAATAGAATTTTTATCATTATACTGCAAACAACTACATGATTAAATCAGTTTCGTCTATTTTTTGCCTACTTGTTTTATGGAATCATATAGAATGTGTTCATGTATGATATAACAAGCTCGTCATTACTTTATATGTTCAGCTGATTTGTTTGCCCCTTAATTTGGATTTCTGTTGAATTTCTTTGTTTTGTTAACTTCGAATTTTCAGGGTCACAAAAGTTATGTACCTAACATGATCAGTGGAGCATCTCAAGCAGATATAGGTGTGCTTGTAAGTATCATTTCAATGTCTCAGAAAATTTTCTGTTAAGCTAGAGTGAATTTCTGATTATTCATTGTCCCTATATAACAACTTAAATGTCAATAATATTATGCCCAGGTTATTTCTGCTCGGAAGGGAGAATTTGAAACTGGTTATGAGAGAGGTGGACAGACACGTGAACATGTTCAACTAGCAAAGACTTTAGGAGTCACTAAGCTGCTAGTTGTCGTGAACAAGATGGATGAGCCTACTGTTAAATGGTCAAAAGAAAGGTGATTTTTAATGGGATTTTTATGGCATTCGCTAGTCTGGATTTCATTTTTCTCTTGTCTTATTGCCATCTTATCCCTGCAGATTTGATGAGATTGAGTCCAAAATGATAACATTTCTGAAGTCTTCAGGTTATAATGTAAAAAAGGTAATTTATTCTCCAAACATCTTATTGTTATGAGTTGTCTCATTTAGATTCCTTTCTTGTTTTCAGTTTCATGTTATTTAGGTGTCTGATTTTTGAAAGATTACATGTCAATATTGAGGCAGTTTGATGTAATATCATGTGTTTTCATTATCATAACAATCATATTCAAAACAGATATAAATATTTGGGAAATAAATATTTCCTAGCACTACTTAGCTTTTACTAAATTATAAGGAACTTACAATTGTATACTCATGCAGAGTAGATGAACTCTTCAATTTTATTATTTTCATTTCTGCTGATGTCTTATGCTATGTCTTATGTTTTTAAATTTTGAGGTTGAGCTTTTAGACATTAAATGAACAGTATTGGCAAATTACATGTATTTTTGCATTTATTCTGTTGATGTTCCTGATGGGTCACTAGTTTCTTTTGGTCGTGTGCTGAAGCATAAGTCTATATGCAGGCAAGCAAAAGTTAATGGTTTTTGTGAAAAAACATGTAGAAATGCATGCTCCTAGTTTACATTGCCCACGTTTCATTGGAATACGAGACAAATTTGCGTATCTTGTTGATCCGTGGGTGTAATATTTGGATAAAACTAGATTTATTATGTTGTAGATTTGTAAGAACTTTTCATAATTGTGATTGCACAGTCAAGCTTTAGAAATACTGTCTAGTATGATGCTGACATAATGATGAAGATTTTGTGTATCTTAAACAGAACTTGTACAATGAAGAATTGTCATAGTTTTCGTTTTTGTATTTGATAATGAACTCTATAAAAAGTTCCATTCTGCAATACATATGCTTCTCATTACATGACCTTATATTTTTTCTTTGGATGTGGTCTGGGCATTATATTTTTTTCAGACGTACAGTTTCTCCCAATTTCTGGTCTCATGGGGACAAATATGAAAACCAGAATGGGCAGAAGTGTATGTCCATGGTGGGATGGCCCATGCCTTTTTGAAGCTCTTGATGCTATTGAAGTTCCAACACGTGATCCGAAAGGTCCATTCAGGTAGAGTCGAATCTTTATTTCCCTGCCTTACTGGTCTTTCATCTGGGTCACAATCAATGCTTGTGAATAACAAGTATTTTAAAATCTTTTTGTATAACTGTTGCTGTCATGCAGAACTAATCTTCAACAGCATGGATATTCTCATGCTGGTTAACCTTATACCTATTCTTAGTTCTTTGATCATTACATATTCTATTCTAGTTGCTAATGACATACAATTTGTTGGCTATCAGTTAGTCCATTATACTGTGAATGCCACACTAGTATTTATATTTTTTTATCTCAATTCAGTAATGATATTATTAAAAAAAAAAATTACCCTTTTCCATTTGTTACTGGAAATCAGATAGAGGATACTCTGTTCGAACTGTTAGCTTTCCCTGTTCGCCGAATGTTTGGTTTTGCTGTATCAGGAACCTTTTTATTTGTTCATACAATCCTTTCTTTCTGGATTTACTTTGCTAGATTAACACTGGATCAAGTTATTCGGCTAGTAATTCATTTACTTCTTTTGATAGAATGCCTATTATTGACAAATTTAAAGACATGGGAACGGTTGTTATGGGCAAAGTAGAATCTGGGAGTATTCGTGAAGGTGATAATTTGATGATCATGCCGAATAAGGTGCTCGCTGAAATCCTTATCTTGATATCTAATAATGCAGGATTTTGATTTTCTTAGCAGTTTGTAAAAGAAAATTGATTAGATTATACTCTTGGCTTCTTTTTTCAGGTTCAGGTGAAAGTTCTTGCCATCTTCTGTGATGAAGACAAAGTGAGGCGCGCAGGACCTGGTGAAAACTTGCGAGTCAGGGTGTCTGGGATCGAGGAAGAGGATATACTTGCTGGTTTTGTTTTGTGTAGCGTTGGTAGGTATTTTGGGATGAACTTTGCGCCTTAGAAACATAAATTAATAAATAATGGGACCTAAGGTGTTTTCTTCCTTGCTTTTATGCAGCATCCATATGTTAAGATTGTTAGGGTTAATTAATCTGCAGGCATTTGCTATTACTTACTGTCTCTGGAAAGACGAGAAACCTTTTGAATTAAAACTATAATTTTCTTAATAGTTCTGAGCTTCGTAATGTAAGATTTTTACACCTACTATAAGTCGATTTTATTCAGTGATAAAATGTTAAAAGATGTGGTGATTATTTTTGGGGCTATATAGTTATGTGGCATGTATAGTCTGAGCTTCAATGTGGTTTTTATTCATATATTGACTGGATAAAAAATAGTATGTTATGACGTGGTGCGGACCATGTACGCAATAAAGAGTTGAGGAACTTACTGAAGAAGGTAGCTCGGATTTCTATGATGGTTTAGTGACTCTTAAGAGGGTGAGACACCTGACTATAAGGTGCTTTTGAAAATATTTGTTGATGATACAGTGGTGTCTCTCAGCCCTACGGTCATGATGATTATGTAATTGTTGGCTAGTGTTAGACTGAGTTAGACTCTTGATGGAAATGACTTTACTTACTCAGATATGGAATTTAGTGCTTTTATCACTTCTCTCTATCTCCATGAGTAATTTTCGAGTAATTGATTGGAGATTCTCCTTTACGTAACTGTAATTATATGCCAGAATGTTTATCCGGATCTCCTTTCGCTCTGAAGACTGTCTTACATAGAAAAGCTTGGGATCCAACTCCACGCCCATTTAAATCTTCCAAAGCTCACAAGTAATGGCAATATGGAAAAATTCTTCTAGTGATCAGGCGCTAATTCAGGATTGTTCGGCAAATAACCAGTCATCTCAGGCATTTTTGTGTATTCTTAATTTGTGAGTATCTGTTCTTTAGCTTTAGCATTAGGGTCTGCTGAAAAGGGCTATCAGAAATTGTTTGATCTATGATATAGGTTCAATTATTGTTCTTTTTGGTTTGGGTAGCACTGAAATTAAATATTGAAGATTTGGAATCTTCAAGGGAAAGCATCTTTCCATTCAACAAAGGATGGTTTCTTGCAGTCTTTATGCCCTTTTGTAGTCTTTCTTTTGAGAGTAGTTAACAAATACTTTACGCGAGATTTGCTTAGTCAACATGGTTTTCTGCAGGAATAAATCTCACCTGTTTTTTACTTTGTTTAGCATTCACATACTGTTAATAGTGCTCTGTTCCTGTTCACAGCAGCCATCAATCAATTTTTTACTTTTCGACTTCCAATTTTAGCTGCTAGCCTGCTACCTTTTATTCATTAAACTTTCTCTCATTTTGAGCTCGGAATGTATCTGCATCGCTAAGTTAATCCTAAGTTAGTTTTGCATAGGTTTTGATATTCCTTTTCCTAACAGAAGAAAATGTTATTTTATGTGCAGCAAAGCCAATACCTGCTGTTTCCGAGTTTGATGCCCACTTGCAGATTCTAGAGTTGCTTGACAATGTATGTTTTTCACTTTGATTTATTTCTGGTTGTTTTTCCCCTTTTTATTTCTTCCATATACATGCTTTTGACCAATCTTATGTACACACATTGGATAATGTTAATTAACTATTCCATCTCCGCAGGCAATTTTTTGTGCTGGTTACAAGGCTGTTCTGCACATACATGCAGTTGTGGAGGAATGCGAGATTGTTGAGTTGATCCAGCAGATTGATCCGAAAACCAGAAAACCTATGAAAAAGAAACCTCTGTTTGTTAAGAAAGGTGCTCTGGTTGTATGCCGTGTTCAGGTCAGCTCTAGTACACATTTTGCTGGCATAGATGTTATTTGATAACAATGTTCTGGTTTTAGGTTGTTAGTGCCTCTTGGTTATCTGGCATAAACCACATTCGACTTCAAAGAAGTATTGTATTTTTAAAGATGATTGTTTTGGAAGATGATTTTATCTCTTAACTTTGTTCTATAAATTGTCCTACTTAGTTTATCTGATGGACCGATGGAAAACCTTACAGTTTCATTAAGTGTGATTGCTCTAGCTAGTAACAATATTAATAGTCTCTGGGGCATATGACGTCAATTTTTGCTGTGAAATTGTGTTTCCCAGGTTAATAACATGATATGCATTGAGAAGTTCTCTGATTTTGCACAGCTTGGGCGATTTACTCTCCGAACTGAAGGTTAGAGTAACATACATTATTAATAAAATATTCAGTAGCTTCTGGAGTCTTCGATCTTCAAAATAAGATCCCCATGACTTTCGTGTTTGACAGGGAAAACTGTTGCTGTTGGAAAAGTAACTAATCTCCATGCTGCAACTGATGGTGTGTAAACAATTTTTCCATGAGAGGCGAGCCTTCCTTGACTTAGTTTCCATGTCAAATTACCCTTTCTTCGGTTGTATCAGTGTATGGAGAATGTAGGTATTTCTTTTGTGCTTGAGGCTCAAACAATTGCATTTTTCAGTAATCAAGATAGGCAGGATTTCAAATGTTTACTAGATATGGTAGTATTGGAACAACTTTATAGTTTGATAATAAGGACTATGTTATTTGGCTTGTAAGCTCTTAGAATTTTGCGACTTGGCTTCTAAGCTCAACAAAAAATGTTAACGGGATCTGTGTTTCCTAGCTCATTTTTTTGTCAAAACTCTGTTCACAGACAATGCTTAAATGCTCATAGAATTTGAAAGCAAGAGCACATTTCCATGTTTGTTAAGCTCTAATGAAATTAAAAAATCGAGTATAGACATTTCTAGATGTAAATGTATTGTTTGTATTTTGGTGTCTACTAGTGTTATCAATTTGAAATTAATTTCATATCACGTGCGTATGTATGTGTTGCTTGTGGGCTTGAGACATAAAAGAGGTAATCATACTTTGATAACGATGACGAAAGACTGGATGTAATATTGATATGTACTTTGGTGGTGTGATTTGATGTTGATTAACAAACTTTTTTCGCAGTTACCATGGGTAATTACGAGAATGTTCTACTCAGTGCGACAAAAGGCCAAAGTGGATTGAGAGTTTTGATTGTTGCCGTGTTGCTCTTTTGATGGTAGTCTGCTATTGGTTTTGCAGCCCAATATTTGATGCTTTGTTGAGATTTTATATGACTTGAATACTCTCTTCCTAGAATGAGGTGTTACAGGATTGAGAGGTGATACCTGGTACATATGCCTGAATATTTATTTGTCATATGCGGTGGTGGTTTTAATACATCAAATTACACTTACCAAATAGATTTGCTCATTCCAAAAAAAAAAAAAAAAAAAAAAATAAGATTTGCTCATCTGGTATTTAACTTGCACCAAGGTTTATTTTTGAACTCTTTTCCACAATTTCGGTTTACATGTCAATATTAATCTCAATAGCTGCTGAAACACAACATGACATTGTTAAGAGCCCTGAAGAAGCAACCAATTATTGTGTGGACTTTCAGTTGTAGTGGTGGAAATGGCTATGTGGGCTGGCTGCAATTCTGTATATATCTTTCATAAACAATGTGAGAAAATCTCCAGAAATTTTCCGTCAATAAAACAATTTGTTCTCTTTTTTCTTTTCGTCTTCCTATTTTAATAAAATCATACTATTTTAATTTGTTTTTCTAGTCTTGAAATATTTTTGTTAAATAATACAATTTTTTAAAATAATTAATTTAAGAATCTTCTCACTAAAATCTATTATTTTATATAGAAATAATTGAACATTATATTGATGAATTACCATATTTATAATGAATTTTATTCTAAAACTGAGATTTTGTCGAAACATTCCCAAATTATCTGAAATAATATCCGAGAGGGCCAATGAAATATTCCCAAATCCGAGATTTCTCATTAGATCTACATGTACGAAACATATCAGATATAAATGTACCATAATCTAGAATTAGTATCATCATCATCCAAGATACACACAAAACAAAACAAATCTAGTAAAAAAGATGAGAAATATTCAAGTTGGCATCTCAATGGGCTGGAGAATATTGGCCCACCAAAAAGCAGACATTTCTTCTCTATAGGCCCAAGAGCCTTACTCAAGGTGGGCCCCTCCCCAGTCCTCAATCTTTCCATTTCTAATTCTATTCAGCAGCATTAACCTTATCTCACCCGATCTTCTTCACATCCAAAAGCCAAATCCAGAAAGAGCGCGCTGACACACACTCTTCTTTCTCAGCAATACTGGTAACGAAAGATATGGCGGCATCTTTAGCACAACAATTCGGTGGGCTGAAATGCCCACCGATTTCAACTGTAGAAAGCAAAAAATTCTCTACCTCCAAGAATCATTACAGTATGGTGCTGCCTAAGAGGAGAAGTGTAATATCAGCAGCTGCAGTTGCTATAACAAATGCACAAACGAGAGAGAGAATGAAACTGAAAGAGATGTTTGAAGAGGCGTATGAGAGGTGTCGTACAGCCCCATTGGAAGGTGTGGCCTTCACCGTTGATGACTTTCACGGTGCCCTTGAAAAGTATGACTTCAACTCGGAAATTGGTACCAAGGTGACATTTTTTATTTTTTTGCATTTTTTTTTCAGAATTGAGTTTGGTGTGAGCTAGGGTGGGCGTGCATTTACTTGTTAAATTTTTGGGGTATGTAATTACTGAATATTGGCCGTCGGATTTGCTGGATTAGTGAGCATGTTTATACTCTTATTGTCTGCTCTGGTGATATTCTTACTCTGAATGGAGATGGATGCTTTACATTCTCAACGGAGAAGGAGATGAGATATTTTGCCTTTTATTTCTCTATTCAAGCGTGTCATAACTAAAGAAATTTACCTTCTGTAGTTTTTGATAGGATTGTGATGGAGATAAGGATTAATAGATAATAAGATATCTTTAATCCTTATCTCCATCAGATTGACGTGCAACAAGATTCATAAGTTGAATTGGAACTGGCAATTTTCCTTTAACATTCATATCTAGTTTTAACTGGCATTTGTCTTTTACTGGAATTTGGCAGAATCAAGAAAAATTTGGTGAACTCAATAATATGAAAATTACAGGTAGGGTGTCTAGAAATTTAATAAGCAGAAACAGCTTAAATAATTTAATTCCAATGGAGCTGAAAATATAAGACTAGGATGATTAAATATGGTCTGGGATATAGAAGCAACATTTATCACTTAAACTATTTGCTCGAGTTCAAGATGCACATTAATTTTTAGCAATTGTTGGTGAGATTATGTTGATGTCATTGAGAAAGATTGTCTGAAGATGTTACTCATACGGATGTTTTGGATAAGATTGTGGACGCATTTATCATGGAAATGGAAATTCTTTATATTTCTCGATAGGTGTGGTGCTGAGATCACTACTTCCACATTATCAAATGGAACCATATGTTTCGTTGTGTATACTTTAATAATGGAATTTCCTTTTTTTTTTCTTTACTTAGTTCTGCAAAGTAGTTCTCCTCAGTCATGATATCGAAAAAGAAAAAGTGAAGTCTAGCTCAATTTACATGATTTGGTTTCATTTTTATTAGGTCAAGGGAACAGTTTTTAATACAGATGCAAATGGAGCACTAGTTGACATAACTGCAAAATCATCAGCATACTTACCTTTACGAGAGGCATCCATCCACAGTATCAAACATGTGGAAGAGGCTGGCATAATTCCTGGTTTACGTGAAGAATTTGTAATTATTGGAGAGAATGAGGCTGATGATAGTTTGATCTTGAGTCTTCGTTCAATTCAATATGATCTTGCCTGGGAACGGTGTAGACAACTTCAAGCTGAAGATGTTGTTGTCAAGGGTAAGGTAGGGTTTTACCGAAACTAAATTTACAATTGTGCATAGTAAGTTTGTTGTGGTATATTATCATAATTCATTTGCTGACATTTTGATACTTCCACATTTGCAACTTTAATTTTTAGGATATCATCTCTTCTTTGACAATTTACAAGTTTGTTGCCTTATTTTCAATTTAATAGTCTGTATTAAAACATGCTTTAACTTGAAATTTCTTTGTTGTGACAAGCAGGTGGTTGGAGCTAATAAAGGTGGAGTGGTGGCAGTGGTGGAGGGTCTTCGTGGTTTTGTTCCATTTTCACAAATCTCAACAGTTAGTTCCTTATTCCGACTTTCTCATGAATGTTTTTCTGATGCTTAGTTATCCTGGATTTCCAGTCATGGTTCTTTGAATTTCTATGCGTAAAATTGGTTTATTGCTTGCATTTTATCCCATTGAGATGTGACATGTTTTCCAGTCCTTAATTTTATTGTCACAATTTCAGCTCATGTTATATATCGTTAATTAGAAGGTTATCAAGGGTTCTAGTGAATTTGTATCAGAAATCAACAGCAGAGGAGCTTCTGGAAAAAGAAATTCCTCTTAAATTTGTGGAGGTTGACGAGGAACAGTCCAGGCTAGTCCTCAGTAATCGCAAGGCTATGGCTGATAGTCAGGCACAGCTTGGAATTGGTTCTGTAGTAATTGGCACTGTTCAGAGCTTGAAACCTTATGGTGCCTTTATTGACATTGGTGGAATTAATGGTCTTTTGCATGTCAGCCAGATTAGCCACGATCGTGTCTCAGATATTGCTACTGTTCTTCAGCCTGGTGACACTTTAAAGGTGCATCTCTGTGCACTTAATATTTGCTTGCCACCCTCCAAAGAAATTTGTACTTATGTGTTAAATGCTGGTGTAGGTTATGATTCTAAGCCATGACCGTGAGAGAGGCCGAGTGAGCCTCTCTACTAAGAAGTTAGAGCCTACTCCTGGTGACATGATTCGGAATCCAAAGCTGGTTTTTGAAAAGGTAAAGTTCTGTGGATTGCCTATCTTGAAATAAATGCTACCTGCTCCTTTTGCTTCAGTATTTTTCGCGGGTAAATTACAAAACCACCCTTCAGGTTCAGCCTAATTAAATAAAACTCCAGTTATCTTTCAAAATTACAATGATAGTCTTAAGGTATTACAAACAGCCCTTGAGGGTGCAAATTGTAAAATAAAAACAAATGTCAGGGGGTATTTGTAATTTTGAAAGATATCTGGATTTTTTTTTGTGTAATTTGATAGATTGAATCTCAAGGGTGTTTTTTGTAGTTAACCTTTTCTTAGTTCAAGTTCGATGAAGCTTGGGTTTCAGCAATAACATAGATAGTTGATTTGGATCTTAATGCTGTTAGCATCTTATGAATGAGTAAACGACACCAATCTTTATCATGTTGCCCTACGTTATGCCTTTGTTACTGTCCCTACATATATGTAAATGAAATTTGTGATTTGGTCTGACAGGCAGAAGAGATGGCTCAGACTTTCAGGCAAAGAATAGCTCAAGCAGAAGCCATGGCCCGTGCTGATATGCTAAGATTCCAACCCGAGGTAATTTAATTCCTTCATATTAGAAGCTCTGCTTTTCTATCATGTAAAATCAAAATTAGTTAAAAAAATACCCTCTAAAGTAAGTCTATGAGTTTAATCTCACTTAATTTACGGTAATAGAATAGATTAGACTAACAAAAAATAAGTCCCATTTTGGAGTATGCAGAAATGCTTTGCTTAATCAACATATAGCTGAAGCTGATATCTTTTCTTTTATCTTCTCCTTCCAGAGTGGATTGACTCTGAGCTCTGAAGGAATCTTAGGACCTCTAACTTCAGAGCTGCCGGCAGAAGGTTTGGATTTAAGTGATATACCCCCAGCTGAAGATTGAACAACCTCCACATTCTTCCTTTCTATATTTCAATGGGTTTCTGAATCTCTTATCTGTATGTAGGATTATCTCAGTTCCACACTATTCGTCTCAATATCTATATTTCGTGCTCATGTTTTGTTTATTACGATGGTGCTTTATCCAAATCAAGACGACTAGGAATATAAAAGGCTGTAGCCAGCTTATTAATACATGCAGCTAAATCGTTTATCTCAATGGTTGACATCTTTGTTTTTTGAAGTAACTGTATATTTTCCTCAGGTGTTTTTCTCAACTAATTCAGTAGTACACACAATATATAAATAAAATTTAGACTGATACCATATTCATATTCTCCAACCTTAATCTAAAATATTGGATCTAAAATTTTGCTATTCAAGTCAAACCCAAATGGGCTTAATAATCGATGAGAGGTTCCAGAAATTTGTCTTATTGGTTATTTTATCAGTTACTAGCGGTTGGCTTCAGAGGGATCAGGCCAGAAAAAATAAGAATAGGTCTCTTAAAATGAAAGAAATCGAGCAAATGCAGAATATGGAATAAACTGACTGTAATATCATGTCTAAGAGAAACAGTCTATGTAAGCAAGTGCAAGACCGACATCCCTGAATTCAGTGACAATATGGTTGACTACGTTCATATCTGAGATGAATTGCATTATAAAGTTAATTATAATAAAAACAGTTAAACGAACAAGACCTTCTTGCTACAGGTCCTGCTTATTTTCATGTTTGACTAGAGAGACAATTTACATAACAGAGATGCCCCAACATTTATATATATCTACATATACAGCTATTCCAGAAAAAAAAAACAGTTGAGATAATATCTACATGGTCTATGTATAATGCTGCAATTCCATCTGCCAATTTTTTTACTCACCTGCAAATGTATCTAAATCTAATGATCTAAAGGTGCTCTATAGGACTCTTTTAATGCACATGTTCTGAACAACTCATCCCCTCGAAAGCAAGTCAATTTTTTCCAGACAAAACTGAGAAGCAGCCTTTTGCTGGACAGGCATTGACCGGGCAACTGGAAACAATTCCAGTGAGTGTTGATCCGGGTAACACTTCAAAGCAATCTTTTGCTGAACTATTAACTCTAAACTCGAAACCAGCATCAGAATTTATAGCGTACAATAATTTCTGCTCCATTTGCTGTTTGCTGCATGAACATGATATCATTCTTTAGTAAACAAATAACAAAGGGGTATTTGTAATTTTGAAAGATAGTTGGATTTTTTGTAATTAAGCTAAACTTCAGTGGTGTTTTGTAATTATACCTAATTTGTAATGGCAAATGAATTGGGGGAACCAGACAACCAACACAGAAATATTTTTACTAATTCAGATTTCCATTGCCTGAAATAATTTCCTAAAAAAGCAATGACAACTTAACAGACAGGTGGTTAATTACAAACCTTCTGTAAGGAGGAAGTTTAAGAAGATTCATGTAAGTCGCAGATGTTGGCAATCGGTCAAGAGCTTCTTCAAAAGCATTACCAGCAGTCCTGTCGGATAAAAGGGAATATTTGTCATATACTGAAAAACCACAATAATAAGATAGACTGATTAGTATTTAAGTATAAGAAGGACCAGCTGCTGTGTTACCGCTGTATACAGAAAGTAGGCTCCAAGTACTTAAATCCAAGCAAAGGCCCACGAGAACATCAAGTTGCAAATCTGAGAGCAGAACAAAGAAGAGATTGTTTTTGAACACCACAATATCAACAGAGCAGGTCAAAGTTATTGGCTTGAGATCCATGGCCCAGTGTACATCAACATGATTTGCAGCAGGAGAAACGAGTTTGAAGTTACGATTCAGAGGTGTGATGTGGATTTTAGCTGACCAACCCCAACATTTTTTTTATAACAGAAGGAATTATAATTATCAGTTAAAACAACATTGTTTAGTTGTTGAATAGTAACTTCCCATCATTTTAACTCTAGTCAAGCCTTATCTTAAAATTTGAAACTTGAACCATTTTTGGTTTAAGAAAGGGATAAAAACTAATACTATCGATGTTTTTAAATCCTAAAATTTTATATCCAAATCCAGATTCAGGCACATACTAAATATACTTGTAATTACCATCAAATAAAATGTAAGGAAACTATTAACATAAGAAAATGGAGAAAATAGCACTAGAAATAAGCTGGGAAACAATATGTTTTCAACCATCAATATATATGAACAAAGCCCAAATTTGCAAAACTTATTTTCAAAAAATGAACCACCAACTCCAGAATAATCAGATAAAGCAAAGAAGACATGCAAGCAACAGAAACAAGGTTGAATAAAAAGCAAAGATGTATGTGTTGTCATTTATTGAAGAAAAAAAAGAACGAAAGAAAGAAAAAGAGAAGAATGAACTGGTGATCTGAGCCTAAGACAATTAGACCGGATTTAAGATCATAATATAAATTATAACGAAGTCTGCCACATATGGCACTCACATCTTTAGCAAAATCCCAAACATTGAAAATAGTAAGAGATGAAAAAGCATACTCAAAAATTTCCTCTGATTTTCCAAGCTAAGGCTCTGAACAACTTCCCAGAACATTTCAATGACATAGTGATCCTGCGGAAATAATTGATGGTCAGCATTATGTATGGAAAAGATATTAATTAAAAAAGGACAAAAAGCACCAGAATTTAAATATAATAAACAAGTTGCAAAAAAATCATATTCAAAAAGTTTGACAGACCAAGTTCACATCACAAGTCGGACAAAAATCACATCTCATGATTCACCAGGACCTTGAAGGGGAATTCACCAAATAAAGTATATGTGCATGCATATATTGTCAATTAGCTTGAAATTTCAGGTCATGTGGCTGTGGCTATTTAAGATTGAACCACAAAGAGAAAAACAGTATATGACAACTTCTTATGGATTCTCTCCACTGCAAGCAAATCAACTAAAAAAAACTTGTTTATCCAGCACTGGTATGGTATGCGAATACAGACAAGCAGGTAAAGCTAGGTATTTGATATACCAAAAAAACCAGCACAATTACAAGCTTGCTTTTTTTTAATAAGAAACATAAAGTTTTATTAGATAGCGAAGCAGTACAAAGTCCAAAGGGACGAGAAGTCCCAAGAACAAAGAAAAACCTATAACTACATGACACAGCTCCAAGCTCTGAACGGAGGCCCACCAAGCTACCCTAAACTTAATCTTATATCACACCTCTTCTAATGACTCCTCTCTATCTTCAAATTTATTTCTTTCTAGCCAAAGAGACCAACAGATTACATGGACGATTACATTCCAAAAAACTTGACCATGGGACTAATAAGACAACCAGCACAATTACAAGTTAAGAATGTGGAAAGATAAAAGATTTCTTGTAAATTAATCGAAAATGAGAATAATTATGTTGCTTTATTAGGAGAATCCTTTTCTGAAGTATTAATTTGAGGCACTACAACACAACATTTCTAACATGGAGATACTGTATGTTGTTTCTTTCTTGAATCAAGGGGCCATAACATTTTTCCCATAAAACCTCACCTCTACAAGATCCAAATTACCATTTCTAAGTTATCCGTTTTAAGGTTTGGTTACATCAACAATGTTATCACAGAAGCACCAATTGAAATCTTCAAAATATGAAAGTGTGGGGTAAGAGAAAAGAAACTGACAAATAGGAACGGATTATCGTCAAATAAGAAAGTGGACAGAAGAATATACAAGAGAGCTTTACCAAAAGAGAGGCCATAGTTATTATTGTCTCCAATAGCAATGTTCAAAGTACATGGAGAGAAGCAAACTAGTTGAGGAAAAGTCATAACAGCTTTACCTCGTGATAGCCGCCTGTATAATTAGTATGCGCTCGAAGATCATCAAGATCAAAACCATCTACCGATCCAGATATTAGAAGCTGGGGCAGAAGACAACAAAAGCGTTGAGCAACAAGTTCACTTCAACAACTGACAATTTATATCAAGTGACTTCTCTCAGCAATAAAAAAGAAAAACGGAAGAATAGAGGAAAGTTTCAAATTACCCAACCAAGGCAGGCAATTAAATGTTCACTTAACCAATCATGCAACCCCATTCAAGCTTTTCTAGCCTTGTTAGCCGAATCACTCTCCAGATTTTCTTTTTCAGCATCAGAAAGACATTGTTTTGAATAATTAATCCTATATTTATTTCAAGTATGAGACTTCCAGTATGAAAATACAACTTATAAGGGCAGGAGCAAAATTTGCCTGTCGATATTTCAGTAAATTGTCCACACAAAATTTGACAAGGAAACACTAGTTCATGATCCATATTGATGCACAACCATCGGTAACACATTTCAAGTTGAGAAAAACTATTGACAGCATATCTAGAGTTCCTCACCATCTCAAACATGGGATATACCCGCAAAAGAAATGAACCCAGACCCGTGTTTATTGTTGAGAGACTTTAACCAGTCACGCTACAAAAATGATTCCATCCATTATGTTTGAACGACTAAACTAAGCCATAGTATGGCATGGGAAAGTGTGAAAGCTTCTTCGCCAAAAAATAAATAAATAAATAAATAAAGTTGTTCAAATTAAGTGTAGGGATGCAATTGACAGGGTCTAACAGTTCATAAGGTGGATTGTATTTACAATTATTCAACCCATACGGGCGTGGTGCTTGAATTTAGTCACAATATATATCATATTATTTAGGAGACTCAGACAGTAGGCCGTGCAAATGCATTTGGTAGTTTTCTAGTCCCATCTCTACCTTTTTTTATTAGTTTACTTTCTTACTAAGTTTCCAAACATATCTTTCACCTTTTTCCATCATATACTCTCCCTATCAGCAATTAAATGCTCCTAGTCTCTTCCTGGGACATCCACAAAAATCGACTTTTTCCCAATATGGCGAATCTCTTTCCAAAAGTAACAACTAAGCAATTATGTGAGAGTTTATTCTAAGACACTGCTTTTGAAGTTAAAATTACAAATATTGAAAGAATTTTTAGTTTTTTTATTCTCATCTAAAACTCAGTGTTATCTCAAAGAACTAATGGAGAGAGTATTAAAATAAAAACTAATAATTAGTACTTTCTGGAATTATTTAGATAAACAAATTTTCTAGTATGTGAATGTTACTTTTACAACTGATCACATGTTTGAAGTGTGCAACAACTACTAGTATGTGTGTGTTAATATTCTTCAGGATGTCAATGTTACAAAAATGTTCTTAATACTTTGTTCTTTTTAAGTTGCTCTTAATATAAAAGACATGTCATTGGTTTGGCCAAACCAGCTCCATTGCAATCCCTTATCAAGAATGGCTACTTAGGTTTGCAAGTACACCAAAGAAATATATAGAAGCATTTGATTTAATCAAAATAAAAAGCTTTGCATTCAGAATCCAGCCTCATCAGTACCAAATCTGACACCAAAGCTCCACTACTGTCCAAAGAGGCAAAGACTTAAGTTAGTTCGGTTACCCGTTAACCGAAATATTGAAAACTGAATTAACCGAATTTGCTAATTAGTAAAACCATTAACGAATGGAAATTATATTTACCGAATTAACCGAAATTTCTTAAAATAAAAAAATATATGTTACATATATATGTAATATATGGTATAAATAAATAAATACACATATATAAGTATGATGTATAAATATAATTACATATATAACATATGCCTAATATATTATTTCGGGTAATTCAGTTAATTTCCAATTTTCGAACCGAATTAACCGATAACCGAAAATTTTCAAAACCTTTAACCATTAACCGAAAAATAATTCAAAACCTTTAACGGACCTAATTAATGTTTACCGATTGATTTGGTTAATGGTTAACCGGGAAAAAAAATCGATTAACTAGACAATCCTAAAGTCTTTCAAGCAACCATTTTAAAATAATATAACCTCATGTACCTGAAGTTCATGCTCATTAAACATGTCAATCCAATCTTTCTGAATCAGCTGTTGAAAACCTCTCAAAAAATGAGAACTTTGTTGACGTATCTGCATATCAATTTAAGCAATAAAATATCAAGATTCTACAAGAAGCTTGAAACATCTGCATTGAAAATTTAATTTGATCTTTTATTTTTCTTGGGAGGGTGATTGTGTTTCGAATGCTTTATAATATTTATCCTCTCTTTTCTCTGGGTGGCGTGATGCTCGATGAGAGGATGGATTTCAAAATTAGACAACCACCAAATTTGAGTCTTGAGAATGTTTTACTACCTGAAAATTCAATCGATGGTTAGCCACCAGATGAATGAATGTGATGACATTCTCATTTGTGACTCGGATGTTTTTTCCTCCTGGAAGCAGCTCTTCTTCTGTTTGCTCCCCATATTCATTGTTAACAATTACAAAGTACAACTCTAACTCAGATATGCGTCACCCCCATAATGCTGCAAGTCATCGCAGAGAAAGCCATAAAATAACAAAATATCAATTGGATGTATATTCAATTTGGGTGCAAAACAAGAGCATATACAAGTTTAACGAAATCTATTCCTCATAAACGGATATTCTTCAACAGGGATTTTTGTTGTTTTTTTCTGCCATGTACCCTGGTACCACATAGAGGCATACTGAACTGCAAATGACTAATTCTCCCCATCAAAAGCTTCAGCTTTAAGATAAGGTGGCTATCATAACCTATTACACGATGAAATTTTATTACAATGCGAGTCCCGACTTCCTTATTTACTAACCAAAATATCCCCTTAAGTTTAGTCCTTGGCTCCTTGCAAGTGGCAACTAATTGTTACGCAACTGACAACAAACCGTGGGAGGCTGGGAGCTGACACTTGTTCTCATTCTAATAAACTGAACTTCATTAACCTGAAAATTTGCACTTCACTTACTCAAGAGAATCTGAAGTTGAACTAACACCATAATTCATGGACCTCTTTTTTAGCATCTGTTCACTAAATATATGTATGATCCTGCCATCACACTACTAGCTCCATGTACAACTAAATTGACCTTTCTGCATTAATATCTTCCAAACTTTTAAACAAAAAATCCACTTCAAGTAGTGATATCTGAAGCAAAGGTAAAAGTGCTTTACTTTATTTTCAGGAGGGGGAAGGAAAATTATTAACCAGGAGATGCAACATTAATGTAAAGATGAACGAGATGAAAAAAATTCACCTTTAGGAAAATCAGATGGCGATACAATTCTGGATCCAAGGAGGGTAAGTCATTCAAGTAGTTATACCTGAGCAATAAAAATACAACTGGCACTTTAATGAGGCATGTAATGCCCATCCAATAGAAGGTAATAAGGAGCGGAGCACTTACTTTTGCTTCAATTTGCTTAAGAAGAATGTTGCAAATGGTATATCAACCAAAATCCCTTCAAACATTGCCTACATAAATTAATATCATGTTACTATAATGCTAAAACATCGTGAAGGACAAAGTTTGAAACACAAAACACCACAAACTATACATCTGCATTGTTTGGAGAACTGACGTGCAGTCTCTCATTCAGAAATGATTCTCACATACATAAACAAATATTAAGAGCAAAATTTAAAATGATCATGGCCTTTCCAAAATAAAATAAAAAGAATTAAGAAAAATGCATCTATATTGTTAGAAAAACAAAGCAATGCTATTTTTTAAAGCAAAAACATATCAATCCCCATCATTAGAAAATTTTCAAATGTCATCATGACTTGAATGTGGAACATGCACCTCATAAAGGACCTATGGTTGACAACAAAACAAGACAATAGCAACCAGTTTTGTGATATGATTCAACTGAGCTACCCATAAACAATTAAGTAAAAGTCCAGTCTTCATAATATGGGAAACAAGCTCTTCTCGATAAATCTGTATACTGGTTTCATATAATTATATGTTAAACAAAAAACTCAAAATCTGCCACAATAGATTGAACATATTTATAAATAATGGTAAATCCAATTGCAGTGCTTGCAAACCCACAACCTTCATGGTCAGAGATAATCAGTGTATGGCTCACTTCACAACATATTAAATGAAGACTTAGAATGTAGTTACAAGCAATATTGAGAAAGCACTGAACTATGTTATGAATAAACCAGGGGTCCAATACCTTAGCAAGAATAGTCCCAAGAAAGTGAAAAAATTGAAGATGTTGTTCATGTATCATTCCAGATCCAGGATTGGGATAGAGGAGATGATCCGCAGTTTCCTAGACATGTAAAGCCAGCCAAATATCAAATACAGTCTAGAAACTCCCATGAAATAACAGGAAACTACACTGTTATACGATGACCGAAAATGAAAAATAGAGCAACTAAATTAACAAAAGAAGTACTCTGCAACTCGAACTGATTTGTGGAATATATCGGTTGAAGCTTTTGTGCTGTTTATAGTTTCAACAACTACCGAGTACAGAGTATGATACTATCTCCTTATTTAGTTATTTAGTTGATAAGCATAGGTAGAATGGAGAAATAGAAGAAAATCCATGTAATAATTTCATATACCAGTCAACCAGCAATTGGTCTAAACCAGCGATAGATCAGAACTTGTGCAGTTGACCAAAACAATATGGGTTTAGGCTTTGACAAATTAAAAATGAATACCAAATTTTGCATGAAATAACTAGCTGTAACAATTCTCAGACAGTCCATCTAACTTTAAGGTCTCGCAGACTTATGGACACTTTCTCAAGTTTTTAAGTCTTACCAAGGCCAACAAGCATCCAGTTTACTAAAAGATGCTGAGGGTATTATTTATTAACTAAATATTTTCTCTCATTTGCATTTAGGGGTTGATTCAGCCCTTTCAATCGATTTTTCTAAACTTCAGCATCCATGTGATTCAGCCTTTTACATCAATCTTACGTTATTTACATTAGCTGAATTCTGACTCTGCATATATACTGAAACTGCTTAGCTTGTAAGTGAAGATACTACCGCACTTCAATTTCGTGGGAAAGTGAATATTATGTACATTTTTCAAAATATGCAAGTATGTCTCGAACAAAAGGGATGGCAGAAAGATAAGCAAAACAAATTGGCCAAAAAACTAAAACTTTCAAAATGCCAAAAACAGAACCTTTACCGAAATGATCATAAATGTAACCTCTAGGTTATGGAAACAACATACTATAAAAAAAAAAGCAACCAGTATCAGTCCTGCTTTGCCAACAATAGAGAAATATATAATCAAATAATGGAAATCTTACAAAATATCTAGACCCACAGGGAATCTGGAAAAAAAAGTCCAATAATGGTGACTGCAATAGTAACAAAACTAAAGTGTTTCATCCCACCTTCAACGACTTTCCGGCTCGCCTTTTCAGAAATTTGTCTAATTGTGAGAACAAAAATTTAGAATCTAAATACCAACCAATTTGTCAACTTTAGAGTTTCTCTCTCAAGCTAAAGTGAAGCCGGGGCCAAAGGAGATTTTATGATGCCCATTAAGTACGTATGTGTTATGCACACACACACACACACACACATATAAATATACTGGCAAAATATATTTATTTTAGATCAAGCAGTTAGTAAAATCATGTGCCGCATCCATATGATTGGTCTGTTATCTGGTAAACTCTGCTGCCAATCAAAATGATTAGAGTTGTTATTTCTTTCTAATTTAGAATGCAACCAAAAACAAATCTTCCTCTGCACAGAAATCATGAATTCTAATGTTCCCCCCTGCTTTGTAAGATTGGTCTTTTTTCTAATGGTGGAATCAATAAGCTTTTCACATAAATTGCCAAGTGGCATCTCGGCAGCTGAACCCAGAAGCTGTCTGGTAATCAATAATTCACTATTCTGTTCCCGGAGATTGGGAAAGAAATATAATGTATGATTGTTCTCAATTGCATATAATGGAGAACAGATTCATATCATATTCAGAGTTTAACTGGAAATACATGACGTTGGGCAGCTTATTCGTCATATTATTCACGTAAATCAGTAAGTTCAATCAATTGAAACATCAGTACGCACGCAAGCACATCAAAGAACAGGCCACAGGTGCAAAAACATTTCTTAATCATTAAGCATAATGACAACCTTAAATAGTCCATACTGGATATCAAATGCAGCACGCATAATGTTCTCCATGAAATCTTTGAAAATTCCTCCACCGTCAATACCAGCCTCCTCGACTCCAAATTCATTAACAAAAGTAATACGAATCTGAATGCATCAAAGCAGAACAGCAAAATTAACTAGCAAGTGTGGAAATTTTCTTCAAATAACATGGTTACATACATGCAAATGAGACATTAAAAGTTACAGCATGTATTGAGAGAGAGAGAGAGAGAGAGAGAGAGAGAGAGAGAGAGAGAGAGAGAGAGAGAGAGAGAGATTCACCACTCGAAGATCCTCTTCAGCTAATGCATTTAATTGGCTAAAAGCATCCTCTAAAATATGATCTCTTCTTATTTTGAATCTGTTTCTCATAAAAATAGAATGAGCGCCGCTGTTTCTTTCTTTCATAGTTGCTAGTTGTGACTGCAAAGTTCAATTTTACCAATCACTAATGGATTAAAGAAATTAAACATAACAGAAATCTAGATGCAAATAGTTCATATACTATGTACCAGTACTTGGGAACAAAGCTACCAGGAAAATACAATACAGCAAGTTAAACACTCACATTAAATATTTTAGCTCTGCTTGTAAATGGAACCAAGAAAGGAGCTTGTTTTAGAATGTCATTTGCTCTTGTAATCTCTGTCATCGCCTGGGTAAGATTGAATATTATAGTGGCCAGTCAGTAAATATTATTTTTCTATACATCCAACATTGCAAATAGAACAATTACCTGAGACATAAATAAATCACTGGCACCATCGGCATTGGAATCACTTGGGGAGGTAAATTCTCGTCTGTTATTCCAGTCTTGCAACTAAAAAGAGTTTCTATGTTAGACTGATTAAAAATGGAGCATATCGTTCTCACCTTGACATTAATAAGGCTGAGATAAATGGAATGAGAACACTAAAAATAGGATTTCAAGAGCATTTTTCAAATTTGTAAACATTCTAGCATGTAATGTACCTGCGACATGAGCTCAGAAGCAACAACGCAAACCCGGTGCTGAAGAAATTCTATGGGTTGCCTCTTCATAGCAGAAAGACCATCAGCAGACGTTGAGAAATTAGGTGTCGCCATGGGATTGAGCCAAAGAATCTGCCACAAGGCCTAGAGAAGGAGCAAATCCATGTGTTACAACACTTGACAAAAAAGAATATAAAAGCATCTGATGACACAACCCTGAATTATGCATGATCGACTTTTCCTAGGCACTGCCCAAATGCGAGTGTGTATTACTCCTTCAAACCATCATTTTTGGATATATATATAAGAGAGATTTTGAGGCCTTAACACATTTAAACCATCCTAACTAAATAAAAGTGGTTATAGCTTCCACTCTCAGATCATGTCCTGTATTCAATGCCTTGTAATAGATCTTTCATGACTCATTTCTCCTGGAGCCTTCACTGAATGAGAAAATACCAAGCAACAGCTAATTTTGCAATTATACAGGCACCCTTTATAAGGCTCACAATGCTGCACTTGAGGAGCTGTTCAGTCCGTTTCTTAACTTCAAAATGCATTTGCAACTGCACATTGTCAGAAGACGTAGTACCCGAAGCAATGCCCTGGGATTTGTTGCTATCTTTGTCTCTTTGGTCACAAAATGACCACAATACTGGTGCAACTTTAAGCAACCATGCTAAAACATTTATTGAAGCTTCAATGAAGTGTGAAATATCAAGTGAATCACGCGTTGTAGGATTTACCTGTCTTAAGATGACAATTAACAATCCGATGTCCATCAGTGACAGTTGCTTCTCCTGTTCATAAAACTCCTCATTATCAACAATCATTAGCATATGCCTGATCCAAAAAAAAAGAGCATTAAGGCCATCAACTCAACTTGAATTATTAGCCAGCTATCACGGGTGTAAAATATACAAGATAGAAAATTTAACAAATTAACACAAAAAATCTTACTTGTAAACAGGGCAAAAAACGGCAAATGGTAATAGCCAGCCAGGTGTGTCCATGGGCAGATAAGCTGATTGCGCGGACAAGGAAGACCACATGACATTCTCATGGCATCTCTTAATAAAGTTCCATAGAATGGGAACCAGTTCTGTCCTATATGCCAATACAGTCATAATTCGCTCAAGGGGCAAAATGTTGAAAGTCACATGCAGAAAAGAACAAGCTGCACCAACAGCACCCACCTCGTTATCATCAGGCTTGCCTTTACTTGAACCACTTGTAGGAGAAATACCCCCCAGCAGCACATTTGTCTGCTCAAGAAAATCATAAACTCATTGCTTTAGACTAAAGGGAAAATATCATTGTATTTGACCAGGCACAAGATGCAGCAACAGTACAAGAAGGTTGCATACCAATTGTAGAAGAAAGCGTGGATCTAGAGCATTGAAAATCTGCTGTTCTAAATCCCTATTTAAAACTGTTTTCATTAGCTCAGCACCAATGAGCATTTCATCTTCACCATTGTAGAATCTGAAGTAGCTTGCATGGAGAAAATATGATGTAAGGAACAGTCCAATTAACAAGAAAAATCTAAACTGAACAGTCCAATAATGGAGATAATGAATCTACTATATAAATTGGGCACACCTTTACCTCCTTGATTTGATTTTTGTAGAGGAGGAAGTGCTTGCAACAAAAATGTTGCAACAGTTGCAAAATCTACAGCCTGATAAAATATAAAACATTTTAGAACCAAATTAATCTGAAACTCAGAGATCAAAATATGATAAAACAAGAACGGGGATCATAGCTATCATCTTCAATCAGCCTGAACAAATTAATGAAACAGAAAGATCATAGCACACTGACAACAGTTCAATGATCTACGGAAAACTGACAGTGCGCACTCACAAGTCACAAGGGACTCTTGGAGGAATATCATAGAGTTGATCAGATAACGCAAGGGCATCAAGCGATTAGTATTTTGGTCAGTCATGGAAGAGAGAACAAATTCATTAAGATTCTGACAAGTACACCCATATCCTTTGACGTGGCATTAAAAGACATTTCAACCTCTTCTGAATTATGCCCAACGCCATCAGTAGAAATGATAATGGAATGATATAACAGCAGCCAAAACAGATCAAGAATTTCTTATCTTAAAATCAGTTCTGTGGGCAGCAGAGGGAAGGATATTTAGAATCCAACCACAAGAAAGCTTAAAGTAGTGATAAATAGATGCTG
This sequence comes from Rehmannia glutinosa, assembly GCA_016081115.2. NCBI lineage: Eukaryota > Viridiplantae > Streptophyta > Magnoliopsida > Lamiales > Orobanchaceae > Rehmannia > Rehmannia glutinosa. The sequence goes on along the minus strand of CM071924.1, from coordinate 9,373,995 downwards.
CCATTAGATAGCGGTCGACAACATTTATAAACTGTGAAATATCCATTTTATATTATGAGTACAGAGGTGGAAAGGGAAGATCGTCCAAAAAGTAGATAGTAAATTCCTATACACAAGCAAATGAACCAGGCTGAATGACAGCAACCCCAGCAGCTTCCAATAGGTTTCCTAGAAGGCAGGCATAACTGGGAAAATCACTTGATATATCAGCAGGTAGAACATTCGTATGATCTTTCACACATAATACCATCTGATGAGCATAATGTTGACTCAATCGAGGTGCAGCAAAAATCTGGATATGGAAATAAAATTAGTGAAGAGTCATCATAAGATAAACATAATAAACACGATAAAAATTTAGTTGCAGCTACAGAACATATACAATGTTTAGATTCGCAATCATACATTGTCAGTTTACAGTAACTATGTAGCATAGAGGTTAGACAGGTAGAAATTCAGGAACTCTGTCATAGCAATTCACACTAAAACATATTCATCTACATAAGCGCACCTAAATTCCTGTCTTACCAGAATGAGGATATTAATGACAAATTATACTAGAGAATGACAGTGCGAAGTACCTCTTTCAGGTGTGGAAATAGCCGCCACAAGAAAGGAATTACAAGGATCTGGGATGAGAAGCTCCATCGAGGATCACTATTTGAACAAGTACGAGATGCTTGATCCACGTGAGAAATAATACGGGCAAGAACGCGCTCCAGTGAAGAGATAATCACAGCAGAACCTTGAGAGTTTTTCTAGACAAATTAAAGAATGTCAATTCTATTCTGAACGAAAGACAAAAAACAATCAACAAATGCAAGCAATACAACAAAATAAAGACAATGCATCAGGAATAACCATCACCAAGTCATTTGTCTCTTTTGAGACACGGGCTCAAGAAATTTAAACCTATTAGTGATGGTAAGATACACTTCATATAATTCATGCACCGGCAGGTTATAACACCATCCATATATCATAATAGCATGGGGACTTTTCTGGCTGATCTTTATTTATACTGCCTGGTCCTCACATGGAGCAGGACCAAAAACACAATCTAAAACTATGGAAAATCATAGGAGATAGACTTTATAATGCAAAGTAAAATGAAATTCAGCCAACAAGACAGTCAATGAAATGACACCATAAAATTAATTATCACTCGATTGAATGTGCACAATTTCAAGGAAATTAAAACCACTGAAACAATTCACACATAATACTGTTCATCTTAGATATAGAAAGAAACCATAGTGTCAACAACGGCACAATTTTTTAACTGCAGTTCCACACATGTTATGTCAAGTCTGCAACACAATAGTAAGAAAAGATTTTCCTCCATACAAACCCCTCGAATTTCATCTAGAAATAAAAGGAACATCACCACTATTTTTAGTTTCTCAGAACTTTACTATCACATAAAAATGTACATTATGGTATGAGGAATGCCCAAACTTCGTCTATAAACCTGTATACTACACATAAGAAGGGAAAACCATCAAATTATGGATGTTGTATTACATTGAAGCACTAAATGGGCAAAAAAGAACTAAACATAGGAACAAGTCTCTGCATTACGTGTAATCAAATAGAGAACAAAATCTCATGTATGCTTGGAAGAGTACCTCCCCCATCAGGATTATTTCTCTGAACATGGAGTACATATTCTTTTGCGACAAATAGCACACAGTGTTACAAGCCCAAGGAAGCCTCAGCTCGATCAACAAAATTATTGCCTCTAGTAAAACGTTTGCTGATTGATTGGACTTCTTAGCTGCCAAAAATAACTGATCTTTCAACTGATTCCTGTAAACATCACAAGGATAAGACTGATTACTAAAAAAGGACTAACTTACAGTTGCACAGGAGAGAGCCTTATCATTTGATGGTCATATATATGAAATGTAAAAGTTACTGTCATCAATTAGTCGTTCTAGTTAAAATCACTAGGGCTGGCGATGAGTGACACGACACGATTACAAACACGAGAGAGAAATGACACGATAAGGCACAACACGGCAAGTAATTCCAATTTCATTTGTGAAGTCTCCATTTCTTGACAACAAACACTATGTACGAGCTGCTTCAATTCTGTTCAAATCAAAATACTCAACCACAACATAATGAACTATCTTTAACCTAACAACTCTTTTATTCCACTCTCTTTTTCGCTTCAGAGCAAATCAATGAAGACTGAAACTTTTGCTACTCAACAATTAATTCATCACTAAATACATTGATTTTTCTACTGGCTTAGTGCGTTTAACTTGAGAAACAGCAAAGCGACTCAAATTAACTTACCAAAATCTAAAAGGTTCTTAGATCCTACCCCAATTCAGAGCTATCAAATAAACAGTATATCTCACCAAATTAACATCTACCCTCACTTTTTCATTTATTTTTCTTCAACGCCCATATTGAAGTCCGGGCTTCTAATTTTGTCAACTAATATTGAAAATGAACAGAATTACCATATGTTGCCACAAAATTCAGCAAATACAGAAGTTAATCATCCATGAGAATACAAATAATCACATTGAATAATAAAATCAGGAATTACAAAAAAGAAGAAGAAGAGGAAACCTGAATCCTGAGAGCAGCAGAATTCTGCTGGCGCACCCAGAGGCGTCTGTTTCGTTCCAATCGCGTCTGCTCTAAAAGCTTCTGCCGGTCTCTTTCTTTGGTGCTCCGGCCACCTAAATCCACCCGTTTTCGGGTGGATGGATCACCGGTGAAAAACATATTGTATTGTTATGTTTCCATTGACTATTTCTATTTCTAGTATTGGAAAATGAATTTTCAAAATTTATTGGTTTTCGTGTGAAAACTGGAATTATGTTTGGATTAGTGAATGAGAATGAGTTTTATGTAGGTTTGGAAATGAGATTATGTTTGGTTAAATAGTTTTGAAATAGTATTTTTTGTATATAATAATTTAAAAGATTGATAGTAGTGGAATATTTTAACACAAAACTCTGTCGGGGCCGTCTAACTGTCCGACTGTTAAACGGATCGACCATGGATCCTGGGCATATTCGTAATATTAGCAGTGGTGTTTTAGTAGTTTTCAGGGAGTATCGGTATTAGCAGTTATTCTTATATGTATTAGAAGTCCTTCTAAAAAGTATTAGCAGTTCTTCTGAAATGTATTAGTAGTTCCTCAAAAAGTTTTTAGTATTTCTCCTAAATATACTCCTGAAATGTATTAGTAATCCCTTCAAAAGTATTAGTAGTTCCTTGGAATAAATTAAAATTTTCTCCTAAATGTATTAACAATCATTCTCAAAAAGTATTAGTCGTCCCCTTCTAAAATGTCTTAGCAGTTCTTCTGAAATGTATTAGTAGTTCCCCTGAATATAATTAAATTTTTCTCTTGAAATGTATTAACAAATCATTCCTAAAAGTATTAGTCGTCCCTTCTAAAAAGTATTAGCGATTATTCTCAAAATGTATTAGTAGTTCCCAAGAAAGTATTTTAGTATTTCTCCGAATATAACTCACGAAATGTATTAGCAAATTCAAAAAAGTATTAGTAGTTCCCAAAAAAAGTATTAGTAGTTCCATGGAGAGTATTTTAGTAGTTTCCCTAAATATAATTAACCATCAAAGCATTGTTAATCCCACTTTGCTGTTCAGTTTGGGTCTCACCTTACCTCCTAACTTCAATTTGTTTAAGTCTCCTACATCCTCCTCCAACCCGACTATAGTGTGTTCAGTTTTCCCCTTCAGCTGGCTCACTAGCTGAATCACGATCAATGGGGTCGATTGCCACTTGAGACTCGGTTGTTCCCTTTGAGTTTTCAGTTGTTTGAGCAGTTATCTCAACAACTTTCGGAAAACGCTTAGTTAGGTTGCCCACTACATCTTTATCCCTAACTTCATCACCAGCCTCCCGGCTTGTCCTTCCTCGAGTGAGCTGGTGAGGTAGTTTTTGTGATGGATCTCACAGTTCTAAGAATAATAGGGGTTGGAGAAATTCGGCTAAAAGATTCTCCAGGACCCCCTATGCAAAAAATTCCTTATGCATCACTCGGGATTCTTTAAGTGCTTGTTGCAGCTCAGCCTTCTCGATTGCATCAGCTGCATCGATGATATCCACATCACTACTACTGGCATGTTCAAAAGCATCCTCAGGAATATTAGGATTTGTGAAGGCACAAATGTGAGGTTTAGGGACTCCTCAATGGCCTTGGCCTTCTCCAATTACTTAGCCTTTGTAGTATCCTTCTTATCATATTGTCGTGCAAAAATCTACATGAAGAACAGTGCGAACGGTGTTGTTGTCCAGGAATCCTATGAGGTATTCTTCCTCATCAATCATGTCTGGACTTTCAAATTGAATTCAGTTGGCACTCAGCTTCCAAAGCCTCCATGTGCATAGCCGTTCTTCGATGTCTGGGTATGTAGGGGATAGGACATGAGCGTCATCATCATCATCATCATCATCTTCTTGCATATGCTCTATAGTAGCCTTCTCTACCTCAACAACAACAACATCAGTCTGAGGTATAACAACTATGTCATCTTTCTCTGTATCTGCTGTGTCTTGTTCAATTGTATGTTTGATTGTAGCATTTGTGTCTTTTTCAATGACAACTGAAGACGTATCATCTGTCTCTTGTTCAGATGTATGTGGCTGGGCAACTGCTTGAGTTTCTTGAGCAGTGCTTTGCTCAACATCTCCGTCCTTTGATTTTTGTTGCTCCTCGACAACAGCTTTCTCGGTCTCGCTGTGGTGGATACAACTAGCTTAACAACTTTGTCAGCAACCCTTACGAGACTCCTCCTGGTCCTTCTCAGAGAAACTTCTTGCTCTTCTTCTTGTTCCTCTCCACTGCGGTGACTCTTACCTTTCGCTTCTTCTTCTTCAAAGAAGCTTGTGGGGGCGCGCATGTTTTCTCTTCTTTCTAACCACAGAGGAAGGAGTTGGAACGGGTTTTGGTGAGGGAGCTGAAGCGGAAATAGATGTGTCATCGAGGACATGCTTAGCTGATTCTCCCTCAGCGGTAGCAATCTTTTTTGCATGGGCAACTTTTGGGCGCCTGAGAGGTTGGCCTTGAACATCCTCTTATTTGCATGGAAGAGTTTCCCTTTGCGCATGGGCATACCCTTATTCTCCCCTTATTCTCCATCAAATGACCTAAGATCAGGTCATAACCAATGGAATTCACGAACTTCCCATCAGCATCCACCTTCACATTGAGAACATTTTAGCACAACTTCCCAAAAATGAACCCAGCCCAGTTCACATCCTTCTCCTCCATTATGGTCGCCATTACAATCAGCTTAGTCTGAGAGAGCTGATTGAATGAGCCAAACTTCATGTCTATGCATTTGGACACCACTTCCATGAGCTTGTGGTAGTCGTCCTTTATCAGCTTCTTCAAAGCTGAGTAGTTAGGCTTCTTAACATTCTCAGGCTTGGATATCTATCTCCAAGCCGCAACCAAATCGACATCCTTACCAGTCAACTCCTTAAGACCACTGGTAGGAAGAAAACAATACTCAGCCAAGTCAGCCACAACCAACTTGAAGTCATTGCCATCCAGAAATGAACGACTTCCATCATCGTGAACTGAGGCGTTCACATAATACATAGCCACTTCTTCTGGAACTATTTGGGACATCTCCATTGTCAAAAACTTCATGAGACCAGCTTTCTCAAGCTTTTGGGTGATCTTCTCAACGAGATCCTTGTCAATGCCCTATTTACAAGGCCTTCGAAATCCACGAGAGCCTCATTGTGGATTTTCTCAGCAAGTTTCACAATGTTCTGAGTAGGTGCCATTTCAATCCTGAAAATGAGTACGAAGAATTAGGGTTTTGGAGTATTTTGCACAGAGAGAGTTTTAGAATCCTTAAAGTGCAAGAGAGTGAAAGTGAAGAGAGAGAAAATGAAATTTCTCTATATATGTGACTTGAAAGGACGATTTTTAGAATTTAAAAAGTTTAAAAATGATCAACGATTAAGATCACATTTTCAAACCGCATTTATTTCCCCGCATTAAATGCATCAACATTTATATCCAATCATGGATAAAGCGTCGTAGGCTTTTATTGACACCATTTAATGATGCTTACGTTAAGCCTAAAAACATTACCGCTCGAGGAAAATGTTGGAAATTTTATTGTATAAATTTTGATGATGCTATGTAAAACTTAGATTAAGAAGTTGGCACAATTTTGTTGTAAATTCAACTATGTAATAGATAGGATTCCATAAACTGAGTCAAAGAAGCCAAGTTGAAGATTGTAGAAGTTGACTGAAGATCGAAGTGAAGTTTCAGCTGTGTGTCAACTGAGAATTGCAGTGAAGGATCAATCAAGTACCAAAAAGTTGTCTCAGTCAGCAGACTCACAATTAAGCCACTCCCATATAAGTGGAGAAGACTATCAAAGGTGTTCAACAACAAAAAAGACTCAAAAAGCTGAAGATGTCCGTTGATAAGCAAAATCAAATATTTGCTGAAAGAGGAAACATGACAGACTGCAACCAGAAAGCTGTTTTGCTGAAAGAGTGCAAATGGTTGGGAACCAATGGGATGCTCCTGCAAACCTGCAGAGATTCAGGCTATGCTGTAGAGCATTAATACAAGGTCCACATCAAATGCCGCATAACAAGATAAGCCAACGACCATGAAGTGTAGTTTGAAAAATGGATCTATCTCTTCAATGGATACATTTTTCAAACAGGCACACTTATGCAACTTATGACACACAAGAGCATTCAAGCTTTTCTGAGCAAGGTGAAAAATACTCTCAAGCAATCACTCAATTCTCAAGCCTAAAACTCAAAGTATATCAATCCAACACAATCAGTGAAGGAAAGAAAGCTTCAAACTTTTGAAGAGGAACATTGTTGAAAGACAATGGGTCCGCACAACCAAGGTTGAATTGAGTGCAATAAAGTTCTAGTTCGAACCAAGGCTTTGGATTCATTGGAGGGCCGCATGATCAAATCCAAGGATATAAAGAAGCTGAAGTAGCAGAAGCACCGTCTTGTGAAGAGTTGCGTCTTAGAAGTGAAGCCAACTGTGTGGTCAAGGCTAAGCGTGGACTGTTGTACTATTGTAATCAAGTCACTGTTACTTTAGTGGATTACCTCTAGGAGTTGGAGAAGAGTGGATTAGAGGAATTACCCCTTCGTCGAACCACTATAAAATTGCTCTGTGTCTTTTACATTCATCACATTTATTTCTTGCATATTATATCTTTTGTTTGTTAAATTTGCTAAGTCTACTGATAATAACTTAACCATAAAACAAGTGTTGAAAAAATATTTTAACAAAGGTGTAAGACTTCCGTTAATAACCAAGTCTGTTGTATTTCTAAAAAGATCACTTCACTTACCTGAGTTATCTTATCAATAGCTCTCTCGAGCTTGTTGAGTGGCTAACTCTATGTTGAGGTTGAACTAAGTTGTCCCTCAAGGACAAAGCTGACTAGTGTCTAAAACTCTGATTTAAGGATAAAAATAAAAAATTATTTAATTCTATTCAACCCCCTTCTAGACTTAACTTAAACACCTCTTGGGATCTACAAGTGGTATCAGAGCTGTTGGTTCATTGAGCCTTCCGCACTGGTTACTGAACTAGATTTCATTCTTTTTCGAAGATACAACCCTTGTTGATTTTTAAAATTTTCTTTTAAAAAGTTATTATCATGGAAGCAAATCTAACTCGCATTCCTATGTTCAATGTTAAGGAATTTGATGACTTGAAGATTTGCATGCAAGCACATCTTTCAGCTTTGCATGATGAAATGTGGTTCGTCATTAAGGATGGACCCCTACAATTAATGAAAGTGAACACAAACAGTAGGGGTTCTTTTGCCGCACACGCTCAAGGAGAGGTTGTTCTTTGCACATGCAAAGAAAGAGAGGTTGTTCTTTGCACATGCGGTGAGGAGAGGTTGTTGCGACTTCGCCACACCAAGGCCCTCCATAGTCGAAAAGCCAATATGCGAGTGGACCAATGAAGATAGAAAGAGATACAAGTTGGACAATATTGCCAAGGACATTTTGTACAAGACTCTTAACAAAGCCATGTTTAACAACGTTAAATCATGCAGAATGGTTAAAGAGATTTTGGAAAGCAAACTTTAATTTGTGAAGGATCAGAACAAATTAAAGAAAATTGATTAACTGTTGCTGTACAAAAATTTGAAAATTTTAAAATGATTGGAGGTGAAACTCTGGATTAGCTGGATGCTAGATTCACAGAGATTACAAATGAGCTCTCAGCTCTGGGCAAGGAATACACATAGAAGGAGATGTGTATTAACATACTAAGGTCGCACCCAACTGAGTGGAAAATGAAGGTGATGGCCTTGAGACACTCTATGGACTTGACAAGAATCTCCAACCATGAGCTATTCTCAGATTTGAAAGCTTATAATTCGAGCTCAGAAGAAAAGAGTAGGAGAGATAGTTGTACCCAAGACAACTGATCTATTGGCTGGAGAATCCAAGAGAGCTAACTCTAAGGATACCATTGACCAAGAGGAGATTGCCATTATAGTAAAAAGATTCAACAAGTTCTTTAACAAGAACTATAAAAAGAACAAGGGTAAAACCTCCAGAAGACATTCACTCCTTCCAAGACCAAGGAAAATAGAACGCCAAGGATTGCTGACCACTAGAGAGATGAATATCAGAGAGCTGATAATCAAAGAGCTAATTATCAAAAGGAGAGAACTGTCTTTGAACTGAGCACGATTAGGACACTTTGCTATTGACTATTCCTATCCACTAGTCAACAAGTACCAGAATGAGGAAGAAAGAAAGGTCTTTAGAGAAAGTAGGCAAGAAAAGAAGAAATATATGTTAGCTGCTGATACCGACACAACCAAGTGTAAAGAGATAGTTTAGTCGACAAAGAAATGAGGCGGTACTATTCCTCAGACACCGAGGAAGAGGCTTTGCTACGCTTCATAGCCAAAGAATAAGAATATGAGATACATTCTAACTCATCTAGCTCTAATTCTTATGATAGTGATAGTGACACACACACTTCATCACTCACAGATCTTTATGGTTCATTAGGCAAAATGATGAAAGACTTTGAGCACGTAAAATCTTTACACTCACTTTTAAAATGAGGAAAACAGCCAACTCAAAAGCCAAAACCGAAATGGTGACTAAAGAATCGAGTACTCGAGTCACATAGGGCGATGAGATCAAAGAGTTGAAGGCTGAGATTGCTAAGGTCAAAGTAGACTTAGGTAAAAGGAAAAGTTGGAAAAAGATTTGAAAAATGTGATTGCATCATTCAGTAAGTCATCTAAAATATTGGATGAATTATTGATGATCCAAAAGGAAGTAGGAGATAAGACAGGCATATGATTCAATTCCTTTGTCAATGCTCAAACTCCAAGAGTGGTTTTCGAAAAAGGATCCTCAATTAATGGGGCAGTCAAAAGCCAAAAGCACCATATGTTGCACCCACTCACACTCACAATCGCACATATGATGGCATAGGTTATAAAGGCAAAGACAAAAAAAAGCCCGAGTATCTTTGAAAGGACAATTGAAACTAAATTCAGAAGAGTCCATCAGCAGACTCCTAATAGAAAGTCCTCAGTGAAGGCAAAGTAGAACTATCAAAAGCTACAACATAGAAAGCTATATGAAGGAAATGGTAGAAACTATCCAAGTCAGGCTGATTGGAATAATCAAATGAGATATCATCCAAGTCCTAAGGATATAAGCCCAAGTGGCAAAGACTTGATTTCAAAATAGGTCATTCCCTGTGCAAAGGAACCATTATCGACACATATGCACCCAAACACAATGCTCACTATGAAAAAAATTTCCATACTATCCTAAGAAAGCAAATGCACCAAAGACACTCACAGGCATAAAGATAAAAGAGACAACTGTATGTGCCTAAAGCTCCCAAGCAATTTGGTAAAATTCATTATGATTATGGAAGTGATATGTGGCAACCTCTTAGAGTCAGATCATTTAGCTATAGTTTGGTTGGATCACCTTATAGTGCTAATCCCTTAGGACCTAGACAGGTTTGGTACCTAAAAATTGATTTCCTTGATTGTAGGTTCAAGGAACAACTGAGTTCCAAGGAACCTGGTACATAGATAGTGGCTGTTCCAGACACATGACTGACAATAAGAAGAATCTATCAAACTTCAAAGAGTCAAGAGGAGCAAAAGTTACATTTGGAGGAAATAAAGCTCCACGGGAGCTAACAGGCATTGGATCCATAAACAAAAAATGGAATGGAAATCACGGATGTAGCCTATGTTGAAGGGTTGAATTTCAATCTGCTGAGTATCAACTAACTCTGTGATAAGGGCTACAATGTATGATTCAACATGGGTGTATGTGTAGGTCCCAAGGGGTGTGAGTGTAAGGTTTAGAATGGGGGGTTGAATAAACCTTACCAACTTTTCGATTTAGTCCTTTTAAAAGTTCAGAGTTGATACTACACAATGTGTGTCCTTGGTGGACAACTAATTTAGTTAATCAAGAGTTAGTCACTCAACGGACTGATCGAGTTGATAGAATAACTCAAATTTAAGACTAAAGACTTAACTCAATCGTAGTTTATTTTCAGCGGAAGACTTAACACCCTTAAATTTGGTTAAGTTTTGATTTAATACTTGGTTTTAGTACTTAGAGATTATCAAGTGGATAGCAAATTTATCAAGATTAAACAAAAATAAGATGCGGGAATTAAAGTCTTTGAAATGTAAATGACACGATAAGTTTTTATAGAGGTTCAAAGATGGGGTAATTTTTCTACTCCTCTCTTCTCCAACTCCCTGGAGGAATCCACTAAGTATTGATCGATATCTGAGTGGTAATGATCCGGTCCGATACAAGTCTTGATCACACAACTAACTTGATCCTTTGGGACTCGATCGAGATGCCTTGGTCACGCACCGCTTCTCGTGCGATTCGCCTTCTTCACAGGCGCACTTGCCTTGCTACTACACCCACTTGCTCAAGCTCTTTGGATTTGATCACGAAGCCCTCCAAAAACTCGAGACCGGTTCGACCTTGAACCTTTCTACAATCCTCCATGGAATGTAGACCCCTTTTCTTCAAAAGTTTCCTCTTCAACCGATTGAAGCTATCTTTCCTTCACAGTGAGTGTTGGATTGATTTTCTTCGTTGTATAGGCTTGAGGATTGAACTTGAATGATTTGAGAATATTTTTGGTTACATATATTGCTTTTCTTGCTCGTATTTGTTTTCTGATTGTCAAGGTAACCAACTTACTCTCAAATAAATTCCTCAGCCTTTTATAGTGTTCTTTTGAAAATTTGCCCGTTGAAGAGATAGGCTTATTCTCAAAAGACACTTGTGGTCGTTGGCTTGTCTTGTTGCGATCCTTGGAATTGCCACTTCCTCGTATGAATTGTTCTTGACTTTTCGAGTTCGACATGGTGCGAGTGCTTCCCATTGGTTTATTCCTCTTGCACGCTTCCTGGGACCGAGCACTTCAAGAAAGGTAGCATGGAGGTATTACTTGTTTAAGTAATTCTCTTGATTTACGTACAACGGATCCCTTTCGCTTATCTCGACTTGATTTGTATTTCCTTGATTTCCCCCAGGTGACTTAGTCGACTTCCAATCATGGATGACTCTTCTCACTTCAACTTGAGACTTGGCTATCTTGAGTTGACTTGATGATACTTCACTCACCGCATCTCACCGCACCTTCAAATCGAGTTCCGTCTTCTCTTCTTTGCCATACTCACCAAATTTGTCTCGCGGAGTCTTCCTTCTAGCCTCCATTGTCTTTCTTGCATGTTTAGGCATAGGCGACTTAACTCACTTGACCAGCCCCTATTTATTACAATGCAGTTTACAACAAAAAATGGGTGCCAACTTCCTATTCTAAGTTTTACATGGCATTCATCAAAATCTAAACAATAAATTTCCCAACAATTTTCCCCTTTTTGATGATGCCAAAACTTAAAACATTCAAAATGTAAATAGCAAAGATACATACGAGATAGTGCATTCACAGAGAATGTATGCGTAGAATCTATCCTTTTATTTATCATAACATTCTTGTCCTTTACATAATTGTTTACAAGGTGTATCAGAGCAAACATCTATGTCTACGCAAAAATAGAGAATTTATAGATTTATTACAGAAGACTTACATAAAATGTATTTACATAGTAAGATACATGAAGGGTGGACAACAACATTTCATCTCCGTCGTCCTCCTTCTTTCATCTTCTTGATTCTGTCATCTTCCGATCTTCTTCTCTTTTCTCATCTTCACCACTTTCTTCTTCTTTTTTTCATATGCCCTCTGGCGACTTCATCTCTTCTTAGTCTCTCTTGTCTCTCCTCCCATAGCCGAGTTTGTCTTTTATTTTCTTCTTCAATTATTTTCACATACTCAAGATTGTTCTTAGCCACTTGCAGATTGGCTACTTCGTCAAAACTGTTCCCATAGATCCCTCATTTCTTGCATGGATCTATGTACTCAATGTTTTTGGGGCGAGGTCTAGGTCTCAAACCTCTTCCTCCACCACTGCTTTCTTCCTCCACCTCTTCCTCCGGCGTGTATTGTCTCGGGGTCTTCTTCTTCCCGAGTGACTAGCGGAGTGATCGTGGAGCGACCCGATGGTCCGCTGCTGTCGCTTCTTCACATAGTGTGAGACCCTTTTCCCAAGATGTCCCGTGCTCGAGCCGTGGACATGTTTGCGAAAGTATCCTTCAAATGCGAGCGTTTTAAATTCATCAACTAATCTTGCTCGATTCCGGATCCGAGATGGCATAAGTGTCTCTCTCTTCACCGAATGCCTCCATGTTGTTTCGAATATCCATAACTCGGGCATTCATCCTTCCTTCCACTTCCTCCATCCCTGTTTCAATCGTCTTTCTCTTGTCGGCCATAGGTACAACAGAGTGTTGGAGTGGCGAGTCACTGAGTTTGTCAGCCGATAATGTCACCGTGACAAAACCTTGTTGGGGTTTGTGCAATCATCAAGGTCACATCTCTCGATCCTTCCCCTCAACAGACTTTCCTTTCTTTTCTCTTGAAACTTCTTCAAATTCCCTTCACAAATTGCTCCCTCCTTCTCAACTTCGATCTCTTCGCTTTTAGGTATTCCTCTTTCCCTTTTTGGCATCATCAAAGGAGAGATGAACCCCGAAACAAACTAGCGAGCAGAAATCGAAGTCCGCCGATAGCCAAGTTCGCTTTGAGTGTGCGCGGAGTATGCGGTGTGCGAAACTTCAGCGAGTAGCGTTGGATTGACTTTAATCAACTTCATCTCGGCCATGGCCGAGAAGGCTGAAATTTCAATCCATGTTTTCTTCCATACGCAGGAGCTCATTGTTATTTTGCTCACGCAGCAGCCTTTATCTCAAAGTGAGATTCATGCATGTGCTCAATGTGTTCTCTCAATTTTGTCTTTGCATCGATTCTCACCTGCATCAACCAAATTGTTGAATAATGTTCGAAATATCTAGCTTGTTCCACACGCATTGTTTTCTTTTTTGCCACCACTCGGATTCTAACTATTATGCCTCTCAAGTCGGCGAAGGTTGGCATCTCTCATTATCCGTCTCATGTCCATCGAGGCCTGGTGCCTCTCCATTCGTTCAATTTCGAAAATAATCTCGAACACCTCCCGAACTTTAGTTTTCCCTCTCCATTGACGGCCAAGCATCATCAAAATCATAGTCACCGAACGATGGTATCCGATGGAATGACAGGATCTCTCGTGGAAGCGCTAGAGATCTCTTTCGACTCTTTAGGGAGGTCGGGTACCTCCGAGAGAAGGAAATGATTCTACAAAGGGATCATCACGGGCAACCGGGATTTGTTCAATGATGAGTGGTGTTCGTGAAGTTCCTTGTGGAGTCGAACTCCGCTGCGGGGGAGCTGTGCGGTGGACTCTGTTTCACCGGGGATCTCATTGTAAATTTGACCCCCTGGCGAGCCTCAACTTGTCTCAACAAACTTCGCTCGGTCTCACCGGTTTTTCTAATTGAGTTATTGGTCCTCGGCTTATCGGAGCGTCATCGGATGATGATGAGATTTCCATGGGTGGCTCATCATCAAAGTTGTAAGTTTGACGAAAGTAGTCTTGAGGTCGACTTACTCGTGGTTGGAACATCCTCACCGAGTCTTTTGGATCGGCCACGGGGATGACTCGGCTTCATCGTCTCCTTCCGATCCTAGAAAGGTTACATTAGGATTATCCCGGGAATCGTGAAGCGCACTTATCTCCTTTTCGATGGATCAATGATAGCAGGAGGGATGTTCGTGCCCGGCTTTTTACCCCCGGAAGTCTCAACCTCCCGTGGCCTTCATTACCTCATGCGTCTCAATCTGCAGCGAGGCATGACATCCCTTTCGGCGATGTCACTGTCTTAGGGTCTTCATGGGTGGCATCCATTGAGTCTCAACTCCATGGATTGCACTTTCGTCACCAGTGTTAACTCCCAGGGCTTCCTTCCTTGTGCCTCGACCGCATCGCGAGCGTCATTAGCCTTCGTAGCGGTTGGCACCTCAGGTGAGAGACAGTCTCAACTCGCCTCGAGCCTCGTTGATGACAACTTGATGTGTACTTTGTGTTTGTTCCTTCTCCACTTTGCCTCCTAGATTCATTGTGGAGTCACCGCAAGATCCTCCGACCTTGCCGCAGTGGAGAGTTTACCCTCACCGGCACACCACCGTGAGTGACTTGAAATGGGGTCACTCATCTCCGGACTCTGGCCGTTTCACTGAGTATTCAGCCCCGTTGGGGTAGGTGGTAAGACACCTTCATTAGGGGTTGGCTCGACCGGGGTCCCCACTATCCCAATTTCATCGCCATCGCCTTTTAATTCCTTCTTCCGAGTGAGTCGGGAGGTGGTGGCGAAGAACAATGGTGGCAATATCTTTGCACCACTCCCATTTGGTCCATCTCCACTGTGTTTTGGAGGACTCTCCGGTCCCTCCATCATCCTTTGCTCATGAAGGATTACGGATTCTCGCATTGCTTGCTGCATTTGCAATTCTTACGTGGCAAGAATAGGTCCAGATCCTCATCACTTTCGATAGAACGTCAAAGTGAGGATGTGTATGTTCTGTGGTGCCGGTGATAGGGCGATCTTTGGCCTTCTTACGTGCCTCTCGCGTCTCACCGCTTTAGCCCGTTCATTTTCTTTTCGAATTTCCGATATTTATGCGGTTGTCCTCGTCGAGGGCTTGCGGCAAGACTATGTCCACCTCAAGAAATCAAGAGTTCTTCTTCCTCAACAATGAACTCTAGATTTTGAAACTGCACTCTGGATAGGCTCAGCTTCCATTTTGTCCATTCTCGCCGACGAGTTTGGATGTCTGGATACAATGGAGAGTGCATGATTAAATCATCTTCATCATCCTCTTGCTGGCCCTCATTTCCAGGTATTGAGAGTAGCGAGACTTGCTCAACACCTTAAAGCACCTCATATTAATTGGAGAAACAACCCTGTCAATAGGTGACTCGGTTGTCTCAGCTGTGCCTTGTTCCTCAGTTGTTCTGTCTACAGCTGGGTCATCGAGTTGCCTCTGTTGATCAGCCTCAGCAGACTTGGCCGTTTCATCAATTATTTCTGGAGACTCCACTTCTCCAGCAGTCTCGGGTATCTTCTCTAGCTGAGTGGCTGACTCAGCTGGTTTCTCAAGCTCGGAACGCTTGAAAAGTCTTCTTCTTCTCCTTACCAGAGGGATTTCTGGTTCGGATAGAGTTTCTTCTGAGTCTTGGGCGGCGGGGGCCAGTGCTGTTGTTTTCTTCTGAGGAGCTGGCCGTCTTGGCTTATTAGTTCTCCTCTTTTTGACGACCGGAGAAGGTATTTGAGATTCCTTCTCCGCCGCGGCTGCCGGGGTAGGAGACACGGCTGCGGGGGTAGGTGACTCGGCTGCAGGGGCAGGAGCAGATTTGTTTTTCTTTGCTGCAGGGGCATCAGTTCTCTTATCAGCTGCAGGGGAAACCTTCTTTTTTGGTGGAGAGGAGACAGCTGCATCTTCAGGGTCAGCTGATTCCCCCTCACTTGTATCAGCTCTCTTAGCGTAGGCTCTCTTCTGTGCGCCAGAGAGGTTTGATCTGAACATCCTCTTGTTTACATGGAACGCCTTTCCATGTCAAGAGGACTCCTTTTACCTCCATCACCGCCAATCACCGGACCATATCCTGCAGGAACTTCCAAATGTTCCACCCTCCTTGAAGATTTGTTCCCAACGTTCGGCGAGTCTGCTTGCAGACAAACTCAGCCCCAGTTCACTTTCTTTTCTTCAATGACCGCAAACCATTACGATCAATTTCGCTTTGGACAGTTGGTCAAAGCTACCAAATTTGATGTCTATGCATTTGGCAACTATGTCCAACAGTTTGTGGTAGTCCTCCTTCAGCAGCTTCTTGTTAGGCTGTGTAGACTATCTTTTTTTCAAGATAGTCGATCTTGGCTACTTCTTTTCCAGCGGCAGCCAAGTCAACATCGCTTCATTGATTTCCTCGTGCTCCTTCCACCGTGTAACGGCGGTGTTACGCCAAATCCTTGGCGGTGATGATGAACTCTTCCCGAACGGAATGAATTTGATCCCCTCATCGTGAATCTCGGCGTTCACGTGAATCGTGCAACCTCCTCCACATAGGTCATCGGAAACTTCATCACCAATAATGGTTTTAGCCCCGACATTTCGAGTTTTTCAGCGATCTTCTTTACGAGGGCGTCATCGGACCCCTGTTTGACCATACCCTTGAAATCCACAGTAGACCCGATGTGGATTTGCTTTCCTAGTTTGACAAAATCATGAGTCATTGCCATTTTTCAGTATTTCACCGAATGAAACTTAGAAGATGATTTGAAGATTAATAGGGTTTTGTGAGAGTTTTTGCCTTTGCTTCTGAGAGAGAGAAATGAACAGTTTTGGTAATGTGTGAGAGAAACGGACGAAAATGGTTTAAGTATGGTTCATGAAAGGACGTGCGGGTAATTTTTGAAATGTGATCGAGATCAACGACTTAGATTTTGCACTCCGATTAGCATTTAATGTCTCGTATTTAATGCGGCAACATTTATATCTAATCATAAGCTTGGTGTGCAGCTTTTGCCTATACACGTCATAATTATGCTGATGTCATTCTTAAAAACATTCTCGCTTAGTAAAAACGACTGCGTTTTTGTCACTTTGCTCATAAATGACTTAACTTATCCCTTAGCGATTTAACCCTTCTTCTCACAGTTCTCCTAGTGACTCGGTCAAATTGTCCTAACTCCATTATAGCTGTCTTCCGATATGGTGATTCACTTAGTCCGATTTGAGAGTTCACTCTTTCTCCTTTTTGTGTTTCATTTCTTTCCTTTGAGTCTTCGAGTGTCACTTCATTTCCAATTAACCCTAACTCATCTTTGAGTTCTTCAAATCTTGACTCACATAACGGTTTTGTGAATATGTCGCCAACCTGTTTATCGGTTGAAATATATTCCAAGGTGATGTCCTTCTTTTCAACATGATCTCTTATGAAGTGATATCTGACATCAATATGCTTTGTTCTTGAGTGCAACACCGGATTTTGAGTGATTGCAATTGCACTTGTGTTATCACACATGATTGTAATTTCCTTTTCTTCAACCTCATAGTCTCTCACTTTGTCTCATCCATAGGACTTGGGCACAATAGGCGCCTCAATATGTATTCTCGTAACTTCGGTGTAGAGGTGGCTATTGAATTTGCTTTTTGCTAAACCAGGAAATTAGCCTGTTTCCAAGCATTTGACATGTGCCAGAGGTGCTCTTTCTGTCAACTCTATATCCAGCATAGTCAGAGTCTGAATAGCCAATTAGCTTGAATCCACCTTTCTTTGGATACCATAAGCCAACTTCTTGGCTTCCTTTCAAGTATCTCAAGATTCTCTTAGCTGTTGTCATATGGCTCTCTTTTGGAGCAGATTGAAATCTTGCACATACACCTACAACAAAAGTGATGTCTGGCCTGCTTGCTGTGAGATAGAGCAATGATCCAATAAGTGCTCTGTATCTTGTTTGATCTACTGAGGCTTGCCATCTGCATCCATGTCCATTTTGACTGATGTATTCATTGGTATTTTCATGAAGACTTCTCTTCCATACCAAATTTCTTCATTAAATCTCGGTGTATTTTATTTGACTTATGAAGGTTCCATCCTTCACTGTTTCACTTGGAGTCCAAGGAAGAATGTCGACTCTCCCATCATGCTCATTTCGAATTTGCTTTGCATGAGGTTTGAAAATTTATCACACACTCTTTGTTTGTGGATCCAAAAATGATGTCATCCACATATATTTGAACAAGCGTATGCTCTTCCATCTTGAATTCTCAAGAGTGTTCTATCCACTTTTCCTTTTGTGAATCCATTCTCGGTCGGGGAATTGTGACAAAGTATCATACCATGCCTGGGTGCCCGTTTCAATCCATATAGAGCCTTCTTGAGTTTGTATACCTTATCTCCAAGAGTCTTCTGCTCAAATCCTGGAGGTTGTTCAACATACACTTCTTCTTCCAATAGACCATTAAGGAATGCACTCTTTACATCCATTTGATATACAATAAAATTCTTGTGAGCTGCATAGGCAAGAAACATCCTAATAGCTTCCAATCTTGCTACAGGGGCAAATGTTTCATCAAAATCTATCCCTTCTTCTTGGAAATATCCTTTGGCTACTAATCTTGCTTTGTTTCTTACCACAGAACCTTCCTCGTTCATCTTGTTTCTGAACACCCATTTAGTGCCAATAACATTTTGATGGGTGGGTCTTTGAACTAATTCCCATGCTTTATTTCTTTCAAACCGATTCACTCTTCTTGCATAGCTTGAATCCAATGTGTGTCATCCAATGCTTGTGACACATCTTTAGGCTATATTTGTGAGATAAAGCATGTGAACATAGCTTCTTGTTGAGTTACGATCTTGTTTTGACACCTTCTCTTATATCTCCAATGACTAGTTCTCGTGGATGGTCTCTCCCATCTTACATCAAAGTTGGAGTAAGTTAGCCGGATTGATCGTCTTGCGATTGTGTTGCTTTGATCACTCTCTCGTAATCACTTAGCCGCAAATTTTCCACTTTTTTTTGAGACTCGGCTATCTCATCTTCATCCGAGTTTATAATTCCGGCTTGACTTGACAAAGATAGGACTCTTCGCATGGTTGGTTGATTCGACTTATCACCGATTCTTCAAAGTCTTCTCCATTTACATTTGGTTTATCGAACACCACATGAATGGATTCCTCTCAGTAACCATAGTCCTCTTGTTGAGTACTCAGATGCTTTGCTTTCACCGAGTATCCCAAGAAGATACCTTCATCCATTATTTTAGCATCAAAAGCCTTTAGATTATCTTTGCCATTGTTATGGATGAAGCATTTGCATCCAAATATTTTAAAATATGCGACATTTGGTTTTCTCCTGTCCAAATTTCATAGGGAGTCTTTGTCACCGTCCTGCTTATCATGCATCTATTTTGTGTGTAGCATCTTTGTGTTTATTGTTTCACCCAAAAAATCTTTTTTGGTAACCCCGCCTAACATGGTCCTTGCTTGCTTCTTTGAGAGTTCTATTCCTTCTTTCTCGCTCTCCATTCTCCGCTGGAGTCCTTTGCTGCAGATAATTCATGACCAATGCCATTTTCAATACAATATCGAGTTATTATACCATTTACAAACTCAGTTCCTCTGTCAGATCGTATTTTGATAATGGTTTGACTCTTCTCATTTTGGATCCTCTTCATAATACGTGGTAGTTTCTGTAGAGTTTCTTTCTTCTTACACATGAATATGGTCCATGTATATCATGAATAGTCATCTACTACCACCAAGGTGTATTTCTTTCCACTTATGCTAGCTGGTTCAACTGGACCGAATAGATCCATATGTAGCAGATGCAATATTCTTGTTGAAGATGGACATGCCTTTTCTTTGAATGATGATTTGATTTGTTTTCCCTTCTGACATGCGTCACATATACTCTCCTTCTTGTATACCAAGTCTGGAAGTCCTTCCACAAGATTGCTTCTGGCAAGCTTGTGAATTGTTTTGAAATTCAGGTGACTCAGCTTCTTATGCCACAACCAACTTGATTCAGCTGTGCTCTTTGCTAATAGACAGAGTCTTTGGGTGTTGCGATTTGCCCAATCCACGACATACATGTTCTTTTGTCTGCTTCATTGCAACACAACTTCATTTGATTCAGTATCCTTGATTTGACATATACCCATGTTAAATCCAACATTATAACCCTTGTCACAGAGTTGGCTGATGCTTAGCAAGTTGAAGTTGAGTCCTTCAACATATGCAACATCTGTGATTTCTAATCCATTTTTCTTGATAGATCCAATGCCACTTATTTCTCCTGGCGCTTCATTTCCTCCAAATATGAATTTTGCTCCTTTGACTTCCTTGAATTTTGACAGATTTTTCTTGTTTCCTGTCATATGTCCGGGAATGACCACTATCCATGTACCAGGTTCCTTGGCACTCAACCTTCCTTGAACCTGCAATCAAGAAATTAAATTTTGGTACCCATACTTGTGCAGGTCCTGAGGGGTTAGTATTGTAAGATGATCCAACCAATCTATAGCCAAATGATTTGGCTATAAGGGGTTGCCATCTATCGCTGCCATAATCATAATTAATTTTGGCAAATTGCTTGGGGATTCTAGGTTCATACAACTGTCTCTTTTGTTTGTATGTCTGTATATGTGTTTTAGCAATTGCCTTCTTTGGGTAGTTGTGGTGTCTCCGAGTGTAGTGCCTAGGTCCCAAGGGTGTAAGTGTAAGGTTTAGAAGGGGGATTGAATAAACCTTACCAAATTTTTGATTTAGTCCTTTTAAAAGTTGAGTTGATACTACAAAATTGTGTCCTCGGTGGACAACCAATTTAGTTAATCAGATGAGTTAGTCTCTCAACATGAACTCAACCGAGCCGTTGATGGAATAACTCAAATTTGAGTCTAAATTAACTCAACCGTGGTATGTTTTAATGGAAGACTTAACATCCTTAAGTTTGGTTAAGTAGAGATTTAGAGCTTGATTTAGTACTTAGAGATTATCTAATGGATATAGCAAATATGTCGTGAAAATAAACAAATATGATGCAAGAATTAAAGTGCTGAAATGTAAATAACACAATAAGATTTTTATAGAGGTTCGAAGATGGGGTAATTCTTCTTCCTCTCTTCTCTAACTCCTGGAGGAATCCACTAGGTATTGATCGTATACAAAGTGGTAACGATCCCGGATACAAGTCTTGATCACACAATCGACTTGATCCTTTGGGACTCGATCTGAGACGCCTTGATCACTCAGTGGCTTCTCGTATGACTCAGCTTCTTCACGGCGAGGCCTCTTGCTACACCACTTGCTCAAGCTCTTTGGATTTGATCACGGCCCTCCAAAAGCTAAAGACTTGGTTCGACCTTGAACCTTCCTACACTCCTTCGTGGAATGTAGACCCCGATTCTTCGAATTTCCTTCAATCGATTGAAGTTATCTTTCCTTCACGGTGAGTGTTGGATTGATGTTCTTCATAGT